>CM023486.1:60549295-61149295 GCA_013339685.2 Hyalomma asiaticum
TCGGCTCAGGTCATTGCTCGCTGCTTGGGCGCGGGTCGCCAGACACATACTAACGCTTCTAGCTCACAAATGTCTTATCGAAGCTCAACAAGTTAGGTGTATAGACAACTCCAAACCTATGTTCTCCCAAACCCGATGAGAATGCAACGCACCATATTTACGTAGAGTAACCAATAATAATTTCTACTGTTTTACGTCCACAAACCACGATACGATCATGAGAGACGCCGTAGGAGAGAGCTCCGTAGATTTCGACCACCCGGGCCTCCGCGGGAGTGTTGTCGAAACGTTGGCTCCAGCGGCATTCCCTGTTCTACATCGCCTTTAGCGATCTCTTCGTCGATTTGTAGGTATATTTGTAACCCGGAACACGGGCCTCTCGCGTCGTGCGTGGTGTTATGTCGTATGCCACGTTGGCGCAATGAGACTCACGTACACACTATTTCTTAACATGTGCTGCGTTTGAAGCGTGTCGTTAGTAGCTCCGTGCGCGACCATGTGTGCGCGACCTTCCGTCGGCGAATAATGACGCCTCTCACCCGCCCCCGCGTGCATTCTTTTCGAGTGAAGCGACAGGTGAGACGGCCTCTAAGGAAACGCTTGTTTTCTAGTTTTTTCTTTTCTTTTCATTTTTTTTTTTCTCCGTTTCGATGACCTTCGGAAACACCGCCAGGTGGTGCGTGTCTCGCATTAAGGACGCCGCGCGCGAGACAAAAGCAAAATAACGAGCGCAAATGCAACAATTATTAATGTGAAAAAAAAGAGAAAAATGAAGAATCTGTTGCTAATGGGTGCGTTGCGATTGTTCATCGTAGCAGGTCATCGTAGGCTGCTATCGAATTTCTCAGCTGTACGTCACGGGCTTCTCCAAGAACTGCGAAAGTTCTGGATACACGCGTTCCTGCAAATTATTTCCCGTGTACTCTACCCTAACTGTGCACGCAATGTAATTTATGTATTGAAGTTGACCCTTTATTGCGCCGTAAATAGGCTGTATAAAATCACATCAACTTCAGTTCTGCCAGACGAACTCCTGTGCATTGTAGGTTCGTGCGTTCCGATCGCCCACTCTGTGGTAGCCAACGGCCATCAGTACGAGCAAACAAAACGAAAGAAACACAAGTGAACGTCGTTAGGTCCACAACACGCTCCGCTTCGAAGAGGATTAGCACTCGCCGAAAGCAAGCATTACGTGCACATGAATTCGATTGCACATAGTACAGGTGCATGCAGCGCCCTGAGCAAACATGCACATCCAAAGAGCAGATTCTCGATGCTCGTGTACATTAGCTACAACAAAAGTCCTGGCAGCAAGGAGTTTATCCGACGAGATCATAATGGTTGCTGGTGTTTTACGTCTCAAAACCACGATATGACTATATGAGACACGTCGTAGTGGAGGGCTCCGGAAATTTCGACCACCTGGAGCTCTTTGGCCTGCACTGACAACGCACAGTACACGGGCGTCTAGCATTTCGCCCCGTTCGAAATGCGGCCTCTGCGGTCGGGATTCGATCCCCCGACCTTTTGGTGAGCATTTGAGTGCCACAGCCAGAGCTCAGTCCGACGGGTTACCGGCCCGATATATAAGATGATAACCTGCCCCACATCACATAGATCGAGACAAACAAAAACAGACAACTTGGACGCTGCCGTCCGCAAGACAACGCTTAGCTGCCTCTTCACGAGCGACCAATGCTTGACTGGTCCTGTTGCCGCTTTTTGCTTTCGAGAGTGGAGCACATCATGTGCGTTGTAAGTGGATCCCAGTGATGGTGGCCCCAGTAACAACAGGAGACATTTCTTTTTCACTTTACTCTCAATGTATATTTTCTCGGCACTTGTGCGATGAATTGTGACACGTTTAAAAAAAAAGAGGAGAGGAAGAAAACACTTCAAAGGAGAAAAAAAAAAAACTAAGTCCGCGGGGCACTTTGTTCGATGATGTCCATTCGCGATGATACACACCGGAAACACATGCACACACACACAAGGCACTGCGAGTCAGAACGAAGAAAGTACGGCACTTGGGTTCCATGCCGCATGCGCTTGTACATTAGCAGTTTGTAAAAATAATGTTCTCTTTCTGTTACCAATATGAAATGGCCGTAAAAATAAGACGAAACCCTGCCTTTAACGATGCCTGCATTGAATATGACATCATATCTTCCAGGTTGTCAACAGTAGAGAAAAAAAAAAAAAAAACCTTGTCAGCCGCTTAGGAACAAATCATTAAATAAAATCATCACCCTCACATATGTCAAGCACGTACATACACTCTCGACTTTGCAAAAACGTCTTATATAATGATCATAGCAAAGAAGCCAGTCACGCTTGCATTCCTATGGCATCCGTAAAATTTGTAACTAAACCTATAGTCATAGTGGCAGCGCGTAGCATTTCGAGATACAGAGCACAAGTGCGACCTGAAGGAAAAGATGAAATGGTCTTACCCTGACTGAAGAACGAGCTGCTAAAGCGCGCACAAAATAAAATGCTGATTACGCTCTGGCAAGCAAGGCCGCCGTACAGAACATTAATGTAACACTACAAGCTGCACATCCTTGTTAACAGTGAGAAGGTGGGGAATCGGCACTATTTAGCAAAATGAAATCGGTTTTCTAAAACTCGCGCGGTTATAACGTAGGGAAAGCACACATCTTTCGGCATCTGATATGCCTGTCGCAATCGCGCGCGAGACGTTGCCAGATTCACAGCAACCCGCAAGGTGCTTTGATTAAAAACAGTTCTGTCAGATACGCGGACAAGGTCATCTTATCTTTTCCAGCAAGCCGCGGAGAGCTCCCATGTCGAGTTGAAATCAGACTGTGCTCGTGTTGGACGTGTCGACTCCGGCAAGCAGCCTCTTGCCGTACTCGTCCTCCAGTGACTTGGCGAGCTCGTTGATGAAGATGCGATAGTGCACTGGGTTCATGTTCTTGCAGAGAAGGTCCAGGAGGAACCAGTCGGACATGGACACACGCTTGGATACCATCTCCAGCATGCGCCGGTCGGCCATGCGGGCCCGGTACCGCAGGATCACCTCGCGCACTTTGGGCAACAGGATGGTCATCAGGCGATAGACGAGCTCGACCCCCGTGAGCGTGGCCAGGAGGACCCACCAGAACCACAGGAAGATGTAGATCTTCTCGTTTATGATGTTCTGCGCCAGCAGGCAGAGGGCGTCGTGCTTCTGCACGTCTCCGGACGAACCGTACAGGTGGAAGGAACACTTGGTGATGCGCGGGAACACCCAGATCATGGGGTCGTTCCGAATGTCCGGGTCCTCGTTGTGGTGGTTGAGCACGTCGGTACCGAACGTGGTGAACATGTTGCCCAGGAAGGCGTCCGTCAGCAGGATCTGCCCGAGGACGTTGATGAAGTTGAGAACCTCGGCCGTCACGTACCAGCCGAAGTAGCGGCCGTGCATGTTCAAGTGGTTGCGCACGTAGTGCGCGATCACTTCGGCCTTCTTGCACACCTCGGCGTTCTCCTTGATGGGACAGTCGAGGTCCTGCACCAGGCTGCGGATGAGACCCTGCTCGTAGCACTTCCACAGGTAGCGTGGCACGTAGAAGCAGCCGGCCTGCAGGAAGAGGACCATGCAGACCCACTGGTAGTATCCGTAGTAGCGCCGAACTTCGTCCGGGGTGTACTTCTGAATGCCCGGGTGCGGTACGCCATCGATACCCACGGTAGCGTTAAAGGCTGCGGGGATGTTGAAGGTCGAGTGGATCCAGCAGAACGTTCGGATGACGTTCGCCGGCACCGAGTCATGCTGAATACAGTCGATGGGATCACCGAAGTACTGCGTGCTGGTCACGAGAATGCTGAACATGAGCAGCAGCAGCGAAGTGGCCTTGTAGTGTAGGCGGAAGATCTGGTTGTCGAGGACGATGCGGTTGATCTTGACCGCCCGGTGGAGCGGGGCTACTAGCATGTAAAACATGGTGCCGCCTCTCGGTGTTTCAACGCCGGCTTACTGCAGAAAAAAAAGGCGCGCGAGCGCGAGCTGCGGCTCGGTTTGTCAAAAGATGAAGCCCGCGCCGAGTTGTCTCGTGGTGTCCAACGGAAGCCCTCACGTGACCATGACGAGCTTCAAGTCGGACAAGTGAACACCGCGGCCGATCGCCGGGTCCGACGGGCTCCCGTGTAAACCGAGTGGTGGGCCGTCGACGATCTACTGCTGCCGCTCGCGCGGAGGCAAGTGACGCCGCTTGGAAACCGGTTACAGAACGCAGCACCCCCGCGTGCCACGAAACCAAACCCCTCGCCAGCGCGAAATGAAAAAGACTCAAGGGGGAGGAGGGGAACGTAGGAGGAGGGCGATTCTTTGAAGCACAATCAAGCAGCGCGCGGCAAGCGAGATCCGGCATCCCGTTGAGGGGGCCGCGTACACAGCGCTGACGTAGCAGTTACGTGCCTGTGGCAGTCACGTGGGCCGCATGGCGGGAAAAGAAAAGAAAATAAAGAGGTGACGATGAGCTGCGACGACGCCACAGGCGGCAGAGGTCTCCAAAAACGGCGACGTCATGTCCGGTCCAGTTGGTTCGTGTCGCGCAACCCATTGGCGCGAGTTGCGGCAGCAGTTAGACATCGCCTTTCAGGCGTAATTGGCCTCGATGCGCAGAGGGGGCCTCCTTCGGGGCATGCGGACCGAGATGGGCAAAAAAGACGCTCGTCGCGTTGGGGTTCTTCGATTTTACATTTTCTGGCGGCCAGCGGGCTGCCAGAAAGCGCCAGCGGTTTACTCGCGGGTTCCGGTTCTGACAGGAAATGACGTTTGAGCACGTGGATAAAATCTTCGGGCAGCCAGAAAGCTGCCAGAAGGAGGATGAAATCGAACGTCGGGCTCGCGCTGGGTCGCCGGATCACAAGCGCGTTTTGTGCTCGCTCAAAACACGCTGCCTGACGTTTTGCTGCGACGGTCACTAATCTGCAGGCTTTGATGCGGGCTACGAGGTGCCGCAAGCGGCAACGATTCCTTATTTATTGCGACAGTGGTGACGGGCACGTTGAGACCGTACGTCGCTGTCATCCCAACGATGTCATCCCAGTCGCTGACAAACGATGTCATCTAACGGCGAGTACGCATTGTGATTTGCCGTGCGCCGGACGAAAAATGCGAAATGCGAATAACGGATAGCACTACAGAAAACCAATCTCGAAAAGCGCCTCAACGTGTGCGTGTACGATGTCGACAACTTTGGGGGCACCTACGCCGGCGTTAGCAGTCTTTACGGAAGAAAGATAAACACGCAGAATAGAAAGAAAATGGACAAGGAATGAACTTTCAAAATATTTGCCACCTCTAGAGCGCGCTCGCATCATCTCGCACTGAGGAACAGGCTTTTGAAGATAAACAGCGGCGTAATAAATCCTGTAT
Source organism: Hyalomma asiaticum (assembly GCA_013339685.2). Classification (NCBI taxonomy): domain Eukaryota; kingdom Metazoa; phylum Arthropoda; class Arachnida; order Ixodida; family Ixodidae; genus Hyalomma; species Hyalomma asiaticum. The sequence goes on from CM023486.1 coordinate 60,554,682, forward strand.
GCAAAGCGCCTGCGTCGCAGTATCCGTCAAGTCCTTCCACATATGGCGGCAAACGGACAGGGTGCCTTTTTTTCGTCTGCTAGCCAGAAGCGGCCAGAGATCCGCCAGAACAAAATCGGTCTGGCGAGTTCTGGCGACCCGCGGCGACCCGCGGGTCGCCAGAACTCGCCAGAGAGGGAAAATCGAATGCTCACCGGAAGTTCGCCGCGCGGTGGGCGGAGCGACCGGAGCGACCCGAGAAAAAAACGAATGCTCTCTGGCAGTTTCTGGCAGCCCGCGGGTCGCCAGAAGTTGCCAGAAGTGGAAAATCGAAGACCCCCGTTCTTTCACCGATGCTGGTCGACGGCTTTCGGCAGCCCCCTTCGGACGCTCACTTCCCTACAGATCTTTCTTGTCGAAGCTTCAGGGAACCAGAGCGGCCATAAGCAACTTCAGTGTCAAGAAAGACTGTCCATGCGCTCCCTAGGCAGAGTATATGGCGTGTACCCTGCACATAATGCCAATCGTTTGGAGCAATTCCTTATAACTAATGTTCTTGGGCTTCCACGAAAAAAAAAATAGAATAAAAGATGGGACGCTTCTGCAGTGGCTGCGGCTCTGCAAAGGACGACAGCTGATGCAGGGGGATGATCGAAGAACTCCCGTTTTCGCATACTAGCACGTTTCTTCTTCTTCTTCTTCTTCTTCTTCTTCTTCTTCTTCTTCTTCTTCTTCTTCTTCTTATTATTATTATTATTATTATTATTATTATTATTATTATTAACCGGTGGGGTATTACGTGCCAAAACTATGTGTAAATATGAGACAATGACAAGCCAAGTAGTGAAGGGCTCCGGAGTAATTTTAACCACGTCGGGTTTTCCTTAACGTGCTGCACCTAAATCTAGGCACACGCGGGCTTTTTGTATTTCGCCTCCAGCCGCCGTGAGACGCGTGTTTGCAGTGCATCCAAGTAAACTCGATAAGGTAAACCGCTGATTTAGGTCTTTTGCTTGTCTCGAGAAACCCCACATGACATTTCCTTCATTTCCTCGCGAGGTATGGTTGAACTGTGGTTGAGTAAATAAGGCTGCATAGGACGAGTTTCAAATGTTTACATCCGTGCAGCAAACTTCCATGACGTTTCGTCCCGGGCGCGGTCACGCCGTGCCAACGCCATGGAATGGAAGAAGTTGTCACGTGCGGTAGCTGTGGGTTCGTAAACACCGTCGTATATCTTGCACGTCGCGTGAAACCCGCTCGCGCTACTCTTGAAAACAGTTTCCGGAGCTCAACGTTGCACAATCGTCCGCGCCACAACAGCGGTTCTTCTTTCATTTCCGCTTCTGAGAATGCTGCCGCACTAAACGGGACGATGGGTATATCGCCAAGAAGAAAGGAGGAAAAAAAAAACGGTGAAAATATATAGAGCAATCTGATGCAATTTTTGTCGAAAGAATTGTGCCGACGAGAAACGATTCTTTGCGGCAGTTGTTGCAATAGTTTTCAGGTATACAACGTGAACTCTACGCGCGCAATAGATGAATAATGACGCAAGGTTTCGTGTTGACTACCCCTTCAGTTCTTTCAGCATTGCATCCTTCTACCGCACCAAGCATTGGAGAATTACAGCCACAGTCAATGTTGCACCATAATGACGTTCTTCTTTATGGTCCAGCCCCCCAACCCCTTTGCACCCCCCAACAGGCGCCCGTTGCCCTGGTGCAATTCGTTTCACCCTGCACTACCTGAACTGGTTCACGGTGGTGCCCTGTGGTTGCCCGCCGTCTTGCAGGGAACGTTTCAGCAAGTGCAGCAGCACCGCTATGCCAGAATGAATGCGGGTGCTAACGCCGTGCAAACCGTCTGCTACGGTCGGTTGTCTCGCGAGGCAGGTGTGTGTGTGTGCTTTTTTTTTTGCCCACTTTAATTTCTTTCCACACATTCCACTATTAATATACTACAGTTAAAAACGACATTAATATCCCCTATGCTTTCCTCGATTTCATTGGGTTGTTTCTAACAAACAAACGAGCCCTTGACCCATCCCCTTCTTTAGTTATTTCATAGCTTGGGCCTCGTTCCGGCAGACCTGGTGCCTTGATGTAGCATACGAGGGCTTACTGAGCAGCAGCCATCTCGCCGTAAGATCACGTTCCACGTGCGCCTGCTGGCAAAAAGAGTGTGCCACACTCGCCGCCATGGCTACGAATGGCGCTGTCCAACGTTCCCAGGACCTTGCACTATACTACATCCAATCACGAACCTGCGCATACACGGAACGAGTAAACAAACAAGTCCACCATTCACAATCGCGGTCACAGCCTTTCACGCGTGCATGTTCCGATGCAAACGCACAGCGCGTTCGGTTCAACGCCATGGAGCGTTGGGCTCAACGCCGCAGTGGCCACGGCGCGTTCGATGCAGCACCCTCGACCCATTCCCTAGAGCGCTTAGCCGTGCTCCCTCATGGGCTGCAGAAAGTAGTCGATCCCGGCCGCAGCAGTCGCATTTTCGATGGAGGCGAAAATGCCAGAGGCCCGTGTACTGTACGTTGCCAGTGCACGTTAAAGAGCCCCAGGTGGTCAAAGTTTCCGGGGTCCTCCACTACGGCATTTCTCTCCTTTCGATCTCTTTCATTCCCTTTCCCCTACCTCCGCGGACGCTTAGCCGTGCTCCCAACGCGCGGTGTAGAAGTTAGCGTCCTTTAATTAACCAAACCACAATCACCATCCCTTCTTTTTTCAAGCCACTACCGCCCGCAATCTTCTCGAGTTGTGGCGGTTGTGATCCGTGAAAGTCCGCGCCGCTCACTTTGCTTGGACAAAGCTCACTGGCGTATGCTTGGTGGACGCCGTCCAAAAATACGCAAGAATGTAGCCGGCTTTGTCGCCTGCTGTGGTTTCAGCCATAATGCGCAGCACAGACCCTGCACTGCCATGCCTCGCAAGAAGAAGGCTTTATATTAAATGCGAAGCATTTCTTAGCGACTTCGGCGAGTTTGAGCGTATCTATCTATCTATCTATCTATCTATCTATCTATCTATCTATCTATCTATCTATCTATCTATCTATCTATCTATCTATCTATCTATGTCATTTACGTCATTTCATGTCATGACCATGTCATGACATCTATGTCATGACCTGTCATTTACGTTCGTCATGCCGTCGTGTTGTGCCATAGCAATTTTGGTATACATCCCAGTAACGAAACGCCTGGCATGTAAATCATGCCGCCCATGACATGCATGTTATGCTTTTCATGTTATGACCTGTCATTTATGTTCGTCATGCAGTCATATTGTTGCATACCAATTTTCCTACACATCCCACTAACGAAACGGCCAAGAGAGCACCAAGACCGTGGCATGTAAATCATGTCGCTCATGACATGCATGTCATGATTTTGATGATATGACCTGTCATTTACGTTCATGATGCAGTCATCTTGTGGCATGCCAATTTTCGTATACATCCCGTTAACGAAACGAGTGGCATGTAAATCATGTCGCCCATGACATGCATATCATGATTTTCATGTTGTGACCTGTCAGTCATGTTCGCACTGCAGTCATGTCGTGGCATACCAATTTTCGTATACATCCCGTTAACGAAACGAGTGGCATGTAAATCATGTCGCCCATGACATGCATATGATGATTTTCATGTTGTGACCTGTCAGTCATGTTCGTCATGCAGTCAGGTCGTGGCATACCAATTTTCGTATACATTCCATTAACGAAACGGCCTGGAGAGCACCCAGACCTTCGCATGTAAATCATGTCACTCATGACATGCATGCCATGATTTCCGTGTTATGACCTGTCATTTATGTTTGTGATGCAGTCATATTGTGGCATGCCAATTTGCGTATACGTCCCATTAACGAAACGCGTGGCATGTAAATCATTTCATTCATGACATGCATGTCATGATTTTCATGTTATGACCTGTGATTTATGTTCGCCATGCAGTCATATTGTGGCATGCCAATTTGCGTATACGTCCCATTAACGAAACGCGTGGCATGTAAATCATTTCATTCATGACATGCATGTCATGATTTTCATGTTATGACCTGTGATTTATGTTCGCCATGCAGTCATATTGTGGCATACCAATTTTTGTATACATCCCATTAACGAGACGACCAGGAGAGCACCAAGACTTTGACATGTAAATCATGCCGCTCATGATACGCATGTCATGATTTTCATGTTGTGACCTGCCGTTTATGTTCGTCAGGCAGTCATGTTGTGTCATACCAATTTTCGCATACATCCCATTAGCGAAACGGCTAGGAGAGCACTAAGACCGTGGCATGTAAATCATGCCACTCATGACATGCATATCATGATTTTTATGTTATGACCTGCCATTTATGTTCCCCGGGCAGTCATGTTGTGCCATACCAACTTTCGCATACATCCCATTAGCGAAACGGCCAGGAGAGCCCTAAGACCGTGGCATGTAAATCATGCCGCTCATGACATGCATATCGTGATTTTCATGTTACGACCTGTCATTTATGTTAGTCATGTAGTCATGATGTGGCATACCAATTTTCATACACATCCGATTAGCGAAACGGCCAGGAGAGCACAAAATCGTAGGCGGCTAGATAGATAGATAGATAGATAGATAGATAGATAGATAGATAGATAGATAGATAGATAGATAGATAGATAATAGATAGATAGATAGATAGATACGCTCAAACTCGCCGAAGTTCGCTAAGAAATGCTTCGCATTTAAAACACACCAGCCGTCGGTGGGGACCGAACCCACAACCTCTAGATAACGCGTCCGATGTTCTACCAACTGTAGTACGGTGGCGGTCGTTCCATCGTCCACTTCAGTGGGTATTTCTGTACATTTACTCCTGTACATTTAATTCTGTACATTCACTTCTAGCCGTAGCGGCGAGTGCGGAACGCTCAATCTTACCAGAAGGCGTCATGTAGTTCGTTATCTTACGAGCTGGATATTGACGAATAAGCCGTCGCATGCTACGTACCCGAATGCACCAAGTCCGCCAGACGAGAATGGAGCTACGAAATAACGAAAGCGGAAATGATCAAGGGCTCGTTTCCGTGAGTCACCTCAGTACATTTTGATTCAGAACGCCCACGCAACTTGTCGAAGGCATTGACTGATTTGCGGGGTTTAACGTCCCGTAACCACGATCTGATTATGAGAGGCGCCGTATTGGAGGGCTCCGGAAATTTCGACCACCTGGGGTTCTTTAACATGCACTGACATCGCACAGTACACGGCCTCAACATATCGCTTCCACCGAAATGCAGCAGCCGCGACCGGGATTCGATCCCGCTACCTTCGGATCGGCAGCCGAGTACCATAGCCGCTAGACCAATGTGGCGGGGCAACTTGTCGAAGGCAAACTTTGCTGTGTGAAACCTATTCGCGAACATAACAGGTATAGGTCATGACATCAATTGCTGTACACCACTGCCAGTTACGTCGCGATTACAGAAGAACGGCTTCGTGGTCCGACGGTTTTCGCGGCGTTGAGGGCGCTTCATTATTATTATTATTATTATTATTATTATTATTATTATTATTATTATTATTATTATTATTATTATTATTATTATTATTTCGTTTACACACCCTGTAGCCTCATTGGGGAAAGAAGACTGGATCCAGGTCGTATCGCTGCCTTTCTGGCGTGGCCAGGTGCTCTGTATATCTGCTACTGCTATCGCCGGTGAGGTTTCAGAATGAAGTAGCAATCTCTGCCTTTACTTTCTTCTATTTCACTACTAACGTGGAATAAGCGACACGGGTTTCTAAGTTTCCCCGAGTTCCTGCTTTCATCCGCCAGGATGCACGATCGCGTCCATACGATCGCATTTCTCTTCCCATACGGAAATTGCTCGTGTTCGTGGACACCTCCTTCGTTCTGCAGGTTGCATTGCTCTCGTGCTTCTTCTTTATTTTTTATTTTTTTTTTTTATTTTCCTTTTTTTTTTCTCTCTTAGGTGCACAGACCCTACGGGAGACAACAGCGCAGCAAACTCTTTCGTACTGGTAAGGCAATATCGATCACAATGAAAGCATGCACATGCAGATTGCTAAGAACAATTGTCGCTGCAGCTTATCAATGAAAAGCAAGCTTTATGGTCCCCAGCCTTGGTCCTAGTGTCGATATAGCGGCAGTGGGCAACAACGACTGAGTCACATGGGTGACATTCTGTTTAACGGTATAACTCCAAATGTCAAAGCAAGCTGATGTATGATGTTACGAGACGTGGCTCGATGACCCGCAGTCTTTTTAAAAGGACGCTAAAGTGAAAACTTGCAGTGGTCAAGAATGATAACTCATATTTCGAGAACTCGATTTTCGTTAATTTCGCAATTTTATGTGCGATATGAGAAAGAGAATATGAATGTCAAAGTCTTAGTTTCCTAGCTTACCGGGGGTCTTCTCCTCCCAAGATTGGCTTTCTTGATATTGTGAAAAGCTAGAAAATGCGAGCAAAATGGTTTTTCGCTTTAGTGTCCATTTAAGGGCTTGCGTCTTGGGAGCGGTTATGCTGAGCATCGCGCACCGAAGAATGGAAGCGCCTGCGTATCGTTTGATGTCCGAGTAGCCATCTTTGTTGAGTTGTCAGTACTCTGGGGAGATAGCCGGCTGTGCTTGAAGTGCGGACACTTAAATATCAGAAAAGATATACGGCTCTGCTAAATACTGCTGCCAGCACCGATTGTATGCCGTGGACGTCCGCCTGACTTAGCCGCATTGATGCTCGGTGCCAACATTATATGGTTATTTACCTTTTGCAAGGCTTAAAATTTCTCGCGCCAATAATGCGCGTGAGACGCATACAAACAATGAGGAAGGTATGAGACGATGGTAACGTTGGGTAGGCGATAAAGTGATGCGAAATACCGCCACCTGAAGGGTTAATTTTCCACAGTCGACCCACGATTTACCAATAGTTTACCTGCGATTAAATTACACGGTGCGCGCAGACTACAGGTTACCGAAAAAGAGCCTTGCACGCACAAACATTTGTTGTTGTTGTTGTTGTTGCTGCTGCTGCTGCTGCCTCTATAATTGGCACATACCCTCGAGGGGGATTGGCCACACTATTTGCTCTAACATTCTTCTTCTTCTTCACTTTTGCTTACCGAACATGCTCATTGATGTGCTGACGTGAAGGGGTCATAGCATAGGCGTAGCCAGGATTTTATTTCGTGTGGTGTGTTATGTGTTTCCTTCCACTTGTCATCGTCTTTCCGCGAAGTTTAAGACGTTGTAAAACGAATATTGCAAGGTAAGACTGAAAGAAAAGATCGACAGAGCACGCGGCAGAATTTATAGCTGAAGCTGCCACCGTGCTGCGTCCTCTGCGCAGGCCCTAGAGTTTTCATAACTGCGGAGAGGCGAAGTGTCACGTGATTATAGCTACCAGCATAACTGGAAATACTGGCCTCAGCGACGTCATCCCTCCCTGTGTCGGGTGGTTCTCGCCACTCTCGCACGCAACACATAGCGGGAAGAGACGTCGTATACCGCGCAGCGGTGGCGTGATTTGTTGACATTGTTTGACGCAACACCAACGGGTTCACAATAGGACACTGCACACACCCAGCTATAGTGATGCCGCCGGCGCCGCCGCCTAAGCTTCGTTTTTCAGCCACATGGCGCCAGCTGAATGACACCTCCCAAACTCCTATAGCTAGACTTCGAAAGTACCGTGCAGTCCTTGGCTCCCATGTTGATGCTGCGGTAGACGTTACTGACACCTTACTTCGTTAAAAAGATCTTTACGTTAAAAAAAATGTTCAAATGCTTGTAGATAGATAGATAGATAGATAGATAGATAGATAGATAGATAGATAGATAGATAGATAGATAGATAGATAGATAGATAGATAGATAGATAGATAGATAGATAGTGGAGTTACGCGTGCACCACGTACGGGGATGAATTACCCGGTAAATCTCAACAAACCCATTTACCGATTTGACCATTGCCACCTCGAAATCCATGGTCGGTTGGGTTGAAACACTTGAAACTCTTTTTAAAGGTAATGTCTTCAAGGCCGTAACTATAGTTCGAGACAAACCATATAGAATGGCGGAAGGAGTGCATCTGAAGGTCGTGGGATCGAATTCCGGCCGCAGCGGCTACATTTCGATGGAGACCAAGTGTTGAGGTCCGTGCACTGTGCGACGTCAGTGCGCGCCAAAGAACCCTGCAGGGTTGAAATTACCCGAGCCTTCCGCTACGGCGACTCTCATAATCATATCGCGGTTTTGTGACGTAAAGCAACAGAAATTTAGTATGTTCCGAATGGTTGAATGCGAATGTGAAATCAGACCGTGAATTCGACCGTGAACACGGGCGCCCTTCGGCGTGCTTATACCCTTAGCTTCCATAGCTAATAGCACAGCAACAGGTGAGGCTTAGGCATTTGAATCAATAGTTTCTGGCCGTGCCTAAACACCTTACACTACTATGAAGGCCACTCTCATCCGCTGCAAGATAACCGCTTTCCCATTGGCCTTGCAGTGCATGTAACTATAGGCAGACTTACAAACGCGGCAGACAGTGCACGCCGGTTGCCAGCCGCCCTATAGGCGTCCTTTGAAGCGTGTGTAATAACATAGGCGGCAGAGGCAAAGTGCGATTCCGCCGACCGTCGTAATGCAACACTGCTGCGGCGAGCCATACGCATTCGTACGGCCATTTGCGCGTTTTATTTTTTGATTCTCCGCTTTCTCTTTTCTCGTTTTTGCAATGACGATAGCTTGCAGTCGTCGTATACGGTGTCTTCAACAGCGTCATTTTACTTGCACGCGGGTTTGAAGGACGCGTCTTCGACGGGGCGCTTTGCACATCCCTTGCCGCATGGTCGCCATCATGGAAGACCGCCCATGGACGCGGAAACTGGCCTTCGGTCGAACCGAGTGCAAATTGTAGGGTTAAGGTACGAAGAAGGGGTGTTCGCGCTGGTAACTATACTCCCCGACGCTCTGATTTACTGCGTGACGTCACAGGGGTGAACTGAGAGCCGTTGCACGAATGAGGTGCCAAGCGCAATGCCATCAGGGAAGCGAGTGCGTTGTTATCCTCCACTTTGTGTGTGTGTGTGTGTGTGTGTGTGTGTGTGTGTGTGTGTGTGTGTGTGTGTGTGTGTGTGTGTGCGTGTGTGTGTGTGTTTGTGTACTGTACGGCAAAAAGTTCATAACAGATTGGTGTGTGCACAAACAGATAGATGCGCAGCGAAATAATCCATGCCATCTCTGTGCGCGGTCTGTCTGTACGGATCGCGTAGTGCACTACAGTACAGAAAGCGCTGCAATTACCTGCATCCATGCGAGAACTACGGGTCCTACCTGCGCGAAACGTCGTGGTGTTGACGGACTTAAAGTCGGCTTTACAATTCAACTGCGTCGTGGCCTACCCAAAGAGATTTCTCTTTGAGACTAAGCAGTCTCTGGCACTGCTTAGGGTTTTTGTAAGCAAGGGGTTCGACGTAAAATTTCACTGGATTCCATCCCACGCAGGGACTGAAGGAAATGAGAAAGCTGACTTTCCTCCCAAATGTGACAGCTGCACGACTTCAGCAGAACCTTAAGGATGTAATGCGGCACTTAAGTGAAGTCCACAAAAGTCCACATCAAACGTGTGCGGTCCGTAGATTCACTCGTGCAGAAGTGACATTGTTGTGTCGAATTAGGACTGAATCCGCGTACACCAAGGCGTGGTTATTGAAGACTGGACGATGCGCTTCCCCCTTCTGTGCTTTCTGCGGGGATATGGGCGACGTTGAACATTTCCTATGGTTATGTCCGCAATTCGACGACGAAAGAACAGCATTGGTCTGCAACATTCAACGGAGCGGCCTTGCACACAGGACTTAGCAATGAAGACGGTGCAACGATTGCTAATAGACTTCCGTATAGACACTTGGTTGATCGATGCCTGGTGACACATCCATGATCAACCCTTAGGAGGCTCGGGCGGAACAATTTCCGGCTTTTTATGTGCAGGCTTATAAACCGCCTGATGCAACACCGACACCACCATCACCAGACGGCTGATGTTGTTTGCGCCCCTAAAACAGCAGTATTCGTCTACACAGATCTAATAACCTTTACGCATTCGCGCCCAGCCAAATAACTGTGTGGCAGCCATAAACGAACAATCGAGCTGCGATCATGTGACAGCAGGGGCGAAGCGCCAAGTCGTGTTTCGGGTCGAACGCGGCGGCGGCTGTGGGAGTGGTCGACGTTGATGCAGCGACTGCGACGGCATGCAGTCTGGACGTGCCTGTAGTCACGTTGCCGACTCGGCAGGGGAATGAATGGCGTGCATAAAGGGGACGGCACCCGCTTGCGCACACACGTTCCAAGCCGAGCGGTCCCACGTCAGACAAGCCGACGTATGCTGTACGTGGGTACGCTTTTCATGTGAACGTTGCTTGAACATTGCTGTCGCTGCAGCCGTGACGGTATAGCTGATGCACGGAAATCCGTGCACGTCAGATTCAACCGTTCCTGTTGGAACCGCATGTCGGAAACCGACGCTGTTTGCCACCGTGCCAAATTTGCTGGTTGTGTCGTCTATATAGTGGTTCTATGCCGTCTATAATTCTGCGTTTTATAGACGTTCCTCTCGATCGGTATGGGGTATTCTTAAAATTCTTACTTTCGGTCATGCGACCAAAGAAGGCTCACTAAAACCAGTGAACTATCCCACACTTCCCGGTGTTATTAGTGGCGTATCGGTACTTACACGTCAGCGCGGAATGAAACATTGAAAGTTAGGCGTTCATTGATATAAGCGAAAGCCTGGAGTTTGTGACAGGAACGGATTTCCACAATTATGTGTCATCTGTTTTGATAACGTTGGACAAACTCACGCTAAAAAAAAAAAAAAAGGAAAACGCTTGCGATCGCGCGTGGCGCCCACCTGCATTGCAAGGCGACGTTGACAAGAGTTATTAACAGCTACACAGTTATTATTAATGCCAGAGTCACCCTGGAAATGATTAATTACTTCATATACATGTCTAACCGTGCTGTGGCGCGATTATGGACTTCTTATGGGACTCTAGGGTTCGAGCGACAGAGACAGACAAGGAATATTATAGGACAAGGTCATCAGAGGTCCTGCCCACCAGGCAGGGCTGCGGGCCGTTCCTGCATTGGAACGGGTAGGCCAAGCCTGACCGCCTCATCCTGGGCTCTCTGGACTGCGCAAGTTCGCCGTGAAAGCTCTGGGCTCCGCATGGCAGAGCTCCATTCTTCCTCCGTGATGCATATGGGTCCCTGTAACGAGAGGCATATTGCCTGAGCACGTGTTCTAGATTGCCAACAGCCCTGCAGTCGGGGCATGTACAAAGCTAAAAGCCTCTGGAGTCATCGAATGAAAATGGCCTGGCCAAGCTGGCATAAGAAAGTTGGTTTCAACTTCTCAAGCATGCGTAAAGTGGACGCCTGGCAATTTGGTTTCAGGAGGTGGAAAAGTCCTTCAAACCACGTGGTAGTGCTTGGTGATTTCGTTTAAAGCAGTTAAATTTTAATTTTTTAACATTTAGCAGCCTCACCTTTTCAAGGTCACCTTTCAGTGAGACACATTACGCTCTCGCTTGAGGTGACAACAAAGATAAATGGAGAGCGAGAGCTCGGCTACACTTATGTTCAGCTCGCTCTAATTCGACACGCCGACATAATCGCATCGACTCGCGTCGGCGGAATGCTATTGTGTGCAAGCTTCAGCTGCTTATATAACGAGTGTCGGGTGACAAGGTGACCGCCAGGCAACAAACCATGCGTGCATTGTTCGCACTACGAAATGGGCGCCTCTTGCCTGAACAGAGGTCACCTTGCGCAGCGGAGACGCCTGTGAGCGTATAAACACCCACATGACGCCAGCGATGTATTATATTGCAAGGCAATCTAAAGATGCAGCAATAAACGATGAGATAGTTGTTAAATATTGGAAGCAAATAATGTTTGCGAACGCAATCGAGGTTACTGACATGATTGATTCCTCTTTCCCAGAAACCGTTCGTAACCGACGAAAGTGAGACATTTGTTGGATACCTTTTTCATGTGGGGAAAAGCGCCCAGAGTGGGGACTGCCGGTGTCAAACTGGAAAGTTGTGCCTCCGCAATGCTCCGTCACGCAGATCTTCTCGGAGGCATGATTTCGCACTGTTATTTAGGGCCGATAATGCTTCAGGTGTTGTCCATGTCGCCGAGCGCTGAACGCCAAAAAAAAAAAAAAATGGCGCGCGTTTCGTCCCTGACCGCCGCGCATGCGCAGACAACCCTCATGAAAAAGGCCCGTTAGCACAGCGTGCAATGGAGCCTTTTGGCGTGGACGAACGGTCGTTGATAGTGCCACACCTACACGATTCCGACGGCTGACGTAGGTGGCCGCGAACTGCCCCCTTTCTGGAACACTTGCCGTGGATGGTCGTCTGATGACGTCGTCTGTCGACGAAATGGTTACGCTATTTCCGTGACGGACACAACGGATTTGATGGGATTAGTAATAATACGTTAACTTTCTCTGCTCGTAATATCCACATTTACTTGTTATCTTACTCGAGGACTTGAAAGATACTGTATGCCACTGCAGAGAAAAAATTGTGACCAAAAGAAATATAATTGTCTGGTCTAACAAGCATACCGACCGTCTCACGTTACTTTATTTGATTGCTAAAACAAGGGCTCCATGGCCCCGCCGCGGTGGATCTAGATGGCTGTGGCACTCGTCTGCTTATCCGAAGGTCGAGGGATCGAATCCCGCCCGCGGCGACATCCATTTTGATGGAGGCGCAATGCCGGGGCCCGTGTACTGCGCGACATCAGTGCACATTAACGAACCGCCGGTGGTTGATATTTGCACAGCCCTCCACCAGCGTCTCTCATAATCATATCGTGCTTTTGGGACGTAAGCCACCAGAAATTACTAATTATTATTGACAAGTGCTCTCTGTGACCTGCCCTATAAACGCCAAACCTGGTCCTTCCACGCTAGTTGGAGCAGTTGTCCCAAAATTATGAAGACAACATCAGCAACACATTGCAGAATGATAGGCTAGTCGTTGCACAATTTTGTTCAAACAAGCGACAGCTGGGCGATGAATCCTCGCGTCGTTCTGGGACGTAAGACCCCAGAACTCAATCAGAAGGCGATGAACGGCGCGGCGGATGGAGAAGAATCATACAACGCGAGCGCGGCGTGCTGTGTGATTGTTCGCCATCCGTCGTCCCCTTTCACAGGCTCTCTCCATTCTTGGAGCTGAATGAGCAAGAAGTATTCCTGTAATAACGGACTTCTATAACGGCCCAATGTTACTAGGCCGAGCAATTCGACCGCCTGTAACACGTGCATTTTATATATGTCAAAATGAAGCTACAACGACGCATTTTGCGAAGCCTATGCGACGGCATCATCTCAACGTTAAAGGGATCACTAAATAAAATATTAAGTTGGGAAATATTGAGAGATTATATACGCTTGTCTGATGACTAGTTCGTCAATCTCAGCGAGAACAGGGCAGCCCTAAGCGCGAAGAAGATAATGATTATGATGGTGGTGATGATCCTTAACATTTGGAATTTATCCTCTTCGGGGGATTAGCCAATACTCAGGCGGATTTGACTTTAATTTACAAATTTGAGAAACAACTAAATTGGAATGTTGTAGTTACACCCTGCCCGCTGCTGTTGTACCTATTTAAAATGACGACCTGTCTTGAGCAAACTCGATTACTGCACCATAAATGAAAAACGGATTATATAAACTTTTTGACATTAAATAAACGCTCAGTAACCACAGCTGTTGCTACATGTCGCGGCTGCGGAGCTCATTGCGCCGTATGCGTGTCGGCATGCCGAGATCGTGACGTCAATTCCTCTTTTCGGCGCTGGCAACTCAAATTGAGCAGCAACACCAAACATTTTCGGCGGCTCGGCGGCTCTTTCCGATGCAAAATAAATAAATAATAAGTAAATAAATAAATAAATAAATAAATAAATAAATAAATAACGGTTATTGACAGGCAGAAGGCGGTGACAGACACAACGGAGGTGAAAAATCGATCTAGCCAAACCTAATGTTGTCCTTTAGTGTCCCTTTAAATTCAAAATGGTGTGACGCGACATAACATATTTTTCTTCCTGCTCTAAAGACCGCAAGCCGCCTCTTGCCCCGCCACGGTGGTCTAGTGGTTATGGACTCGGCTGCAGATCCGAAGGTCGTGGGATCGAATCCCGGCCGCGGCCGCTGCATTTTCGATGGAGGCGAAATGTTGAGGCCCGTGTGCTGTGCGCTGTTAGAGCACGTTAAAGAAGCCCAGGTGGTCGAAATTCCCGGAGACCTCCACTACGACGTCTCTCATATCAGAGCTGGTTTTGGGACGTTAAACCCCACAAATCAATCAAATCATCAACCGCAAGCCACCTCCGAGACATCGTCAACTTACGGCAACGTGTTGGGTGCATATAACGCCATGCCATTCGAGATATATGCCCGACGTGTTCGCGACAACGGAAAGACGCACGCTATGCGTGCGACGCACCGCATCGTATTTCAAGACGCACTTCACTCCGGCATGGCGCAACCGTGACTCGCGACGCGTAATATAAGCTGCCTGATGGGAAATATGTATCGCTCTGCGACCGTAGCTTCTTTCCGTTCCCTATCTGTTTCTCATTTATGTCCTTCCTTTGATGAAGAGCATAAAAAATATAAAGTTAAGAAACGTTCAAGAACTTTTTTTAGCTTGTTTGACCAGTAAGTAGCGTATGAGTGCTGTCCTGTAGCAAGGGTTGAGTGACAGAGTCCGAACGTGTACTTTTAGCCACCGTAATGAATAGTTTCAGCTTTTGATTGGGTGTCTGACGTTCTCGCCTGAGTCCCCGTATGTTTGTTCGATCAGCTGGTCCGACGCCCATATAATGTCGTTTGAGTGCCCGGATAACGGCTGTGGCCTTTGACTCAAGGTCACTTGAAAGTCACCGACAACGAGAGCTAAAAGCATTTCATGATTAATATAATGGACCAGCTGTTTTTCACTGTTCAAGTTCAAGTTCATTTATTTACCGCATACGTGGGATTTTACATAAGTGGTTGGGACGAGGGAAAAAGCTGCATTAAAGACAGCTTGACTAGCCCCACGCCCCCGTTCACTATGGCATCATAACAGTAAAAGAAAAGTACATTTCAACGTCGGTGTCAAATGAGAAAAACACATATCCACAGAAAAACATACTTACAAAAAGTGAAATTTAACTATGAACGTATTTAACACAGCATGCTTAAAACAGAAGTGTTAGAGAGTGTGCGAACATTTTCATAAGAAATATTGAATTTGTTTAATGTATTCGGCAAGCAATAGCCTAAAGTTTGAAAGCCATAGTTTGCGCGCGGCCGTGGCACATACCATTGTTCCGAATGTGTGTTTTGGCGCGAAGAAGGATTGTGGGTTCGTAGTGTGGTGGCACCGTGTACGTGGGGCTCATGGGAACAGGTGTGTCGTTTTGACACCAACGCTTTTTCTTTTCCCGTGTCACAGCAGCGCCGTAGCTGGTGCGCATTAGTCAGGGGAGGCAGCAATACTGGACAGATGTGGTAAAGATTAGGCCGCCAAATTGGATGCCCCAGGAATTGGCCAAATGCACATGCGCCGCGTTCAATTAACCGAGAATCTTGAAGCGCCTTGTCTTCCTTCAGTGCCATCTATCCGCACCCCAGTAGTATATCGGCAAAACTGGATCTGTAAACGTGAGCTATGTGGTACCCCCTAGCTAGGGCGTGGTGCGAATACTTTACATGCATAATGGTGCCCCGACTGTGACTTGTACGTATGCACAAACTCAATTGACCTCGGAAAGCGCGGAAATAGAGGGAGCAGATATAAATTGTCAGCACTTCCAGTCCCGCTTAAGTGAATCAAAGCAGAGGATAAAAAAAAAAAAAAGAGTCGGTGGTATTGCCAACACTTACAAGATACACAGTGCATGTGTTATAGGTGAGAAAATCAACTCACGGACTTTTTCTTGCGTTGATTGCGCTAGAGCTTCATTTTTTTTTTTCTGATCCCGACCTCGTGCAGCGCGTCGGCATGAAATCAGGTTTCTCATCTGAACCTTCGTGTCTTACGCCCACACGAAACAACTCTTTTAGCACCTTCCGAATATAGTGCAATGAACACTTACCAATAAAACTAGTAACAACACGCAGAGACGATTATGGATGACGTCAAAAGCCGTGACGTTACTGAATCCGTTAGTTAGTGCGGAAACCTGATGACGACATCGCCGCACATTGTTTCCTTCTTTTCTTTTTGTCTCGTCCTTTCTGCCTCTTGTTCAAGCGGCAAGCATACGCTCGCAAACTAATCTTTATTTGTATTTAAAGGCGTGACGTACTAACACAGGCAAAACTATTTTTCACGCATACTGACATAAGCGTCCGTTTCTTCTGTTAAGGGCAAATATCCGTTAACTCTGAGTCTGCTGTTTTGTAAAAGCTCCTCGTACATAATCTCATCAACGTACTACGTTTTCGCGCACGCTAACGTATCGCCTTTGCACGCAGCACGTGCTTTGTCTCCCGCGGTTTCTTCACACCGAACACATCAAAGCGCGTAACTGGGAGTGGAGTATTGCGTGTACTTAGTCACGTCCCTCTGGCGCCCCGTTCTCGATCAAAGTCTGGGTTTCCCGCCAAGCAGGCAGTCTCAGGCAGGATGATTCTGTCGACGCTAGCTCTCTGCAGCTTCGAATGCAAACTCCTCGCAGAACCGGACACCTCCTTCCTTCTTAGAAAAGCACGTACACTTTTTTTTTTCTCCTTTCATACGCTTATTTCATTCCTGCTTGAAACAGTCATTCTTTGTGTTGGTCTTTCAGTGAATCAAACTCGATGGTGCGCACATTGCTTTTTTTTTTTTTTTTTTTTGTGGAGGCAGGAATGTGGGTACAAGGAGTCAAGGACTAACAGAAAGGGCGACTATGGTCTCTCTCTCTCACTCACTCACCCCAGTTGTGAAAGGGAAAATTGGCATCCACCCGTTTTTTAGCACAATGCTGCAAGGAAATCCACACGGATTTCTCACAGATGAAAGCTTCCCAGGTGCCGAAAAATTCGTCCAGTTCCGGGGTTCGAACTCGGCACCAACTCCTGTCCGAGGCGCTCGCTCTGCCAGTTGAGCTAACCAGGACAAGGCTACTAGGAAGCTTTCATTTCTGAGAAATCCGTATGGATTTCCTTGTAGCATTGTGCTAAATAAAACGGGTGGATGCTAATTTTCCCTTTCATAACGGTTACTCCACCTTACGGGTTTCCGCAGTACTCATTTGCCGTATATTCACGTCCACGTGCTTCGAGTTGTCGATAGATTCGCCCTCGCGCTGTCGATCGCTAGCATCCTGGTTAGCTCATTTGCCAGAGCGAGCGCCCCGGACAGGCGTTGGTCCCGGGTTCGAACCCCGGACCGAGGCGAATTTTTCGGCAACTAGGAAGCTTTCATCTGCGAGAAATCCGTGTGGATTTCCTTGCAGCCTTGTGCTATAAAACGGGTGGATGCTAACTTTCCCTTTCATAAACGTTACTCCACCTTACGGGTTTCCGCAGAACTCATTCGCCATATATTCACGTCCATGTGCTTCGAGTTGTCGATATATTCGCCCTCGCGCTGTCGATCGCTAGCATCCTGGTTAGCTCAGTTGCCAGAGCGAGCGCCCCGGACAGGCGTTGGTCCCGGGTTCGAACCCCGGACCGAGGCGAATTTTTCGGCAACTAGGAAGCTTTCATCTGCGAGAAATCCGTGTGGATTTCCTTGCAGCCTTGTGCTATAAAACGGGTGGATGCTAACTTTCCCTTTCATAAACGTTACTCCACCTTACGGGTTTCCGCAGAACTCATTTGCCGTATATTCACGTCCATGTGCTTCGAGTTGTCGATATATTCGCCCTCGCGCTGTCGATCGCTAGCATCCTGGTTAGCTCAGTTGCCAGAGCGAGCGCCCCGGACAGGCGTTGGTCCCGGGTTCGAACCCCGGACCGAGGCGAATTTTTCGGCAACTAGGAAGCTTTCATCTGCGAGAAATCCGTGTGGATTTCCTTGCAGCCTTGTGCTATAAAACGGGTGGATGCTAACTTTCCCTTTCATAAACGTTACTCCACCTTACGGGTTTCCGCAGAACTCATTTGCCGTATATTCACGTCCATGTGCTTCGAGTTGTCGATATATTCGCCCTCGCGCTGTCGATCGCTAGCATCCTGGTTAGCTCAGTTGCCAGAGCGAGCGCCCCGGACAGGCGTTGGTCCCGGGTTCGAACCCCGGACCGAGGCGAATTTTTCGGCAACTAGGAAGCTTTCATCTGCGAGAAATCCGTGTGGATTTCCTTGCAGCCTTGTGCTATAAAACGGGTGGATGCTAACTTTCCCTTTCATAAACGTTACTCCACCTTACGGGTTTCCGCAGAACTCATTTCGCCGTATATTCACGTCCATGTGCTTCGAGTTGTCGATATATTCGCCCTCGCGCTGTCGATCGCTAGCATCCTGGTTAGCTCAGTTGCCAGAGCGAGCGCCCCGGACAGGCGTTGGTCCCGGGTTCGAACCCCGGACCGAGGCGAATTTTTCGGCAACTAGGAAGCTTTCATCTGCGAGAAATCCGTGTGGATTTCCTTGCAGCCTTGTGCTATAAAACGGGTGGATGCTAACTTTCCCTTTCATAAACGTTACTCCACCTTACGGGTTTCCGCAGAACTCATTTGCCGTATATTCACGTCCATGTGCTTCGAGTTGTCGATATATTCGCCCTCGCGCTGTCGATCGCTAGCATCCTGGTTAGCTCAGTTGCCAGAGCGAGCGCCCCGGACAGGCGTTGGTCCCGGGTTCGAACCCCGGACCGAGGCGAATTTTTCGGCAACTAGGAAGCTTTCATCTGCGAGAAATCCGTGTGGATTTCCTTGCAGCCTTGTGCTATAAAACGGGTGGATGCTAACTTTCCCTTTCATAAACGTTACTCCACCTTACGGGTTTCCGCAGAACTCATTTGCCGTATATTCACGTCCATGTGCTTCGAGTTGTCGATATATTCGCCCTCGCGCTGTCGATCGCTAGCATCCTGGTTAGCTCAGTTGCCAGAGCGAGCGCCCCGGACAGGCGTTGGTCCCGGGTTCGAACCCCGGACCGAGGCGAATTTTTCGGCAACTAGGAAGCTTTCATCTGCGAGAAATCCGTGTGGATTTCCTTGCAGCCTTGTGCTATAAAACGGGTGGATGCTAACTTTCCCTTTCATAAACGTTACTCCACCTTACGGGTTTCCGCAGAACTCATTTGCCGTATATTCACGTCCATGTGCTTCGAGTTGTCGATATATTCGCCCTCGCGCTGTGGATCGCTAGCATCCTGGTTAGCTCAGTTGCCAGAGCGAGCGCCCCGGACAGGCGTTGGTCCCGGGTTCGAACCCCGGACCGAGGCGAATTTTTCGGCAACTAGGAAGCTTTCATCTGCGAGAAATCCGTGTGGATTTCCTTGCAGCCTTGTGCTATAAAACGGTGGATGCTAACTTTCCCTTTCATAAACGTTACTCCACCTTGCGGGTTTCCGCAGAACTCATTCGCCATATATTCACGTCCATGTGCTTCGAGTTGTCGATATATTCGCCCTCGCGCTGTCGATCGCTAGCATCCTGGTTGGCTCAGCTGCCAGAGCGAGCGCCCCGGACAGGCGTTGGTCCCGGGTTCGAACCCCGGACCGAGGCGAATTTTTCGGCAACTAGGAAGCTTTCATCTGCGAGAAATCCGTGTGGATTTCCTTGCAGCCTTGTGCTATAAAACGGGTGGATGCTAAATTTCCCTTTCATAAACGTTACTCCACCTTGCGGGTTTCCGCAGAACTCATTCGCCATATATTCACGTCCCAGCTGTGGCGGAAAGAAAGGCGTTGCATGAATGGACCGTTATAGATTGCTTAAAATTTACATGCATTTTGTTATTTAAAAAGAGATCATGAAGTAAGTTTGCTGGTAAGGTTACCTGGTAACCTTTAAGTCTGAATTTACCGAATGGCCTATTCAGATATTTGCGCTGAAATAATGTCATTCGTCCGAAAATTGTTCATAAATTAAACTAAGGGAGCATGGCTGATAGTGCATATGCTATCGCAAGTGTGTTGGCAATATCGCCAGCCAAAAACGGCATGATTATTCAGAACAATATTGATAACGCTATCGGTACTTCATTGAATATTTTACTATCGATAGTATTTTCACCCTGTGGATAGTTGCACTATCAATGCTATGGATAGCTTTTTTCCCTTCTCCTCAGCAATGTATTTATGTATGCCTGTCTGGAATAAAGACTCAGACTCAGACACGACTATTTAGCGATATAGTTGTGCGTCACTAATTGGCGCCCTTGCCTGCTTTGAGAAGTAGCCGCGTGGCCTTGGCATGACCCCGGCATAACACGACGGCACAAGAAAAGAAAAAAAAAGCAAGAAAAATTATGCGAAAGGAAGAAAGGAGCAGAGAAATACAACGTTGCTGTCTAAACCGCTGGGAATAATCTACGTCATGCCTCCGCTTCTAGAACATGAACTCAAAGCTCCTATATCCGTCATATCATTATCTAACGGAACTCGCATACTTAGTCTTGGTAGCCGCCTACTCGCGGAAGGGTAGAGCAGTGTAAGAAAGAAAGAAAGAAAGAAAGAAAGAAAGAAAGAAAGAAAGAAAGAAAGAAAGAAAGAAAGAAGAAAGAAAGAAGAAAGAAAGAAAGAAAGAAAGAAAGAAAGAAAGAAAGAAAGAAAGAAAGGCTGTGCGTGTAGTATGTACCGCAGCTGCAGGAGTCGTATCGTATCTCTCCGCCGCCATTATCACTTTCTCCAGGCAAACAGGCATCCTGCCGGCTTCTGTAACCTCATGCAATCTCGGCACAACGAGCCGTTGCATATCTGAAGGTCGACTGAGTGTTACGAGGCCACTGGGCTTCGCAGCAGAGCGGCGGGCACATGCAGGGACGCGGAAAACGAGATGACAGGTTAGGAGCTGAGGATAATGTAGACTAGTCATGGTTGATGGAAAGAAAACGTTCCTTCTTGCGACTATACGTAATAGTCACGGGTTTAGCCAAAGTATAGTGGTTTAACGACTCACCGGCGGTGATGGTTTTGACTCGCCTAACTCATCATAACGTGCGATACACAGAGGGCGCCAGCACCTGACGCGACTGTTAAGAAGGATTGTAGGGTTGGTGGTAAGAGCCACAATGTGTCTGAGAGAGAGTGGACTGTCGGATTAATTCGTTTTCACGTACACTTGTCATTTGAAATGATGACGAGGAAGCAGTAAGACACAGAGAGCTTGCTTAAAGGGACTGTCTATGGCCCCAGCGGGGGCTATGGCGGCTCACTGGGATTCTTCCATGAAGGCTCCGTGGGCGCCGCCATAACCCACGATGGGCTGCGTTAAATGTGCGTGACCCACCGTAAGAACACTGCCGAGGGTTTGTAGTATCAAATTTGACAAGTTGGTATAGGTCTTCATCAGCGAATAGCATACACAGAGGAAGAAAAAGGGAACGAAAAAATAGAAGACACGAGCCTCTTATTTTACTTATTTTTGCAACCATAATTACTCTATGCTTCAGTTCATTCGTTCCTCCAAAAAATTATGCCTGCTTTCTTCTTTTTTTATCACCTTAACAGTGTTCAATTTCCTTAACTTATTTTAACCTGCTCAACATTATTGAGCGTTTGTACGGGCTTTCATCTCTTCTAACTACCATGGCTCTTGGCCAATCCCCCAGAGTGGGTGTGCGGGATTCAGGTTGGTCTACATCTACATCTCTTTACTGGCTTGCACAGCCCAATATGGCGGTGATCCGTGTTTCTTCTGAAAAGGACTGTAACGGTGGTAAACTTTTCTTTTTCATTTGTGGTGGAAATGAGATGGTCGTTTCTTACAACGACGGAAATGAGCATGCTGGTACCTCTTAAAAAATGAACAATATTTTAACTTGACCCTGAAAATCGTGAAAAAGAAAAGGTGACTGATGGCGATGTCTTCGGTGATGTGCGTCATACTCTATGCAAGTGTAAAGAAAAACCAAGCAATACCTACGCGGGTTACCTTCTAACTTCTTGAGAGCAAAGGATTTATTGTATACACTTGCGTTTGACATACATCTGGCAGCGTTCTTTGGCGATGCAGAGTAACTTTGATTTCTTAATTAATTTTGCAAAAACGCAGTAACCATCCCTGTCGCCGGCGTCCTACACATGCAGAGCGGGTTACCAGGAAGATATAGAACATATGTTGATTTCTAAATCTCTATACTGACTCTCCGGCCAAACCACTGCAAGCTTGTAGGCATTTAGTGGTACGCTTTCTATTGCGATAAAAAGTTCTAGTAATAGCCTCAGTCCTCGTGGTTCTCGATGTGCGTGCTCGGAAGCGTGATTGTAAAATGCTGTTTTGAATATGAAATGCGGTTTCCGTCATGTTGGAGTAAAACACGTGAAATGGCCCCGATTTATGTGTGAACCATTGAGCGAATGGCACGCTTGAAATTTCAAGCCTCTGAAATAATCGTGTGGTGGAAATGCCTCTGCGTGGTGTTTTAGGTCCGGATTGTCCACGCTTTGAAACGTGTAAAAGGAGCGACATGATTAGAACAGTCCGATCAACCCTGTCCATCTGTGCGCATTAGGAATTATGCTATCCGAAGCGACCGTGATTTGGGGTTACACAGCAGAGGATAAGGGTTACCGAACCTTCTTCTGTGTGGCATCTGTTGTCGACACACTTATTGGTTAATTGTTACTAATACATTCATTTATTTCTTAAATGCGCGAATGACGCGGGTTCGATTCCGACAGCGACAGACGAGTTTTATGGATAAAGGCGAAAATTCTGAGGCACGCCCGTGTACTGTGCGATGTCAGTGCACGCCAAAGAATCTCTGGTGGTCAAAATTTCCGGAGCCCCCCACTAGGACCCCACTTCGGGTTCTCGCGCTTAACATACCAGCATTTATTATTCTGATCCTTATGATTATTGTTATTATTATTGCACTCGTACTTGCTGGTTAACTTACCTGGCAGTTACAACCACGCAAACAACGAAAGGGAAGGGGTCAAGGGCTCGTTTTATTTTGTTAGAAAGAACTTAATGAGCAAACAGATAATGAAGCCTAGGAAAGCATAGGGGAAGTTAATTGTAGTATTGTAATTGTAGAGTAAGTAGAAAGGAATTACAGTGGACGAAAAGACAAACCTGCCTTCGGCGGGGACCGAACACACGACCTTCGGATGACGTGTCCGATGCTCTACCGCTGAGATTCGAAGGCGATCGTCCCCCCGTCCACTTTATTGGGTATTTATGTACATATTATCCGGGGAGTGTTAGGCAGCAGTTTCTACTTACTCCACAGTTACAATACTACAATTAAATTCCTCTATGCTTTCCCAGGCTTCATTGTCTGTTTGCTCATTAAGTTGTTTCTAACCACGCAAACAATCTCATTTCTCTTTCAACCACAAGAATAGATGTTCGGTGCTCTGACTGCCGGAGAATCTTTCATCCTTTATTCTACCTGCTTCGATAGAGGCCATGAGCGTAAGACTACACCAAGAACAAGCGGGGCCACACACACCGTGATAGCGCGTCCCAGGCTCCCACTCATCTTTATCGCTGAGAAATGAGATAACGAAAAGATATCGTAGTCTACCGTTCATTTGTGGTATACCGTAAGTCTCCTAGAACAGGCTTCATCGGCACCCATTATTCGTTCACCTGTCAACACTCACGGTCGATTACTCGTCAAGCACCGTCACTTTCTTCATTGACTGACGAGAGACACCTCATCTGTGCCATTATGGGACGCCGCTAAACGACGGGCATCCGAGCAAAGTCGATTCGCGAAGCGAACAGACCTTGGTTGGGCCGCGTGCTTTTCGCATACCCTTGGTGTCGCGCGGTTCCGTTTCTCGTTCAAACGACCATCGGAGCCCTTTGTTCTAACTGTCGCCCTTCGCTTTGTGTACAGTTCAAAAGTGTTGACAGGATGCACAAACGACTTCCCGTCGCGTTTCGTGCTCGACGCGTTGCCGTTGTCCCTATGCGAAAGGTGCCGCCATGAGTGACGCGAGCGACGAGGTTTCCTGTGGGGGAGCGCCGCTTAAAAAAGGCATTTACAAATGGAAGATAGCGTGACACCTCATTAGCTGCGAAAGAACTATAGTACCTTCGACCTCATTGTAGCTTATATAGGTGGTCTACAATCTGCTGCGCCTTTGGACACAAATGTTCTTACACTATTTGACAGTCAAATTCCAGGGCTGTATAGCTGCTAGTTATCACGTTCACAAGTACATGGCCAGTTCCGTGCACAGTTTGCCCTGCCACGGTGGTCTAGTGGCTACGATCCGCGGGTCACGATCACGATTGTCTGCCGATCCGAGGGTCACGAGATCAAATCCCGGCTGCGGCTGCTGCATTTCGATGCCGGCGAAATGTTGAGGCCCGTGTGCTGTGCCATGTGAGTCGAGCCACAGGTGATCGACCTTTCCTGGGCCCTCCACAAAAGCATCTCTCGTAATCATATCGTGGTCTGGGACGTAAAAACCCCAGAAATCAAAACTTTACAATTTACGAAACGCAGTCTGCTAACGTTTCTGACCTTGTTTGTTTTTCTCTTATCATAAACTTCTAAAACCCACCACGATGAAGCTTTTTTTTTTCCTTTTTAATCCATTCGTTTTACAAGCTGTCGCTGGGGAAGCGATGACGACAACGAACTTCGCAGTCACCCTTCCTTTGTGCTAATAATAATTTCATGGGGTTTTACAACCCAAAATTACGCTATGATCATGAGAGACGTCGCAATGGAGGGCTCCGGAAATTTCGACCCCCTGGGGTTCATTAATGTGCACTGACATCTCACAGCCTCAACATTTCTGTCCTTTGTGTTCGATGTTCACATTTAGATAGCAACGCGCGACTTATAGGTGTGCTCCTACGGGACATAAACGTTCACTTCCGCAGGGCCTCCGATTGATTGATAAACGTGGCAAGTCACGACTCAAATCACAATTTCGTGCGTTCAAGTTGCGGTTGCCCAGGCGCCATTTGTATGCAGTTAGCTGGATGGAAGGGTACGCGACATTTTTATCTGCTACATGAAGCATATGGACCAGTCGCCTTACAGGGGGGCATTGGCCAGAACCATGGACTTCAATGTTTAAGTCAAGCACATTTTTTAAAAAGAAAACAGTACGACTGAGTTCGGCAACCGCCTTCAAACGCGCGTGGGCAGGTACGCATTAAGCAGCGTTGTACCACGTCCTAACCACTCCTTTACTGCCTCAGTGTTTAGAAATGAAATCGGCGTCACGTGACTAACATATACCTTCCATTTATTCGCCCATTCTCTCAACGAACAACGTATGCAATAGAGATACAAGGGAAGCTTTCTAGTCACGTAGACGCAGCGCATAGCACTCCACTGTTCCACAGGTCATCCAGCAAAACCGAGCCGGAGCATGAACTCGAGAAGTGAAATTAAAACACACAAGCCGTTGCCACGAGCAGAACAGGAAGCAGCATGACCGTTTGTAACTTTGTTTACGTCTGTGCGATCTCGCGCAGTAGACGGTATAGGTCTGCTCCTCCGGTTCGTGCACGAAGCGCCGCGCTCAGCACCGACAGCGGCGTTGCTTCAACCCGAAGCCGCGCCGGGCAGGCCTCGGCCGTGCACCGCGTCTATCTTGCAGAGAACGGCCCGAGGCACGAAAAACAACAACACGCTTGTCTTGTCTCGGCGTCGGCCCGGGGAAGAAAACCTGTCCGGCGGGTTTCCGCGCTGTTCGACGGTGGCTGCTTGTCCGTTGCTGCACGTGCCGCCGAGTTCGCTGACACGCCCTGGACGCCGCCACCTCCTCACGCCCTGCGCCTTTCCCCGTTCGTTTCGCCCTTGTCTTGTAGCTACACTGGCTATGGACGTCTGCAGGTGCTCATGGTGCCGTGGGACGTGCCGCCGTGTAGAGATGTCGTTCGTCCGACACGACGCCAGGGTTTGTCATCAAAGTCATGGAGTGGGAGGCTTCGGATGTGATCCTCTGGACGAGGGCGCACAGGATACGGGCTGAAAGACAGCAACAAAGATACAAAACGCAATTATTTTCCTTCTTCGGCAGCCCATCTTTCAATGTATCTTCGCCAACTCGCCCTATGTGTACCTTCCATTGGGTTCCTGAGTGATTGCTACAGGACAGCCACCCTGCAGGCACGCAGCCACTCTGATGAGAGGCGAAGCTAGCCTAATATACAGGAAATGACGAGAGGTCGACCTCAGGTGGCGCGCTTAAGATCTGCCACTCTGCACCACGGACTCGGAGTGAATAATAGGGATGAATGATGTTGAGGAAGATTGAATGCTTGCGCATAAGATGTACACCACAGCTAAGGTTGCTCGATCCCACCGTCCAGTGCCGTGGTTGAGAGGAACACGCACTTGCACAGACGCAAACACACACCGACGGTGTTTTGGCGAGAGAAGT
Organism: Hyalomma asiaticum; assembly: GCA_013339685.2. Lineage (NCBI taxonomy): Eukaryota > Metazoa > Arthropoda > Arachnida > Ixodida > Ixodidae > Hyalomma > Hyalomma asiaticum. Next base: position 60,581,236 of record CM023486.1, read on the forward strand.
TGTCTCAAGGGTTGCGTGTTGGTTAAGTTATGCTGCAGCCGTCGCCGTGTCGCAGTCTATACTTCTCTGCTATATATATACTTCAACTTTCCCGTTCACCAAGTTATAGTGGCTTCCTTCTTTTAAAAGTTGTATCAGCTCATTCTGTTTGTTATTGTTCAGGGAGGAAGGTATCAAAAGGCATCGCGGCGGCGTTGCATGTAGCCCGCTGGGCGATCGTGTGAAAGTATGGAAAAACATTGCAGAGAGTGGTTTAGCCAGTGCAAGCAATGATCGGCTGCCCTATGCTGGACCAACGTGTTATGGGATTCTTTACGAAGGCTATGTTAACACGCATGTAACAGCCTGGCTTGTTAATCTCGCGTTTATTTTGGCTCACAGCTCTCCAATTACGGGTGCGTACTGGCGAAATAAACGATCAATCGTACATTCTATTGTATTGGTTTATCCGGTAGCGAAATCATGCCTTGCACTTTTTTGTCGCCAGCTTTTGACCACTTCGATGAATCTAATTAACACGGTCTTGAAGGGAACCAGACAAAAAGACATAGTATCCGAAAATCTTATCGACTGTATGAAGACGCACTCCGCCTATATATAGCCTGTCGTCCGGGAAAGGGAAACGTATTATCTCGAGACACGCATTAAACGGGACTGTATCGACGAGATTTCAGTGTACATATGTACTGGGCTTGTTGGCAGTAGAAGTTCCTCCCGGCACAAGCAAGTCATACGTTAACGGTGTTACGGTAAAGCTAGCTCACACGGACACGCAGATTCGAATGGGAACACGAACGCTGACGCATATATACCGAAGAGATTCCTTCTAAATGCATTAGTGAACCATGGAATCGAGAGGTCTGTGTTGAAAACTGCTCTTTTCTTCGAGAGTTAATTAGTGAGGTAAATCGGAGCCATTTCGCGATTAACTATATAGCTAGACAGCGCTATTAAACTATGTAACACTATTCATTTAGGAAAAGTATGCACTCTACTGGAAGTACACATGTTTTATTTCATTTTTTCGTTTTCCTTTTTTTTGTACTTAGCAAAATGTGCACAAGCATACTTTCCTGAGCCCTGGCGTAGTGCTTTGGACACACATGTTCTTACCTGCGCACATGCATGACGATGCTAATCCTGGCTGACTCGCAAGGGTCACCGACAATGGGGGGGGGTGTCATAAATTGGCGTCGGCAGTCAAGTGATGCCACGGTACAAGCCGGTAGCTATAATTTCCACGCGGCAATCAAGCGAAACAGGTTTCGTAGTCGTCCTGGAGCTCGTCGAGATGAGGTAATTGCTGTGTATACTGGCAGCGGCAACGCATGAACGAGCCGGAGCTCCTGCGACAGCGGTCATGGCATGTTCGCGAAACGCCAGTCGAGAGGAGTTTCCATGAGTGACTTCTAAGTTGATAACGTACGCCAACTGCCGCACCCGTGCATCACAGTACATACATACATACATACATACATACATACATACATACATACATACATACATACATACATACATACATACATACATACATACATACATACATACATACATACATACATTGATTTGTGGGGTTTAACGTCCCAAAAGCAGCTCTGATTATGAGAGACGCCGTAGTAGAGGTCTCCGGAAATTTCGACCACCTGGGGTTCTTTAACGTGCACTGACATCGCACAACACACGGGCCTCAAGATTTTGCCTCGATCTAAATGCAGCCGCTGCGGTCGGGATTCGATCCCGCGACCTTCGGATCAGCAGCCGAGTGCCGTAGCCACTCGACCACCGTTGCGGGGCCTTGAAAGATGTTCATGATGATGTTTGTACAGTATTTATTTGAAATACGGCAGCAGCAGGTATCCGCTAGCCTGTTTGCTTTAACTTTTGTTTTACTATAGGCCTTGGTTTACTTAATGAGAGAGAGAGTTGTGCGTAAGGCAGGTGGTTAAACACTAGAGAATATCCAGTTTTCTACCGACACTGGGGAAACTAATGGCAACCAATGTAGTACCATTAGGGCGCGATTAGGCATGATCCATGGGCGAGGGTCACTGCCCCGTTATACGCCCACGGGCTGCAGGCGTGCAAAAGCGCGTGATGCATATCTCCCTGCTGAGTAAATGATATCAAAGTGCCTCAGTTCGTGTTACTTTCATGTTGTTTGCCGTTTCCATCGCGTCAACCTCTTATCCAGACGCGCGCACTCATTGCGCAGTAGCACACTCGCAAAACAGCCAAGGCGTTTATGGCGGAACGTGTCACCGGCCGCTTAGTCATATTTCAAGTCAGGCGACGTCGCTTCGCAAGCGAAACCCGAATAAACAAATAAAGGGTAAGAGACGTTCGGCGTAGCTGAATAACAAGACTATCACTGTCAAAGGCATCGACCAGATATATGGGAGCGGGAATAACGCCCAGCGCGTGAAAGAGCGGCCGACGGCAGTGGAAAATTTAAAACCACCGAGTGCACCGAGTAGGACTGCAGGTGGTAGCACTGTTACGCCAACAATTAATACGCTTACGCGTATGTATGTATGTATGTATGTATGTATGTATGTATGTATGTATGTATGTATGTATGTATGTATGTATGTATGTATGTATGTATGTATGTATGTATGTACGTGTTTGCAGTTCAACACAGCGCCTTGTACATGTTCCTCGGTGTGCTCATTGTTCTTGCATTGTGAAAGTGTATACCCGAGATTGCTCACACGGTCGTTATTTAAGCTTGTTGCTGTTTCTTATGTCTGTATTATAACCTATATTGTTGTCATGGGCCATTACCCTCATTAGTGCATGTATTTTTAATTTGTGTCTCTCCAGTCGTTGTGGTCATTGCATTGTGCGTTCTGTCGCTCGCCACCACCAGCCTGTTTTATGTAAACAGGGGATGAAGTCTCGGTCAAGTCGCTTTTATTCTCCCTCCCTTCATCAAACGTTGTGTTGGTGAAAATGAAGTGTATTATTATTATTATTATTATTATTATTATTATTATTATTATTATTATTATTATTATTATTATTATTATTATTATTATTATTATTATTATTATTATTATTAGGTTCTATTACCCTTATCTTGTGAAACGCAAGAATTAGGCGTCCTTGCGCAAAAAAAATTATAAGTCTGAGCGCAGTGCTTTGAGCTGGCGACAATGCAATACTGCCCCAACTGTAATCTTATACAGTTGAGTTCAATAATTTCTGGGGGTGTGCAAATATTCCAATGTTTCGAATATTCGTGGAGTGTACATTTTTAATATTCGTATTCGGTTCGAAAAAAAAGGGGTAATTAGAAATCTTTTGTATATTCCAGGTGATTCGAATATTCCTCAATGTGCGACTGGTTTTCCGAGTCCACACATGTTGCAGAGACTACAGTGCTTACAAACGGCTAAGCATCCAAATTGACTATACAAAACGCCTATTCGGATAAGCATCCGTAACGCACAGCAGGCGTGGTGGCGGTCAGTACAAGTATGGCTTGTCGCGGCCAGAATGCGCATCACGATAAGCCTCGTCAACTACGCGTTCGGCAACGCTGTTGGCATTCAGGCAACCATGCTGGTGCTCTGCACGGCTTTGAGAAGCAATCAAAACGTGTTTCCCTGCCATTCGTAGCTGCATCCTGGTGGACAATCTCTTCGGCGTGCATGGCAGCGGCCTGGCCGTGTGGAACAAGTAATATTCTTCCGGAATAGCCCTTAGTGTACGTTACCACTAGTTTAAGGCTGTGACATCTTTACCACTAAGGTTACAATATGACCAGCTAGTCTAGACGCTATGTTCCTAACGTAAGTATATTTCGCGTTTATAGTTCATTGGTGCATTTGCTTAACATAATTATATGTTATGTACATTATTATTACTGGAAACTAGTTTGTGGTTCGATACACTGCATCGTATTCTTATTTCAAAAATTTGATATTCGCACACCGCTAGCAGTAACCTTCCTGCTAGCCTTTCCGGGTGGTATTTCCTGAGCACATTCGTTTTCACAACAAACTCATTCTGTTCAAATAGCAGTAAAAGTGTGACTCCGTGCTCTTGAGCTCGGTTGCTTTCGGCAGGGAAGGAAGGGAACGGAGGAGGGAACGGAGGAGCGGAGGAAGAGAAGCAGCTCAACCTACAACACCTGTACGTGTTCCCCGTGGAAATTAAGCCTTCCCCAAACAAAGTACCAAATACATGGTGCCTCCAAAAGCACTTCACATAAACAGGCATCCATGCGAACGTGGCAAAACCAACCTACGCGTTGGTGTGCTTATACAGGCCTGGCATCATTTTTACTTCATGTGGCCGAGTTTAAGAGCAATATATTACACAGACTTGTAGAGAGAGAGGTGATGATGATGATGATGATGATGATGATGATGATGATGATGATGATGGGCGGAAGGCAGGGAGGTTAACCGGAAGGCAAATATCCAGTTTGCTACCCTGCACTGGGGAAGGGGTGAAGGGAGACAGAAAGGGATGGAAGAAAAGAACAAAGGGGAGAAAGAGAGAGGTCGAATCGCGCGCACGCACAAGCACGGCAGTGTCAGAGACGGTTCACGAGGCCCGTTGCGCGCAAAAACTTGAGAACAGCCTTCGTGGCTTTCTGCTGCGAGAGTCTATCGTTCCGGCATTCCAATACGGTTTGCTCAGACAGCGGTCGACCATCAAGGCGTGACAATTCTGCGGCGAGAGACTGTCGCTGGGAGCGGTATACCTAGGGCAATCGCAGAGGACGTGCATAATCGTTTCCTCGCTGCCGCAGTGAACAGAGGCAGCACTGTCTTCTAGTCCAATGCGATACATGGACTTGTAAAACAGCGCAACGCCTGCCTCCTCCTTTGCTACCGCGCATTCGTATCTCCATAATGTGCCGATATCAAAATTAATTCCTCAATTATTTGAATACGCATGTCCGTCTGGTGTGCAGGCTCGAGGACCATGAAACTGGAGAGCAGCCAAATCGAGCCTGGCTTTCTTTCATGCCGATGCTGGCAGAGTTCTCTGACACGTGCCTCGATCTTAGTGTTCTCTTTGTGTCTCTCTGCGCACATATTTGTGTTTTGCTTCTGCCTGGTCTTGGTTAGGCTTAATGTGTATACCGCTATATCCTGGTCGGTATTCATGTTGGCGTCTATTGGGCCCGTAACCTCCTCAGTTTTTTTCCGTTCCTTAGTTTCCCGCGGCATTGCTGTTTTTCTTGTTTACTACTCCTCGCTATTGATAGGTATTTTCCACACGTGCGCGTAAATACTGGTCTCCACCTCGAGTGCATGCGTTGTCGCTATAGCTTAGGGGAATCATTTGTTTACATATCTGCCATCTCATCTGTTTTATTCAATTAATGCAAATTTGTAAACTCGCTCCTTTTCCCTGGCGAAGACATGCTGTAGCATGTATACCAAATAAAAGACGAACGATAAAACGCGAATATGGACAGGAAAATTGTTGTCACTACGTGCCAGGAGTTTATCGCTTTAGGCTGTCACGGCGGTATATTGTTCGTGCTCTCGCAAATGTGATACACACACACATGTCGTGAGGTGCGAAATAATAATAATAATAATAATAATAATAATAATAATAATAATAATAATAATAATAATAACCCTCGCTGCCGAAAGGAGTACGGACCTCCTTCCAGGGAGAACATAGAAAAAAGAAAAAGAATACACATGATGGATACGTTCCTGAAAGGTGTCTGAAATTCAAGCAGCGACGTGAAAGTTAAAGTTGACGTGAAAGTTAAAGTCTCTGTCAAGTGCAGCCTCGCTAATGACTTCACGGGCGAAGAAAAAAAAACAAGAAAAAGAAAAAAAAAGGAATAATAGTAATAATGTCACCGCACGGAATCTCAACTTGGATTTCGGCCAAAACGTTTCGCTTTTACGAGCGATGTTTTCTTTCTTCTTTTCCCCTTCGTCGTCTCCTCCTTCTTTCGCAACATCGACATTTTCGCGTCTAAGTGTTTCAAACGAAAAAAAGATCAGGAGCAAAACGCTCGAATGAACTCCCGTAGCACTCAGCTCATTCTCCTCCCCTACTCCGTCGTCGTCTGTGGGCGTTTCTTGGAACACCGCCGATGGCAGCGCTTATATTCGCTTTGGCCATACACACACGCGCTTCTGTATAGGCTCTGATCGAACTTCTCGTATGTAAACATCTCCGTTGACGACGCAGCATGCGGTAAACAACGCCTCGACTGGCTCACAGGCAGGTAATCTTAGTACAGATAACAAGGTAAGACGTCACAACATTAAGCACGCCGCGAGTCGCGGCAGCATCTTCGTTCGTCGTTGCCGGCATAAGACGGTTGCAGAGGCGCAAGATTCCGAAACGCGACAGCGCGACTTCAGACGTGGAGAAGAACCGAAAAGCGAAGTCAGGCGCTGAGTTTCGACCATAATATTCGATACAGAACAAAAGGCGAAATTATTTAAAGCGAGTATATTTCACTCTGACCAAGCAGGGAGCCATACCACGTTTGCAAGTACATCATCGGCTTCTTATTTGGTTGTCTTCCAGATCCCTGTAACTGGACATTCCACTGGGATGCCCTGCTAGTATCCCTAAGTGTCACGTAACGATATTTATTACAAGCGAAATTATTTTTCTCCCCTGCACGCATTCGTTCGTATGTGTTTATTGTCGGTGTTTCTTCTTTAATATTCTTTAATATTGCTGGGGCTATGTGCCAAGAACCACTAGCTAGCTACCACGTGACTATGAGGCACGCAGTATAGGTGAGGACATTGGAAATGTCCACCACCCGCCGCTCTTTAACGTGCACTGACAACGCACAGTACTCGGGCCTCCGTCATTTTCGCCTCCGTAGAAGACTCGGCGGTCACGGCCGGGTCCGAACCCACGTCCTTCGGATCAGCGGCCGAGCCCCACGACCGCTGTACTCACCAAACGGGTCGCGATCGTTGCAAAATGGAAATTGATAATGGCGACGATGAATGCCGCTAATGCAAACATCTTAACAATCTTTGCCCCATTTCTACTGCTCTAATTGAAGGTTAAGCATCTCTGCATCTCTGCATTTCCCTTTGATTGATTGATTTGTGGGGTTTAACGTCCCAAAACCAGCTCTGATTATGAGAGACACCGTAGTGGAGGTCTTCGGAAACTTTGATCACCTGGGGTTCTTTAACGTGCACTGACATCGTACAGCACACGAGCCTCAACATTTCGCCTCCATCGAAATGCAGCCGCCACGGCCGGCATTCGATCCCCCGACCTTCGGGTCAGCTGCCGAGTGCCATAACCACTAGACCACCGTGGCTGGGCTCTGCATTTCTTTTTCATTTTAACTTAAATGTAAGATATTCAACATGCCGAATAACGATAACTTAAATGAACGACGGTAGCGCATAATATTTGATGCGTATTATCGCTCTGGCTGGCACTATCAAAATATGTGTACTTAAAAACAAGTCACTTATCCAGATCGCAGCTAAACTGCAGTAATTACACTTACGCCCATTCACAATAATTACTGGGATGCGCTAAAGGCGGTGTACCAATGAACAGAAACCGTATAATATAATGAAGTTCCTCAAAAGTGACCCGTAATATGAGTTTCCCCTTAATCGGTGACGAATTTTGAAGAGTATTTGTCGTAAACGCGCCTCGCCACTGTGGTCTAGTGGCTATGGTACTCGGCTGCTGATCCGAGGGTCGCGGGATCGAATCCCGGCTGCGGCGGCTGCATTTCGATGGAGGCGAAATGTTGATTCCCGTGTGCTGTGCGATGTCAGTGCACGTTAAAGTACCCCAGGTGGTCAAAATTTCCGGAGACCTCCACTACGGCGTCTCTCATAATCAGAGCTGGTTTTGGGACGTTAAACCCCACAAAACAACATTTGTCGTAAACGCGTTCCATGTCTTCAGTTGATCCTCCCTTTTATATAATCATATTGTTACGGCATCGTGCAAACACTTCGTTCCACGAGCACGGATGTAGAGCCTTGAAATATATATGTAGCCTTTTCTCTATTACGCGTACGCACTTGCGTTTTCCTGCTCACTAAGCACGTCACAAGCTCGAAAGCCCGTCCGCTCTATCAAGCCCAATCGCTTTTTCCACTCACGCCTATCCTGACGCACATGCTGACGTCATTGAATCCTTTTTGTTATGTGCGTTTGTAAGGTTATTGATGATACGTTACCCTCTCTATTTCCTTGTTAAAATAACAAAACCAAGACGGGTATGCCTGTGTCGGCGTGGAAGGAGCGATCCGACCGTTTCCCTTCTCTCATCTGTCCCTTGCAGGTCTTGGCCTTTCGAATAATTTACCTTGCCTCTGTGACATTCTCTCTTTTATATTTTTTTTTCGCAAGATAAAACCATAGCACAGATCCGCTGTCCTCGTACTTGCTGCTATACTGCCTCTCCTCAGTATAGCAACGCTGTGGTGTGAGATTGGCAATGTTCTTATCTTTTATTTATGTCAGAAAGTCGAAAACTTTTCCGAAAGGTGCGACTAAGGATCCACCGCTCAGATTTCAAGAACATAGTGTACTGACATGTTTTTCTTTTTCTTTCTTTCTTTGCTGCATATACGCCTCTGCTCCCCAATCCGAATTGCTTTCCTTCAGTTTCAAGCACGGAACGTTTCGCTATATTTGCCGTGCTAAATACATGCCCAGTTTGGTGCGTGCGCAGCTACACGCACGTTCCATGGTGCGAAATCACCATGTGAAGCCCGACTGTTCTTTCTTGTCCAGGTGCAGGATTATCTTGTCCAGGTTTGTTCGATCTCATAGAAATACTGCAGCTGACGACGCTCATGGTATACACATCAGTTGCAGGCACCGACAAAGCATATTTCTGAGCACTAACGTGAGCGCCGACTTTATGTGGCACCTTGCATGACCCTTTAGTTGCCACAACGCTGTCGACGTGCCTGGTAAGATGCATGTTAGCCTACGCACACAATTCTGTTTGCATTCGGTTGTTAGTCAGCGCCGTTGTCTGTGCTCTTCCTTCGTCCTGTTCAGCGCTCATTTCGTGTTTCGCAATGCACAGGTCGTTGATCCTATACTCGTAACACTTGGCTCTAGTGTCCAGCAAACAGGCATGGGCAATATCCTTGCTGACTGCTTCGCTTGTTATCGATTCCCACAATGTGTGGGACCTGTTCAATTTTTTTTATGAGCTTCCTCATGAATATCCAAACCTGGTGATATTTCGCATCTGCTATACCCAGACATTTATTCTTCTGACGCATGTAAAGTGTGCGGAGCCAGAGCGACGCTGCAGCACATGCTGTGGGCATGGGCGTACAGCAGGAGTCCCTTATTAGGAGCGGAGTAGACATGGCAGCCCCCGACCACGGGGCACCATGGAAGGCGTCTTTGCTCAGCCACAATATCGCCGATCAACTCTGGGCCATCCGGCACGCCGAGGAAGCCACTCGTGTCCAAGGACTGGAGGCCGTCACCAAGCTGGAGTGCATGTTGCCCTACCCCGGCCAAATCGCCGGATCTTTTAATAAAGTTTAGTGTCTCTCTCTTTCTCATGAGTATTTCGAAATATGAACCTTGTGTCAGTATCATGGACGGAGAATGGTTCCTTTTTTTATTGCCCCCCCCCCCCCCCCTTCGCATTCAAACACCATTCAAAACAAACTTCTTTCTGCGAAGCTACAGTCCCGAGAAGAGGGCCAGAACCAAAACACCCCCAAAAGTGTTTTGACGAACGTCAGCTCTGTAACAAAATGAACCTTCAACCTATTAAGACTTTTGGCAGCCTGCAAACAACGCGCTTCCTCTTTGTCTCAGCGTCATCCGAGAGACCATTGCCAGAAAGACCACCGTGCAGCTGCCCGCGTTGAGACCACCGGCGCACGTTCCTGGTGGCACGCACGCTTTGCGGAGAAGCGCTCCACTCCATTGACGCTTCAATTTACGGCTGCTCCCCCACTGTCTTCTCCTCGGTAGCTTTCCGACGAGCTCGTGTCAAACAGATTGAATGCGGCGGCTCGCCGTCATGTCCCGGGGCAGACCCGGGGACAGCCTTTCTTCACTCGTGGCGAGCTCTGTATACGAAGTATATGTAGCTTCAGAGCTGCATGATGACGGACTATGTAGAGGTTTGCTTCCCCTCCACAACGTCGAGGGAGGCTCGCTTGAGCGACGCATGCTGAACGAGGTCAGCGCCTTCTGTGTTACCAGAACGGTCGCTAGCTGCGCTCAACGAGACAGCAGTAGCACGAAATTGAGTGGGGCCTTGGCTGTTTCCACATTATCGTCCACTTTGCGCAAGGACTTTTGAGCCGCCTTATATATGAACGAGCGAGCCTGCACCCTCTTCGCCTTCTCTAGCGTAGCCTCGTCTATTTTGAATCCGTATTTCTTTTTATTTTTTTAAATCTGTTGCGTAAAGGAAGCACGTACGATGTCCCTTCCAGAAATGGCAATCACCGAGCTGCGAGCGTCTCCGAAGCAACACCGGCCTCGGCGCCTCGCCCCCTCCCCCCCCCCCCCCCCCCGCTATTTTTTTTTTTATTCAAGTCACTTTGTCAAGCCCTCCTTTATTTATTCCTTCCGATTTCTCTATTACCACGTAAACATAAACGAGGCTTGCTACAAGCACGGCCGACGAACTTCTTTATGTCCCTGTGCTTTTATTCTTCTTGCCTTTTTTCTTGTTCTCGAGATGAACTTATGATCTCTTTACGCTCTTTCTCGCAAGCCGTCACCGAAGACGTGTGACGTACGTCAGTCGACCTACTTTCGGAGGTGAAGCCCTCGTTGAGAGAGCAATCGTAGATGAATCGCACGAAAAATTCAGTTTTCTTCCTACGTTTTGCCTTTTTTCAAGACGACTATTACGAAGCGAATAAAAAAAAGAAAAAGAATGATATGAAACAAGCGCATTCAGCGGTTGCAACATGCCAGAGAAGGTCGTAGAGTGCTTGCCTGTCAAGCAGAGCTGTCAGTCACGCGCGCTGTGCCGCCACAGCGGAAGGGCTGGCGAAGTCCTTGTGAATTCATTGTGGCTTTCCGAGGGGTTGTGCAGAAGAATCTCCTTAAATATCTAGCTCGACACTCACCCAGAAATAGCTGCGCATGAGTCGGGACGTCAAGATGCGTTGTCTGTCACGAAAGGCATAAGGGAAGGTCTAAAAAAAATTTATCTTCGCGGAGAGATGGAGAGAAAGAGAGAGCGGACAGTCGCGGAATTTCACGGCGTACCATGAAATTCCGCGAGAACTGTATATATGCACTCTGTATACAGTTCTTCCGTGACTGTATAGAGTTGAGATTTATTGCAGTCAAACGTCAACAAACGCCTCTTCTGCAAAATCACTGGTACAACGAAGGAATCTTTACGCCCCGGACTGACTGCAAGGCGTCACGGTACGCGACCTGTATACCGAAGTGACCTGTATGATGAAGAGTTTCCAACGTCCCAAGCATTTCACTATAAATTCGTTTGACCGAAGCATTGAAGGCGTACCAGAAGCTTTTAAGGTGCACGGGATCGGCTACGTGACTCCAGCACGCCAACCATGTTACGCAAAGTAACGGTCGCAATGAGGAGAGACTTACGTGCAATTATGATAAACTGTTGGATTCTCCGAGAACGCAGGTCCGTTATCGCACGTCAAGACAACTTGACAGCGACACCTATTCCGCAATCTCATGAAGATTATTTGACCTTCTCTTTTGTCATTCCTTTATACGAGTGAACGACTATTGCTTAGTCATGTTGCGACATCTATATTTTGGCTGCTCCTTGACTGACATATAGGCTCTAAAGGTTAAGATTCAGCCACATGTGGATCATACACGCATGTCTCTGGCCAAGGAATGCGAGTATGGAGCAACACGTCGTATCGTTGTGTCGTTAATCGTAACATAACTGAGTAGCACGTCAAGTTGTTGATGTCGTGACTTCTTAGTCATGTTAGTCATACATCCGTACTCTTTCATGCCAATTTTGGTATTTATCGAGTGCCACGTGACACGAATTTGGGGTTTTGTACCACAGTTTTGGCACCACCACTACCGATGAGATAACGTTGGGCAGTCAACCGCACTAACCGGGCGGTCGCATTCTACTTCCCATGAGACAGTCAAGGCTCTGGCCCATAGATAAAATTGCGGTCTAATAGCGTGTTATACAGGGCTAGTGTACACGCTTTCCCGCAAACATTTTATGATTAAAGAATTGTTACGACGAATCCGGTACAGTTCACGAATTTAAGCAGTTATAGGAGCTCTCTAGAGTACAATTAATCATACGAACCGACAAGGTGGCAGGTTTTTCGATTGGTAGACACACAGAAGTCCACCTTTCGAAACGTTCGCTATACTCGCTGGGGTCAATTGCCCCTGTTGACTCATCTTTGCCTATGTTGACCTTTCGTCTTAATTTCGAAAGTTTGGCCTTGTTCGGCATAATCAGGTAGGCGTCGAAAGCACACATGCATATTAATGCGTGAATGAAATCTAGGAGAGAACGATGGAATGATTCATGGATCCATCGACCTATCCAGTAGGTTGGGGGGTCGGCTAGGCCTAAGGAATTGGACTTTTGACTTTTGACGTCTATAGGAAACAACCAAGGCGTGCTTTCTTGGTTTCACACTTAGAGAATGACATAAGGGGAAAACCTGTTTTCTTGTCCCTAGTTAATAAATTTCCTTTTCACGGTACCAAATGCGCCACTCTAGCGAGGAGAAGACCCTTGTTGGGCTATAAAACGCGCAAAACGAGATTACAAATGGCGACGTCCCTCAGAGGTTCCCGCTATAAAATGCGATGTCATGGACGTTTTACGGTGCTTGCTAGTTTTAACATGAAGGTTTATTGGTAACAGTTACATATATTGTGTTATAAGGAAGCCAGAGAGTTATTACGGATGTTTCGCAAAACCTTATGTACTAAGCCAATGCAGCCAGAATGCAAAAACGAAGGACTGAAGTTTGTCGCGTCATGTGCTCCAAGTCTCAGCGTAAAATTGAAAGATGAAACGTTGACCTTCATTCTTCACTGCAATATAGAGCATAATATGGCGAAACTGACGGCAGTAATGTTCCCGAAGAATTTGGTATAAGTCTAAACCACTTTAATGTCTCATTTTAGGTCCCTTTGATAAGGACTCTCTTTGATCCCTCTCGGATAGCTCCTTGTTATATTAGCTAAATTAGCATAACTGGTTGCTTTATTTCTGGGGTTTTAACTTTTACGTCCCAAAACCACGACATTGATTATGAGAGGTGCCTTAGTGGAGGGCTCCGGAAAATTGCTGACGACGCACAGCACACGGGCCTCTTGCATTTTCGCCTCCATCGAAATTCGAGCGCCACGGCAAGTATTCGGTTCCACGACCTTCGGATCAGGAGCCGAGTGCCATAGCCGCTAGACCACCGTGGCGGGACAAAATTAGCATACGTGGTAATCCTGAATTATTCATAATAATAAGCCCTATCGATGGATGTAAATGTGTGTATCACACTCAGGACATCTACTTTTTAAACAAACTGGCTTTGAAAACGATGGGCAGCTTGGTCGTCCTAACCTCTGAATTTAGGTTACAGCCGAAATTAGGAAGAAAATCAGCAAAGGGTGTTTCGTTATACGGACTTTTTAATCAGTGCGTAACACGCGGGAATTATACGTTGGCCCAGAACAACACGTTGGTACACTCAGCCTTCGCAACACACAATCCACTTTCGCCACCACGAGATTCCGTGCCGCGTATACTAGAAATGACAAATACATAAAAAATACCAGTCATATCACACATTGCCTCCCACTACGCTACAGTACCCGAAGATGATTTGAAGAAAGTGTCTCCAATAAGAAAGCTACAACAGAACGTGCGGAGTACCACACTTCCACGGCCTACTTTTGGGCACATGCATTCAGCATCACTGCTTATTCAAATAATCTCGAGGCTGTATTATTTTATGGCCGTGATCCAAAGGCTTCACGACGCCTTGCAAGAACCAAAGCCTTCTTGCGCGACGCCTGACACGTACAGTTATCTCGCAAGCTGCGGAGGAGAAATCTCCGCGCGATGCCATTTCCAGGAAAGACGTTTCTCGCCACCCTTATCTTATCGCGCCCATGAAGCCACGCGTTCTGTAACGGTCCGCACGCTTTGTCGCTTGTAGCGGTTGCTGAGGCATGCACTGACAGTGTATTACGTAGGCCTCCCGTGACGAACTAACAATGAACACACACGGTTTTTTTCACCGGTTAAACGTCGGTAGAAAACCGGGACTGGTTAATGATCAATTGACTGGGTTTCACGGGCCAAAATCGTATGATGTGATTTTGATGAACGCCGTAGTGGTGGGCTTCGGAGAAATTTTGACCACCTGGGGTTTTTAGACGTGTGCCTGAATTTAACAACACGGGTGCTCTTTTGCATTCCCGCCCTCCACCTGCCCTGTCGAAATACGTGGCCGTGATTCGAACCCGTGACCGCGAGCTTAGCAAGCGACCACCGTAGCCGCTAAATCTAACACGGCAAAAAATGCTGTGTAGCAAATATATGCCGCGTAAGATGTTTCATATGGCGCATCAAGCCACGGCTGTATTCAAGAGTCCTATTGCATTTTCGCATCCGTTCGACTACCGCTACTGCGTCGTCGCCTAAGCCTCACCAGCAGTTTTCCACATCCTTCCACCGAACGGTAAAATGCTCGCCACCCGAGTTTGCCATGAATCTTCTTTAACTTTATTTTCTCGCAGGAAATACCTCTATCTACAAGCCAATTCGAAAGCGATGGGAGCACGTGGAAGGCGCTTCCTAACTTTTTCTTTTTCTTTTTCAATTTTCTGCATGAGCGGACTAGGCAGACAATAACTTCCAAGTGCTATCTCGACGCGATCGAATATATGTATAGTTAATATGCGGTAAACGTTGCAAAGAAAAAGACAAAAAGAAAGGTTAGATAACTCAATGCAATGAATGAGATTGAACGAAGGCAGTGCTGGCTTTGTAGCAATACATATACAGCATTAGCAAAAAATAGTAAATAGTTTAAGACAACTGTAGCCATCGTATTGAGAACATTAGCAAGAGCTCCCCGGTGTTTCTAGTATGCGTGTAAATACAGTAGCTTAATTCACTGTGATATTATTGACACCCATCTTGTCCCGCCGCAGAAAATGAATGGACGAGGAAGACACTGCAGGCCTCGAAAAGCAACCATGAGTAGAAAGCCCTTTGAAGTTGTTAGAACAAAACCGCATGACAATGCGTAGAAGTGAATCATTGAACTTCTCTTGACTGCCGTCTAGTGTAATGCTGCATATCAGTTGTATATGTATGGCCGAGCACGGAGTGACACACACACACACCTGTGCCAATATCAATGTTTATTGTCAACGAATGCATCATAAATGATTGCAGAGATGTTTCGACCGTTAGCCTGCATGCTAGTGGCTGTCCGTCCGATCCAGTAGTTTATGAGAACAGGTTTGAGAGCATAGGTGGTGTTTATATATGCCTAGGTATAGGCACCCACGAACAATAAGCGCACCTTATTTACAGATAGTTATGAAGATTGATCAAAATGGACAGACTTAAAAAAGGTATTATGCACACGTATAGAAGACAGGTACAGTAGACATATGCAGTAATTGCAGACGAACAAAGCCACGATGCTGGAGATGACTAACACGACCATGGAGTGTAAAGCTCCTTGAGCATTCTCAACAGTAAATCTTACAAGTTAAAAAAAAAGCATATTACAAACGCTTGAGTCGAGGTATAACATGGACGCGAACAGCATCCCGTTACGTGTACAAAGTCAGTTACAATATGGTTGATTTTAAAGAATGTAGATACGTATACCTCACAGGCGAATTCGAAGTTGCGTAGAAGTTTATATTCAAGAGGAATGGAGTTACATTATTTCACAATAATTACGTGTAGTGGTTGCTGCACATTTTAGACTCACGCACGACGGGAGGAAACCAAAACGAGGAGGCATCAGTGTTCCTGTACTAATGCAATGGTGCAGCACATAAAACACAAGGAAGTACACGAAACAATGCGCGAATGACCAACACGACCATGCAATGTAGAGCTCCTTGAGCATTCTCAACCTTACAAGTGAAAAAAAGCATATTAATAACGCATGAGTAACGTGTGTATACTTCCTTGTGTTCGTGTTTGCTTCGCGCACCATTGCATTAGATATGAATTACCAACTAGCCCAACAATCAGTGCTTCTGCAGTGCCCTCGTACGCAAAAACAAAATAATCGGTCGAGGGGATAGTGTCTGAAACAGACATATGCTTATGATGGCCGCACAGCAACTGGCACTATTCAAGCTTTACACTAATCGTATACCTGCAGTACATATACAAGTGTAGCCAGATGGTTCATGTCGGTAAGATTCCTCCGCTTCAGCCCTCGTTATGTCACATTTTTCGCTGGAGCAAACATTTAAGGTATGTGGCGATGCATGGTGTGTTCCACTCTTGCGGAAGATTTTGCAACCATCAGTGCGGTGCGCTTCATATAACGACAGCAAACAAAGCGCAAGAAGGTTTTTATTTTATTTATTTATGGATTTATTCATTCATATTTTCTTTTACGATTCGCAAGCCACTTTTGCATCGCTACGAAGCAATGCGACAAATTCGAAGTCATTGTACGGGATGCTGAAAGAACGCGACGAATCACAAAGTTGCGCCTTAGTGCCTGCCAAACACTGCAATATTCCTGGTAACACTGGATGCTGCAGCTAGTCGGGCACACAATAACGTGAGGTACTACTCAGCTTTCGCGCAGTCAAATCCGTGCGCTCTTGAGAAAGATGCCGATTTCTGGGGTTTTGCATCCGAAAGCCACGTTATGTGTTTACGAGAGACGCCGCAGTGGAGATCTGCGGACATTTCGACCACCTGGGTTTCTTGAACGTGCACCGACATCGTACGGTACTCGGGCCTCTAGCATTTCGCCCCCTGCCCCGCCCCGGTGGCGGCCATGACACTCGGCTGCTGATCCGAAGGTCGCGGGATCGAATCCCGGCCGCGGTGGTCGCGTTTTCGATGGAGGCGAAAATGCCAGAGGACCGTGTACATGTGCCTTGTCTGTGCACGTTAAAGAACCCCAGGTGGTCGAAGTTTGTGATGCCCTCCGCTACGACGTCTCTCATAAACATATCGTGTTTTTGGGACGTAAAACCCTGGAAATCAATCAGCATTTCGCCGACATCGATATGTGGCCGCAGGGGTGAGACTGATATCCAATTATCTCAGCAGAAACGATTGGTTTGACAAAAGAAATCTAAGAATCAAGGCCTAGCCTTGTTGAGGTAGATGTTAAACTGTCCAGTATACTGTCAAATCACAGAAATCTGAAACATTGTTCTGAGGCTTGGTACAGCATTTACTCGACTCACACAAACGTGCATTCAGTCAGCAGTGTTCTTGTGGCCGCGCAGGCGATATGCACAAAGTACGATTCGCAACGAAATGTGCTTTTTCTTCTTCTTTTTTACTTTTAGATTGGAGACACTGAACCGAAAAAAAAAATAGCTACGGCCAACAGCGGGTCTTCAGAAAAGAGCGCTTTTCGCTTTGGAAAGGCTTTTAGGCGACATAAATATGCTTTAGAAATAGTAAGTTTCAATTTATCGCAAATCCTAAGTGCGCGGTATAGAGGTTATACAATCGAGATCGTCATACCTTCTGGTCGCGTGGTTTATGTTTTCTGTTTAATTAGTTGTGTTTACATTCCCTGCCAATTTTCGCTCATACCGATTGAAGGAGGCGCGAATTTTTTCCATCATCATCATCATTTTACTTTTTTGTCGTATGTTGTGACATCTCTTTCTCAAACTTCTCCAAAGAAGCAAGCAAAGGACAAGCGATCCGGTAATAGCTTTACCTCACTATATGTGTACCAACTGGCGCCGTAAAATTCTGGTAGACCACATCATTTTTGCATGACCTTCGCGTTCTCGGCAAGCAGTAGACACCGCCGTTAGCGTGGCACACGCGTGCGCGCCGTTCCGCGTCATTTGCCTAAGCAAGAAACAACAAAATGCAACGAGAAAAAGCTATAATCGAGCCAGGTCGAGACATCGCCATTGCCGTCCGCCCATATCAACCCCCCCTCCCCCTGCAACCAATTCAGCGGTAAGTGTAAGCGCGCGCAAACCAGAAGAACCAGTCTGGCGTGGGACAACCTCGGAGACGTTATATATGCATACTCCGCTTCTCGGAGACCGCATCCACGCGGCAGCGAAACGGTTAACTAACCATTGGTAGTCGGGAGTATATAGTTGAAGGGCACGCATAGAGGAAGCACTAACATAACCCGGTTTATCGGTATAGAGCGTGTTTCCCCTACGTGTCGGTATTAGCATGCGTTCTACGTAGCGGCCGTGGTATGACATTCAGCCCTTGCGTGGAAGTCTGAAAAACGACGTTTGTAATTCGTATCGCCTGTATAGTTAAACAACCGCTGCAAAACTCATACGATGGTATATAACGTACGGACAAAGGATGCCTGACCGGCCAGTTACCTCCGGAAGTTGCTGAGGATATAGTTCGCTGTGTTTATTCACTGGACGAAGCCAGATGCATGCGATTAAGTGCGGAATCGCGGTTTTCGTGGGAGAGTGAATGCTGTAGGCGTAATGTTCAAGGTATTACGGGCAATACATGGGCAGTCGTAGTTCAGGGGAGGCCCGAGATGGAAACATTTCGCGTACTAACGCGGACTGCAGCTTATTCGCACGCCTCCACGTGGCAGTGTGTACTGTCTACCTGAAATTTTATGCGAGCGAAAACGAGAACGATAAGAAATGATCAGGGAGTGGACACTTCAAACGCGTACACCCGCACAGGTGTGGTTATTATAGTTGACGGCATGGCCTCAAAAATATTTACTCGAATTCCGGCTGCCACTTAAGTAGATACTTTATAAAGTGAAAGATTTAGGCAATTTCCGCTCATATATTCATTTCGACAGTTTATGTTCGCTATCACAAGTGGAAATTTGCGTCAAAATTTCATTCTTGAGTTGGCACCTAAACTTGGCTCTTATTGCTTTATGAAACCCATATTGTGTGCGTTTGTGTTTGTGTCTCTTCAGATTGGCTCGTTCGAAATTTCTCACGAACGCGCTGTCTGAAGTCGCTGGCTTCCTTAGAACATAGCGTACATACTTTTTTACCGATAAATAACTACGTAGGCCTTCCCAGACACCGTCGAAGCTCCGTGACGTCATGATTATTAGAACGGGAATCTCGGATCGGCGATGACCACCTGTATTTTCCGTTAGCGTGTTTTCTATATATCATACGAAGAGTTTCGCAAGAATCGTTCCCTTAAAGAAATGTCTTGCCAGCGGTGCACTTGTGTCTAGCAGTGAAGCGTGGTATGACTCTAGTACCTAACGACGTCATGTTAAATTGCTTGCTCAGCAAATCCGATTCGCCTCCGGATTGGGGTTATTACGAAAATAATGAACGAAATAAATCTGGAAAATGAAAATAATATAAGAGACATCACGTTTAGAGTTGTATATGAAGCAGATGTTTTATGAGAACATGAGTTTATTACGGACAATAGTGAAATTAATGAATATTAATTAAATGAAACTACCGCATTGGGTAGGCGGGTGGTAGAAAGAAAGAAGTTAAGTGAACATTAAGGGTACCTTTGCGATTTTTCTTTCTTGCGTTTAATCAACTTTCGCTTCGCAGAGTGGTGCCTCTTCTGTCATCATGCAGATTTTCCATAGCAATATCGTTAAAATTTCTATACCGGCTTAGCAAATGTCCACGATATATTTCTATCCGATTTGCCGCCCCACCACGGTAGTCGTCGTGGCACTCGCCTGCTGATCCGAAGGTAGCGGGATCGAATCCCGGCCGTGGCGGCTGCATTTCGATGGAGGCGAAATGTTGAGGCCCGTGTACTGTGCCACGTCAGTGCACGTTAAAGAACCCCAGGTGGTCGAAATTTCCGGAGCCATCCACCATAATGTCTGTCGTAATTATATCGTGGTTTTGGGACGTGAAACCACATAAATCAGTCTAATTTCCCGATTTTCTATGTCGTTTCCTCCATTCCGCGTCCACGCTATTTATGTACAAGTATTTTCCTTTCGGCCCACCGATTTCATCCATGTATTCCCGAGTCTTTCTTGGATCTTCGCTTCTCTCAGGTTTTTTCTGTTGACCACTGCTGCCATCTCGTGGCCGTTTCCTGCAACGAAACCACAGATGCACGGCGACAGAGGTGTGTTCGCGCATACTTCAGGCATTTACATAATGGCGACTGCTATGGCGGAAGCGGTGTTTGGCTTAAAGAAGTGCTGATAATATGTCGACTATGTCGGCACATCGACAAGCAGTGTGTGTGTGTGTGTGTGTGTGTGTGTGTGTGTGTGTGTGTGTGTGTGTGTGTGTGTGTGTGTGTGTGTGTGTGTGTGTGTGTGTGTGTGTGTGTGTGTAAACTCGTTCAAACAATGCATATATGCCACCAGGCTGTTGGGGAAAGGAAGGTGTCCTGAAGTAGAGAAAAAGCTTGCTAAATTTTGTTTATTTTCTTTATTTACAGATACTGTCGGTCCACATCAGGACAAAGACCGGAGTGGTAACAATACAAAATTATACATAGTAATACAGCAAGCAAATAATTGCGGCAACCAAATAATTGCAGCAAGCAATTATTTGAGATCCTTGTTTTATTCACTTACAGTGCGTTTGTTTTTGGAAGCACACATTCAGCAAACGGACTGGTGCATCGCATTATATGACATTTTTGGTTCAAGTGGCCGGCACTCATCTTTTTTATATAGTACATCAGAACGTGCTGCAGACGGCGCACTATCGATAAGCAAGCTAACTCATGACAACATTACCATCAAGTGGTATGCGGGCCGACGTACGGCTCCGAACCTTGATTGATTGATTGATTGATTGATTGATTGATTGATTGATTGATTGATTGATTGAGTGAGTGAGTGAGTGAGTGAGTGAGTGAGTGAGTGATCCTCGATCTCCTCAGCGCTCTTCGCGGCTACCTCAGCTGAATATCTTGTCTCTGGATATATTACCCTCAAACTCGGAAAAATTAAAACCACCGTTTCTTCTCCGGCGCCGACACCAACCCGTTCAACTTCTCAGAGCCTCTCCACCTGCAGCCTGAAAAACTGCAGCAGCGAGCTCGTTTCGCTTAGTTTCAGACATTTGCGGCTCATCTCCACCGGGATCGTAATGCGCGAGAGGCTTTCTCATTCGACTGGAGCATAACACAGCCCCCGAGATCGGTACCGAACCCATGACATCCAGCTCAGCGAGAGAACGCCGTTAGCCAGTATGTATCTTACGGGCTTCGGACACCTTACACCACGCGCTACACTGGTGTGAACGTGACCAACTTCCGGAGCGTCAAGTGGCCCGTTACACGTGTGCACCTCAACGTGTACGGCAAACGACGAAATGGCCTTCGCTTGGCCGTCATCTCGCGGAGGAAAAGAAGGCCGTGCATACAGAGGGAAAATTCCGCAAGCATCTAGGCGGAGACGATAAGCTCCGGACAACGCGCTTGCCCACACAAGGGGGCTGTTATCTTGGCGCTTCTTATCTTGGCGCTTGTGCGTGTGTGTGTGTGTGTGTGTGTGTGTGTGTGTGTGTGTGTGTGTGTGTGTGTGTGTGTGTGTGTGTGTGTGCGGGCAAGACATTGGTAACGGACGGCGAGTCACTTATAGCACGCTCCAGTACAAGGCGTTAAGAAGCGGGCGTCTATAGGCCGCCGTGGAAGCGAGAGGCGAACGTCGACGATTGCGTGTTCCGTCGAGACACCGTCCATTTGCGAAGAAAATGGCTTGTTGCGGGACGAGCGATCAGTGATGTATATAGCTGGCAGTTTTCCAGGTGGCCTTCTTCCCCGAGAATGGACTGGGACCTGTGTTTAGAACGGGTCGCTTTGGTCAGCTGCGGAGAAGGAAAGGAACAGTTTGAGATTCCAGAAACACTGCCCTCCTAATTCGGGGGACAGGTTTTCTCTCCTCAAAAATTCACAAATTTGTTTGGATGGTTTAAACGTCCCCAAAAATTTCCTGTTGTGAAATGTGTCAATACAAAACTCTTAAGGAGAGCTGAAGTGCGTTAACTTGCTTGATTGATTGATTTATTGATTGGTCGATCGATAAGATTATCGATCATGTAGCTCCGGTTCATGTAGCTGACTACTTCTAATCACCAACTCCTATTTTGTTTTAATTTTTATATTTAGAAACCCCCCACCCCCTCCCCTCCCTTACCTTAGTTATTTGTGTGTGTGTGTGTGTGCGTGAGTGAGTCGTATCACAAGCATTTGATTCTAAAAGACCAAACCATTTTAAACTGACGCCGTGCTTCACTCTTCTCCATGTCTTTGGCACTCGCTGTTAGTCGCCTAAATCAATCAGTACCTTCTACATCTGTGGACGATCTCAAAGGAAACACTGAAATTACCTTGGAGAGGCATAGTGGCACGTAGTTGCCAAGTGCAAGAAAGAAATGTTTAAAGCATTAAATGTTAAACAGGAAAGGCATATCTTGCGAGTCAACGTGTCAAATTGGTCTTCGTGCGCTGCGCCCATTCGCTTAAACATAAACTCGGTGTTCGCTTTTATCTTGTGCCTGTCTGCACCTAAAACGACGCGCCTCAGTGCTGCGAAAGCACGCAAACTCGAGGCGAACAGTCGTTCAGACCGCTTTCGTCTTGATGTATTGAAACTTTTCAAGAGACGGCGCACAACACCCGACAGTATACTTTATACGACGCGCATAAGCAGCTGGGCCAGCTGGACAGCCGTTGCCGCCTCATACGAAATTGCTTTGATGAAAAACAAAACGCTCTTGTTTATTTCAAGCCATAAATGCTTTATTTTACTATTATGTTGTTCACAAGAACACTGCCGAAGTAAGCACAGCTCACACAAAGTTAGATCGCACAAGTTTATCACTTATTTTCCTCTTTAACAGCCGCCCCGGCCGCCAGAGCAGCGCGGCAAAATTAAATAAAAAAAGTCAAAACTATACAGGGGCTGCTTTCCGTTAGTTGGTCGAATTTCGCTACATGTCTGCCAATATAATGTTACAAAAAATATATTTAGCACTACAAAAGAAGCGAGGCATTCCAAGCGATATGCCACATGGTTTGCGCGTATACAGTATATGTCTTTCGCACTTAATGTTTTCATATGCTGAAGTCAACAATATAACGAACGCAGAACAAATGAAAGCACTTACAGCTGTTTTCCAAAGACAAGACTTTCGTGAGAGTAAAATGGAGACGATACTTAGCACACGTATAGATGGTGCAGAAAATCACTACAGTTAAACGCTACGATAAACAGAAAGACCCGGTGAGTTCGAGGTCACCACCGCGAAGGGAAGCAAAGCCGTCGAGGTTGATTTCTTTTTTCCTATACTTGTGGCATCATATTTACGACCAAGGAAATTTAAGTTTAAAGCGTGAGCACACAAAATGGCAGCGTGCCGCGGCAGCGTATAGTATATATATACTTTAAACCTGCCGCGTGCAATTGCCGCTCAGGTCAAACGCACATCCGTGTGTTCGGCGCCAAGGAAGTGCACGCGGCTGCCACATCTCGGACATCAAGTCACCGCATTTGGCAAGCGAAGCGTCCAAATGGCTCGAAATGTATATTGGAGGACAGTTTTGAAGCGCGTCACCGAGCAATGGCTCTGAAAACTCAAGCAATGTGTCATTCTTACTTTAAAAACAAAGGAGGAAAACACCTACATATACTAAAACCCATCTGTTGCCGCTGCCGGGTTTTTTTTTTTTTTTTTAAGTATGTGATGGGAGCCCTTGAAGAGCGCCGCTTTTTTCTTTCCGCATCTGCATATGGCTTTTCCGGTTACGATTTCCAACTTGGACATGGTGTAATGATCGAATGTGACAAGCAGTACTGAAGCGGTATGCTTTTCCTTCCGACGCTATACTCTTAAAAACAGCGCCAAAACAACGATACGCAGCTACATATGGACTCGCCGCGGTGATCGGTGGCAGCGGTTACCCTGCTTGGCTGTTGACCCGAAGGACGTGGGTTCGATCCCGGCCGCGGCGGTCGCATTTTCGATGGAGGAGAAAATGCCAGATAGGTCCGTGTACGGTGCGCTGTCAGTGCACGTTAAAGAACCCCAGGTGATCAAAATTACTACGTAGCTCTGTACTATACGTGGCATATGCCTCATAACGATCATTGTGGTTCTCGCACGTCGATAAAACCCCCGCTCTCACATTTATATCACCGCGAGTGTACAAAATGGCAGCACTTCCGTTACGGACAAGAACGCTGTAGTCGAAGAGGGTGCGCTGTGGGAGCGTACACTAAAAATGCACGGTATACGGACCTGTATCGTTTTCGACACCATCGAAAGTGCGTCCCACGCCCTCGGGTCAACGGGGAAGCAGCCTTCGGTTCATCAGCAGCGATCTAATGGTTATGGTCTAGAGGGTATGGTGCTGCATAAGCACAAGACCACCACATGACCGCTAGACCATCGTGCCTCTGGTTCACAGAGGCACCATCGAGTGAAGAACTGTGAAGGTTAGAGATTTCCTGATGGGGACAGCGGCTCTGAAAACATTGGTACTCAAACTCGCCGCTAAATATAACGTGTTTTCAAGAAGGCTTGCGTCGCTTGCGTGCGCAAGTATTTGCGCCACTTGGAAAGTTCGTTCTGGGCTGATGCTGTTCTTCGATGTTCATAAAGCAGCCCGCGTATAGCTTATCTAAAGGTTTTAAATATTGACAACCCGTCCGGTCGGTCGTAAAATGCGGCCTTCTTGCTCACGCTGAACAAAATAAAGCAACTTCTCCTCGTATCACGGAGTCGCGAATTAAGATCGGTGAGCTGGATGAGTTCCTATCTACACCCACCTTTTCCTAAATGTTTTGAAAACGTTCTTCGAGTGGAAGAAGAAAGCTTGCGCCACAATCTTTAATTTTGTTTTTATTCCTCTTTCTTTTTCTGTATATTTTCAACGAGGGAAACACACTTACGTCTCCATATTCCAAGCACGTATCCTACGAATGCATGACATCCAGTTTGGATATCGCTCTCTATGCCAACGTCCCTTCTTGTTCGATTCTCTTTTCGATGTCAAGGATCGCCTTGTTTGCGAAAATTTGTTTTTTATAAGGCTCGGAGGGTTAGGAGATCGCTCTGGTCCAAGCCAGCATAATCATTTCGCACATACTTCCTTATTTTTGGAGTTGAGCCAAGTGGCCGCTTACACGGGTTATTCGCTCTCCAGATAACTCCAAACTCCACAGTTGGTGACAACTTTGCTCGGAGCGATACACAAACAAGACTACGTAGCTTGCCTCGTGGTCAACCCAAAAAAGAAAGACGGAAATGAAAGAGAAATAGTGCTCTAACTTCAAAAAAAGCATGCTTCTGCATGTATATATATATATATATATATATATATCTGCGTGTGTGTGTGTGAGAGAGAGAGAGAGAGAGAGAGAGCGAACCTGAGCGGTCCGCCTAAACCTCTCTTGACTGCTGCTCAGCGATGGGCGAAGGTGAATGGACGCAGAAAACAAGACATACCATAGAGTCTATTACAAGAATAAATGGGGTGAGCTTGCGTTTTAAACCGTGGGAACCATTCACCCATTCACTCAATATACCAGCGTCCTGTGCAATCATAAAACTTCGCATAGCCCATCATCTCAGTTAAGGTGAAATACGTCAGAAATATAGTGCGATGCGTTTTATGTACAGGCGCAGTTCATGCAAGCTCAGTTATATAAATAATCAAGCATACATACCATTCTGTGTTTCGACAAAAGTGATTAACATAGATGTGTGAGCTGAGAGAGAGAGAGAGAGGTTTATTTGCAGAAAGGCAAGGAGGTCGGCCTGCGCTGTTATTTGCTCCGGCCTTTTACTCTAAGCTGGGAGTATAGAGAGAGGGGAAGAAAAAGAGTGATGAATGGTGTTGGTGAGATAAGGAGTTGCGTATGTACAAGGTCACGTGATGGGTCGTGACCACTCTAGAGTCGTCCGTCACGTCGAGTGGCACGAAGGCTACCGTAGCTCCAATGACGGTGGATGCGCTGCTGACGACAGGCCAAGGGCCTAACACAAGCTCGTCGGTCAGTGGTCTTTTGTCAAATCTTGCAACTGACGAAATCAGGGTTTGATCGTTCCTGCCCGTACGCTGGGCATGTGCAAAATATGTGTTCGAGTGTTTGTGGCACTTCGAGCTGAGTCCGTTGCGGTGGTCTGTATTGTGCTTGACCGCTAACCCGAAAGATGCATGTTCGATCCCGGTCTCAGCGGACACATTTTTCGATGGAGCCGGAAATGATAGGGGCCCATGCAGTGTGCGATACTTGTGCACGTTAAAGAACCTAAGGGGGTCAAAATCTTCCGGAGCCTTCTACTACGGCGGTCCTCGTATCATATCGTGATTTTGGCACTTAAAACTCTATAAATTATTACTATATATGCGATCTGATTGCGTTATCGAAGCGGCATTGCCATAAATCGTCTCACTGATGAGGTTGCCCAGTCCTGCAAGCGACAAGGCTGAGTCCATTCCCAATCGATAAATGAGACCGAAGCCTTGTGCGGTGCAACTGAAATCATTTCATAGAACTCGGACGTTCTTTCCTTTTTCCTTTTTTTTTTCCGCGTTGAGTTGCGACATGACAATTCTTGATTGCGCTGACTTGATACATCATTACGGCGACACAAGGACTCTCCCACTGCAATTCAAAAGAATTCGTATTTTGTTCCCTCGATCGTTTGCGGGGCTCGGCTTCCCCACATGTACGAGTGTTTCGTTTACAAAAAGAACAAACAGCTTATCAGGCCCATAGAGTGTCCCCATTTCACTTTCGATGGCATGCATTAGGAACATGCAACGAAGCTTCAAAATTGCCCCACCACGGTGGTCTAGTGGCTACGGTACTCGGCTGCTGATCCGAGTGTCGCGGGATCGAATCCCGGCCGCGGCGGCTGCATTTCGATGGAGGCGAAGTGTTGAGGCCCGTGTGCTGTGCGATGTCAGTGCACGTTAAAGAGCCCCAGGTGGTCTAAGTTTCCGGAGACCTCCACTACGGCGTCTCTCATAATCAGAGCTGGTTTTGGGACGTTAAACGCCACAAATCAATCAATCACTCAATCGAAGCTTCGAAATTAATTCTTAAGGAAAACTGAATAAGGTGCAGTCGTATCACTGGGCTGATTAGACCGAAAGGAAACACTGTGTTAAGTATTTTATTGAGATCAACGAACATATAATGACCGCTACACATGTTTCTATACGAACAGCTGGCGTATTCTCTGACACTGCCGTGTTTGCGTGTGTGTTGTGTGGCTGCCTAAATGTCTTTCTCGCTCTTTTCTTTATAACTTTCACAACTCCCCTTACCCCCATCTCCAGTGCAAGGTACCAAACTGGATTTCTCTGTTAGTCAACCTCTCTGCCTTTCTCTCTCTTTCTCGTGCGCCTTAATGATCGCCGAAGTTTCTCTTCAGGCCACATGGACGATCGAAATTTTTGCGGAAGTTCGTATAGGCAATTGCTTCTGACGATCTGACAAATTGAAGTATCTGTATTCCAATGCTCGTAACTCACGTAGTTGGCTTCTTAATGCGGTAATGAAGGAAGGAAGAGAAAGCGCAAAGGAAATTAGATATGCTTGAACGAAAGCGCCCAGTGTATCAAGACTGAATAAGCGCCACTTCACGATTTATGTTCCTTGTGCGCATGCCCCACTGCGGCACCACTTTTTATATATAACCGTTTGCATTCGTAATAAAGTTGTTCATCGCCTGACCACGCCACTAAACGCCAAATATCATCATCATCGCCTGACCGCGGCTCTACACATGGTGGCAGCGGTGGGACTGGCCTTGGTTACAAACGGCTGTCAATTAAGAGGAAGAACTGGAACTGGGCAGGACATGTAATGTAGAGGACAGCCAACAGATGGACAGTGAGAACGACAGTATCAATACCAAGATAGGAAAAATGAAGCAGAGGAAGACAAAATGTTAGTTGGGACGATGAAACTGAGTTCGCCGGCATAAGGTAGAATCAACCCGGCCAAGACGAGAAAATTGGAAATAGGTGGGAGAGGCTTTCCTCCTGCCGTGGGCACAAAACAACGTTACTGGATGGGGCCTCCATCCAGTAACGTTGGCACAAAATAGGCTGCTGCTGCTGCTGCTGCTGCTGCTGCTGCTGCTGCTGCTGCTGCTGCTGCTGCTGCTGCTGATGATGATGATGATGATGATGATGGTGGTGGTGGTGGTGGTGGTGGTGGTGTACAGAATAACTTGCAACGAATCCGAAAGCATATCTGTTTTATCTTTTAGCCCGTATGCTTAATGAGTATGGAGAACTTCGAAAAAT
Source organism: Hyalomma asiaticum (assembly GCA_013339685.2). Classification (NCBI taxonomy): domain Eukaryota; kingdom Metazoa; phylum Arthropoda; class Arachnida; order Ixodida; family Ixodidae; genus Hyalomma; species Hyalomma asiaticum. The sequence goes on from CM023486.1 coordinate 60,609,629, forward strand.
GACCCTGCGCGAAGCAGGAGTTTACTGTAGTAGAAGTGGAAGGGAAAGCACAAATGCGGTGCGAGAAAATTTCTAGTTGTGGCGCCAACTGTCTAACGACAGGACTTTATGCAACCACTGGGGCTCTTAACTCAGTGAAGTGCATCTGCGACAGCGTTCAAGCGAATTGTGTATGGACAACAGAATCGCTGCACTCAACCAAACCGTCCTGAATTGGACCCATTTGGGTTGCTGATTGGGAAGAGAAAGTATGGATCCATAATCGCATGACAGTTAAATGCAGAAGCAGGAACGAAGGTCTTTCCTGGGCGTACGTTTGTCCTTATTTTCGCGCAGTATATCTACGACAATCGCCTCAAATACCAGCGTTGAATTTTCTCATATAAAAAAAATGCATGTGCACGCGCATTATGAGGAGGCTCCTGTTTCCCTTCCTCACGCCGCTTCTAAAGGGACGCTAAAGTGGGACAATGCAATGAAAAAAATATAATTCGACAACTCTAGTGTCATTGATTTTTCCACATTATATTCAATATCAGAAGAGAAAACGGAGTTCAAAGTGTCATTTTTTGAATTTTGCGCCGAAACTTGGGACTTGTGACGTCACAAGGCCTATTTGTCATTTTTTTAGAATTCTCGCCGTATTCACACCATCGAGTTTTCTCGAACACACCGTGTTAAATATGTTGCTTCCTTGGAGCACAATTTATACCATTTTACCAATAAAATAATTATGTAGGCCATCGAAGGCGCATTGAAAAAATCTATGACGTCACGTGCATTAGCGCGAGAACCTCACAGCAGCGTCGCCACATGCATTGTCTCTTCGCGTCTTATCAAGGATCTTCTCCTCGCAAGAGTGGTGCTTTTCGGTATTGAGAACAAGGTAATTTAGTACAGCGAGAAAAGTCGCTTTACACTTTCAGTACGTGTTCCTATATATAGCTGGCGGCAAGTCCACCGTGTAAGCGTTCGATCAGGCCTGGAAACCACACCGAGTGGCCGCACTCACGTCTATATAGCCTATAGCTCTGCAGGCTGCAGGAAGCCGAACGCTCCTGAAAGCTGAAGTCATCTCCGCTTATACACCGGCGCGCGGTTTCGCCATAGCCGCCTCGGTGGGCTTTATAACCACGCCGCTTGTTTTGCTCTTGGCCGAGCGTACAACGGCCTCTCCTCTACACAAGCTCACGGGCCGTGTCCTCGACGGGGTAAAATCGCAAAACGGGTCGTGGTAGATTAATGGGGCCCGAAAACGATACGCCGCTCTTTGGGCGAAAGATTTATGGCCGTCGCATCTCTCGCCTCTTCTTTCCTCCCTTGTTCTTTTTCTAATGGCCGCACGCCGGCCAAACAGGTTCGTCCCGGCCTCTCCCTGGCATCGGTCCACGTACGGGCGTCGTTCCTTGTCCGGCCTGGAGCACGCGGCTCAAGGCGGAAGAAGCCGTGCATTGGCATCGGTGTACCTGTGTACTCGAGCTGTTCGGTGCACAGCAGGAGAGGCCTACACGACGCCAACCGGGGATATCGAGAACGTTCCCGGACCGGAGCTGTTTAATTGCACTACTTTGCGAGGGGAGGGAGAGTGACCGAGAAAAGGAGAGGCAGGGAGATCGATTCAACAGACGCGCTTACGGTTTCCTACCCTGAACATGGGGAAAGGGATAACCGTCAGGTAACAGGGCCTCCCTGTTGCCATATGCTGTACGAATCTGCTGTTTCATAGGGTGCCCACAGCTATGAGCACATGGTGGCCTGCTGGAGTTCGCGGAGGTCTCTGGAGTCCCTGCCTGCATGCCCGTGAGCACGTGCGTGCTGCAGGAGAGTGAACGAATGGGTGTGTTGGTGAAGCATAATCTTACGTTTCAAGTGGCAGACAGAGCAATAACACCGAGAGGACGGAGAGGCAGACCTCCCTGTCCCATCTGCGTTTTTTTTTCCCTTTTTTTTTTTTTTTTTTTTTTTTTTTTTTTTTTTTTTTGTACTGTCAGGTGAGACTTCAGATCTGCGTACTGCAAGCTTCTACCTTCACCAACGGGTGTCTCTATACGTGGACGAACTTCCTGCTGTACTTAACTGTGGTTCTTTGAGCTTCTTTGAGCTTCTTTAACTTCTTTGAGCAGAACAGCATGAGGTCTCTGTATACGCTGTAAGCAGTATCATACAAGGCGCACATTTTGCCAGCACCCTTTTGTCATTGATAGTCAGGTAATTTTTTTCTTTAGCAGGTGATGAGTGACAGCGAAGTTTGTGTTTTCGCTCAATAGCATTATAGCAGGCCATGTTTTTTGGGCGATTTGGTTCACAGTTGAAACGGAAGAACTTCATAGCTTTTTCATCTATGTGGAGATGCAACACTATCGGGAAGCTTCTTTTTCAAATTGTATGTAGAGCATGCACAAACCTGAGGCTGATGACGGTGCTAGGGCTATGTAAAGGCAATGTAAAGGCTATGTAAAGGTTATGTAAAGGTTATGTAAAGGCTACGTAAAGAGAAAATGAGACACAGCTATTGGTTGGTAGACTATTACGTTTATATCACTGACGCTCCCACAGGCATCATCACAGACCGGCCTCGCGTATTTGCGCAGCCTCCTATATCGGAGCATATAATGTCTGCTTACGGACAACATACGCACACTCTCCCCACAGGGCCTGATGTTTTTTGCGTCGCGGTTTCGCACGGCCATCGGGATCGGCTCACTAAAGTTTTCGGCGTACATGTGGCGCACGGAGGAATCGGCTAGACGTATGCACAACTTCGCTGTAAAGGGGGGAGCTAAAGAAACAGGGGCGATAACGAGACACACGCGCGGGACGAGACGTTGTTGTTGTTGTTGTTGTTGTTGTTGTTGTTGTTGTTGTTGTTGTTGTTGTTGTTGTTGTTGTTGTTGTTGTTGTTGTTGTTGTTGTTGTCAGGCCTTCGCGAGTAAAAGTGCTAATTTGAGCGACGCTCTCGTTTGTGTCTCGTTCTCGTCCTTATACCTGTGTCTTTAGCGGGCCTCTTTCCCAGCTCAATACAGGCGGGTTTAGTATGCGCTCGGAGTTTGCAGCAAACGCACTAATCTGCCCCGCCACGGTGGTCTAGTGGCTATGGTACTCGGCTACTGATCCGCAGGTCGCGGGATCGAATACCGGCCGTGGCGGCTGCATTTCGATGGAGGCGAATTGTTGAAGCCCGTGTATACTGTGCGATGTCAGTGGACGTTTTAAAGAACCTTGGATTGTCAAGAAATCCGGAGCCCTCCACTACGGCGTCTCTCATAATCACGTTGTAGTTTTGGGACATAAAAGCGCAGAAATCAACCAACCATCGGCATATAATGCAATGGCACATGTTCGGCACCAAAATATTTCTCTCTAAAAAAAAAGTCAGCGTATAGGCATGTGTTAGTGACCTACCAGCCTGTAAAGCCTAGGGAAGGTATTCCTTGAGGCCCAAGTTGCACTTTTTGTTTCCTCTCTTCTTCATGCCCTCTATCCAGTGTTGTACACGTTCCTCCAAAACAGGAACGAAAGCTCGTTCCTCGTTCCTTCCCAATTTTGTAACGAGTTCCCGTTACAAGTTCCTTTAATCAGAAAGGAACGCGTTCCAGTTACATTTCGGAAATTGGAACGTGTCGTTACATTTACGTTACATTTGATTTTTAAGATTCAAAATAGTCTCGGAAAATTGTGAGCTGAAATTAAATGACTTAAACACTTTAAATTCACTTCGAGCTACGTACATTGCGCGAACTTGAACCTTACCGGCAGGAGATTATCTGGAGATAAAAAATATGGAAATAATGCTTCTAGACATACTTTCAGGGAGCACCGAACGTAGTCACAACATGTTCACAGCGACTTTGACTAGTCTATTACGAGTGCAACACATAATGGATCTTCCAATGAGCAGTCAGAATAGTGCTCCTCAGGTGTGAAAATAGAAAGCCACTCACATTCACCAATGCATGTGAGTAGCAAGCCCGCATTTAACACTAAAAGCTATAAATGCTGTAGACCTGTCGATTTACATTGGCATATAATAGCTTGGGCTTCACCCGCGCCTATAAACACTGGAGCTAGATTTCCCGATATGTCGTCATCATTTCCTGCCCTAAACTTCTTCCCTCAACATTTGTAGCCTTTTTAGTGGTTTAGTAGTCTAACTGACAGTTCTGAATATATTATTTTGCTTAGTTCTCACAATTTTGAAGCATTTGTGATACTGTTCTCTCGCTGTTATTTATGGTGGTGCGCAGAGTGTGTCGGTGTGAAGAATTCAGACTGCATGATCAGCTGATGAGCTTACCGACTACTTATACAACGTGGGAATATTTTTTTTTTCTTATGGCGTCCTAAGGAGTACGCTTTGTTCAATTTGTACAGCAGCCCCACTCTCATGCAATTGCGAAATGACTGATATGTGGGGAATAAATAAATAAATAAATAAATAAATAAATAAATAAATAAATAAATCGCGTGCATCATTTCGTCGGACACCAACCAATAAATGATGTCTGCAAGCAAAAATTACGTATGTCACGCATGAAAGGTTCGCAGCAGCATGAACAGCACAACCCAAGTAGCAAAAACTTGCGCACGGGCTACTGAGCGTGGCTCTAGTTCCTATGAGATCAAGACATAGTAGAAATACCTAATGTGAACAAGAAAGTAACAAACTGACCGATTTACACTTAGAAAACAAAGCTGTCTTTTCGTTATGCGAATAGGAAAGAACATTAAATAAACCATACCTGCACGTGCTTCTTTAGGTTTCTCGCTGATCTTTTCGACACTCCACTTGTATTGTTTCATGGAGCACAAGTCATACATTGGGCTAAAAAAACACAGGAGTGCGATGTTGTATTCACTCGGTTGACACATCGTGGGTAGCCATGGCCAGGGAGCAATCTATAATTCCACATCGGCACTCATTGCAACAGAATCTTGATGGCGCAGGAAGCAAGGTGGTGTTCCGTGATTTTCGAATGCCAAGTGAAAGATCTCTACAGTGTGTCCAGCCTTCAGAACAACCCTTCCTTGCTGTTCAGACTGGCTCAAATAAAGCGAAAGACTACTACCCCTCCCCACATCGTTGGTGTCGTCGAGCGCGCTTTCCTGCGCTCCTGCTGGCGCCTGAGAGTTCTTTCGCCATAACTACGGCCCTTTCGTCGACTCCTTTCGTCACAGCAGGAGGGCCAAGTTTTCCCGTTTTCGGCGGACGTGGTCGCCCCATCAGCAGAGGCCGGCAGCGTGTCGAGTAGAGTACGCCGCGTTGGAACGGTCGCTTGAGACACGATTTTCGGAGAATCCTACAATCCCCCACTCAAGCAAGCCGGGAGCGTCCGTGGAAACACAGCAGCCGATGTCTTCTCAGCGATCTTCACTTGGACGTTTGAAAAGAGACCGCGCTGCCCTTTTGTTAACAGGCCCCAGACGACACAGTCGTGCTGGCTGGCCCTGTAGTTTTGTTCTCCAAACTCTCGTGGTTTACGTTCCCGGCTGCTTGTATCACTAGCTCGCAGACAGGTACGTTGATCGAGACCCTGCCTGCCTGCTAGCCACGTCACGTTATCTTGACTTCACGGTAACATTTGCCGCTGCTCGTCTGCTTTGCCGAGCGGTCTCCTGCGTAAAAAATGCCATTGACGCCGAGGCCCACACGTGTGAGCCGTAACCGCATTCTCAGAACTTATGCACTGAGCAAAGCGCTCGTTGACAGTGTCTTAGTTCGAAGGGAGCCTTGGCGGCGAGATCTGAAGGGACGAAAAGAATTTCGTGGCTGGCTGCGGTTCGGCCTGCGTTGCCGTAGACAGCCAGAAACTTTTCGTCCAGCCACAGGGTGCGGCTACCGTAAGGGAGTAACGAAATACACATGCGGTGTGCCTACACTGGCGAAAGAGAAGCTTCGCCCTCGTCGAAGCATCGACTCGAGGAAGAAGAGAAGAGGAATGGCGTTTTGCGTGTGGTTTTCTTTTGAGTGAAGGAGACTGCTAACAGGGAAGCGGTGACTCGAGGCCCGGCCTCGAGTTGCATGTGGGTTGCAGCCCGGCCTATCCGCCTTGCATGTGGAACGGCAGTGGAACGTTTACAGAAGGAACGTCGTTCCCTCTGCCGTTACTTTTAAATGTAACGCGTTACCGTTACAGTTCCACCAACCTTTAAAGTAACGGTGGCGTTCCTTCGTTCCTCCAAAAAGGAACTAGTTCCAGGAACGCCGTTCCTTGGAACGACGTTCCGTACAACACTGCCTCTATCTGCCATGTTTTCCCACATATTTAGCCGTCCTTTGTAGGCTCTTTCCTGTCTTATGTATCCTCCTTTGTCAACTTGAGTGTGGTTGTTTGCGCTAGCTGCAACACCTGGTATGTCTATGGCATCGTGCACTGGACAGAGGGCGCACGAGTCTCATTCATCGAGACCTAAAGTACAGTGCTCTCTGCACATGTCAGTCTGCTTAAAAAAGAAGAAAAAAAAAGCTATCAAAAACTTTTCACGGTACATCGTATGCTGCGCATGCGCACTTGGACACTTCAGATCACGTGCACTCGCGGCCTCGTTAGAGGAAATGCCCATCACATCGGCCCAATTCCGCTCTTCTCGTTCGCTATAGGATACGCATGGTGGCGCTACTGTCGCGAGAACAAGCTCCAGCAACGGTGCCTGTAGGTCGTTAGTATCGTAGACAAGTTCCATTTCATCTAGAGCTTTTGTCTCGCTTAGAACGACAACGGCGCCGTTCTTGTTTAAAGATCTCCACATCGCCCGTGCTGCATGCAACTTAATCCCGACCTGTAGCGTCTGGGGAAATTAACAGAACAGGTCGGTCGAAGACGCGTACAAAACAAGCACGTGCAAGAACACGGCGGATGGTAATGGGCGATAATCGTCGTCGCACCGTTTATTTCTCCTCGCTCTCTAAAGAGCAGAGAAGGGGGAGGGGCTGCCCTCTGGCGTGCGCGAAGTACGCTTCACTTTGTACGAGCTCGTTATCCGAACGCCGCGCTGGAAGGAACATGGCGTACCGTTATCTCGAAGCATTTCACGCATACAAAGGACTCCACTCTCCTGTTTTCGCTGCGCCGTGAAGATGCGCACACGGAGTGGCTCGTTCCTTACAGTTTCGCGCTGGCACGAGTGTCATGTGTTTAAAAACACCGGAGGGGCAAATTGCTATTCGTTTCGCCGATACTCACCTCGGATCCTGAAGGTCAACGACCGGAATGTAATCGCGGCGTCCGCGAAATATGAATTGAGAAGCCGAAGGCAGATGTGGAAGAGAAAGCCGTTTGACGTATAACTGTTCCGCGAGCTATACAGTTCTCCGCTAAGTGCCTGTGCACATAGTGGTTGGTGAGAACTCTGTGTTTTGTGTTTAACATGAGGAAGGAAGCAGGAAGAGAGAAAAAAACAGAAAGGCAGGGAGGTTAACCAGAAAGGCGTCCGGTTGGCTACCCTACACTGGGTGAATGGGAAGGGGGAATAGAAAGACGAGAACATGAGAACAGCGAGTATGTTTGGCAGGTAACACATTTGCACGGAAGCATGGCAGTGCTTTTGTCGAACAATGCACGTGAACGTTAACAATGTGTGAAGCTTCGTGTTGTTGTGTGACTAGGGTTTTGTATGTATATGTAGAGTCTCGCGTCAGCGCATTTGGTGTCCACAGTGACTCCCATTTTACGGGAAATGTTGTGTTATGTGACCGGACATGCCCTTGTACCGTCTTTCATGTAGCCATATGAATGGACGTCGTATTCCGAGATGCTTTAAGGCTTGGCTGATTTCATGGAGCAAAGAAAAACTCCCTGGCTCCTTGGTTGATCTAGACGAAGTGGATAACTGCATGTGCTGATTTCTTGTACCTTTTTCACATATATGTGATGTGTTCTCTATCTTGTATGTGAAAAGGAGTAGCTGGCACTCTATGAAAGCGCCACCATCTCCTAAGCAAGGTATAATTTAAAAAATGCAGATACATATTTGTAGTTTACTCTGGCCGAGTTTCTGTTTGTGCTTTTCTTCATGTTTACATGTATAATGTTTGCAGGTGAGTTGCATGTTTGTCACATGTGTGTGTATATTGTGAACTTGCGGTGAAACACGCAGTTTAACTTCTTCGTTGTGCCCGAAAGCCGTGGGGTCGTATCGCGACCCCGGCGATAGCATTTTGAAGTTGAGGCGTGTGCTGTGCAATGTCACTGCGCGTCAAGGAAGCCCGGGCGTTCAAAATCCCCGGAGCCCTCATCTGCAGCGTATCGTAACCACATTGTGGTTTGGGACATAAAACGTCACGTATTATTATTATTATTATTATATTATTATTATTATTATATTATTATTATTATTATTATTATTAAGCTCCTTTGTTGTGCAGCAGTTTCTGTATTTTGCATTTTCTTCAAACTGACGAGCATTGCACGTAACAGTTGAGCCTAATCGAGCCGAGCTTTCCGTGTAGGTGCAGTTATTAAGTATACATATGACAAAAAAAAAGTACAGTAGAGATCTGACATATAAAGTGTTGTTATCTTCCTATAGACCCTTTTCATAAACTGTAAAGCTAGCTTCCCTGCAATGCAACATGCCCTACTAATGGCGACAGCTGTCATTATTTAAATGCTGTCAAAATTCAAGTTGCACATGCTCCGGCCCGTTTTTTGGGAATGTTTGTATCAGAAGGGCTGCGTCGACATTTTACATGCCCTATCGCAAGCAAATTGCGCTTGCACACGTTGTTTGCCAGATTACCAATGCCGCCATTAGTAGGGCAAGCTGCATTGCACGAAAGCTAGCTTGCAGTTTATGAAAAGGGTCTATACATTGACTTAACGTTGCTATGCATACTGTCCCGTAGAAAACAACGGACCATTCCTTCACCTGGCCTCTGCAGCCGCTCAGGCCTCGGTTTCATCGCCGTGTCTTCGGCGAGGCTTAGGCCAGCGTGCGTTCTGTGCTGGATGCATACGGCATTCCAGCACGCTGGCTGACATTCTTCGTGTGCCCGGTTCCCAGGGAGCGAGCAGCGGGCGTCGTCGTTCGGTGACCGTGGAGAAAGTGGGACACGCATAACCCTTACCTCACACGTATGCACTTCCAAGGCCTGCAGCTCTGGCCTCCGTGTGCGCACACATGCAACGAGTGGCTGACCTATGCGAGCGCGGCACCGGTGAAGCGGAACGAACCTCTTTGCTCGAGTCTTAACTGGTACCGTGGCTGCTTTCTGTTGTTCAAACACTCGAGGCACAAAAGCCGAACTGCTTCACCCGTTCGACTTCATTTGAGACCCGCAGCACAGGCGCCACGGAGTCCCGTTGTTGCCGACATAAGAGGAGAACTACAGCAGTTAGATGAGAGATTTCCGTACATGACGCGTGTCTAATTCCTCACCCCAATCAATCTAAGAAACATATATTTTTGTGTTTAATTTGGGAACTAGCGTTTTCGTATAACCATTTTTATTTTCATCTTTTTTTCTCTTTTTTGCAGGAAAAAGGAGACGTCAACTACGGAGGCAGCCGCGTGAAGCTGCGATTGTTTCCCGTCGTCCTGTGATTTCTTCGCTGAGCATTACATAACTGAACGCATGATAAACCGCATATGAATGTATAGTGTGAATGTATAGTGTGCGGCGTATCGCAGCGCCATTCGTGACAATGAACGCTACGTCCGTTTTCGTGACCATACTCCGTCTCATATATCAGGTGCAATTCTCTGAAGGCTACGCAAGTAGTCCGTAAAGAAAAAGAATAGGGGAGGTGTACACATCCGTCAAATGAACAGAAAGGGTAAATTACAAACTTGCACATTTCGATTGTTTCTCAAGCAATACGAGCGTTTTTTTTTTTTTCAGGTCATGAGAAACGTTTTATGACTTAAGGCTGCCAACGAAGCATTTATTGTTTCTCCCTCACCTCATGCAACGCACTACTTTTTGGTCGCGGAAGTACACAGCGCAAACAAGTGCACAGCTTTGGATGCCTTATACGTGCACGGAGTTCGAAGCTCGAGTCCCGTGTTGGAATGTAGTTAGCTGAATTGTTGCTAGTGCGTCGATTTGCATGAAATTCACCCATCTGTCTTCGACTGGTTTTCCGACATTGCAAGGCGGTCACATTAAAAAAATACAAAGTTATTAACGGCGTGAACCTTTAGCCATAATTATGGATCTGGCTAAAATCACGTGTTTGAATCCCAGTAAGTAGCGCCTCATAGGAGGATACAACTCTAGTTTGCAGTGAAGCACCTCCCACGACCGCGTAGCCGCCAGCCACTGTTCCTCCGCGAGGTTGCAAATAGTTCCTAGTTCGGACGTTTCATATATCCAAAATAAAGAGTTCATTGCAAAGATAAAAGAAAACTGGATAAATGTATGTCTCTTCATTAGTTTACTAGAGTGGAGCACAGAAAGCCCAACTCTTTATTCTGCTAAAATAAAACGCTCTCTCACACACACACACAACGTTCCTCACAAGGGCCGCCACCCGAGTTTTTCAGCTCAGTTCAATGAAGTTTCATATGTAAAAATGGCTCGAAAGCGAAATTAACCGCATCGCGGCGTTTTCAAGATAGAAATGCTCAGATTCCACACATTTCTGCCAGTGCTTAAAAAAAGAAAGAAGAAAAAGAAAAGAACTCAAGAACCGCGGACACTCTGAAGGTATCGCAGGCATAAACACGGCGCCATTTTGAAAAGGTCGCATAACGACGTGTTCGCTTGCTTCTGTGAGTGGCTGGCAGAACAACATCGACTCGCGCCTGAGCACTACCAGTCACCTGATTCGTAGTGTCAGTTTTGTTGAATAGCGATTACAAAAAGAACGATTGCTGTCACGTCAGTCGCTCCTTTTCTCCTCAGTACTGCAGTTATTTAGAGGAACTGCCACCACGTACTAAACTGTACTCTTCAATAATATGCAACCTGCGGGGACCGAAAGATAAAAATAAACAAAAACAAACTTAGTGACGAGTTCTGAACAATGGCAGGCATCATTATTCGATAAAGGTGCATACTCTGGACGCATTGAGATCAGTTTGCTATAACGTGTTCATTGGCAGATTGGTAAGCGAATTGTGATGTGCTGCTTTACAGTCTTGCATGTGCAATTCGTGAAAAATAAACTGTCAACCATGCTTCACGCGGTCAATGTATTTTGTTCATTGAGAGGATCCCGATCACAGAAAGGATCCTCACTTAGATCAGCGTATGCTGAGCCTACGGAAACCTGCGCGTGAAACCACACACAGAGCCCACATAACATTTTTATGTACACATGAGCGAGATTTCAGTTGAACTCGCATAACCAGTTCATCATCATGTAGGTGGCATCACCCTGTCTTAGACACTTTTGAGAGGATTTTATTGCTTCCTTTATGAAATACAGTGGTGTCTGTGGGGTCACTGTAGATGTAGCCCTGAATTTCAACGTACGTGGCCCGTCTGTGCCTTCATGTTGTAATGCCTGCGTGAGTGCTGAAGTTTTCACGGTGTCACTGCGCTTTCTCGTAACCAGCATTAATGCCAAATACATAGGGGTTACACTTTGCGCATTTCTTTATCACCTGATTGCTAGTGCCGATTTTGTTGAATATAGAGATTACGAAAACCTCCTTCGTCTCTCGGGTTGATTTAATGTAAAGTGTCCCGAATTCTATTGGCGATTACTTTTAGTAGGCTTACCGGCTGCAATTTCTCAAGTCATTGACGTCACCTTTCTTGATTAAGGTGAATTTCGCGCACTTCCAACATTCCGGTACGCTCATGAGGTATTGCGCATAAAAGTTCGAAGTAGGCCGAATCTTGCAAACACAAGCACAGAGTAGTTCAAAGCGCGTTTGCTGCCCTATTGAGTGCAGACGCACAATCGCAAAATGTTGGCAACATAACGCGCGTGCTCGTAACGCAGGAAGGAGTACACTAAACGAGATCACTACGTTGAACAATATAAACCTGAACGCGAAAACAAACCAATGCAATAGTCTGCGTTGAGAAAGTCGTTGCGATTAAAGTTGTAGTGGTCCATGTATGAGGATTTCAAAAGCATGTGTGTGTAAATAAATACATTTTATATAAAAGTAAGAAAAGCAGTGCAACGTGGAAGAATTACAGGCCAACGAGAAATAGAATTTGGTGGGCATCAGTAGAAGATAAAATCTATTACAAGCCATTTAAAAATATTGTTAATACACTGGCAATACACGATGTCCTCCAAGTTTCAATTTCTTCCTGATTTTATACGGAGAGTTCTTATCAATCGTTGTATTCCTATCCAACGATGAAAAGAGTTCAACAAGTATTGGGCATTATGCACAAGGTGAACGTTGAATAGGGCTTTGCTATGAAGCTTTTTCAACGGCCAACAGAGCGACTTTAGAGACACTTTTGTAGTTTCACAGGAACCGTTTACAGCTTAAAGCTGGGCACATACCTTTATCGGCAACCAGTGCAGTTATTCGGATCCTGATATAATAACGGAAAAAGAGTGACGTGGTCCCGCGATATGTTACAGTCTGGTAAAATCAGGAACAAAGTAACAGTTCATCATCATTAAAAATGGACGATGTCACGCAGTTATTATGTCTTTGGATGGAATTGGTATAGGGGGAACAGTCTCTACGCAGAACTTCTTGCCGGCTGTTTGCGCGCACGTCACAGCACCGAGCCGCATACTCCGCGTCATGTTGTCGTATCAAGCCGGAATGTTGGAATTTCGTCTATGCGGAGGGGTTGAGTGGTCCGTCCACGAAATCGGGGTCCTTCTCGGACGCCAGCTTCTGGGAGAGCTTGATCACGATGTCCCGAAAGTGGTACGCCTGCATGTTGTCCTTGAGCAGGTAGAGCACGAACCAATCGCCGTACGCGGCCTTCATCACCAGCTGATCCATGTTCTTGGGAGGCACCATGCGGCTCAGGGTCTTCATGAGCAGGTACCGGTATCGGGGGAACGCGCACACGACCACGCGGTACAGCAGCGTGATCCCCGTGACCACCGCCAGTATGATGAGCCAGAACCAGAGGAACACGTAGATCTTCTCGTTGATGATGTTCAGCGGGAGGAGGCAGATCGAGTCGTGCTTCTGCACGTCTCCCGAGGTACCGAACCGGTGGAAGCGGCACTTGGTCATCTTGGGGAAGACCCGGATCATGGGGTCCACCCTCACCTCGGGGTCTTCGTTCATGAAGCGGATGACGTCGGCGCCGTACGTCGAAAACATTCCGCCGAGGAACTTGTCGATGAAGTACATCTGGCCGATGACGTTCACGAAGTTGATGAGCTCGCAGATGAAGAACCGCAGCGCGTACGTCTGGTTCTGGCTTCGGTGGGCGTAGAAGTAGTCCACCACGTCGTCCACCTGCTTCCTCTTCTTCTCGTTCTCGAGCAGCGGCTTGTTCAGCTCCAGCAGGAGCGCCTGGACGCGTCCGTTCTCCCAACTCCTCCAGAGCCAGCGCGGGAAGTAGAACATGATGGCCTGGAGGCACAGGACGAAGCAGACCCACTGGTAGTACCCGTGCTCGATCACTTCGTCGCCGTCCCTGATGCGGCGCTGGTCGACGCCGGGCGAGGCGACCTGCTTACCCACCGTGCCGTTCAGTGAGCGCGGTAGCGTGATGGTCCCTTCCACCCAGCAGTACGTATTCATCACCGGCTCCGGTACGGCGTCGTGGGCCACGCAGTAGATTGGGTTGCCGAAGAACTGCGTGGCGCTGACGAGTACGCTGCAGGCGAGCAAGAACAGGCCCGTGAAGCGGTAGTGGAGCCGGAAGACATTGTTGTCCGTCTGTACTTTGCCTACCCGCAGGATCTTTCTGAACGCGTCGGTGAAGAAGAGCTTGTCCATGGCGGCGTCGTTCAGCCCGCGGCTGCCGTGATCCTCGACGGGGCTGTGGGCGACACTGTCTGCGTGGTGGCAGAGCCCTCCCTTATCGGCCCTTATCTGTCGGTTCCGTTAGCTAGACGATTGTCGCTGGGTGCTTCGAGAGCATAGGTGATAGGGCGTCACCTGGCATACGGGACGCGGACTATAACAGCGCTTAGAAACGCGGAGGTTTAAATTGCAAAGTTCGAAGTCGGGTGTGATGTCTACAGTTATGGAGGACGGAATTCAAATTACAAAGAAGGGCCACATAAAGTGTCTGTCCCGGCCGCCGCGGCTGTATTTCTACGGTAGCGTAATGCGCCCGTATGTACTGTGCGATGTCATGCGCACGTTAAAGAACATTAGGCGGTCTAAATTTACGAAGTCCTTCACTACACTCTAAACACGGTAACCTTTAGTTCATTTTATAGGTACACAAACATGTGAAAATACGCTCCTTCACTAAAGGTTAAAGGGGCCCTGCGACACTTTTTCAACTGCCGTCTGCAGTACTGCAGTGTGTGTAGGATCGAATGCTGAGATGAACGCAAAAATAATTATGCAAATCGGTGGTCTAGAACTGGAGTTATTAGCTTTCGAAGCTCAAAACACGAGCAGACAGCATGGAACCAACATTTCCTTTCGTATTTCGCTCTCCCGCTGACGTCAGTGGAGGCGTCCAATAGCAACGCGCGTCTTATAGAGCGACACCGGAAGACGCCGGGAGCAGCGCGCGCGCCAAGGAGGTTATATATTACTTTTCGCGCGCGCGCAGATAGCGTCCGGCCGTCAACACACCTGGTGTCGTTTTGCAAGTAATGTCAGATACTTTCTCTCTATCTTACGAAGCATAAAAGCTATTTTAGTACATTTAGGTACTGAATAGCGTGATCAAACAGACACCACACGTGTGTAACAAGCACCTTGGAGCGTCAAGCCAATCAGAACGCCCGGCCTGGCCCCTCCTATGTCGTCACTCTATGTCACTTCCTGTAACAAAAATCTCCGTTATGTGTCGCCTCAGTTCAAACAGAAGGCGCTCTTGGGCGGTTTGTTCGCTGAAATAAAATTATAACCACTCTGCTTTCGGCGTTTCTACTCTCGCTGCGACATCCCCGCGTGCAACAGTTCTAGAATCAGTGATAAAAACAGCCTACTCAATTTGTGTCGCAGGGCCCCTTTAAAGAGTGTATGCACGTCTCCCATAGTCACATCGTGGTTTTGGGACGCAGAACATCCGAGATTATTATTATACATAACAGAACAAAAAAAAAAAAGAAAGAAAAGAAGGAATCTCGAGGACCGCGGGGCGGCGCAGGTCAAGGGCGCTGTCATGTGTTCCTATAAGTGTTTTTATATTATTGTGTTTCCTATTATTGTGTTATATTATTGTGCTGTATTATTGTGCTATATTGTGCACATATTGTGCACAGTGTGCTATATTGTGCTATATTATTGTGTTTCCTATAAGTGTTTCTATATTATTATTTTTTTTCTACAGTAGGATACAACTTAAAAAAAAAAGCTGTTGGCAACAAGGGCCGACGGACCGCTAGCGTCGGTGTTACTCCGCAAGCCAATCACAGAGGCAAACGAAATCATCGTCATTAGACCTTTTCAAAATGGCGCCGTGTTTATGCCTTTGGTACCTGCGGAGCGTCTGTCGTTCTTGAGTCCCTTCATCGGTGCAAGCCATGATGTGCTCGAGAAGCAAAGACAAAGATGTGTCCAGTCTCAGTGTTTACGTCTTTAAAATGCCGCGGTACAGTTTATTTCGCTTCCGGGCCCTTTTTACGCGTGATACTTCACTGAACTGAGTTGAAAAACTCGGGTAGCGGCATTTGTGGCGCCCCGGATTTTCGCATTGCAAGCGCTTGATTTCAGCTCAGTAAAGAATTATCCCTTCCATATTACACTCTAACAAGCGAATGAAGACATAAATCTTTATGCACTTTTCGATTATTGTTGCCACATCCGCTTTATTTTGGTAACAGGAAAAGTTCAAAGAAGGGACTATTTGAAGCTTCGCGGAGGTACAATGGCTGGCGGTTAAGGGCGGGGGAGGGACTTCACTGCAGATTTGAATTGTATCTCATTATAATCAATGCACTCAATGTGTTCATTTCGTTGACATGATCGGCACCAATACGCGTTCTGAAGAGGAATAAGCTCTCTTTTTACGTGCATGGACGTATCCACTCAGTTAATTTGAGCATGCTACTTGTTGGCTATTTATAAGTTATTTACGCCCACCGAAAACTGAACGCATTACGACGTCAAAGCTTGTTCTGAAACGAAAGCATGGACTCTGTGCGTATATGTTCATTGGCAGTTTGGGCGTGTATACTCTTCAAGAAAGTAAAGCGCACAGAATTTCGACGAAGGCAAAAATTTGGTTGCGTATGTGCTCTGTCGTCCGTGTGGTTCGTCGCTTATTTCTTCAAGATGGTGTATCTAATACTTTCATGCGCTTACACTAGTCACGATTTTCAACACGGATCGAGCTAAGCTAGAAGACACGTAAAAGACAGTCGAGCTTCTACAGCATGCATCTAGGCAGGTCCCACTGCACTGTTACGCTTCCCCCTTTGTTCCTGCGGGGTGACATAGACAAGCTGCGACTTTGCAGGTGTTGATTACAAAATAACTGAATTTTGCACACACCTTCTGTGGCACTAGGTATTCTATTCTATTTATTTATTTATTATTTTATTTAGTTATTTATTTCTATTAGTTATTTATTATTTATTTATTTATTTATTTATTTATTTATTAGTCTGCTGCAATACGGCAAGATCGTAAATAAATAAATAAATAAATAAATAAATAAATAAATAAATAAATAAATAAATAAATAAATATGACAAGCGGACTGAGCAGTTATGTGCTGTCTTCCCACCCTGATCAGTCACCCTATCAGCGAAATTCAAAAATGAAACTTTAACCTTCTTTTCTCTTCTAATATTTCGCCGTGGTGGCGAAATCAACGACATTAGAGTTCTCAAATAGTAATCTATCAGCCTAAATTGATTCATTGTTTCACTTTAATGTCCCTTTAAGTCCGGGATATGGCGTCAGGACCGAAGATTAAGCAAAAATAGGCTCATAAAAAAATACTTCTTAAAAACTAAGTATATGGGACGAAAACAGTCACGCGTGGGCCGGGCCGCCATCGATAGGTCAGCGGGCCGCTCGCTTTAGAAGCCTGGTCTTTTGTATGCCTGCACACAATGCATTGGTTGTAGTAAAGTTCTCTGTATGCAGTACCGACAAATCTAGTTTAAATGCAATCGGATCTCCGTTCTAAGGCGTGGTCATCTTGAATGCGAGAACGGTTGTAAACGGAATTGGAGAAACGAAACTAACCATAATGCACATGTTGTCCGAACCTATGAACCATATAGGGGGTGCGTGTTTTGACATTAGCGTTTACCTTTCAGTAGATATCGATTAGATTATCTCTTAACTTCAGGAAGACAAGCCACTCCTCTGTTGAGTGAGCTGCAAGCGTGATGCATTTTGACACGCACGTACTATTCCCGGTCGCATCCTTTCCTAGACAGTACATGCGACCTCTCTATATGCTTAGCGCTGCCCGTAGGACAGAGCAATACACCATGTGCACCTATATCGAAGGGAATAAAGTTCCTGATCATGTTTGCTCTCTCCTGATTGCACGCGCTGCCAACCAAGCAGTGGTCCATTGGCACCGAAGTAATAAACTTGATTCATTCTGAAAAAAAAGCAGCGCACAGGAACGAAGACAAAAAGAAGAAAAGACACACTTTTGGAATGAATCCACACCAACTATACCAACTTGCTACTCTTGGTACAATAAGCTTGATGTTGACATTGGTCTATTGTCCCACATATACATGGGCATTTTTGACCGAGTGTAAGCAGCAAGCGTAACCCTGGACATATCTTAGTTTGATTTTAATGTAAGCGCGAGTGCTGATCTGAGTTGGCAGCACCTATAATAATAATAATAATAATAATAATAATAATAATAATAATAATAATAATAATAATAATAATAATAATAATAATAATAAGTGACGTAGTTTTACGTGCCAAAACCATGATCATGATCGGAGTCGTTTGTTAGGCCAGTTGGTATATACACATGGCGTGAAGACTCCAACAGGCAAGGACACGCCTTCAACAATAGAGGAACGCTAAGGACACACAAGACGTGCAGCTTCTGTCCTGTGCTTTCCTCTGTCCTTGTGCCCGCGTCTTTGCTTACTGGAATCTTCACAACATGGATATAGGATCATGAAGCACGCCCCATTGTAGAGGGCTCCGATGTAATTTGGGCCACTTGGGGGTTCTTGAACGTGCTTGGCAGCACTTCGTTGTCATCGCTGTATTCACCGGCTGCTCGTGGTAGCAGTGACATTTCGCCCGTTCAAGTGTTGTCCTACTACATTTCGTCGACGTCACAGACAGACAAGCATGACGGCCACGTGGGTGGCTCGATGTTATGTCGGGTGGCAGGTGCCCGCTATAGTGCATGGACGTGAAGGAAAGCGTGCCCCCCTTTTAGGCTCAAATCAAATGAAATCAAATGAAGATATTGATTTGATAATGTACATACGCAGATTACAAACGCTTGTCGGACCTGCAGCCAAGGGCTAGTGGAATGTCCAATAAAAAAGAATACCTAGGAAATCCAAGGCTCCGCACGACACGGGTTTCGCATGCCGTTTTATGGTAATTTATGCCCTGTGAGGAATTTCGGCAGGAGCACGTTTCTGGTGGATAACACGTACCCTGGCTTGTTTCGATCCTTCCAGCACACGGGGTCGGGATTCAAAAAGCGCGCGCTCAGCTTCACTGAAGTTAGAGCGCGCGCTCCCTAGTTTCACCGCGGGCTGGGCACTAGTGCTTTTATTACTTCGGGCGCGCACTTTGCCCCGACACTAGTATTAGCCGTTGACGACGCTACGAAATTTACGTTAAAGCAGAGAATTTGCCATTGAATGTCGGGATTATCAGACGCATAAAAGAAAGATTTTCGGGAGGACACATTGCTGGACACCCCCTCCCCCGTATGTGAATGATCAGCAGGCAAAGAAGATAGTGTTACACCCTCTCAAAATTTCGCTTAAGCCATCTCATCGGACAGCAGCTCTCGAGAATTTATTACTCAAGGTCACACCTAGATACCGCCCTGTATTCAACAACTCTTTTACGCCGTTGTGTAGACCAGGGGTTTTCCCAGTAATTGAAGTTAGAGGATGTGTCTGATAAATGCCAAGTGGTGGTGTGAAGGTAGGGCGTGGGGGGTTAGAAAAATTTCTCCATGGTGTGGATAGCGAGTCAGATGTAAATCGTCCTTCACATCACGACGCCAAGTGGGCCTTCGGCAAGTATTCATATCGCGGAAAATAAAGAGGTTGAAGGCATGAATGTGTGCGAACACGTGTGTAAAAAAAAAGGGGGGGGGGGGAGGGAGGGGGGCTGATAAGTGAGTACTAACTACAAAGATATGCCGAGTCCATCATCACGTGCGCAAGGACACTTGGGAGAGCCTTCGCACACGTAAGAAAAACGCCCGTTTGTGTATAAATTAATGTTTTGAACTAAAGAAAAAAGAAGAACAAAAAAAGAACCTTAGTGCAGATGCTCTTTCACGCGCGTTGCCTTCTCTGCATACGTAGCGTGCAATGCGGCGAAACACGACCCAAAAAGTCAATGGTCACCGAGCAAGTGTCGCCATCGTGCGGCTTTTGTGAGAATCACGAATGCAGGCGGGATATTTGTCCGCGTCATAGACGCCAACCATACTTGCGATACACGCGATGGAAGAGGGCGTCATAGGGTCCAAGGAACAGTCTGTCGTCCAACCCCTCCACCCCTACCATATATATATATATATATATATATATATATATATATATATATATATATATATATATATATATATATATATATATATATATATATATATATATATATATATATACTATGCCCTGCGCAACGGGTAAGCTCAACACTGCACTACTTTTTTTTTACAACTGCCAGAAAAGTTGCTACGATACCCACGATATTCATAATCTTGCTTAATTTATGCGAATGTCATCAAAGCTTGCGAGCAGCAACTTTTCTGGCCGTTGTAAAAAAAAATAAGTAGTGCAGTGTTGAGCTTACCCGTTGCGCAGGGCATGGCAGCTTCGTGCCTTGACAAGCTGTCCAGTGGTGTCGGAACTTTTTTTTTTTTTTTTTGACTGGGGGAGAGAAAAAGCTCTTCCGAATCGTCGTCGTCGTCGTCGTCGTCGTCGTCATCATCATCATCATCATCATCATCATCATCATCATCATCATCACTTATTTCCTTCAAGTGCCCGACATTTAGTAAACAGACATGGTCATATCAAAGAGATAATGGCAATATTATGAGCAATACTACAATTCAGCTTACGAACTGCGGCTAATAACTGAATGCGTAGAGCCTGAAACGCATGTTTTGTGCGCGTGGTCTACCGGTTATGGCACTCTACTGCTGATCCGAACGTCGCGGGATCGAATCCGGGCCGCGGCGCGGCAGTGCATTTTGACGGAAGCGAAACGTTCATCGAGGTCCGTGTACACTGCGATGTCAGTGCTTGAACCCCAGGTGGTTGAAACTTCCGGAGCCCTTCACTACTGCGTCTGTCATAATAAAATCGTGGTTTTGTGACACAAAACCGCAGAAATCAATCAATCAATCAACCAGCCAACCAATTTTGTAGGGATATCCCTCTTTTTAAGAAAGAAAAAAGGAACAAGGGATCATGGTTGCACATATTGTATATGCGGCTGTATTTTTTATTTTTATTTAATATTACTATTTTGATCATGAGTAATTTAGACGAGAACATACTTGAAGTGTAAACGACGTACACGGGCGCCCTCGTATGTTGGTTCGTGTCATCACTTTGTGTCCTGCCCTTTTAGCGCCAAACCTTCTGCCACCACTTCCAGCTTTCTGATCACTGGTTAATTCACATAATTTCACCCCAAACATTATCCAGACAACCAATGACTTGCTATCCGCCTGCCCCCCCCCCAATAAAGTCGAAATTCTGGATCTCGATGAAATTCTCAATATATTGTTCTCCTCGGTATACTGTAATAATTCCAAACCAGGCAGTTGCAAGTCATTTAATTTTCCAGAAAATGAATTTAAAAATTTCTTAGCGAGAACCCATGCGGGCCACGCTATGTTTATGTTAATTTACGTTCCACGCTGCCTACCCGAGCAGGGCTTGGGGGGGGGGGGGGGGGGGAGGGGGGGGCGGTCAAAAACAAAATGGTGATACTTCAGAGCTCAAATAGTTTCTGTCAAGTTCAGAAAAGCCGGTATAACTCAATATATCGTCAGATGACATCGCCGCTTTCATTTTTCTGGCACCGAGCTCCATCTTTCCGATGGCGGGAGGCTGCCTTGCCCGTGATGTCATCGCACATGCCGCACGAAGCCTACCCGTTTCGCCTTCGGTTTGAGCAAACTGGACCATCGTACCTGCTACAGAACTCCCAGTGCCGTTGTAAAGCAGCGATATCAGAATATGGTGAAAAAAACCGCCGGAGTTCCTCTTAGCGGCATGGAGGGCTATATCTGGGCAATATCTTGCGATGGGTTTTTCTGCACGTGCACATGTCAACTCATGCTAGCTCTTGTGAACGACTTTCTGTTTTGTCATTACTTCTTCCTCACATACCGCTTAACCGAGCTCATGCATCTTCATTATGTTTACATTGGTTTCCGGTGGTCTTAGCCATATGGCTTAAAACATTTGGTTGGTTAGTCGAAGTTGGGCTGCAGTTGCTGCGCGTGAGATTTTCTTTTTCAAATAGCGCGAAAAAGAAAGAAAGAAAGAAAGAAAGAAAGAAAGAAAGAAAGAAAGAAAGAAAGAAAGAAAGAAGGAAAGAAAGCGCGTATTGCATCATGGCAGCTTCCGCCGGACGTGCCGGATGGATGGATGGACGGATGCTATGAGCGTCCCCTTTGTAACGGGGCGGTGACATGTGCGCCACCAGGCTCGTAAAAAAATCTACTTCAATTAAATCGATCATACTATAGCAAACACGTAAATTCATAGCCCAGTTCTCTGCCCCTTATGGCAGAAAGTCCCTATTTTTCCCTATAATTATTTTTGTCCGTTCTCTCTGGTTTTCTGCCATCAGTATTCTAACAGTCTCTTACTTATTTCAATCGCGGGTATGTTCAGCTTTCCATTGTTCTCCCTAAAACCCAAGGCTTCATGTAGGGTGGTGCCGAAACGTACACCTGGGTGGATATTTCCGCATTCAATCAGAACATGCTCCGTCGTTTCCCTGTCTTCCTCACAGCATGTGCATTTTTCTTCTTCTTTACTGAATTTCGCTTTATAGCTACGCGTTCTTAGGCAGCCCGATCTCGCTTCAAACAGTAAAGCACTTCCTCTTGAATTATCATGAAATGGCTCCTTCTTTATTTCGTTTTTGCCCTTTCGGTAGTTATTCAGAGTCGGTTCTTTTTAGGGGCGAAGCTCCTTATGGCGTCACCCGTTCGTCCCCATTATCGTTTGTTTGTAACCACCGCTCGTTGAGTCTACAATCCGGCCATAGATGGCGCTACTTGTGATATATAACGAATGCATATACGCTGAGAAATGCAAATAGATGGCGCTGTCCCATAGAGATGCATGCAAACTGCAGTTGGGTGACGATATACTAGATGGCGCTGGTCGTCATCGCCATTTCTCGTCTAGTTTCCTAGATGGCGCTGTCCCATAGAGATGTGTGCATTACGGCGGTTGGGTGACTGGACACTAGATGGCGTCATCACAGCAGAACGATAATAGATAAAATAAATAGACGAGGAAAAAAATTAGTTGGGAAGTTATGTGTGATTTGGGAAAAAAAATGGTTGTAAACGAAAAAGAAATAAAGCTAGAGCTTGGTGGCCCGGCCGCCGCCCCGTTATAAAGGGGACGCTCCTAATATCCATCCATCCATCCATGCCGCGGTCGAGCAGTCAAGCTCCCCCTCTCTCTCCCTTCCTCTCCCCACTCCCCCTCTCTCGCCCTACCCTCTCCCCCACAACCATTCAACGGCCTCCCCCCTCTCTCGCCTCGCGATGCCGACGCAGGCAGCGTCTGCGAGCGCGTTTCTTGTTTCCCGTATATATGGCACTGGATTTTGACCTCCAAGGTAGTGCCTGTGTGCGATTTCTCCTGTGCGTGATTAAACTATGAAAATTCACAGCGTACATGTAAAATTAAAGTGAGCTGCAAGTCACCATAAGTCTCATCGACCCTTTAGTATAAACACGCACGATCTCACGTCTTGATGATGTACTGGGCAGAATTCACGGTTTACCGATGGACCTCCGCAGCTTCGCCCACTCATCATCATTCACCCCGTGGATATGCTGTAATTTTTTTTTTCCATCGCTGCCATCCAGTAAATCTCCGCCTCTCTGGCAAATTTTCGCTTTACGCTCTCTGTTGTAAGTTCTCTTAGAGCCGTATATTTACTGGTGAGCCTCCTAGTTCTTTTTCTCCACTGCGTGTCAACGCTCTTTCTATATAAATAGCGGAACACCTTCACTGCCCACCTACTCTCTTTCATATTCCTTAGCCTCTCCTCAAAGCTTATTTTGCTCAGGGCTTCCCCTGCCTCAAAACTCGCCCATCCCATATCGCCCTTTACATAGCCTCATTTGTCGTTTTCCCGTGAGCACCCAACGCGAGGCGTCCTACAGTTCTTTGATTCACATCCATTCCTGATTGTATCTCTGGCCTCATGCACACAACTGAGTCCCCAAATGTAAGCCCGGTACCATTACTCTTTTCCACAGACCCCTAAGCACCTCGTACCTATTGTATCCCCATAACGCTCCGTGCTTCATTATTGCAGCGTTCCTCTTTCCTTTTGCTGCCAAAGCTTTTTTGTGTACCTCCATGTATCTGTCACCCTCATTTACCCATACCTCAAGGTATTCGCTTACTCTCGGTAGAATGAACTAGTTCACTCTACTCTCGGTATTTCTTGGGCCTGTATGGACACCGCCTGGTCGTTGGGACCATTGAATACCATCAATCCACATTTTGTTACACTAAATCCTAGTCCTAGAGCCTCGCCTTCCTTTCCGCATATATTCACCAGCCGTTGTATATCATCTCGACTGTCCGCGAATAAGACAGTATCTTCAGCATAAAATAAACCCGGAAGCATCTGTTCAAGCATCACGCCGCCCTGTTTGTATGACAGATTAAAACCAATGTTGCTATCTCTTAGCGCTTTTTCCATTCTAACCATGTACAGCATGAAGAACAGCGGCGACAGAGGACATCCCTGCCTCAGCCCCTTGCTAATATTAGAGTGTCTAGGCACTCTACTAATATCAACATTCTCTGTGCTACTGATTCCTTCCCATTCTATGCAAACTGTATTTTCTCGATATATCTCCCCCGAAAGCTGTACACAATCGTCGCCTATGCCCATTCCTTCCAATATTTGCCCTCCGTGCTCTCCGATAATGCCCTCCGTGATCTCGCGCGCCACCTACCATCTCGGAGGCCGTGCGCCGGGTAAAGACATTTTTTGATGTCAGGTCCGCGAGAGGACGCTACCATACATAAGCCTAAAATCTAACCATATAATAGCACATTATGGAGGTTCTGCAGGATATTGTAATAAAAGCTACTAAAAAGATTGTGCAGGATAAAAATGAAACAAGCTTTCTGAAAAAAAAAATGAAAATAACCGGTTTGCACTATGAAAATTATTATTTCAAATGTAGCAGTTCCCCTGCACCACATGGAAGCTCTGATACGTTGGCTATAAATAGCTGAAGAGCAACCTGACGGTTGTACTTCCAAAGTACATATACTAAAATTGGAACGATACAGAGAAGATTAGCATGGCCCCTGCGCAAGGATGACACGCAAAATCGTGAAGCGTTCCACATTTTTTTCTTTTACGGTTTCGCATGCCATATTGTATTTATGGTGACGTTGTTAGCGTTTAATATTCGTGTATCGCTGCACGTCACTTAACGTCATTATACGTACCAAAAGCATTGAGGCACCTCGGTGCTCTATTTGTTTTGCCGAGTGGTACATCACGTGCACATGCAATGTGTCATGCATGCAAACCTGAGGACGTCGTCAAGGTCGTGGCACAGACAAACAGCTTGTTTTACTTGCTTTGTTCACAGCACTCACAGAACATTACTTGTTTCGAGCAGCATGCTTTGTTCACATCAATGACAAGCTTGCTACTTGGAAAAAATTGCTTTCGGACTTGAGTGCGGAAGCCGTTAAAAAAGATCGCTCGAAGTGGGTGTCACTCATAAACTTATGTCACTCATGAATTCGCAACAGTGAAACGTGGTATGTTTGAATGCTTATCTTAAAGATGGAAACAGGCAGTGAGAAGAGTGCATACGAAGCAGCTACGCCAGCTAGTCTCATACTTGTAGAACACTGTACTACAGAACACCTTTGAGTAACTGTATTCACACGCTACTCGCGGTCTTACAGTAGACTACTGTAGAGTTAGAGTGACATAGAACAACTTTTTAAGTCAGTGTGGTCCGGTTAGAGTGCACTAGAATATTCTATTATAGTTCACTCTAGTCCGGTGGTGCGTCTGCTCCTGTTGCCTGCGCCACCCGCACTTTTGCATCGTTAACGACCGCAGCGCCTAATGGTGTTACTTTCGTTAGGCGTCAGCTAACATTTTGAGATAAAGCATTGCCATCACCTTATTACCTTCACTACTGCGCACTTCTCTATGCTTTAAGATAGCTTTAAAGAACACAAAGACTACCACGAACAAATAGGATAGTGTGCTTTAACCAGCGGCCATAACTGTGAACACAGCACGGGCCATGGATATTTTTGCCAACAAGCTTTAAAAACAATTCAAAATTGAACATAAACCCTTGCGAGAGAAGTCAACGCGTTGACGGTCAGTTCTTAGGGTTATTCAACGTCATGGGCCTTGTAATGAACTACAAACATCGACTACACCAAGGACTACACACTGCTACAATACAAATGTTCTTAGCGCTGCCCGCGGCGTTTCGTCGTACTACGAGAAATCACAATGTTTCCTGTTGATTTGGCGACACGCTGAACTGAGCGCTTTAGCAACTCTCTCGACTCTCTGTCGAAGCGGGTTGTAGAAGTCTACACAAGCTTGTGCGTGTGTGTGTTTGCGGCGTGTTTGTTAGCGGAGCGCAAAAATAAGATATTCGGCTATCTCTCTAAACTTGTGTACACACGCTGACCGCGATTATGTGTTCCGGGCTTGGCTCTTAGTCTGTGCATTCGTCGTGCCTCGCTGTAGCGCTGAGCCTGGCCGAACAGCCCGGAATGACAGCGTGAAAGCGTCCGAAGGAGCGGTTGTGTCCCGTGATCCGCCGTCGGTCGGAAGATCAGAGACCGGCGCGACGTCGAAAGTGTGTTGTTGTCCGGTCCGGCCCGTTGTCGTTGCTGACCAGGGGGGCGGTGTTCTGCCCCTGCGCACACATGCGCCGCCGGGACTCGGCCTCCGAAAGTGCTCGGGGGCGTTGATGCGGGCACGTGCTTGTTCTCGGTAGACTCGAGCGGCTCTCGCCTGCTTGGCCATGACGGCCGACGCTATGATTCAAAATCAGGACGTGGCCTGCTACCTGGTCACGAAGTTGTCATGGAAGGGAAAGTGAGTATACACTACGCGCGCTGCCTCGCTTGCGTGCCCGAAGGTGCCTCGGACAGTGCGCGCTTTCGCGAGGTTGGTTTCGTGGTTTATCTTCGCGGGGCGAAGTCGCTGCCGGCAAACGGTACCTCGCTGCAACGACCGACAGCGAATTTGGATTGGTAGCCCTAGGGCGTCTTGATTGAGGTTGATCAACATGCGCAGTCGGTCAGCTGACTTGACTGACTGCTCGTCACTTTCGTGCAACAGTGTAGGCACCAGCTGGCTACGCGTGTCAGTCAGTGCGCACGACACAATCGCGTGTACGGGAGGAGTTCGGCTCCAAAGGGCACGCGTAGTACAGTTGTGTAGTTAGCAGTTTGGACTTGTGCAAGATAACTAAACCAAATTGAAGACTGGGCACATCGTTTTAGTGCTCATTCCTTCTTGTGGGCAGTGCTTTGTGGTCTCATGCGGTGTATCGCGATACACGTTTGAATGAAGCCACCGTGAAATTCAGATGCAGCGTCTAATACGTAACTTTGCATTCATTTGACGAAGCAGGTTCATCACATATTACATCTGCTTGAAAATGAGTACTTTAAACTGCCAACACGAACATTACGAATTTATCGTTCGCAGTGCAGAAAAAACGAGATAAAAAAAGTGGTACCGAAATATACATGAGAAGCACTGGTCTGCGCTGCTCTTTGGTGCTGTCTTTTTCTTATTTTTTAATGACTAGTATGTAGAAATGGAGCACTACAAACACGCCTAGACAGCGGTTTTGTTACACTGTAACCAATTTAGTGGCAACAAGTTACATGGTAATGATGTTTCAGAAGAATAACAAGAAACACGCACACTAGCCTGTGGTGTACCACAGGCTTTTCAATCTATGTACTTGCAGAAGACTTTGACTGCCAGCTTGGCGTATTAAGTAACTTGGTTACACCTCCAACATTCTATACTCTAAGCGGAAATGACATATTTCACACATATGACAGCCTCGGTTGTCCCAAGTGCTTCAAATACCTCATGGATACGCACTTCAAAGTCCCAAAATAATGCTGCTTATGAAAGCTGTGCTGCTTGGAACTTTCCTCCTTGTCATACCTAGTTTCAGAACTTGTGATGTATGCGCACTGCAATAGGCCTTTATGTGACTGCAGCTGTGTGCCATAATTTGGTATTGTTTCCATTGCTGGTAATGCCTTTTAAATGCTGTCAGTGTAAAATGCTGCATTTCTGGCAGTTGACTGTGTGTCCTGCCATACCTTGCTGTCATGCACTGAATATTACATAGTCGTGCTTATCAGTGTTGTGTGTAGGCTGTATCTGTGCTGCAGATGACAAAGCAAACCAGCAGGCAGATGCACTTCTCAGTGTTGTTTCCACTGTACACAGCTGTTGAGTGTATTGGAAGCACAGTCTGTAGGAATGCTGCAGTGTCATTGAATGTCACTCTCTGTAAAGAGACATTGCACTGAATTGCACATTACTCTGAAAGTGGAACTATGGGTTGGAGTTAGTGCAAGAAGAGATGTACACAGATCAAGGTAAAACAAACACCACTGTTTATCTCATATTCCTTTGTGTAGGGTGCGCAGCGAATTAAACGTGATACTCGGAGTTCACAGCTGGCTGACATTTCTTGCACCATAACTGTGTGCTGGGGACATTGAGCTGATTTGTTGTGGTATGCAACAAAAGCTCCAGACTTACTGAAGCACTGTGATTAAGTTTTGTCCCCCTGTGGGCATCCAGCGCACTTCAGTAGCAGAAAATGAGCCAGCAGTCACGCGGTCTGAGTATTTCATTTTAATCGCTGAGCACTGTGTATCTTTCTAGTGCCAATCCTACTTGACACCTGCTGCAGCTTTATTAGGGGAGGGACTTCTCCTGGAAGACAATTGACCCTTTCTCTGTCAGTCCCGAGGTAACTCGAGCAACCATACATGCACAAGTCTTGCCAAGGCTGAGTATATTCGTTCTACCTTTTAAAGGTGTGCTCCGCCATCTTTGGAGAGGACATTTAAGCAAATATAACTTGTAGAACAATTTTTTGAGACCAAATGGGATGCATGTTTTTACATCCTACAATCAAGTTGGCTCTCGCCTCTTTGCCAGCGTCTCATCAGCATAGTTTCATATTCGGAGTAAACATGTCACGGATATGCGCTATTTCACGGATGAGGTTCGGCATCTTAGCCACCATGGTATAAATGCTTTCTAGCCTTTTTGGAATGGGAACCTATGGCTGACCTTTTTAAATTAGTCATTTCTTTATTTGCTTGTGGTGAGTGCAATTTTTTTTATTTGATGACGTAACCCAGAACATTGCTTACCTGCACTGAAGAGAGCAATCACACTGCCATGGAAGCCCTAATTGCCATGCAGTGAGCTTGACCTTCAGAGGTTTTTCCTTCTCGTGTAGAAGCTCAGCCCTACTTCAGTTCTAGCGCAGAATTTTCATGTAACATGGGAGAAAAAAAGTAAATAGAGAAAAAAGGACAGGGATTGTAGAGCAGTGCCAGAAAGGCATGGCAGTGAAGAGTTTAAGAGGGTCACTCGGATTTGTTGCTGTGTCTGGCAGTCAGTTGTGTCTTAATGGAAGTGTAACAAAAATATGATGTTGTGAAATTTATGTGAACAGAACAAAACTACTGCTGCAAGTACATAACCTCTCGTCAGTATCATGGAGCACTTCCTCGGCACATAAAGCAATATAAGCCCTGACGAAGACAAGTCCGCTTGTCGAAACGTTGGCTCCCGTGACATTCCCTGTTCTAAATCGTACTTTGCAATTTGTTCATCCCCCAACCCATGGCATTTTAGCAGGTGTGATATCGCAGTGCCAAGCAGGAAGATTCAGGTTTGATTTTCACCAATGGCAGCAGCATTTTGCCAGTGGCCAGTGCGAAAATAAGGGTTTTCTGAAGGTGCATACTAAAAAAGCGCCAGGTAGTCCGGACTAACCCAGTCCCCGCCAACTGTGGTGTGCCTTGTAGTGATATGTTCTTGGCATATTAACAGCACTGTTAACGTGTGGCTGTCACTTTGCTGCATGTGCAGGCTACAAAGATACAGTACTGAAGCGTTCATGTGTAAAGAAAGTGGCTAATTCTTCAAAACATGTGTAATAGGCTGTAATTTCATGCACTTTCATGTCTGCTACTGGTTCAACTTAATGTGTGTGTCTACACTTGTGTGCTCTGTCTAACCCTTTCATCGTCGTGTTTTTCTGGCATTGCTCCACACTCTCTGCCGTGTTTTCTGTTTTGCATGTTGTGTGGGAATTTTGTGCTAGCAATGCAGTAGGATGCTCTTCAGGACATTGTTATTGAAGATTATCTCATCAAATAAAAATGTTGTACTAATTACAAGAAAATTAGCAAATAACTAATTAAAAAAGGAGTAACCACTAATTTGTGTGTCAGAATAAGAAAGCATTTCGAGCATGGTATTCTAGCTTCAGAATTTATTCATATGTAAAATAGCGTGTGCTGTCGTAAAGCACCTCCAACGAATGTTGCAGCATGGTACACCTACTTGAGATGGCTGTGCTGATGAGAGGCTGCCCAAAAGATGTGAGCCGACACGGATGTAGAAACAAGCCTGCCATGCGTTGTGAAAAATTTTACTGCAAGTTATATTGGCTTATATGTCCTCTCCTTAGATGATGAGAGATGCCCGTATTACTTTTATTTTCTTTTTCAGGAAGCTGTTGCGTGAGTGGCAGGGAGCAATTTAAAGAGCTAAAAGAAGTGTACTCTGGATCCGCAGGGCTTGTGTTTGTATGGCTGCCAGAGTTATCTCGGGATCGGCAGTGAAAGGGTTATCAGTTGCTTCACACTGCCCTCGAGATAAGGCTGACTCAGATGCCATTGTTGAAAGGTGTTCTCGCAACCTACTTTTCCTCTTTGTCAGTTCTCTGCTCTCATAGCGGGTCTGCTCAGCCAGTGCAAGAAGTGTTTCTCTCTCTCTCTTTTTTTTTTGCTGATAGTGCGGAACTCTGGTACGTCAGCATCTTCAGGATCACCTTGTCCCAATGCCTCTACGGGAAACTGATATTATTTTACATCAGATAGCACCGATGCACCAGCTTACTAAGCAAACTCCTCCCCTTTTTGGCCCTGCCATTGGCACTGCGTTGTCACAATGTGCAAGCAGATGTAGATTTTGCCCGTAATGTGGTGCTGCATTCAGACAGACTAACATATGACTCCTAAACTCATCAAAACACCATTATCACGTGGCTTGAAATTCAAGGTTGTCTTTGAAAGAATCTTTAGAAAGCATTTTACAGATGCCTTAGGAGAGGCTCGACTTGGAAATTTCCTGAGCCATGCAGCTGTCAGCTAGCAGGATGAACGATTGCGTGCCGGAGGAGAAAGGGCTCATTGACGGTGATTGGCTTGCAGGTATGCGCGAGTGTTTTCGGTGGGCACCCAGTGCATCCGCACGTACAGCTTGCCCAACATGGAGATCACCAACCAGTGGAGCTATGGCGAATTCCTGCGCATCCAGCCCTTGGGCTCGGGCCACGAGTTCTCCATCACGTTCCGTAAGGGCCGCAAGGGCGAGAACAGCATGCGGTTCCTGTCCGAGCACCGCGCTGACATCATCACCCGTGCGCTGGTGAGACCTTCCTGAAGACTATAGCCATTATGCAAGGACAGGTGTGCATGTCGCGGTCAGTAAGGTGCACATGCTCTCTCGTTTATGCGGTCACTAACAAAACCAAAGCCACAAAGCATATTCTTTGAAATGTAAGCTTGCTTCATTTGGGGGGGGGGAGTTCTTTACTTCTGTGAATTCAAGCCCTGCCTTGTGTTTTTTGTTTCCGGGCCTCTATCAAGCTGCAGACCACAGCTTTTAGCCCTGAAAATTATTCCAAATATATTTGGAAAAATAAAGAATTTTATTTTATTTGATTCACTGGCAGTGCAATGGCTGAAATCTCGACCTATAGAAATAGTCTCAAACAGAGCCATACCATTGTGTACCTACGTGGATGTTCAATACTGCAAAATATTGAACTCATTGTTTTAAGGGCCCTTTTTTCTGTCTCTCACAGCCATGAAAACCTGCATGTCAAGGTAGCGTTTCAGAAATTGATGCAGATTAGGAGCTGTAGGCTCATTTAGTATTTACTACAACATGTTGCGTTAACGTAATGGGAGAAAAGCTGAAGCCGCATTCCGCACAGTTCCTCAGAGTTTAGGTAACTGTTTCTACCAAGGTGGTTACCAGAGTCAAAGATCTCAAGTATCATTACTCCTGTTCATCAGCATCCTTCTAGTTTTCCTTCATGCCTTGTTCAGCAGTATCAGTTCCCCTCCTAGAAACAAATCTTTGCATAGAAAGTGAAGAAAGCTTATCAGTGCTGTGCAAACTTCAAGAAGCCTGGGTTATCTTAAGTGCCTCTCTTTACAGGATTTCAAGCAGCTGTTTGCAGAGCCTTGCAAGGAAACGGCGGTAAGTACTGTGGAATTTTTCTCATCTCGTTACGGTGAAGTTTTGAGCTGCTCTTTAAATTGATGTTTCTCACTGCACTGTTGTTACTGTCACTTTCAGGTTCATAGAGGCAGTGCTAGCACAGCACATATTGTCATTTTAATTCTCACACTTAGCATGAGCTGCACTGCTCCCCTGAAGGTGTAGATTTTTGTTGGACATCTAATTTCCATAACAAATTCTTAAGAGCAGTCTCACCACCTTCTTGCACGCATGTCAATCAAGCATGGCTTGCAGCTGTTTTGTTAATAGGTGTTATGTAGTTGTGTCCTAAACGCTCAACAACTTATTTGCAATCTAGGTCATTGACTTTTTCCAAGTGGTGCGTCTCCTAGGCCACTCGCATCGTATTGGTCGAGAGCAGCGACAAACCAACAGAAAACGAGCTTTCCAGTGAGCTTAGTGTAATATTCATTATATATAAATGTTATTCTAATTAATATTTTAGGATTTTTTTCTGCAAGTAATATTAGCTTTTCCCAGGTTCGATACTGATTGGACTTCACTGAAATTTCCCTTTGATTGTATGATGGTCCATGTGTGCAGTGTTACCGGGCACGTAAGGTTCACTGGTCAGATGAGGAGCAAACCGTGGAGCTGGAGTTGGGCTGCCAGGGTTTCGTGCAGCGGGATCCTGCTCGGAAAGGCCACGTCCTCGCGACATACCCGTATCGGGACCTACGGGGTATGGCTGCTCTGTCGGACGTACCAGGAGGATTGGTGCTTGCTACTGGGCACGAACGCTTGGTAAGCACTACAGTCAAGCCTTGTTGTAAGGACTTTCTATCCTGTGTATAGGTACAGCAGAACCTCAATGACACGAAATCACCTATGGTTGGACACAACTTTTGGGAAGTCTGGGGAGGCCCCATCGTGATGACCAAAGCGTGGCCTCTGTGACTAACGGAATAGTGGCCTTATTTGTATCTGACTATATTTCATATCGACAGATAATTCAATAACGTGTAGATTTGGGCTTGTTAATTCATGACTAATGTAACTACAGCTCGTGTGTGAGTTCCCCTTCAGTAGCCTTATTGCAGAGACAAATTGCATATTTGAACGGTTGGGGATTAAATGCGTTGCCTTCGCTTCAACTGCATCAGCACCTTAAAAGTGAATTGTCGTCCCTTTTTTACCGACACGGGTTCGCCATCGCCCCTTCCACGCCTCACTATATATACATGGGCCATGTTTCCGCAAATAAAGGTTGTTGAAAAGTCAGCGCTGTGTGTGTCTTCTTTTGTCCTTGTTTCTTATGCGCTGTAGTTACATTATATCATTCAAACTGTGCAGTAGTTCTCGATGAAGTTATGTGTATTTGAATAAAAAGAAAGCCTCTCGGGAATTCAAAGACAAAGGGATACCCAACAGTTGTTTCAAACAAAAGTTCTTGCTCCTATGGATAGCCGTTTAGCAGTAAGCTGCGTCATGTTGCCTTTGACTTCAGTCATGTGCCAGAACTTTGAGTTAATGTGACCGTCATTGGCAGGGACAAAAGTAAAATATTAAATAAACATCCTTATTTTTGTGAAAGGAACTTCAGGGAGGCATAGAGGACAGCATGCACAAAGCAACCAGCTGTCTAGGTCCGCACAGCCTGCAGATTGCCGAAGCGATAGAGAGCTGGTTGCTCACGTGCTCAGCCTCTGTGACTGTCACAATGCGGAACACACATGTCCAGGTTTACCCATAAACTTCGTCTCCCCTTCCCTACCCCTTCCACTATGGCACACACGCTGGACTGACTAAACGTAGACCTCTGCAAATAACAGAACTTTCAGTGTGAAACGAATTATTAATATTTGAGTGTGAACCAAATACTAGAATATGTTTCAATGAATATTTAAAAAAATAGTACCATGTTAAATTACAGAGAAATGGGCTAAACATCAGCAAAAGAAAGAAAAATTTATTGTGCTGCTTGCATACTCCCAGAATGTCGTCCCTGGAAAAATAACAGTAAGATCTTAAAAGAAGAGTCCAGCAGAGAACTGCGCATATACATAGGCTAACTTCACTGCAGTACGTGAGTGTTAGCTTCACCACAGTATGCAAATGGTAGCTTTGATGCAGTACGTAAGTGTTAGCTTCGCTGCAGTACATGTGTTAGCTTTATCGCAATACGCAAGTGCCAGCTCCGCCGCTGTACGCAAGTTCGCAACTTGCTGTATGCAAGTGTTCGCTGTACGCAACTGTACGCTGTACGCAAGTGTACGCCACAGTATGCAAGGGTTAGTTTTGCCACAGTAGACAACTGTTAGCTTTCCTACAGCATATGAGTGTCATGCAGTGAAGCATGCCACATGTAGAAGGGAGGGGAGGGGGGGTGCTTGTCATGAGACAGCATATTTTGCCCCCCAACTACGAACTTCCAGTAGTTCGAATAGTAACACTGCAGTGTCACTTGAACCAAATAGCAAATGCTGTTAGAAAATTATTTAAAAGTTCAAATAATTTTCACCTTTAACTAAAGGTCAGGTGCTCTCCACACGCTACTAGGTGGTGTTTATGAAGATCTTTAACCCTCCAGATGCATGCTGTGCATGCAGCATCCATTCTGGTGACTGTGCCAGCTGGACAGTGACACTGTCACTGCAAATGTTTCTCTTAACTGTTTGCATAATTGAAGTTAAGACTGGGATGAAGGCATCCACAATAACATTCTTGCATTGTTGTAATTTATTGCAGCACATATTTATTGTGGAAAAGAGGGAGGAGCTGATGAAGCGTGCCGTTGATTGGGCTAGCCAGCACGTGGGAGTCCAACTGGCGTTCCGTGAGCCAATGACTCGGCCAGCGGCACGAGAGGCACGGCTTGGCCGATACAGGTGTGTGTCGTCTTTTGCGATCAGCTGTCCTCGCTTTCTAGAGAAATATTTAGGTTAGCGATATCAAAGAGGCACTGCAGGGAATTTTTTAACTCCATATTAAGCTAGAAACATTAATATGAATATTAATAGCCAAATATTAGTATTTCTATGCGTGCTGGTGGCACAGATGATCAGTATAAGAGGTTGGCCGTTTGTAATCGTGATTTTTGTAAATGGGGTCTATTTGACTGTTTTTGGGGCAAACTGTGCATCTACTAAATAATGTTTTTTAACAAGCATATGGACATGCAACGTATGGTTGTTCATGATCACAGTCTTAGATAACAGGCATGGTGTTCCGGCTTGTGGTGTTCATCCTCTTTCTGAATTTTTCTTTGCAGCACGGACGAGGCACTCACATCTCTCTGTGAGTTCGTGGTTCACAAGATTTCTCCGCGTCACGAGGTAGGTCTGCTTGCTTTAACCGGGCATGTTCGTAAAGTGCGTCACTAGCACTAGCTGATCAAAAAGAAAAATCTAAGTGGGACTTAAATGAAGTTATGTTAAGCATTGTTGAACTTTCTTACTCATTTATTATACACATTTGGCTGGTTGTTTCTTGCATGGCAGCAATATGAACCCTGTTCTAGATTGCAGCCATAGAACGCGTGTCTAGTCTGAATGCTCAGTTACTATCCAGTGCAATTACAGTTTGAAGGCTTTCAGATTTTGTTCTTTACTATTCCTTACATGTCCCTTATGTGTGCAGTGTTCACTGAGTGAAACATGTCAAACTTGTCGTTATAGGGACCCAATAATACAAATACTTTAATTTTCATTGTCTAGTTTCTGTCACATGGGCTTAATATTGGCTCATGCACTTAAGAGCCTTCAGTGGTTAGGTTGATTGATACTCAAGCTGTTGTTTTGAGCAAATGCACATACCATTTGTTAGTGCTTTGGTGTCATGTTTAATTCCGTGAGCCCTGTACTTTTGCTTTGTGGCATCGTTGCAGTACAAGGAAGGGGTAATATAACCGCCAGTTTTCTGTTTGTGCAGTGGTGCTGTTTCCTTTCAAGGTAGCGTTTCAGCATGAGCTTCATGCTGCATGAGCTTCATACCCCACGAATTATCAGTTGTGAGCAGAAATACATCAAACCATCTGTTATTAACAGATGTGATAGATAAAAATGAAGCGCATGACAGCTGTTGCCCCCTGGAAGGCAATACTGGGAGTTGAGTCATACAACTGGAACACAGCGGGACCTTGGTCTTTCCTACTGTGGGCAGTGTCTTGAGCACTGTCAGCAGTGAGTACCCCTGAAGATTCGGTGAATGCGCTCCAACTGGATGCTTCATTTCAACCAGTTGGAGTGCAGGTTTCAACCAGCACACTACCAGCAAGCTGGAGAGTGCTTGAAAGGAGCCAGCCAAATGTACTGCATGGCTTAGACATACTAGGTCACCTGAGTTGCGAGTAGCACACTGCCGTAGTATAAATAAAATAATTTTGAAATCATGCCAATAAGCCACACACATTAATAAAACGAAGCAGGTGACTGGGACGTTTTCATCCTTGTTAAGTTTGCAAATATTTGAGAGGCCCTGCAACACTTTTTGAACCTACCCAGAAAGCGCTGGCAATCGGTCATGAACGCTCTTGTGAACATGTCAGCCAGATATTATTGCACTGCGTATAACAGAAAATTTCCAATTTGGTTTCGAGATATGGATCGGGAAAACGTCTGCTCTTCTCTCAACAAATCACGTTGCTGGTGGTGCGTGGACTACCTGTGAGGTGGAATAACTGCCAATGGCTAATTTGTGGAGAGAGTTGCTGTGGGTGCCTTGGGATGCCTCCATGTTCCCACAGTGGCTCTGGTGTAACATGTCTCATCATGGTTGAAGTGCCAGTAGGTTCAAAGAAAAAAAAAAAAAAAAAGGAAGAGAAAATGCCCAATGTAATGGCGCGCACTGGCACAGCTTCTTGTCCCTTCTCGTCCCCCCTCTGTGTAGCTTCCAGCATGCTCTCCAGGACGTAAGAACAGAGATCGCATAGGATGGCAGAACTCTGCTAGACCTTGACTCTGCAACTCCGCTAATGTGTAATGGACTTGAGATATTTTTGCTGCTGTCAATTTATGAGGTGATGAAGCTCTTGGTGATGTCATTTGAGCTTTACCTGAAGTGTTGCAGGAGAAGTGGTGCCAGAGGATTGGCCTTTATAAGTACTCTGTGTGAAGCACACAGAAGAGCAATAGATTGACTTTGTATGCAAGAATTGAATGGACAAACATCAGCAATGCAGTTGCAATCAGTGTGGAGTTCAATGCAGGGAGCATGTCAGTGACAGGCATCTGAAAGTTGAATTGGATATCCTGGCCTGGGGGGGGGGGACGTTTGCGGCCTGATTGCAGTAACCATGAGCAGAGGTGCAGTGTGGAAAAACATGTTTGGTCAGCGTTGACCATACTAATTAGACTGAAAGCTCCACGTTTAGTTTGCCTCCACCAACATATATAGTTGAACCCACTTATAACAATATTGAAGTGCCGTGAAGATTACATTGTTATAACTGATAATTGTTATAACAGGGTTGCATGGCAAGAAGCTAAATAAGGGGACCCTAGAGAAGGTGTGCGTTTAAGTGGGGGTGATAATTAGAGTCGGGGGGGGGGAAGCCTAAGCCCCTTCCCACACTTTGTATGCTTCAAAGCATGACAGTGAGTACAATGGCCAAAAGCAACACCCCCAACCAACCCTAAGCTGCACTGAAAGGAGACCCCCCTGCCTCTATCCCTTCCGGAAACACTGCTATTTTAAACCCCACCATTTACTACAGCGGCCAGAGGGGATAGCAATGAGGCCTTTCTGGGAAAGCTAGTTTAGGTTCCTGAAGGCCAGCTTCGGAACTACTGTCCTTTGTTACTTTTCTTTTTTCAAGGTGCTGCTCATGTTTGGGAGGGTGACAGAATGGAAGAAGTACAGAGAGACCTTGGAGGAAAGCTGCTTTCTGTTGTAGTGTTGTAGGATAGGGGGCAGCCTTTTGCAGGAGGGAACTGCAAGTGTGCAGTGGCCAGAGTTCCTTTTCTTTTCAAAGATTTCACATTCTTTTACCACTGGACACCAACACAGCCCACACTGAGCTGCCATATTTTATTGTTATAACCAATAATGGGGCCTGCAGGCATTGTTGTAAGAGGGTTAAGTCACCATAGAAGCCATAAAAAAGTTGATGAAGCTCATCATTGTTATAACAAGTATTGTTATGAGGGGTTCAAGTGTGTGTGCGTGTATGTGCATGTGTTGTGTGTGTGTGTCTACTTCCTGTCACCCGTAAATTTGCATGTCATTTTTCTTTATCGGTTCCTTTAGGACAATGCTGATCAATTGTCCTTGGGTACATGGCTAAAGGCAAACATTGTCTGAGTGGGCTGTGCCATCCAAACTGCAGCAGCAGCAGTAATGGAATTTGCAGAGCCTTTAAAAGCCCACATGAAAATGAACAAGGACACTTATTCTAGACAGGTCTAGAATGTATTGTTCTTAAAATATTGAAGGTGACAGAAAACACCCTCCTACAGTTTAAGAAACACTTGAAGCATGGAGGAAAAAGAATGGAAATATTATAGACCCTTTCACCTGTGGGTTGCCAACAAGCTGCAAACCGGTCCATGCCCCTACGATGCTTCTGGTCGCTGCATTCTACTGTTGTTTTCCTCACCCCCAGTGGGAGTACGAAAGGATGCAAGCATGTGTCTCTCGCCGGAAGTCGGCTGGGGGATGCATTTGGAGGCATTTGTTTATAAACAGTTAAAGGGTCTATACACACTTACAAATAAAAGGCAGCCTAAGACGTACTGTTTTTGGTCACATGACAGTAATAGTTTTGTTCGTAGGATCCGGTGAGACGCCTGCTGTGCCTCACAGAGAGCTGCCTGCTGGAGCGGGACCCTTCAACCTACACGGTGGTCACGCTGAGGCCTTTAGCTGATGTGAGTCTTTTCATGGCTATTTGCATGCATGGAATTGATTGTGTATGCATGTGTAAACGGCGACGCAGACTCAGCGAGATATTTGGCACATGCCTGACTAAAGATGGTACTTATACACGGGCTTCCACAGAGCCCATCAACATGCACAGGGCGTGTTAATGGTCTGCAAACATTAATAACAGCTGTTTACTTATTTCTTAGCACTTTCAGAACATTATTGAAGTGTCAGAAAATTCCTTTGCACGGTTAAGGACAGCATCTAGGAACTGTGTTGATTGGCTTTTTATATTGACATAATGCTAAATGATTTTAAGGAAGACGGTAGAAAGACAGTACAGAAGGAAAGAAACCCACTACATAAGTGCCTACAAACAGTGAGCACTGTTTGTTGTGACTGGAGAACACATAAACGAGAGGCAAGGAAAAAATGAGCGTGACAGATTATCACTACAATGGTAAGGGCAGTTGCAGCACGTCTACTTTGTATAGCTGCTTATAGGGTCCTGCATGAGAGGGGGGCCAATTCTCATCAAAGCACCCCTTCCTTTCCCATCCAGCCCTTTAGAAAATTGCCTCTGCATTGTGCAAATACATGCAATGCTAATGATGATGGCCCTTAGAATCATCAAATTTAAGAAGTTGTAATTATAGCTGTTTTAAAGGTGAACATTTGACAGAGATCTGTCTGGTTGGGACGAAATTAAAGGTGAAAACAGGGGGACACCAACCAAATTATAATCATTTAAAAGTAAAATTTACTTCTAAACATTAAAAAACCCGACGTTTCGGGTCCCACTCGGACCCTTCTTCAGGCGTGACTGGAGGGCACCAGACAGCAGCAGTGCTTATAAGGCCATTCCCGCGTCCTCGACTTGGAAACCAGTTTTCACAAGCGGCTCTTTGTGGAATCATGGCCCATTCAGGCGACACCTGCAAACGTGAACCGGTCTGCAGGTGCAATGCCAAGTGTCTATTTTAGCGGACTCCGGCACCTGGTTCAACATTAGCATGACCCCCCCTCAGCTTGAAGAACCGGGAAAAAAGAGAAAGTGAGAAAGGAAGGAAGAGAGAAGAAAGAAGGCCTTATAAGCACTGCTGCTGTCTGGTGCCCTCCAGTCACCCCTGAAGAAGGGTCCGAATTGGACCCGAAACGTCGGGTTTTTTAATGTTGAGAAGTAAATTTTACTTTTAAATGATTATAATTATAGCTGTGCATTTTTCTTATAACATGGGGTGCATGAAAGGTGTTTAGTAATTTA
Organism: Hyalomma asiaticum; assembly: GCA_013339685.2. NCBI lineage: Eukaryota > Metazoa > Arthropoda > Arachnida > Ixodida > Ixodidae > Hyalomma > Hyalomma asiaticum. The sequence continues at coordinate 60,649,719 of CM023486.1, forward strand.
AACAAAGTGGAAAGCAGCACATCTGAAGTGTCACAGAGACTGGTTGTTTAGTGAGACACTGATTGTTTACAGAGTGGGATTCCGAGACAGGCAGGTTGAGGTTGGGCTGAATCGTGCCCCACCCTAGGGGCCATAAGTGTCATAACTAAGGCTATATTTCTATTTTTTAAATGTCTTCTGAAATCTTGCGCCATTCTCTAGTAGCCAGGGAGGTTCCATGGCCCCCTTGGCACGCCTCCTCCCTCCCCCTTGCATGCATGCCTATGCTGTTTTGGTATCCTAACCAGTGAGAGCGTGAAATTTATGGATCCTTCGATATCATCAAGAAGGGAAACATGCATTAGTCAAGCATCAGTTTCACTTCGTGAGAATTGTGCACTTGTCAAGCTAGCTGGCGCAGTATGGCATGCGGCAGATCACATGTTGCAAATGCCTTTACCATTGTACGTGCAATCTGTTGTGTTTATTTCTCCTTTGCCTTATCACCTCGCATGTTTTCCAGCCTTGATAAAGTGCATTCAGTAGTTCGTGGGTGCCTGTGTAGTGTGTTTTTTTTTTCTTCGTGTTGTTCGTAACCTAACTCCTATCAACTTGTCCTTCAGCAAGCCCTTCTGCTAAACAGTTTGGTCTGTTGCCATGCATAAGGTAAATAAGTGCGACATTTTGTCAACGTTGGGCTGCTGTGAAAAAACCATCTTGTTTAAAATCAAGGTATGTCAGCTTTGCTTTAGCAATATGTACTTTGCAGAACTTCTGTAGAGTGTTGCTAATAGCATTCATTTGTGTGGATAATTAGTTTTAGAAAAGTTTGTTCATGCATCAAAGTATATGGAGCAGTAGACTGTATAAGCCATAACCCAGTGCTGATTCAGCAATTCCCCATTTAGCCTACATAGTATTGGAGAAATAAGTGAATGAAATGTCATGCACGTTCAAATGGTGTAAATAACTTAATTGAGGTGGGAAACAACTTGCCTGGTGAACTTCTGTTGCATCACTCATCAACGTAGGTTTATCTCTGAATGTAAAATTTACATGATATTTCAGTAATGATCATTCTACAGGTCAGGTTTAACAATTGGCCCGTGCCTGAAGGCTTGAAAGCCTGAAGCTTTGTTATACATATTTTGTGCTGCAGGTTTGCCGCATTGTCCGGTCGAGAGATCAAGTGCAGCAGTTTTCCATCGAATATGCGCAGGGGGATGCAAGGCACTACAGTTCCAGTGATCGGTGAGCACCCTCTCGGGACTATGCTGCAAGCTTGAATTTGTGTGCCAAGACATGCAAAGCAGTGAGGAGTATTGTGTTCGAGCTGTTGTGCATATGCTGTATGCACACTAGCTGTACAAACACGTACCTTATTTACAGGATTGTAGGTCGACCCATTTTGTTGAACTTTGAAATCCAAAGTTGGGGCATCGGCATATAATCTAAACCAAAACGTGCAAGGCCAGTCAGTTCTTTCTTTTGACTTGCGATTTTTTTGGGGTTGACTTACAATCGGGGCGATTACAATCGTGTAACTACGGTATGCTGCACGTATACATGCTGAATTGGATGTGCTGTACACTGCATTGGATGCAAACGTGACAAACACACGTGACGGACACTCACGTGGCGAACGTGACGAACACTTGTTCATTTTTCACTGTTGACCGTTTGACAGCATCACCATTTTTCCAGTTTGGCATTGATCGGGGCAACACAGGTTAAACGGAACAAAACGCAGCCACCATAGGGCTCTCGCGGCGGGTGCCAAGTTGCACGGTGCTGACACCATGTAGCTGTTTTACTGTTTTTAAAACAAGATTTCATCACGCATGTGGCTCTAATCATTACCGCGGGCCGCAACACCGTCTTTTTTACACATTAACATGTTTTGCTCACCCACATAAGCTTCTCACGAAATTTGCCCGACATATTGAATGCACACGCCAACTCTGCTTCTGCTTTTTCGGAAAAAAAAAGTGTGTTCATTAAGCGAGTAAACACTGTATTTTCTCTGAAATTATTAGACCCTGTGAATTACAGTAAAGCCTTGACATAATGAAGTCACACTTGCAGCAAAACATTTCGTTATTTCATGAATTTCATTCAACTGAGATTCCTATACGGTCAATGACTGATTCTTTAAACACTCTCAGTAACATTAAAGTATCTGAAAGAATGAATGAATGCAAAAAGTCCGCCATTTGCCTGTAATTCTACTGGAGAAGCTGCATGCACAGCAGTGGCTTCACCGAGTCTGCCAGATGACACTGAAAAGCACCCAGCAAAAGTATAACTTGGTGGTCTCCACAAAAGTGCTACGAGCCACCGGCACCACACTGACTTGATCCAATCAAGCAGCCACTCTTGTTTGATCCACTCTTTTTTTAGGCAGCAGATGACAACATTTCTTGAAAAAATTCCTCTTTTGGCAGAGTGTTTCAATCAAGCACTACGTACATTGTTAACTTGCGAGCATTTGCTGTGCAGGACAGCATTACGGTGGCCTACCTCAAACCTTTCTGCTGCACTGTTAAGCCAAGGGCATGTCGAAATAGACCAGCATTTGATCAGCATTGCTGATCTGGCTCAGCTAAATGGTCAGACTTTCGCAGCGAAATCGTATGCCGTCGAAACGGCACAAGCAGCCTTTCTTAGCTTTCTGGCAGACTCTGTGATATCAGCGTGCACAAGTATAAATAAAACCCAGCATGGTGTGTGAAGTGAGACACCCATTGTTTGCTTGCCTTGAAGTCCGTTCGCTGCATGCCTTTCTCTCTAGAATGTTCCTTGGCTTCGCTTGCAGCAGCGCAGTGCTGACAGCACCACATCCAGATCGTTACTCTCGAACAGTCTGTCAATTACCATTAGATGCCAGGAAATGCTCCTCTTTTTGGCTCCTGCAAACTTCTCTGGTTACTACACATGAAGAGGGATTCTTTATGTTTCTTCCAGCTGGGAATAGAGCACTTGTTCACGCTCGACTGCTGCCGTGCAGCACGATTGCCAAGGGTTTATTCTGAAATGAACCCTGGTTCATTGCAGAATAACTCTTAGCTTTTAGTTTATAAACCTTTAGTTTATTTTATAGGTACACAAAAATATGAAAATATGCTCTTTTATAAAGGTTAAAAGCACTTTAACCTTTATAAAGGAGCATATTTTCACATTTTTGTGTACCTATAAAATAAACTAAATGTTACCGTGCTAAGAGTGTATTTACGGTACTGCCAGCTATCTTGAAAAAGTGTGGACAGGTATCACAAAGTAACTTTCATACTGATTCATTGGGCTTTTCTGATGTACATTGTATGTAATGTCTTTATTAACATTAAAGGGAACTGAAACAAATGTGCAGTATAAATGTACCAATGGCGTGGGGAGCATATACCGCTGGTCAGGTGTACCCATCTGCTCCCATAAAGGTAACTCTTTTTGCAGAGCCACTGCACTGGTACAGCATTTATGTGAAGCCACTGGTGTGGTACATGAAACTCAACCAATTATTATTGCCGCACGGTGCTATGGTAGTCGTGAGTTTTCCACTACCACTTTGCTCTGGGAGTGGTGATTGTGTTCATTTTATGTGTTAGATGGCATTGCCCTGCTTCAGAGACAGCTGCTACTTGTAGAATTCACAATTGAAGTTTCGCTACAAGTAAAAGTGTTTGTGTGTTGGCAGGGATGCACTACTAGCCACACTGCTGGATGGTGTACGTGCGTCGGGTAACGGAGATGTGCTGGTGTCCGGCCAGCCGAGCCAGTGGGGACGGGGCCGGAGGGTGGGGCCCCTCGGGTGCCCGCCCGACGAGGACGTCGAGGCTACTTACTTGCGGATGCTCCACACGCCGCCGCCTATCGGTATGTACTTGTGAGGCATTATTTCTTGTTTGCTCGTCATGCTTGTGGACTGCTTCTCTCATCTACTCGTTATAGTAGCCCATTGTCCATGCGTTAACGCTGTCAGCCTTAAAGGTCACGAGTTTGATCATGGCTGCAGAGACTGCATATCAATGTGGGAAGAAATGCAAGAGTATTCATGTGCTAAATGCCAGGTGGTCCGAGTTAATGCGGTGTCCCCCATGACAGAATGCCTCGTAATCACATTGTGGTTTTGTCGTGTAGAACTGATGAATTTAACTAACTTCCTGTTTTTAGTATTTGGCATGTGGGTAAATATTTAAAGGCTTTTCTCACTTGAATGTTCGTACTTGTCAGGAATGACGTGATGTCAGCTGACTTGGCACATTGTTTTGACATTAATTTGTGTACATTGAAACAGTGAGCTTAACAGTGGTTATGGCGACCAGCCTGGCTGAGAATGGGAGCACTTTCTCTGTGTAGCTTGTGATATGCGCCATGCTTCATGCATTACCTGACGTGCGCAACACGATGATGATAGTGGAGATGACACTGCATTGTTCAGTGCAAGCTATAAGCTTAACTATCCAAACACTTCTAGATACTATTCATTTAAAACTTTGGAGAAACTTGCTACCCATTGGAATTGCGAGATAGTGCACAAGTGTTAGTTGGGACTGTGTCAACCAACGTAATACAACACTACCAACATATACTATCAGTGGCCAGTGCTAATTGGCATTAGCAAGCACTAGCCATCACTTCGCCAACACTTGCACATTGCACATTTGTCAACACTAGCTTACACTAAGCGTTGCTGATCACTGCTTGTAGTGTGCCAGTAAATATGCTTGGCCAGCTATTGTCAGTATGTGAGTAGATGCTCTGCACTCTTAATGTGACTGACAAATTTTTAAGGACCCTGTTTTTTGTGGTGCAACGAAAAGCTCATCCTCAGTTTGTTTGCACATGCAGTGGTTGCTTTTAAGGGGGCATTGGTATTTTGCAAGTGCACTCTTTCGATCTGAAAAGGCTCCTAAAAAGGTAGTCTGCTCTCTTCAACCTTAGGAAATGATTGTGATGCCGATAACTGCCTCACAAACAACAGGAGTGAGTGCAGCTGTGATTGACCGCCTACATTTTGGCCTTACTGTTGTCCACATCGCTCATAAATTACTGCTACATTTCCCCTGTCCAAGTACACAACTATGTCCTAGATGGCTGGCTGCCGGCACGGTTATTCTGCGAATAGCCGAGCCAAGCCAGTTCAGCCAAATCCTAAACCAATTCTTTTGCTAATTACAGCAGGTGCCTGGCAGGCCTATCCGCACATTGTAAGTTAGAGACTTCTGATATTAAAAGTAGTGCATTTCAACTGTAATAAAACGGCCAGGAACTGCATACACATATGGAAGGTCATGTGACTGAACTCTTGTGCAGCTTTGTGTGTTTGCCGCTTGGGTTACCAAAGGTGTGCTCCACAATCTTGCACCAAGAAATAAAAATACAAACGATACAAGCTAATGCAATACTCAAGCTTTCCATCACTGAGGTCATCTCATTTCAAGTTTTGAGTAGTTGTCTGTCCCTTTAAAACAGTTTGCACCCTTTATGTCATCTTGCTTTCCCACAGTAATACTGATTGCCATCTGGCCTGTTGTGTTCTCTTTCTTGAAAACTGTGCGCTCGCCACTTTCCAAGAATGCTACATCACACCTATAGTGTGCATGCTGTTTGCAGCTTGGAAGCGCTGAGCACCTGGAGGTAACCCAAGGAATGGCACGTGGGATGCGTGTCATTTATTGCCGTGGCACAGAAAAGTGCCTCTCGCACTTTCCTTCCTTTTAGAGTACGAGCTAGAACACCAGTCACCATGGACGACTCTTCGAATATCAAAGAAGAGTTCTGCTAAGAAACGTGCTCATATACAGTATAGAAACTTGTGGCAAATGTACTGCCCTGCTTCCTTTTTGCACCAACTGTATGAGATCATTATTTCTTGAGGTAATTTTACTGTCCATAAATGAACCTCTTATGGGACCTTCATTGCAATCTCTTTGCCATTATGTTGCGTTATTGCCAGGATTGGCACACACACTGCTACATTGTGGATCTTATATTATGGACAATTCACGTTTATTTAGTGGCTTGTGTTACCTTGTTCAATACTACTTGTGTGTATAGTTGTAAATGTTGCATGTGTGCTTGCGCTTGGGTCTTATTCGGGCCCATGGCAGAGAAAGGCCATGGCAAAACCATTGGCTGATACCACAGCGTACGAGTCTCATGCTTTTCACTGACTCTGTTTTCCTCATATTTAGGTAACTGGAGCTATTCTGAGATTCTACTTCGCTTCAACAGCAATGTGCCTTACAGTGGGCTCCTGAACACTGCTACCAAAGAGGCAAGTGTTCCTTTTAATTTTATTCCTTTGTAATCCAGTAGAATCACGCTGATACGTTTTTCACGGAACCATCAAAATAACACTAGAGGTGTGTGAATATTTAATTTTCGAATAATTTTCAGATAATGGTTGCTATTTGACTCAATTCGCACTCAAACTTTACTATTCGAACTTTCCGAAGTTGGTAATTAAGGGCCAAATATGCTATGCCTAGAGAAAAATGGCACATTCCCACATGTAGTATGCTTTGCTGCATAACACTCTTGTACTGCAGTGAAGCCGACACTAGCATACTGCAGCAGAGCTAGCACTCAAGCTAGCACTCGTGTACTGCTGCAAAGCTAGCACTTGCATTTTGTTCTAAAGCTATTACTCGTGTACTGCGGTGAAGCTAGTGCTTGTGGACGGCGATGGCCCTCGCACTTGCATACAGAGGTGGGGCTAGCACTCGCGCACAGCAGCGAAGCTAGTACTCGTTCACTGCATCGAAGCTAGCAGTTGTGTATTGCGGCAAAGCTAACCCTTGTGTATTGCGGCGATGCTAACACTGGAGTACTGCAGCAAAGGCAGCACTTGGATACTGCCGCAAGGCTATCACTCGCATACAGTGGCGAAACTAGCACTTGCGTTCCATGTCCCTGTACTTGCTAGAGCTTGTGCAACGCTTGCCTTCTGCAGTGAAGGTAACATGTGTACTACAAAATGTGCATATGAACGCTGCTCTGTCAGACTATTATTTAGGATGTGACTGTTCTTTTTCTAGTGACGACACATGGAAGTACACTGGTCATGCAATTAATTTGTTTCTTTTACCCATTGTCCGCATTGTCCAATTAGACAAGGCACTACAGCTATAGAACCCATGATAACAATTGCCCATTTTTGGATACAATGGATTGATCTTGTGCTGAGCAAGAAATTTGTTACACTGACAGTCTTGTGAACAAACATCAAAACTACTGGTACATTTAGCTGGTCGTCTTTAGATCCTCGAGTCTGCCCTGGCGGCAAACATTAAATTTGCCTGATAAAGCACTGTGACCTACTCAATGTTTTGAAATTAACCACTCTGAACATGTTTGGCCAGTTCTTTCTGAGCACTACGTTCTATTTCAGAGCACTTGGAGGCGCTCATACCTCTGACTGGTGCATGGCCGGGAACCGAGTTATGGTCATGTAGCTTGTGAAATTTGCATTGCCACAGCATTTGCAATGGCACAACCATAGTAGCTGTACCTTGATACATGTGTGCCTTGGTGCATGTGCACCTTGTCTGTTTACTACAATAGAAGGAATGCTGATGTGTTTTCTGTTATAGCTTTCAACTGTCAATTGTTCTGCTGACTGGCTTCATGTGTGGCTCATTCGCACTTCATCTGGTTTCAATCACGAGCGACTCCCTATGTCGTTTTCAGTTGGAGCACGGTCAGACCAGCGGAATGTACCATAACATTGATGAAGACGCGCCTATTAATAAGAGGTGCATTCTACACCATTGAATGAAAGGTGTTGCCCGTGTGACTCACTGATGGTTGGAGCCTGTCTGCCGCCACGCCATGCAGGGCTTCTTTGCGGAGAACAAGGAGCGGCAAGTGCAGAATGCCTTGGTGTCAGTGCTGGACCAAGAGGTGCCCTTGGAGATGATTGAAGCCCAGCTCCATGCCTTGAGGCGTCTCTTTGCCTCCAAGCCTGGCTTCGCTGCCTTCAACCAGATTTCAAGGTCAGTGATGACCCTCTCTACGGCTGCAAACTGGTAGAAAATGTTCTCCTGATTGTAGCGCCTAGTTTTTCATGTGCTGTGCACATGCTGCTGATGTACCTTACGTGTAAATGAAAGACATCGCTTACTTCTGCAATCTTCTGTTCTTGCTACCCATTCCTAAGGAACACAGTTTAATGTTGATGTAGCGGCCTTTGACATTATTAAGTCTGATAAAATAATCATGTTTTTTTTATAACTTGATGTTGATAGAATGCTACATATTTCTAGCCTTATTATATGTAGTGAAGTTTGTCTATCTTCATGGAATTGAGTGAGCTGAAACGTAACGTAAAATGCAAACGTGCACGCAAGGAACATAGTGGATTACAAGGCGGAGGGTGCAGTGACATGACCCTTTGTAGTTTCCTCCATCCACCACTTTAAAAAAATTACCTAAAGGTAAATATACTTGCTCTTGCTCTTATGCACTACAGATGAATGTAGGACCTGCCACCAGATTGTGCAATGGAAAGAAACAACTAATTAATGTTTATTTTTCACCCAAGAACATAAATATAGCACACGTTATAAATTTCTTTTCCTTTGGATTGTGGAGCTTAAAAGGCACACTGTCATTTTAAGGCTTTGATAGCATATCCACGCTCTTGAAGGCTCATGTCTGTGCATCGGCCCTATATAGGGTTGAAAGTCTAGAGGGCACTTGCAGAATGCAAACAAACTACACCATTGATATGTTAGAACACCAAATACCCTGTGGCACTAAATAATTCGTAGCTCATTCGTGTGGTATTTGCAATTCAAATGTCTTTTGTTCTCAAGGTGGTATGACAGTTCATGTGTTTTCTGTAGGGGTGTGCGAATATTTGAAATATTTAATACATTTTGAGTAGTGTTTGCTATTCAATGCGATTGGTGCTATACATTTACTATTAGAACTATTCAAAGTTGGTAATTAAGGAAAAAATATTCTGTCTTGTGACAAGTGGCCCATTCCTGCATGTATTACGCTTCGCCGCACAACACCTGTGTACTGCGGTGAAACTGTCGCTCGTGCATGAAGGTGGAGCTAACACTCATGTACCGCAGCGAAGTTAACACTCGCGTATTGTGGCGAAGCTAACCCTCGTCGTGTACTGCAGCGAAGCTAACATATGCGTACTGCGACGAAGCTAGCGCTCGTGTATTGCAATGAAATTGGTTCAGCTTTCTGTTGTACATTTCTCTGTTGGACTGTTCTCCAGGACTTTGGAATGACACTGTGGGAGCACACTAGTCATGCAATAAATTGTTTGCCCATTTTGGCGGCACATTTCTCCATAATTTGACATAGTATTATGAAAAAATATTTGAAAATTATTCAAAAAATATTCGAAGTCACTTCACACTTAAAATTTTGCTATTTGCACAGCTCTAGTTATCTGTGGACTAATGTTAACTTGTTTCGATGTACGAGCATTTTTTAAAAAGTGCAGTAGCTTGCTAATGTGCTTGCTTTTTTTTTTTTTACTGATACCCAAACATCATCTGTTGGTTCAGGACCTATGCACTTAATACACTCGGCTTATGTGTGCTCTTTGTATCACTCTGTTTAAGGGGGGAGGCTACCTTGGAAGGGCAACTTTTTTGTTTGTTGAGATATCCTAATGAAATTTTCAGGGTAGGCTGATAGCAAAGCCATTTGAATAACCACAAAAATTCATGCATTTATGTCCACTGGTTCCCAAGTTACAGCCATTTATCAGGATAGTCCACATGGGTTGCTTAGTCAGGCTCTGGTGAATTTGGTAAATGTGCTAGCACTGTGAAATTTACTATGATGATTCCTGGATGGGTGCTCTACACTAAGACAGAGCTCTTTTTTTAAATTTCCTTGCTGAAAATTTTTAGCAGAGCACTGGATTTAGTGTTTGCCATTTGGCTTTTATCAATGAAATTTGAATTAATTATTACAAATTACAGACACAATAAATTTAAAAAGCGGCTTTGTCTTTGTGTGGGCAATTTATTAAGGTACACAATAAAATAAAACTGATAGAAATCAGATGAACGGTTCCAGAGCTATCACCCGACTAAACAGCCTCACTGGCCAAAAAGGTCATTTTGAGAAAACGTGCTTTTAATGTTACGAGCACATTTCTGTGTCTAAAATAACGCTGAAGGGTAACAAAGCGTCATTTTTCTGCACTGCTATTCTTTTCCGATTCTCCTGGTTTTGTTTCCCGGCATTATCCATAAACGGGTTGCGATCGCCGATGCCGATTCGATATGCTAGACGCGCTTCAACATTGGCAACTACGCCTCATCTATCAATGGCGCAGAATACCTAGGAGTTGGAAACATCGCTGCAGTCGCCTTGCGCTGATAAATAAAAGCAACTTCGGCATGATAAGGCTAGTCGTGGTCGTGGGTAGCACGCTGCCCCGTGGAATCAGCCTTTACGTAATGCGTCAGCGCACGGAACGGCCGAACGCGTGTAGCGTCCCTACTGCCGGCGCCTACAACCGCGATACGATCTTGCAGGCGCGGAGCGCTTATCACGCGAAAGCGCGACGAGAGATTAGATAGTAGTGGGGAGGCGACTTCAGAAAGTACCGCGCGCGATAACGAAAAGCGAAGCGGAAAACTATGGCCAGCCGCACGGCGACAGCAACGGAACAGGCGCTAGGCCTAGCCGCAGCAGACGACGCAGGGAGCGACCGCCGGAGGAGAACGGCGCGTCATCGCGCGCAGCAGCCAATGGCAGTCGTGCGTTCCCCCACTTCCTCGAGGAGCGCGCGCTTAGCCCAATCGCGGCTTCGCGTGTGAGCCGCGGGAAACTCGAAAGCCCCCGCGAGCTCCCAATCATAAGCGAATCGGGCTTTGACCACGCCACCACCGCTCCCGCCGATGGTGGAAGAAAAAAGCGCAGGAATTTACGAACAAAACAAAACCAAAATGGCGGCCATAGGTTGAATGGCGCGAAAACGGCGCTCGCTCGAAGTTGGATGTTTCGGCGCGCGTTTGGCCGGCGCAGAGGGTGCCGCGGCTCGCAATATACGTGATTTGGGGTGATTTTACGTTGAATTAGGCACTGATATTTACAGAATAGGTAGTTTATTATACACTGAGCCCAAATATGCGGTTTTCCAAAAATCGCATTTGCCGCGATTTTTCGACTTTCAAAGGCCGCGTCCCCCCTTAAGTGCCATATTTATTATGTCTGCATCCACTAATTTTTAAAGGTGAACATTTTCAGCATAGATCTGTCTGGCTTGGTAAATAAATCGCAAAATCAAAATTGCACTCCAGCCTATGTTGCATATAGGTCCGTGTGCTTTGAGGCCGTTTTGACTTTCTTTTTTTTGTTCAGTAGTGACTATTCTTGGGATACGCCAGGAACAGCTTTTTTAAGCTGTTACGGTCTTGTGTTGCCTTTCCCGGTGCTCTTTTGAAGGCTGTCCATGTAGTGTATACACTCGGCTTTGAAACGTCAGAGCTGAAGCGTGGTTTTTCCCATGGCCTCCGAGGGTGTGCTGAATCTCGGAGGCCACAGTGGCTACCATAATGTGAGCTGCAGAGTTGAGGGGAACACATGCCGGAAAACCTAAATTGTGTTTTTACTGCTGTAAACCATCAGAGACGATGCAATGGGACAATGTGTATTATCAATTGGAGAGTCAGGATTCAGAACTCTCGCCATACAAAATTTTCAAAAAGCCTCTTCAATGAAGTAAGTAAGAATATTCTTGCCTATGGTGTAGTGTTATGAGTAGTATCCATTTCTAAAAAATTCTTTTATACAACAAAGCCATTATTAACAGTTGAGCTTTTAATATCATCAAAACCTCTTGTTGGGCGACTTGGTACATTCTTGAAGCATAAGGCATTGGCGCAACCAGACGACACAGGAAGAGAGACACGGACACACGAGCACGGTGTCCGTGTCTCTCTTCCTGTGTCGTCTGGTTCCGCCGGTGCCTTATGCTTCAAGAGCTTTTAATAATAGCTGTTCAGTCTGCGCTGTCTGTACATGTCTGCCCACCGGTGTCAAGTTTTCCTCTGTGCTAGAATGCATGACATGTGCTTTTCGTTCATGCACTAAGGTATGCCAGGAATGCTTCTCCGATGTGGCCAGGCGCTGCTGGTGAGAAGTGGATCCAAAGGCATTTGTGTGCCTAGGACGTTTGAACGCACCTGCCTGTGCCAGACATGCAGGCTGTGTTGTACGTCTTGAGGACGGGTTTTCACCAATGTAACGGGGTGGAGCCTAACACACACATGTCTGCATTATGTTAGAGTATATCTTGGCCTTAAATGTGTGTACAGCTAACTCTGGGTGCAAGTCCACAGCTTCACTGTTTCAGCAGCTTTCCCATTACGTGAAACTGTGGCTATATTTTTTTTGTGTAAAATGTGACTTTGCTATAACAAGGTTATAATGTGGTTGTGTAGGGACCACAATAAGTGTGCATCTGTAGAGGCAGTTCAGAAGGGGAAATACAAGTGACCTACCGGCATGTGCCATTCAGTGCACATCGCTTTCTGCATACTGTCATGTTTTCTGGAAATTTCTCGAAAGAGTTCAGCGAAGCTATTTACGTGAGCAAAGTTGCATATCCTGTAGTGTGCAAACCATGCACACCATTTTTGTGAGCATGAAGGCCTTGTTCTTCACAGGGTTCGAGAACGGGTCGGTCTACTGGTTGTCAAGGCTCTCAAGTTGGATGACGTCGGCGTGGCCCACGCGACCATCGACATGCTGTGCGCACTTATGCAGGCAGGTTGTCATCAGAGAATCGGCATGTTGCAGTTCTGTAAGATTACAGGGCTCATAAAAGAGGCTGGTAAAATATTCGTTTGAAAAACTCGATGTTTCATAATTTAGTGGTAAAGGTTTGTTATAAAAAGACGAAATGAAGGATAAACTTTAATTTTCCAAATTTTGCTCTGACACCGCAGCGCCACTATGCCAGTGGGGTGTCGTGCATTTCAAGCAGTTCTTATTACTGCCATTATTGTGTGCTAAACGTTCTAAAAAATTTGGAAGTAGAGAATTCATATATACGAGTTTTAAATTTGAATAGAGTGATGCAGTAAAATCTTGATATGACAAACTCCAGGGAACTGCCAAAAGTTTTTCTTTATTCTGAAAGATTATTATAGTGGAAACCGTGAAATTGTCTATGAGAATCAAATTTTCTTTGACTAAAGCATCCTACATTTGCAACAGCCTATCCAATGACTGTGCACTTTCCATGCATTGTCTGGCATTGTTTGTCTAACACATCACGTGCGCCGTAACTCAAGACAGACATAGTCAACAAAAACCCAAACAGAGAACTGCGGGAATGAGCGCTGTGTGCCTACAGTAATAGCGCAGTGTCTGCGCTGTTACTGTAGGCACACATGATGCACAACTCGACAACGCAGGGCTTTGCTGCAGTAAGGGAATACACGTGTGTTACTTTCCCTGTCCTTGGCATTATCAAAAGCTAGCATCAAGTCCACATGATCAGATAATGGTTGCACTCTGCTCGCTGAGCACAAAAGCGGGTGCTACTGTTTACTATCACGAAGTGCCATAGCAGTACCCAGTCAGACATGCATAGATAGTAAATTTCATCGGATCCTTGACCATGACATCTTGCTTTTTTGAACGGTCTAGTTATTGGAGAATGTCTGCTTTCTCACTCAGTGAGACAGATTTTTCTGCTTGTTCCCAATGGTGGAAAAAAAGCTAATGGCAACATGTGCGCTGGTACACCATGTGCTTGCTTTGCCATCGTTGTAAATACACTGAAAAGAACAAGACAAAAGGCTGACAGCACATGCACAAGCAACGTTGAAAGAAGCGAGAAAACAACCAAGGTGTTGTATGCCTCGGCACCTTTGCCACATAAACGAAAAAAAAAAAGAAGGAAAGCTTCCCAGTATTTTGCTGCAGTGGTTTTGTTTTTCCTCCCGAGCTAGCCGAGCCATGCTTTCTGTCCGTTCGCTAGTAAAACCTGAAACGTCAGCACCTCACAAAAAAGAAAAGCTCCTCTCTCGTGTTTTTGTTTTGTCTCTGCCATGGTCTCAGATTTCCAGCGGAGCAAGCTGTTGGCACTCTGAGTGTCATCTGGCAGCCCTCTCCTCCGTTTGCTGTGTTGCTGAAATAAAAGCATTCGTGGACTTCAGAATATCATTTCATACTAGGGAAGCATTGTTAACATGACATGGAACTAAATTTAACAATTAAATATGTTTACCCGATTATTAATCACCATGTTCATATAAGCTACGCTGACTATTTTGATATTCTTTGTAGTGAAACTTCTTGACATCGCCATTCAATGTTCATTCGTGCTCCTGCTGTTCACACCGATTGTTATAAGTACAGCTTCTTCCCACGAGCTATCAACGAATGGAATTCTTTGACCGACGGAGGCGTTTCGTGCTCATCCACAGATTTTTCTTAAAGCACATAGCTCATTTTCTCACTTGCAGCTAAAAAAGCTTTATTTTGTCTGTACGTGATCTAGAGCATTTAAATTTATTATCTAGTTGCATTTTTTTGTACATCATTTTGTCCCTTTACCTGTAAGTTCTGATTGTACATGCTAATTATGTTCTGATTCTAGAATGATTGAAATGCTTTTATGCATTTGATTTCCACTCCTGTAATAGCCCTGTGTAAGAGCTGACAGTATCTGTAAATAAATAAATAAATAAATACATACCTACACATATATATATACACACACACACACACACACACACACACACACACACACACACACACACACACACACACACACACACACACACACACACACACACACACACACACACACACACACACACACACACACACACACACACACACACACACACACACAGTAAAACCTCGTTATAATGAAGTTGATGGGGAGCGCTAATTACTTTGTTATAACCATTAGTTCACTATAACCAATATCAAATTCATCAATAGGAATTTCAAGGGGAATTGCAATTGCTTCGTTATATCCGATAGTTGGTTCTATCCGGTTTCGTTATAACGAGGTTCTACTGTATATTCTGCAAAACTCTGTATCCTTAAGTAAGTTGTGACAAAATAGTAATTTTATATTGAGAGTACAGGAAGTCAGCACGGGATTTCTAAAAAGTTCATTAATCTGGCATGTTTGTGAATGTGGTGTACATTGTAACAATATTTACTGTACTCAAATGAATAATTCCTTTCAACTTTTGTTTCTAGTGCCCACACTTATGAATAATGTGACACTGGTAAAGTCAAAGGCATAGACAATGTCATGGCCTGGTTAGGTTGGTGAAACTCGCTCGCCCAAATGTCACAACAGTAACCATGATGCTGAGGCCTGGTCATGCTGACATGCTGGTTCAAAAGCGAGTACATGTTCACGTTAAAATAAATTATATTGCACTTTCGCCACTCATGTGCACACACTTTTTGCATGTGATGCTTCTACATGGGATGACCATGTACCGCATTTACTCAATTCTAACTCTGCCCCATATACTGCATGTCCAAAAGAAATAAAAGAACACACACACATTTGTATGAGTACACTCCACAGTGAAAACATTAGCCGAGCCCACACTGCTGGTTTGGTATTTCCTCTTCTGAAGAGTTGGCACAGGGATTTTGTGTGACCATTTCACATGCCACCTGTAAAGACAGAGTGCGTAGTTTGGTCACTCAAGTTTCATAAAGCATTGAAACTTTAACCCACGAGAACCTCGGTACTTGACATCTTAGTAAAAATTTCGTTACGCTGCAATCTGCTGCAATCGCCACTTTCACATTGCCTGTTAAGAAACTCCAGAGTTGTGTTCTGTTGCATAGTCGATGGTCGTTTCGACATGAAGAAGAGTAGGCCTCCTGATCACTCCTGTGAATAAGTGCTGAGTATCTTAGGGCCAGGGCACTCATGGTGATCAATCGCAACAATCTTGGGACAACAGCAGCAGGTGGCCATTAAAAAAAAAATGTCAGAGAACCAACAAAGCAGGCATTCTTTCGCCAGCTTGTAGATTAGAATTTAATCCGGTTTGAGGTGAAATTTTGCTGTTTGCATGCCCCTGTTTTAAGATTGATATTTTGGCTCTTGCAGTACTGAATTAAGGGCGTCTTTGACTGTAAAAAAAAAGGAAGAGGATTATCTAACTCCTGAAATGTGGCATGGCGAACCACACCAATATATTTACTTTGTTACAACAGTGAGACTCCACCATGCTACATGTATAGTTACCTGACATGTACTATGGTTCCATTCATTTTGATAAAGAAATGCCTTTGCATCTACTCTGACATGCGGCCTTTTGTTGCTGATGCAGCCCATGCACGACAACGGTGACCTTTACCACGAGCAGCAGAACAAGTGGGCGTTATTGTCTTCAAAGAACTTCCTTGAGACCCTGCTGTCTAGCTTTGTACAGCACGTGGTGAGTTCTCACTGCCATTGCGTGGAACAGTCGTATCAGAATAGCCATACTGACCTTTCTTTCTTCACTTTCTCCACCCTCTCCCTCACCCTCCTCCCCCTGCCGTTCATCATTATCTGCGTGGGCCCTAGCCCGCCAGATATAAAGTTTTGCTTGCTGCCTTGCTTTATACTCCTAACACGAACATTGCTGTAGATATTTTAAACGCGGTGTCGCACTAAGCGTTATGGTGTCTGTCAACCGAGAGGATCTTTCTTGCAGGAGCGGGGTACAGGGGCCCTGGTAGTGAGTGCCTTGCTGGACCTGCTGACCTTTGCCATGTGTCCGCCGTACAGTGAGACGACAGATGGTGCGCAGTTTGATTCGCTACTCGAGCTTGTGGCCTCTCATGGCCGTGTGGTCTTCCAGCTTTTTCAGGTTGGTGGAGCTGGTTTTACCTAATTAGTTCATACGGTAGACTCTCGGTAGTTCAAGCTCTGATAATTCAAACTTTGTGTTGATTCAAACAGACTTCAAATTTTTGGTTGGCTGGCTATGTTTAACAATGTTCAGTCGAATCTCGATAATTCGAACTCGAAGGGGCCCGAAAATTTGTTCGAATTAAAAGAAGTTCGAATTAAAAAAAGCACATTGAATTGAGCACTCACCTGCAGCGGCACATGTGCAATGAGCGAACACGAGTGGGAAGCACACAAAGATTTATTCGCACTTATTTTCATGCACTTATTCGCGCTTATTTACACCATACCCATCATTAAGAAAAGTAGTCGGTTATGCGCGTCTGCACACGTTTTTCCTGAAATGAGTCAATGAATATGGCTTGAAGCTTGCTAATGAGTTCTAAACCAGCATCTGCATTTTGCTGGAAAGAGAAGTAGCACGTGGCTAAGTCCAGCGCCGACGCTACTTCACTTGCATTTGGTGGAGTCGATATGGCAGGGGGTACTTCGTCGCTGGCATCAGAGTCCTCGCCACTGGGAGTAAAGGGTCCCCTGAAGCCCTCTGTCAAGGGCACGTGGCTTGTAGGATTTCGGCGTCGGTGACGACACCACAGACGTCTACACCCGCGTCCACATTCACGTAGCCCTCAAAGGCCATGCCGTTCGGAAGAACACTGCTGCCCCTTTCGGACACGCAGTTATCGTCATCGTCCGACGAAGTCTGCACTGCCTCATCATTGGCCTGATCCGCATCACCACTGGCCGCGGGTTCGCGGAGGCATTGGCCAAACCCACATCACCGGAAACAGTTGTTGATGGCGTCTGGCTTAATGGAGGCCCACGCAGCGGCAAGGATATGGATAGCGCTGAGGAGGTCGACGGCATATGTTTTGTCGCTGTCCATGCACAATAGCATTCGTTCCACGATATGGCGCCTGTAGAGAGTTTTCAAATTTTGAATGACTCCCATACCCATGGGCCATCGTGTTTTTCGGCAGAAAAACGAGCCGAATTGCGCGCAGGCCTTCTACGTCGCAGTGCGCCGTGCAGTTGTCAACGAAGAGTACAGTACATTCCGGCCTTTAGCGGCAAGCTTTCTGTCCAGAGTACGCACCCAGTCTGAAAAAATGTCCATAGTCATCCATGACTTCTTGTTGGCGACGTAATTGACTGGCAAGGTCTTCACGCCCTTAAAACAGCGAGGCTTGGCCGATTTACCGATCACTAGCAATCGGCAACGCTCCGTGCCCGTCGCGTTTGTTCACACCATTACCGTCAGCCTCTCCTTGCTTCGCTTGCCGCCGGCACAATCGTCGCCTTGAAAAGTAATCGTCTTGTTCGGGAGCAGTTTATAATACAGCGCCGTAGAACGACCACAAAAGAACGACCACGAACGAATATTCTCCGGCTCTCCACTGCCGCGGCTTTTTTCTGCGAATGCTTTTTTTTTTCGCAGCCGGGCGGCCAGGCTGGCCAGGCGAGGAGGCTACACAACACGTGATCGCTCGGTGGGTTGTTTTTTTTTTTTTTTGGTTACGGCAGACGAAAAGGGAAGAGCCGCCGCACGGCTCTCTCCTCTGAGAAAACGGAGGAAAGACTCAGCGGCCATGCCCCGGCAATGCAGATAACAGCGTCTTTCATTCTTTCCTGGATGCTCAAGCAGGGAAGGCCACAACCGGAATCGACTCTCTCCTCAAAGGAGAGAGGCAAAGGGGCCCCCGGTCTCCCTGCGAGTTGTGCTGTCACATCGGCGTCTCCTGCTGTGCGCGTTTTTCTTTTTTTCTTCCCGTGCCAGTGTTCAATGTCCATGATACCTTGACGAATGAAGCGCGAAGGGAAAGGGGCGGGGGGGGAGGCTCTATTACGCGTTTTCTCCGCGGCGGGGTCAGAAATACCAGTGGAAATACCCTCGTCGTAGGCGCCGCCACGTGATTCGAGCAATTTTCAGAGCGCGGGATGTTCGAATTAACCGTCGCAGATGCTTGCGCGTTCGAATTACCGGGCGTTTTCGGCTATTGAAATACACATAACTTTGCCGGGACCGCAGCGTCAGTTCGAATAAACCGGAAGTTCGAATTAAGCGTGTTCGAATTAATGAGATTCGACTGTGTAATTCTTTTTTTTTTGTTGTACTTATAAAAGCTTCCTTGGTTCCTTTCACCTGAACATTCATGATCACATATCTTTTAACAGCTGGAAATAAACCCATTTGCCTGTCAGCATTTGTCAAAGCATTCAAAACCACTAGCAAAAAAAAAAAAAAAGAATGAAAATTAGCACTGAAGTGGCAACAGTGCTTGTGATAGCTCATCATCTCTGTTTTTCCTGGTACGTTTCACGGAGCCATGCGTCTCCTTGCATCTGATAATTCAAACAAAATTCTGGGGTCCCCTCAAGTTTGAATTAACTGTACGAATGGGTGATGAACTCTTGTGTAGAACGCTGAGAGAGTACATACTAACACTGCTAAGTAGCAGCCAGTTTCTACAGTTTCTAACTCCCCTCCTAGGGGCCTCCTGTAACTGTCACCCCTTTCTGTTGTCTGCTTCATCTGTTGGACCTTTCTGCAGCACTGTGTTTTACTCCATGGGAATACAGAGTGCATGTGATAGCACTAGTATTCACTTTTCATTTTTTTAAAGGGATTGCATGTGCCACAGCAACAGTGGTGCTTTGCAAAGCACTGCAATGAAGGACACTGGATTAACTTTTGCTACCTGAGATTCATCAGCGTACAGTTAAATTGAAGTCACAAGCATCTCTTATTGAGCAGGTCAGTTATTAGTCTTAAAAAGGAAAGAACCCTTGCTCTTTGGCGCAGGCCAAAAGTGTGTTCAGAAGGTACAGAAGTGTGTTCACATCTTCTGTACACATGCTTGTAATATTTGTAACTTGGCTTCCTTTATTTGCTTTGTATGCACTATATGCTTGTTATAACTACTGCACATTACTAGCTGAGTTACGTAGTATATAACATTAGTTTGTTTTGACATGATTAATGGGATCATTTATGCATTAATGCATATTGCTTTGAAATGTTTCGTGGTTGTTTTGCCGAGTCCTCTATTGTGCCACTTCATGAACTGAGCTTTGCCAGGAAAATACACTTCGCCCATTTCTTTTTGCCTTACCTAGTTGATGTGATATATTTTTATGTATGTCTCAAAGTTTGTTCGTTCATTTTGTACCAATGTTGTTGCGATCAGGAATTAAACCCACAACCTCATGCTTGGTAATAGAATGTGCCATTACTGCTGAGCTGTCATGGCCAAAGTGTTTTCGTGTGAGTGCTTGCATGTAGCCACGTATTCTCATGGGTCACATATGAGCCAGAATGGCAGAGTGCAGGGAAAACCTGTGTTCCAGGTCATAACGTTGAGCTCAAATAGCCACATTTTGGTTGATGTGGATGCGAAAACATTTTTTGTGCGTGATTGGTTACATAGTAAAGATTATGCAATTAAAGTTAAGTCAGAGCCCTCTCTTATGAAGTCTGAAATGAGAGAAGTGCTTTGTAGTGTAAAACACTGTCAGTCTGTCATCCCTTCTCTGTACTCTGGGTGACAGTGGCATGTTCATTACATTGAGAATAAAAGGCATGTAATGTCTAACTGATAGTAAGACTGCATCCTCGTAATATTGTTATTCAAGCATTGTTCCCGTTTGTGTTTGGGTGGTGTCTATTAAGAAATGGGGCCACGGCAGCTGTGCGTGTGTGCTTCTTAAGGCATTCTGCATAATAATTCATGTTTTATAGCTTACTATGTATCCGATGGATGGAGTGACTTGAGTCTCTGGCACAGTGATGTTTGCTAGAAGGAATGGAAGCACAAGGACGCTTCTTCTATTGTGTGCAGCATCCGTCAGTTGCCATTGTGAAAGGGGCAGGCCTGGTGATGCGAGCAATCATAGAGGTGAGTGATTTGTCACGTCAGGCCTCAATGTGAGCACAACAGATCGATAAAGGCTGTCTTCTGGTTGCGAGGAGACACTTCGTAAGCCAGGAAATATGCAAAAAGAAAGTATGGTTGGTGACGCTGCACTGAAGTTTGCGTGTCAAATTGTTTGGACATTATTTATTTTGACTGCATCTGCTAGGGCATGTGTAACTTCTTATTTGTAAAAAAGAATTACGCTATGTACCAAGGGAGCCAGAGACATAACATAGCAAGTTTCAGTAAATGTTATTGAGCCAATGTGGCCAGAGTTCGTGAAATGACTAAAATCCGCAACTTCACATAGACACCTTGATGCTGAAGTTCTGACAAATTCAAAAATGGCATCTTGACCTTCATTTTGTCTTCTAGTAGCGAACCTATTACAGCAGAATTAATAACTATTAGCCCCTAAAAAATTGTCAGCCCACACCCAATATGGTACCTCGCTTTGGTGTTCTTTAAATTCCATATGTAAGCCACACGCTCAAGGAGAAATAAAACATTTTAGGAGTTCATGTAGTGTCCTGTTTGTGTTGCATTGCTGGTAAAATTGCTCTGTTGAATTACGAATCAGCATACAGCTGAACCTTTGAATGAAGAGATAATGAAATATTGGTTGTAACATCTTATGCAAAAATAATTTTACCACTAAAAAAATTTTACAAATATACATTTATAATGAATTCTCAAATATAACAGAGCTAATTCCTTGCAATCTTGAATTCATCATAACGAAGCATGACTGTGCCTAGCCTTGATGACCGCACCTCCAACCTTGCACATCTCTGCTGTGTTGTATGACAGGAGGGAGACGCAGAGACCTCGCGGCGCATGCAATCTCTGGCGCTGGCTGAGGCGGCGCTTCCACGACACCTGCACGGTGCCCTGTATGGCGGCGGCCAGGAGTCCAGGCTGATGGCCCTGCGTCAGCTGTGTCGCCACCTGGTGGGTCTCTGGGTCTCTGGGCACGAAGCAGCCATGGCAGCACTCAAGCGCATGCTCCCGCCAGGCCTGCTGGCGTTCCTCGAGGACCCCAACAAGCCGCCTGCCGATGCTGCAGTTCCCCGTCCGAGAGACAACCTGCGGCTGGCAAACGTCAGTAGCTTTTCGCTACCTCTGAAAACCTAAAGAGTAGGCATGTGCGAATGTTTGAACTTTCATACAGCATTTGAGTATTGTTTACTGTTTCACTTGATTCGCATGAAAATGTGTCTATTTGAACTACACGAAGCTTGCAAATAAGGGACAAAATTTGCAGTGTCCCAATACAACAAGTGGCACATTCCCGCATTTAGTCTGCTTCACTGCATAACAATAACATGCTGTGGAGAGGTGGGCTTTAAAAAATAATACCCATTCCATGGAGCGACTGACAGTGCGAGAAAAAGTAATGATTGTGTGTTATGCGACACTTCCTTTGCGTGAAGACTGTTTCTCGCTTGAAAGGCCTGAAATGACAGCTGTGTGTATGGTAGGCACGTGCTACGGTATCATGGGGAAAAAAAAATAAGTAAAATAAACCGCTTGTCTATCTGATATTGGGAGGTCCTCGTTAAGATTACGCATAATAATGCATGAGCATAAAGTTTCATACCCGCCATCTTTCCCAATTTGCCCTAGAGACTGGTTTCAGACCAGACCTCCTGAACCCTTGCAAAAAAGAGATTAGCTGACGACAGCAGTTCTGAAAATCTTGTGGCCTTGAGAAACCCCAACAACTTGCTACAAGACCTTCTCCTCTACCCACTAATATAAAGGGAGGGGAGCCCAAGGAATGCAATTTGGGCCTGTTGCTACTAATGCATTATGAAAATACGATTGCGATATATAGACATGGACAGAAGAAAAGGCACAAATTGACACACACAGTGCAAACATGCAACAATTCTATTTTGGAAACTATGTGACCTTTTTGTACATTTCGTATACCACAAGGTGCATGACCCTAGAGGTATCTTTACACGCGTGTACCGCCACTAAAAAAATTCGTACATCACAAGACGCATGACCCTAGATATCTCTAGGGTCATGTGCCTTGTGGTGTACGAGCCACGTTGGTCTAGTGGCTACGGTACTCAGCTGCTGATCCAAGGGTCGCGGGATAGAATCCTAGCCGCATTCTTAGCTATTTGTGCCTTGTATGCAGCAGTTAAGTTGAACTAAAATTGTCCAACATGCTTTCTTCTGCAAATTGTGCCTTCAGAAACCACATTTGGTTGTGCTTCCTGCATTGGTGGAATCTCCAGAATTTTAATGGATGTTTTATATGACAGCCACATATGCTTCTTCTTCACTATGTAATGTACCTATAACTGCCAATTTTCCACTGGCTGTAACGCCGTTTTATAGAGAGAGGCCGTATGTGCAGGGTTTTCTTGTTTCCCAAGATTGTTAAAAAGCACTAAAGTGAAAAGCTAAATCTGCTTGACTGATTAATAAGATAATTTTTTCATCATTGATTTTGCCGTCACACATTTATTAATTTAAGAGAAAATGAAGGGCAAAATTGTTGGAGCGTTGGCGCCCTACTTTCAGCATGGTGCCATAACTTTTAAAGTATGCTTGCCGTTTTTGGCACATTGATGTAATCAGATTTTCCGGAACGTTTTATGTTTGGCTATGGTTCCCTTAGAAATGAATGTAGTTCATTTTTGCTGCTAAGGTTCTGTTAAAATCTGCTGCATGGCATTGAGTTGGTGCTGGAGTGACCAAGTGGCATTACTGTCTGTACTCTTTTCTTCTTTTTTATGTGCATTTTCCCACTTAACAAGTATGTTGTTATAGGAAGAGAGGTGCTTTTGGTATTGCAAGAAACTTATTTATTAATGCTAGGTAAACCCCTTTTCTCTCTAGTTTCCCTTTAATCATCTGATTAGTGACATGTACGTGGCATAAATCAGTCAATTTTGTTTGCATTTCTCCATGATGCTACGTTTAATTTCACACTAACAGGACCATTCGAGCAGCCGGGCACCCTCAAAGGCAGTGCAGCAGTTGAAAGCCCTGGAAAGGCAGGTGGACAAATTCCTCCAGCACTGGAGGCATCGGACACCGGCCTCCAGTGCAAACGACACAGTGCGGCCAATCGTCCTACGGAAGCGACGCCAACGCGTGCGCGTTGAGGCCAACTGGCCCATGTTCTACTACCAGTTCTACCAGGACCATGCTCGACCAGATCTCATCTGGAACTTCAGGGTGCGTGGTCTTTGTCTAGAGGCAGGGTTGCTGCCATGTTTAGCAGCTCCTCTAAGGGGTTCCTGAAACATCTTTCCTTTTTTGACGAAGTGTCACTGGATTAGGCTACTTCGTTATCATCGTGCTTGGTGTACAGCACAATAGTTGCACGGACATAAGAGGGAAGAACAACACAGCATTATCATCGCCCCGCCACGGTGGTCTAGTGGCTATGGTACTCGGCTGCTAATCCGAGGGTCGCGGGATCAAGTTCCAGCTGCGGCGGCTGCATTTCGATGGAGGCGAAATGTTGAGGCCCGTGTGCTGTACGATGTCAGTGCACGTTAAAGAACCCCAGGTGGTCAAAATTTCCGGAGCTATCCACTACGGCGTCTGTCATAATCAGAACTGGTTTTGGGACGTTAAACCCCACATAACAACAACAACAACAACAACAACCATTATCATTATCAAATCATTCAGACCATAAATTAGGTGAAACACCTTCCGCAAAGGCAGCTATGGTCTTGTCTGTGTTGCCTTTCCCCTTATTACTGCTGCTCCTCCTCAACTTGCTTAGCTACGGGATGCATGCTAGCGACAGCTATGCCTCCCATGGCTGCCACTGTGCTGAGGCCTCAATAGCAACATAGTGCCACTATGTCCCTACTGAGGCCGCCGGACTCAGTAGTGCTAGCTTTTTAGTAGTGTGCCGGCGACGCAAGTGTGCACTGCCATGTGCGACACGATGCCGTTGGCTGGCCTGTGGTGCTTATGACGTCAGCTGGGAAAGCCAGTTGTTGCGTGTCCATTGCGCTGCCCATGGGCAGGGACGATTTAAAGCTTTTTAGGGAGAGTCACATCGATCTTTCACAGTGTGTATGTTTAAAACCTTGTAGCAAATTACACGCTTAATGCAGAGCACTGATATTAGACTGCTATTGTTTGAGACTTGAGCTATTGGACAATGCATTTGTACAAGAGGCAAATGCCCGTGCAATGACAACAGGCATATATGCCTCAATCCCCACAAGCATCACCAAAACTGTTCCAGGGTCCCTTCAAGGCAAAAGCCTCAGCTCTCGATGTTTCAAGGTCATGTTGTGATGTACAGAATAACAGCGGAGGCTCACGCTGCCGTGAGTGCACAGGAATGAAGCAGATGGTGACGTGACATGGCGTCACATTGCCGTTCACTGCTGGGTTCCATTGGCTGGGGGGGTAGGAGGAGGATAACGAGCCACGATGACAGTGCTGGAGCAATGGAGGGAGATGTCAGTGGCACTGTCCACGTGCACCTAGTGTAGTTCCACATCCACCTAGTGTTCGTGGATACGTAAATATCTGAAAGTTTCAGAGACTTCCTGTGTGAAAGCCAACATTATGGGTTCCTTTTGTTCTTTTCTTTTTTTAAATTTCTTTCTTTCCAGAAGGCGCCCTTATATAGGCAACTGATCTTATTTGGAACTATCATTGAGCAGTTTTTAGAGTTCAGATTTGCTATAGCTTTTTTTTGTTCAAATACATACATGTCCACTGGGAACAGCCATGCAGTTCGACTGATATAGCCAATAATACTTATTAGCAATAATTGATATAGCCAATAATCCAATATATCCGTGTTTTATATAGCCAAGATCGACTGTACTACCAAACAATTGCGAGCCTCCCACCACTGTAATGACTTGTTGCCTGTTGAGTGTGCCAGCTGAGTCTGCCAGCTAGGCTGTAAAAAAGCATTGGTTCACAAGGTGTTGGTTGCTGAATTTGCCGTTCAGCAAAACACTCTTTGGTTGATTTATATGGCACACAGGGAAATGAAGGGAACAGTAGGCAGCTTTGTTTGTCACCACTGTGTTTTTATCATCAGGCTTTGAAACCAGCAAAAATTTCATTGATTGTGTGCTGCCCATTCTTCGGTGATGCTGCATGCGACATTGGAAATATTTGTTCCATTGTACAGTAGAGTTATACAGTTCAAGCTCTTTATGAGAAACATGTGCCAGGGAGCACTTTCTGTCCCTTATATGAGTGGTCTCTTATAAGCAGGGTGCCACGATTTCCTGTTTTGATCGACCCTTACTTCTATATGGGTATACTCTATAGCTAAGCTGACCACACAAGGAGGCTACAGCTTGTTTGCTAAGTGTTTATTATTGTACAATTTGCCATAATGTTACGTGATTTTCTTGGTGGACTGTGTCACTCAGAACGCAGTTTTTTTCCACCACAACTATCTCACATTGCTTGGTTATGTTTTCCTTTTGTTTCCAAAACAAATTAACTGTGGTTAACAGCCAACAGTGTTGCATTTAGAGTTGAAATATTTGTTACAAGCAAGAATATGGACCAAGATTTCAGAATATTTTATACTTTATAGCCAGTTGTCCTCAAGAGCTTGTATGTTGCCCAAGAGGTCCAACAAACAGGACGGAAATGGTTGCCAACCATTTGGGTGAATGATGTCTCTTATACCCAATTGTCTCTTGTATCAGTGTCTCTTATAAAGGGGTCTACAGTTAGATTGAAGTTATAGAGACATTGGAGTTATAAAGGCACGAAAAGTGTGACAGAAGAAAGCTTTGGCATCTTAATACTACAGTCACAAACAAGTCCTGTTGAAAATGATTGTGCTTAGGCACCCTTTGTAAAAATAAAAATATGTGTTAGTTTTTTGGTGTGAGCACTTATTGCATCACGAAACAGATCCATGTGAACATGCATACATACATGCAGACGCGGGAGGAACTGCGAGATGCACTAGAGGCAGAGCTGCGCAGCTTCTGCCAAGACCGATCGGTGTGTGGAACTGGGCTGCCTGTGGCCTGGAACCATTGGGAATTTGAGGTGCTCTACCCAAGCCTGCAGGAGGAAGTTCGCGTCGGCGACTACTTTCTGCGCTTGCTTCTTGAAGACGATCAGCCAGCCGATGGTGCCTCGGCTTCCTACATCCGCCGCTCGTGAGTAGCCACTTCCCTTGTCATCCAAGCTGATGTCGTAGCTTGGTTGCCTCTTACGTCTACAGCTTGGTTGCCTCTTACGTCTGTATTTGGAAGTGTGTCTGAACTTGAGGCCACTACTTGACCTTGCCAAGTCTAGCTCAAGGCATGGAGCAAGAAATAATTAGGAGTACAAACTCTGCCATTTGAGGCAACCAGATAATGTCACATGCTGGTGACACCTGGTGGCCAACAAGGCCATTTCGGTTGCCAAGGCGACTATTCGTGTGTGTTGCTCCCATGGGGCTGTGACACAGCTGTCACTGAAGAGACACAGCTGTCGCCTTGGTGGTCTACTAGCTGTGGCACTTGGCTGCTGATCCAAAGGTCGTGGGATCGAATCCCGGCCGTGGCAGCCGTATTTCAATGGAAGCAAAATGCTAGGGAGGCACATGTAATGAATGTTCGTACTGAAATGAATACAAATTGAATAGTGATGAAACTGAATTGAATGCGATCGCAAATTGAATACTATTCGAATAGTAAGGCAAAAATTTTCAAAACAGCCATGACATATTAGTTGAAAGAAATATTCATTGGAAAAGGAACATATTAAGTAACCATAGGTGGTGCTTGACTGCACATTAACCTATCACTTGCCTGTCACGTGACCCAGGCCTATTTGCAACGATTCAGTCCTTTAAATTTTCATGACAAGGCTTCAAGATTGTCACATGATGCCCACTCCTAGATTAATCCTTTCCACTGTACACGGGGACATCTTAGAGAGGGCTGCAGTGTATCACCAAGAGCTCGGCGAGCATAACTACTGGTATCGTGATGAAATTAGATTGATCACCCTTCAATTCCATGAGGCTGAAATTTGAAGCAAAAACTAGGGGTGTGTGAATGGTGAATCTTAGAATTGAATCAAATCTGAATGGAATAGCGATGAAACTGAATCGAATACAAATAGATGGGAAATGCTAGTACAATTTGGTGAAAGAAACCGACTCCGAATAATGAACACGTTTTTCAAGAAACACAAGAATAGGAAGTGGACGTGGAAAAGCCCTAACGGGGAAACAAAGAATGAAATCGACTTTATAATGTGCGAACAACCAGGTATAATTCAAGACACAGAAGTAGTGGGGAAGGTAAAATGCAGCGATCACAGATTAGTAAGAGCAAAGATTGTACTTAACCTAAAGAAAACAAGAACTAAATTATTTACTAGAAAAAAATGTAATTTAGAGGTAATCAGATCCAAGAACGAAGAATTTAAAGTAGCCCTAAGCAACAAGTTCGAGGCCTTAGACGAAAACGGTGACGATGTAGAGGAAATGAACAAAACCATAACGAAAACAATCCTTGAAACAGCGATAGAAGTCGGGGATACAGCAACTAAGCAAACAACAAGTAAGTTGTCCCAATCTACCAAGGACTTAATAAAAAAACGCCAACAAATGAAAGTAACTTCGCCAAAAGATAAGATTGAATTCGCAGAACTATCAAAATTGATCAATAAAGCCAGGCAAAGAGATGTAAGAAACTTTAACACGAGAGAAATAGAGAAAGCTGTAGAGAAAGGCACCAGCATTAAAACGGTCAAAAAGAAACTGCACTTAGGGCAAAACAAAATGCATGCGCTAAAGGATAAACAAGGTAACGTTATCAACAGTTTCAACGAAATAGTAAAAGTAGCAGAAGATTTCTACTCTGCACTGTACAGTTCTCAGACAGACCATACATCCTTAATAGAAATAGAATCAGAGGAGGAGACTGAAATTCCATGTATAACCGCTGACGAAGTCAAAAAAGCTGTCAAAGGCATGTCCCGCGGTAAAGCGGCTGGTGAAGATGGTATAACAGCCGACTTGATTAAAGACGGAGGAGATATTATACTTGAAAAACTTGCATCGCTCTTCACGAAATGTGTCAAGACGTGTAATATACCACGCAATTGGAAAAATGCGAATATAATCCTTATCCACAAGAAAGGTGACATAAAGGAGTTAAAGAATTATAGACCAATTAGCCTACTCCCAGTAATATACAAGCTATTTACAAAAGTAATTTCTACGAGGATAAGAGAAACACTCGACTTTAATCAACCGAGAGAACAAGCTGGTTTTAGGAAATGTTACTCGGCAATGGACCACAGCCACGCTATCAACCTAGTAATTGAGAAGAACGCGGAATATAACAAACCTCTTTATATGGCGTTTATCGACTACGAGAAAGCATTTGACTCGATAGAAATACAAGCAGTTCTAGAAGCTCTACGTAGACAAGGGGTACCTGACATATACGTGAAAACCATCAACAACATATACAAAGATTGCACAGCCACACTACTCCTACATGAGAAAAGCAGAGAAATCCCGATCGGGAGAGGCGTGAGACAGGGAGATACGATATCCCCGATGCTATTCACTGCATGTTTAGACGAAATCTTTAAACGTCTAGACTGGGAAGACAAGGGAATTCGAATAGACGGAGAATATCTCAGCAATTTAAGATTCGCAGACGACATTGTGCTATTTAGCAACGATGGAGACGAACTACAAAACATGATTGATGACCTAAACAGGGAAAGTATTAAAATTGGATTAAGAATGAATAGGCAAAAGACCAAAGTTATGCTCAATAGCCTAGCTAAGGAACAGAAATTTAAAATCAACAATGAACCCTTACAATGTGTAAACGAATACGTATACCTGGGACAGTTAATAACAGGAACTCCTAACCATGAAAAAGAAATTCTCCGTAGAATAAGGTTGGGCTGGAGCGCATTCGGAAGGCATTATGAAATCATGACTGGAAACTTACCGCTCTCACTAAAACGAAACGTATTCAATCACTGCATTCTCCCAGTACTAACGTACGGCGCAGAAACGTGGAGGATAACGAAAAAACTAGAGATAAAACTAAGGAGCACGCAACGTGCAATGGAAAGAAAAATGTTGGGGGTAACGCTAAGAGATAGAAAACGAGCGGAGTGGATCAGAGAACAGACAGGAATAGCCGATATTATTATATCAATTAAAAGAAAGAAGTGGACCTGGGCAGGACATGTCATGAGGAGGAAAGATAACAGATGGACAGTAAGAGCAACGGAATGGATACCAAGAGAGGGAAAACGTAACAGAGGCAGGCAAAAGATTAGATGGAGCGATGAAATTAAAAAGTTTGCAGGCATAAAGTGGAACCAACTCGCTCAGGATAGGGTGGATTGGAAATCGTTGGGAGAGGCCTTCGTCCTGCAGTGGACCTAAACAGGCTGATGATGATGATGATGATGATGATGATGACATTTAAAGGTGGGGTAAAATGCTGCTTGCGTATTTCTGTTCCATTCCTTAATAAACGAATCAATGAGATCCATCACGAGAAAGTTCCATCACAAAAAGTGGTGGTTGGTGAGGCCCGGCTCCCTCAACTAGTTTCTATAACATCACAGACATAATTTTCTCCATGGCTGCTGACAGTGGCATCTACTCACAGCGATAGCCAAACCCCTTTTCTCTTCTGCCTGCTTTTGCCTTTCGCCCAGCTAGCTGGACTGTTCGTCATTGAGAGAAAATATTGCATCTACGTCAAGGGGACCTCGTAAGGCAGGCACTTTGAATAGTTCTGATGGCATGCTGGCCACCAAAAATACTACTTTCATTCAAACTGGGTGCTTTCTTTGCACAGAGCAAACGCTGTGACGTTCCTCAAATGGTATTTCAACAGTTCATGTCCACTTCACATTTGCCTTTATGCCCCTCTAAGTGAAATAAACAATTAGTGAAATGGTGTTCTTTCATATTGAGGCTTGACTCATTTTTATGTCCTGTACGGAATTTCTTTATGAATCCATTATACGTCCATTAGCATCCAACGGTGAAGTTTCAGAGGTAGTCAGAGAACGAATAAAAAAACAACGGAAGCAAGGTTGAGCTGATTTTGCTAGTAATAGTCAGGTCAAGTTTCTATACTAGAGTACTATGTGTGCTCGTGGTCGGCTCTGTTCATACTTGATGAAACAGCACATGTAATCATAATGACATGTGCTTCCTTCTCCAGGTCGGAGTTCTTCAACGACCTGTATCATGCCTTCCTGTTGGCATCGGATTCGACACGACGCTGCCAGTGTCTTCAAGCCATGGCGCTTGTCTACGGCCGCCACTACATGGACATAGGACCGTTCAATGACACCAAGCACATGCTCAGCAAACTGGACAAGGCAAGCCTGGACCTTCATGATGTCTTCTGTGGAGCATGATGCTTGCTGGCACAACCGTTGGCAAAAAATTGGTACTGTTTAGTTTGAATCCAGTGCTAATGCAGCACCAGTAACAGGAAACCTGGGAAAGTGTGAAGCGGTGATGCTCCGGTGTTTCCCATTGGAACATATCAGTTGGTGCACTGATCAATTATGCACTTGTTTTGCCCTGTCGACAGAAAATGTGGGCCAATCCTTGAGGTTATTCGGTCAGACTATGTACGTATAGAGCTTGTGTCAGGAGTGATTTTAATGAATTTCTATTAATATGATTAAATCATCATTATTCCTGTCTTTTAACTTACACTGAATCATATTTGTG
Organism: Hyalomma asiaticum; assembly: GCA_013339685.2. Taxonomy (NCBI): domain Eukaryota; kingdom Metazoa; phylum Arthropoda; class Arachnida; order Ixodida; family Ixodidae; genus Hyalomma; species Hyalomma asiaticum. The sequence continues at coordinate 60,681,202 of CM023486.1, forward strand.
TAATTTTAACTGGTTTTGATCAATTGCGCACTTGTTTTCACCCTGTTTTGAGCACTTGTTCATGAGTGTGACCGCGATGAAGACAGGAGTAGACAGACAGCCCAGGGCCCGTAAAGTGCTTCGCACTTAAAATAGATGTTTTATTTGGAAGCTGTTGTGCATACAGCTTAAGAGGACGTGTTTTGGGCTAGTTGGTTCATACTTGGAGTGCTCTCTGTGTGTCTTTTTCTTGTCCCCGTCTTTATAGCTCTCCAAGCCGTCCGCATCATGTGCATACAGGCCTGGAGTGCATTTGATATCAGTCTAATATCAGCCTTATTGATGTTGCACTTAGCTTGAGCAAGTGCATGCAAAATTTGCCCACTTGAGTAAGATAACAAGGGAGCAAGACTGCACAAACTATCTGTCACAATCCATAGCAATGGATGTGCACTGCCTGGTAGCAGGCATGACCACGACACTTTAGCATAGTGGTGTTGACTGTTAGGGCAAGTTCAGTGGATTGATTTGCGATACTCTCTCATCACAGTGCATGGACCGGATGGAGAGAGATCGTCTACTCATTTTCCTTAGTAAGCTGATTCTCCACAAGGTAAGATGTTATAGTTCGCTACTGTCATTGTGTGTGCTAACCATGAAAGGTTGAACAATTGAGCTTTTGCAGCATCTTGAAGTTCTCAAATTGCAGCCAAGTAGGCCTAATGATTTATTTAATAAAAAAAAATAATTGCAGTTGTAGTTCAATGCTTAAAAAGGAATTTCGGGGCCCCTTGAAGTTTTTACACTCTATGTGGCTGGAAGGTAAGTAGTTCTATAGTTGCTTAAAAAAAAAAAAAAAACTAGAAATAACATGTTTACCACCATAGCCAGTTTTGAGAAAACAGTACTTTAGCTTTGTTTTTTACCTGCCTGTACAAACAGCTGTAGTAATTGTGGATGGTGTAACAAGCTAGTGTTGGAAAACCTTTTTCCATTGTAACGAGCCCGGAAAACCCCCGTTTTTTACTACTGATTAACCTTTTGCACTGAATTTCCAACATTTCAGAGAAATGTCAAGGAGCTCTTGGATGCTGGTGGTCTGACTACCCTCGTGGAGCTGGTGACATTGGCCCATCGACATGTTAGCCGAGCACTTGTCCCAACACAGGTATGTACACTTCTTTCGTTCTTTCTTTTTGTATCTTTGTGGCTTGTTTGTTTTTTTTTGGCTGCCAAACTCGATGAGGGAAAGTGCCCTTCACCAAACTTGGCCACAGCAAGCAGACAAGTGTAGTGTGGACTGTTGAACCTGGATGTATTGAATAGTACCATATGTCAAACCATTTTTCAACATCCCCTTAGAAACCTTATCCAAAGTAATAGCACCATACTGTGCATATATTGCGAATGGCCACCACCACATTGAATATGGTGTTGCATTGTTGTGCCACTGTGCATAGAGGGACATTGCAAAGTTAGGGAAAGGTTGAAGGGACTTGGTCGTGAATTTATGTTGCCCATGCGACAGTGTCGCCACAATGCACCTTGTGTCTGTGTATATATATATATATCTACCCTTTGTAAATATTTCATCTGGCACATTTTGGTTGAGGTGTGGGATAGTCTCACAAAAGCGGGGCATTAGTCTCTGCAGTGGGCATCATGCTCTATGCCTTTCAAGTCTGCTTCTAAAGGTACTGTAGTGGCTTTCACGCTGAAATATTCGTGTGGATGAAGGCACACTGTTTCGGCGTGTGGCTGCAGATAAACACCATCTCTGAAGAAACCTATATGCCATAGAGTAAAAATGAATGAGCTGCGCATTGCACAATATGGTTGACTCATACAGCAACAGTGCTTGTGGTTCATGATTGCAGATTTATATATATATATATTTTTTAGTATGCAGTGTAGCATATCAGCACCAGAAATAACCATTGTGCAAGTAAGGAGGGCTACCTGGCACCTATACGCCGTACATTCAATTGCCAACATACCAAGCTGTTGTATGTACTTCTTGAGCTTAAATATGTCCAGGTTTCACCATTGCGTGCCTTTGATATTGTACAGTGATGGGAGTTGCATTGAGTGGGTACGTGCAGCTTCGGTATGACAAAGTGACCGCTTCCTCCACTGACATTGGAAACAGTGACAGTAACGTGAGTGCCTGGCCTGGTGCAGATGAATGTGATTGAGGCATCACCTGACACAGTGCTGTGCCTGGAGAAGGAGTGGCACCTAGGTGGTGAGGACAAGGACAGGCAGGGGCCCTATGGTTATGATCAGGTGAGCTGTTCTTTATACGTATATTCTTGCCATGTTTATAGCTGCATGTTAATAACTTGAGCACCGTTTAGATGTGTGGTATGGACATGTATTGGAAGATGGAAGTGGCGGTATCAGTGATGCTGGCAGGCATATTGAGGAGCCATGCATCACCAACACTTGTGAAATTAAATTTGTTGGCGTTCGGATGCTACTGGACATGGGTATTGCTGCAAGATCTTCCGTGCTGCTTTTAGGGTGGGGATTATTTGACAAAAGGGGTAACGAACTTTTGGTGTTTTATGTGCCAGAAAGACGATGGGATTATGAGGAACAGTGTAGTTAGTAGGCTCGGAATTGATTTTGACCACTTGGTGTTTTTTAACATGCATTTACATGGAAGTACGTGGGTGCTGTGGTACTGTGAAGGGAAACCTCTCATGCGCATGGTTTGTGCTGTGCATTCCGTCTACGCACAAGTTAAGCCTGTTCCCCTATCACTGTCCCCTGTTTTTGATGTCTTCATGGCTCATTCGTGCTTATGTTGTGCTAATTCGTGAAAACATGCAATGCTAATTCACCCGAACTGCGGCCCTGTAGAACCAGATCTGTTCACTTCTGTAAATGCACAGACTTGGTAGGTTTGCTTGCTTGCTTTGGGGCCCACAGTCTAGCTCACAGGCATTATCTCAGTTTGGATCACTGATGAGCGGCACACATCCTGCTGTTATATGCTGCCATGTCCTATGAATTTGGGCCTGTAAAGCCTAACCAGCACTGCTTTTCTGCACGTCTGCCACCAAAGCGGTGATTTAATGCTGCAACAATGCAAGTCTGTTTGCAGTAGTTCTGTAACTCAAAGCAAAAATGAGAAGCCATCTTCCTAGCAGGGCAAACCTGATTATTTAATACAACTTAGCTCAGCCATGCTGTCTTTACAGATGCTGTTTCAGAGATATAGGAAAAGATGTTACAAAAAGATTGTGCTGCCATCTGATGCATAAATGGAGGCAATTATTATTTCCGTGCGTCTTGTGCACGCATACTTTCCTAGCCTGTTGCATTTGTTAGTTTTAGTGACATGTTTTAGTGCTTCAAATAAAAGAAAGAAACAAATTAAAGAAGGTTTTATCTCAAATTAAATTCTCCCCCTTAATGTGCTGTCATTGACAATGAAATGTGAACAAGACATCGCAAAGTGAAACAGCATTCCCAATCGGGTGACCTAAAAACACAATTCCTCATCAGTGATTACATCGTTGTAAAAGACTGTTGAGCTTAAATTGTGCTGACTTCAATCATATTGGCGAAAACAAGAAATGAAAGAATGTCCTTTATTCAGCCCTAATTTGTTCATGTTTCATTTGCTCATCACTATACTCCGTTCCATAGGTAACAGTCAACGCTATGGAGGCTAGTGAGACTTTTTGTAGTAGATGCGCTCACACCAGGTAATACTAGTTCATTCTTATGTTGCACTTGCGATGTGATTTTCTTCAGTTTTATGCTGAGTACTATATCAGAAGTTTTTGTACCTTAGACATAAACTACTCTTAGATGGCTGTGAATATGTTGTTCTGTATATCTTAGCATCTCATTATCATCATTTTGTTGTTTGAAGTCGCTCGTGATGCCTGATGCTTGTGTCGTTGCTTGTGCTCTGCTGTCACGAGCACTTGCAACTGTGAAAGATGGCTATGAGCCACTTTTACAGTTTCACATTCTGCTGACAGAACTTCTTGCATAGCCTCCTGCACCTATTGACTGCTATGTATGGAACAGGGTATAGTATCATGCAAATAGTGATTCTTGAGACCGAATCGAATGTGAGTTGAATATTGGACACCATTAAAGTAATTCCCAAATATTGAGCAGTGGCTGATACAGTTAATGTTAACTGATGGTCATTTCCTCGTATTCATAGCCCTAGCTTTAAGAGCACAAGTGCAGCGTCTGGCGGAAACAAGTACACCCTTTGTATCTGCAGAAAATTTTTGAAAGCACAAAATATTGTTGTATAGCTGTAACATTTCCTGAGTGACGCTGCCCAAAGTCACACTCCCGGAGCGCTACATGAACTCTCATGCTGTGTACCGGTAATGTGCCAGATTTATCATTACTTATACGTATTTGGCTTATTTTAAGATCTCGAGATATTTGAAAAATATTTGGGTATACGAATAACTGCAATATAATTAGAGGATCGAATCGAACAGGATACTGTTTGATTCGATATTCAAAATTTTTTAATATTCACTCATCCCCTTGTTCATGGCTGCCTGTGCTTGTCATATCCTAAAAAGCTGGTCTTAAATGTTGGTTTGCTGCCCCTGTCTTCCACTTCGGACACACAGCTGCAGGAGATGTGGGCGGAGGGCAAGCTCACTGCCCGGACCCTGTGCTGGGCACAGGGCATGGCTGGCTGGCAGCCCCTCGGACGCGTGGCTCAACTTCCGCTGGGGCCTGCTCGCAACGGGGCAGGCCCTGCTCAACGACGGCGAGCTTGCGGCAACCGTGCTATCGGTCCTCTCGTCCATCTGTTCCTTCTACCCGTCGCAGTGACTCGGACGGTGCTGTGGTGCGGCCCATCCCTCGTGCCAAGCGTCTCCTCTCCGAACGCTCCAGCCTGGTCCACATTGTCCAGGTAAGGTGGCAGCAGGAAGTGCGTACGAGTGTGTAAATTCAAGAGTGACTGCAGTTATGCAAAACTAATGAAATAATTCTAGGGTTTTACGTATGCGAAAACCGCAATATGACTATGGTAGTTGCTTGGGCTTGTTGGAAATGCTGTTACAGTGCAGTTGCAGCGCAAAGACACGATGATGAGAGAGAAGGCGAAGCAGTGCACTGTGTTTTGTCTTCTCTCTTGTCGTTGTGTCTTCGTGCTGCGACACTGCTGCAGCACAATACAACTGCTGAAGCACAGCACATTGTATTGGGGGAGTGTGGGTTAATTGGCTGCCTGGGGTTTTTGATTGTGCTAAATCAAAGTGGGCTTGTTTTTTCATTTCATCCCCCACAAAATGTGGCCGTTCTGGGGGCTATCGAACCCATGCCTTTCTGCTTGGCAGTGCAACACCATAGCTGCTAAGATGCTGCAGCATGTCATGTGCAATAAAAGAACTTGGGCACACCACCATAAGATTTCATAATTGTGTTTAGCTGAAAGAAACAGTACAGGCAAACACAGATGTTTCGTTCCCTGCACCTTGTTTCCTTTACACCTTGTTTATTGTGAGATTTCTTTTTCTTTTTGAGTCATGAATGAACTGACTTTAATGATGAACAAATCGGAAAGTACGATTTAGAACAGGGAATGTCGTGGGAGCCATCGTTTCGACAAGCGGACTTGTCTTTGTCAGGGCGGCAACTGCCTTCTCCAGCGTTCGTTTATGTACGCCTTTGCACACGCTTTGTACGCCTTTGCACACGCTATGTTTACCTTTGCACAAGCTAACAATGTTTCTCCCAGAAAGTCTACTTTCAGGTGCGGAGCCCCCATCCAGTTCGACGAGAACAACGACGTTAAACAGTGTAGTTACCTTTTTTTTTTTTTAGCGACAAACTTTCGGTGAAATGCATTGTTGGTGCGGCACAGGTGGTGTGGGGTGAAAGGGGGGACACATGCCATAGGAGCAACTTCTGTTCCGAGCGTGTGTTCCTTTTTTCATCCTGCTTTCTAGCGCTGCGCACACAATGCATTTGCGAGATATGCATAAGGAGCGGATTCTTTGGAAGCTTTCGCTCTTGCCATTTATATTGGTCATGCTAACACCTGTCACCAAAATACCCCTGCACCCAACCCCCCCACCCCCTTTTTTTTTCTTTTTTTTTTTCTTTTTTTTCTCACATGCTGCTCTTCTCTCTTTCTGAGGACGGGGGAGAGTATGCAAAGGCGTACATAAACAAACGCTGGAGAAGGCAGTTGCCGCCCTGACGAAGACAAGTCCGCTTGTCGAAACTTTGGCTCCCGTGACATTCCCTGTTCTAAATCGTACTTTGCGATTTGTTCATCGATTCAAGCATCCATCTTCCCCTGAGCTTCTCTTCTAGTCTGGCTTTAATGAGTATTTTATATTTGTAATCTATGCTATGTGCATGCTGTTTCAAACAGTGCCGTGTTTATTGTTATTTCTGTTTTATGGGGTTCGAGCACACTCATTTCCATCAATGTAAGGAACAATCTTCACATTTTCGCCACAAATGAAAAAACTTTCCAAGCGGTAGACAGTCCCTTTAACTTGCCGAATATGCACTACAGGTCCTGCTGACCTTTGACCCTGTTCTGGTGGAGAAGGTTGCCCAGCTCCTGCTGCAGGTCATGGAGGAGAACCCTGCGGTGCAGCAGCTATATGCCACAGGCTTCTTCTACTTTGTTCTCCTCTACACCGGCTCTAACTTGCTCACAATTGGTGAGCTTCTACACAAGGCCCACACATGCCAAGCGCACCGCTTCGATGAGGTACGTAGCTTTTGCTCATTCTTCTGCCCCCTAACCCAACTCCCTCACTGGAGCCTGTTCTTTATAAAAATTTATGTAAGTGATTATGAAATTATGTGTTGACTATTATCATGCGAAAATGAAAATTAATGTTGCAAAAAAGGAGCTCTACTCTTACGCTAAGCTGCTGACTTGCCCACATTGAGGCCAGACGAAGCTGTTGTATGGCTTTCAAGTCAGTCTCACTGCCGTGAGAGGAAGCTTGACTGCAGGAGCTGTTAAAGCAATGTGAGGGAAACAATATCAAGGGATACAAGACAAGTGTTCCCAAAGGCTCACAGCAGGAATGATCGAATGTACTCGCCTGTCACTCTTCAGATGGGAAAATAGGCCTCGTGTGATACGTATTCAAGAAGTGGGAAGACCATCCTTACTGTCATGGTCTGGTTAGTTACTTAATGTTCGTAGGCTGCAGATATGCCTCTTTAACTTTTATGTATTTTGTGCGAGCTTCAGTGGCTGCCTTCATCACTGTTTCATAGTCTTTTTAAAACACCATGATAATAAATCATGCTCTTGCATGACTTTATAAGTATCATGCTTTCTTGCTTGACTGTCCCACTGAAGCATTTCTGCATGCTTATCTCCCTTGCAGGGTAGCTCACTCACACAGCGCAGTATTCTGGGTCCCCTGCTGCCCGAGGCAATGGTGTGCTATCTTGAGAACCATGGAGCGGCCAAGTTTGCCGAGATCTTCCTTGGCGAGTTTGACACACCCGAGGCCATCTGGAATGCAGAGATGAGGTATGGCCATAGAAATGGCAACCCGCATTCCCACCTATGTTTTGTGTACTGAATACGCAAGTGCTAATTTCTCTTTATTCTTTCCTGCAAACATATACATGCTCATAATTGCGACTCCAATAGCCATTTGCATTACAAATAGCGTTCTTCATAATTTTTGCCTATAGGTGGAGTGGAGCCCTTTGGCAATTATGGTGTTCTTTTTTGTCCGGAAAATAGAGCTGTGCAAATAGCAAAATTTTGAGTGCAAAGCAAATTCGAATATTTGTGTTCAAGTGGGAACTGAATAGAATATTTTTCGAATAATTTTTGAATATTTTTTAATAATACTATGCAGAAATATACCGTTAAACATGGGCAAATAATTTATTACATTACTAGTGTATTCCCACAGTGTCATTCCAAAGTTTTGAAGAACAGTCCAACAGAAAACTGTGCAACAGAAAGCCGAGCTAACTTTGCCGCAGTGCACGAGTTTAGCTTTGCCGCTTTACACAGCTGTGTTGCGGCGAAGCGCACTACTTGTGGGAATGGGCCACTTGTCGAGAGACATAGCGTATTTTTTTCCTTGAATTACCAACTTCGAATAGTTCAAATAGTAAAAGTTCAGTGCAAAACGAATTGAATAGCAACGCTATTCGAAAATTATTCGAAATTTTGAATATTCACACACCCCTGCTGGAAAGAATTCTAATGAACTATTGTAACAAACTTAGTTCTGTGCTTCATGGTAGTCCACAGTCATATGTACAGATTAACATGGGTCTAAAGACTGACCTATTTCAGTTTTCAGTGCACATGTTCAGTAATGAAGTACCCTCACTTTCATTATTGTCTTAGTCACTGATGCTTCTTCTCTTATAACTGCCTGAAGGTAATCCTTCAAGTCATGCCAACTAACCTGACCTGCCTTCTTTTCTGTGCAATGTCCTATCACTTCTAACCTTTGCCGTAGTGTGATTGAAGTAATCGATAAGTCGGTCAGTCAATCAGTCAATCAACCAAACAGCCAGAGCCCAATGCCTCTGTCGCCGATCTTAAGCAGATTTCACGATTGCAACCAGAGTCCGAGGGTCACGGGAGCCTGCCAAATGTACCATTAGTATTTGCTTTTGGTGTCTCTTTAGAGCATTGTCTGTAGGAGTGCGTGGTGCTCACTGCAGGCGCTTCATGATGGGCAAGATCGCCAGCCACATAGGGGACTTCACACCACGACTCAAGTCCAACACGCGCGCCCAGTACGACTATTGCCCGATCCCGCCCGTGCGCTACCCACAACTGCAGAACGAGCTCTTCTGCAACATCTACTACCTGCGGCACCTGTGTGATATCCAGCGGTTCCCAGATTGGCCTATCAAGGACCCTGTGAGTTGAAATCAAGGGCACTGTGTGTGTTGTTACGGTTTGCACTTTTGAGCTTGGTGATTAGCGTAGTTCGTTGAAATTCATTGTGAGTGCTTGAGAGTGCAGTAAGACTACACAGACAAGAGTTGATTGACGGTTTAGCTCTGGCTAAGTATAAACTATTGCAAAACCATTGAGCAATATGGGAAACTGCCACCTAAAAAGTATTAGTTTCCCATACTTGCGGCTAAATGTACCTTTTGTAACTGTAAAGCTAGTTAGTTCACCTGTGACGTAGGTTGCCAATGCTAGTGGAGGTGTTGTAAATTCAGCATATAGTGTGAAGAATCATAGTTCGCTTGCACTGTTACATGGAAAATGTAGACTTGGCCCGTCCTGGTCTAACCATGCACAGAAACAAGCCACAGCATGTGCAACTCTTACTTTGTCAACATTGTAGTCAAGATGGGTGCCAAAATTAGCTGGGCAAATATGCAGTGTAGAGAAGTGCACTTGCGAATCGTGAAATAGGTCTATTGGGGTCCAGATTTCTCATATAGCGCTTAAACCCGTCGTAATCAACCAGGCTTGCGCAGGCTGATGCTTAATGTTAGCCATCAAAATTTACAAAAAAAAAATGCAGGAGTGCAGAAAAGCTTTGAATTAAGTGGCACTTTTAGGTAACAGAGTTTATAGAGGTCTTGCTGTATAGCGCTGCCTGCACAGGAACCCTTTTTCTTTCAGCCTGCGGCATCCAATCTATTTAAGCATGCTACTGCTTATCCTGATGTGTTTTAGGAATCTTTATTGCATGTTTGGCTTCTGCGGTTATCTATTACTTTGGTTTTGAAGTTATCCAGTCCAAAATCGCTTTTGTTTGTCGAAAAGTGTGACATGTACCCAGTGTACCTATAGTGCTCGGATCTAGTAGGACAAGTGCCTTCACTTTTTGTTCCAGCACCACAACACTCATGTGATGTACTGCGGGCCATGTTTGTTGATGAAGATTGACAATGTGGCTTGCTATGCAGGTAGCGTTACTGCGAGATGTGCTTGAGCGATGGCGACAGGAGCTCGATCGCAAACCGCCACCGTTGTCCATGGAGGAGGCCTGCGCGACCTTGGGGGTCACACAGGAGCAAAGGTTAGCATTTGCCAGTGCCACCAGTATCTGTTTTTTCTGACTTGGAATGATGGAGGAAGGCCAAATGTTTAATCATCAAGCAGGCAGAGCCAGTGTTTATTACACCAGCATGCCCTTGCGTGATCGTTCAAATGTTTGTTCATGTTTGTTCTTGCTTGTGTATTCCCTGAAATCCACACTAAAAGTGCAGTTCTTCTTTATTTATGGAAGTTATTCAGCACTCGCAAGCTTTCAAGTGAAATTTCGTGCAAAGAGAGGAATGCCTTAAATGTACGCTAAAGTGAAGCAGCAAAGTCGTTTATACTGATAAATTATGACTTTTGGGCCTCTATTGTAGTTACTTTGCCGTTCTTGTCCAGCATTAAAAGATAAAATGAATATCAAAGTTTCGTTTTTAATTTTGCACCAAAACTTGGGGTTATGACATCACAAACTCCATTCCTTTTTTTCAGTTTCTCTCCAACTTGGCTCATTAAAACTTGAAACATGCTGTGTTAAGTCTGTGGCCTCTTTTATTTTTTTTTTTAGTGTACATAGGAACATATCTGATTATCTTTTTCAGTTTGTATTATTGTATTTTGCATTTGTGACGTGTTATTCTGCATAATTTGCAGTTATCGCATTATCGCTTTTTTTGGTATATTTATTGATGTCTTCAGTTTAGTTTTTGTTGTAGTTGTTTCTGCAATCATTGACTAATGTAACTATTTCTTGCCATTTGCTCTTGCACTTTTCACTCCATGCATTCTTCACTGTCGGTCCGTTTGCAGTATTCGGACTATGGGCTCTAATTTGTACAATGAATAACATTTTTGTATCGTTGCTATATGAACAATAAACTTCACTTCGTCTTGATAGAAAGCTTGTGAATCCAAGTTGGCAGGATCAAGATCATCGTCAGCCGAAACTTATGTTTTGACTGAGCCTATTTCTTGCTGTGCGATCTGTTGATTCAACAAAATTACGTGAAAAGGATTCGGGTAGCTTGACTGCCGCACTGCGCTTCTCATGACAAGGAGGGCCTATTTCAGTTTTGACGAGCCCAACTCATCTACGGCGAGGAATGGTTACCTTCTTCTGTACCACTCACAATTCTACAACATCAGGTCACGCTACATCAGTCTACACCTATAAAGTGGTTTCTTAAGGGCCAAAGATAGGTGGAAGCAGTGGGCACAGTACTGCAACAACCTCTTTGTTTTGATGCACATGTGCCTGTAGGGAATTTGTCATTACTTTTATATAGACATATGTTTACATTTTAAGTGACTTTGTGTGCACCCTTTATCTTGATCGTAGCTTAATTCAAGCTTTTTCAGTTTTTTTTTTTTTTTCATGAAGGTCAAGGTAGTGGAAGTGTTCTGTATAAATTCTTTAACCTCCCACTCTGAGTTGATCCCATGCTGCCGATATGCAGTGACGTTGGCACAGTCAAGTCTTACTAACCATTGCGTCTTACTAACCATTTCCTTGTCCTGCAGTAACAAGTCATGTGCATAAGTTGGTTCTTTCAATAGCTGCTGCCATCATGCTTATCATTTTGAAAGCCTTATTGTTAAGTTGGTTTTTCATTCTGACTATTATAACTTAGAATACAGTGACTCATAGACATAAGCAATCCCTACCTGTCCTTTCTTTGTGTCTCTCCGCCATTTTATGGGAGGTATGATATTATTGTTTATAATACGTACCTGTTCTGAGGTAATGAGTGCAGAGAGTAGTACCATCAGAATTTTACGTAGTATGATGCAAAAGAAATCAATGCTGACATCTTGATCAATGCTTTTATTGAAGGCAAGGGATACTAAACTGTACAGTTAACATATTTAAAAGGAAACACTATTTGTGAGAATCAAGAATATTTGGGGAAATGTGATGAACAAAGCAGTTAAATAAGGTAAGCATCTGTATGCACTTATGTGTGGAGCATGTTTCTAAACCTTTCACTTGATGGTTGGGCAGGTCAGATGACTCAGTTATTCGGCGTGCCTACTTTCGGCTTGCACAGAAGTATCACCCTGACAAGAACCCAGAAGGAAGGGTAAGCATTAGGTTTTATTGCTTACTGTTGCTCACTTATTGGATATGTACTGTGCAATGTCAGTGCACGTTAAAGAATCCCAGGAGGTCGATATTGCTGGAGTCCTCCACTACGGTGTCTCTCGTAATCATAGCATGGTTTTGGGACGTAAAACCCCACAAGTCAATCAAATTAATCCTCACTTTATTGCATAACAGCTTCAGGAAATGTGGCTGCAACTATACTTTAGATAATTTTCATTATGCATCAACCGTTGTTTTAAAATAATGTTGCTGACTTGCTCACCATGGTTTAGTTTCATTAGCAGGGTGGTGTGTTTGTTCAGGCTGTTAACTCTTTTCACAGGCTGCTGAACATGCTCATTTTTTTTACTTGAACCACAAAGAGGTTTCATTTTGATAATGTGACAACGTGGCTTTTTGGGTTAGTTGGTTCAGTGCAACAAAAGGTGTCATAGTACAAGCAGACATGGACGATAGAGACAAACAGGACGAGCACTAACTTTCAACTGAATGTTTATTGCCAGAAACAACGGTATTTGTAGAGCCGTGATGCAGAATATCTAGTTATTGCACATAGAAACCTGCAGCTTCCAGAAATGCTAATTCACGTGAAGTCAGTGCCACAGAAGGGCGGCTGACGCACGTATTACCGGTCGTCGTTACTAGGGTGGCTTCCACAGTTTCTCGCATACACGTATCAGCATTCTTGTACATCACACTGCACTGTTTAAACAAAGGTTTGCAACCACAATTACTGCAATATACAGATACATGGCCATTGCGATATCGGCTTAATTTTTGGTGATGCTCTAATAACCTAACATAAGCACTGCCAGTCTGATGAATGTACTCTTTCCCACACGAAAATGGGAAGTGATGCACTATTTTCTTTGCGCATGTCACAAAAGGAGATTCGTGCTTCTTCTTACATGTTACGCATTTCTTGGCCAACGGATCAGTGGCTTTGCAAATGCTGGAAATCCACCACCAACTTTTGCATGCTTGCTCGTGTGAAATGTCTAATGAGTACCTGCTGCATCGTCAACTTTTGTACATTTCTTTTTGTCGAATAACCCTCTTACTACAGTGCCCTCTTATCACATTATCGGTTATAATAATGAAGGAAAACTGTGCCCTGTCTGTGACAAAACTAATGATGGAATGCAAAACATTGAAGAAGAAAAGGAAAATTCGAGCTTCTGCATGTTTATATGCTGCCCATACAGTTGCCACGTGCTCACCATCCTTCAGAATGCGAATGGATGAATGGAGTTAAGGGCGGGGGGTTGGTCTCTACACCCAAACCACGGCAAATATTTTACCGTTTGTGAAGCCTTGTTTCTTGGACAACTCTCTTTAAGTGTCCCTTGTTGTCGTGTTACCTTCAAGTGAATGACAATATTTCCCCATCATGTATTTCATGGGTTGCCAGTCACCACGCATGTCTAAGCACATTATGCTGTAACTTTCTTTTTCGCTTAGCCCATATTTTAATGACAGTACAGCCGAACCCTTTATACCGAATTCTTTATGACACAGAAATATCATCGTTATATCTGATCTTTCATTATAAGTGCATATTTTTAGCAATGTTCTAATGGAAAAATTATTTTGCATTTAAATTTGTTGCAACTGATAATGCATTACATCTGAATTCGTTATATTCAGATTAGACTGTATTTCTTTTCATGAGGTATCGGCTCTCTTTATCATGGTCATGTTCTCAAGTGCCAATGTGCTCTTTAGCTGAGTTCTCACTTTGGTCTGCTTTCTTTTCCAAGCTCTGTGCTGAGTGTTGAATGGCATGCACTTCATTTGCATGGGACCCGCAGGAGCAATTTGAGAAGGTCAACAAGGCATATGAGCTGCTGTCCGACAAGAGTCAACGCTGCTCTGATGGGCCCGACCCCATCAATCTTCAGCTGCTGCTCAAGACACAAGCCATTCTCTTCAGCCGGCATGCTAAAGGTCTGACTTCCTGCTGCATGGAAAGATGGCTTCTTAGAAGGCATGGGGCATATCCCTTTTTGTGGTGCTGTACACAATGGACCTTTCCTAAAATCACAGCGCCACGCCCTCCCCTGGTGGGCGCGCGCAAGGTGCTATGGGAAAAAAGAGCACAGGCCGGGAGCGAGCCCCTCGCCCCGACATCTCCGTCGTATATGCTGCCCGGTTTGTCGGCTTGCTGACTGGCGTGTTGTGTCGCTGGTTCCAATAACAACACAAAAAAGGCATACGCACATCTTCCATTACTTTCCCAAAATCGAGAATCCGAAGAGGGGGTGGGTACGGTCCGATTGTGAGTCCATGGCCCGATTCTGAGCCCATTGCGACGTCCGTCGATGTGATCCGACAGTCGTGCTGGGCGTGCTTTGCCTGAACCGCGTAGAAAATATTAATTATGACTTGTTTCAGACACGCAATAAACCTCAATTGAGTACTGTTATGCTTACAGTGGGCCAATCTTCAATGTAGCCCCTGCTTTCAAAGCACTCGAGAGATCGTAATCGGCCGCGGTTCGACGGTAAACATCGGCGGGGGCCGTTTCATCGAAGCGGCTCACTTCGTTTCTACCATACCGCTTCACTTCGAGGCTTCGCGAAAACTAATCGCATGTGTTAATGCACGACATATGAGCAGGGATGTTAATCGTGTTGCCAAAAATGAGCACTTTGTGGCGAGCGCACGACTGATTGCGAACGACTACGGCCACGGCTTCGGCCTGCGGATAGGTCTACCCTCGGAGTCGTCACTGATATTGAGCTGCTGTGATGTGTTTGTCGCTCGTGAGGGCAGTATTTTATGGCCGATGTTATTCAGTGCTGTTACAGAACAAAGCAGGATTGTGAAAAACTGTTTATTTTTTACTTAATGATCATTAACAGGGCCACGATGTCTTACGAGCGTGTGACCGACGTGCTGGATGCAGGCGTTGCCTATACGTGCAGATCGCTCGTCGCCCCATGTGTGTGCAACCGGCGTGTGTCGTACGCTTGAATGCACGGCACCGGACGTCGTATTGGACGCAAAATCGTACCATACGTATGCTTAGCGCTTAAACCGACAAGGACAAGGAGGGCGGTTTTCGCGTCGGCAGTACGCTGCACGTAAGTGGGGCCCACTTCAACCCAAGCGGCCGCAAAGGCTACATCGAATGCTTACCAACAATATTTCCTCATCGGGTGTTGGAGGAACGAGCGTGGACGAGATAATACGAGAGTTTATTCAATCCATAGAAATGCGGGTTCTCCCTAAGCGCTGAAAAACGGCAGTGCGTGTTCAATGGCATACTGCCGAGGACGTTGTCATGCTGGATGTTTACTCCATAACCTACGACAAACCGCGCAATGCAAGAAGGAATGAATACCGCGTGGTGCTTTCCAAATGAAGCGCGTGAATTGACGAGCCTCATCTGCTCCAACAAGCCTGCAAGTACTCTACTGCGAACACGGCCGGAGCAGACGACGGAGCTCGGCGCTCTTTTTTCCCGTGATGCGCAGCGCCGATGCGCGGTGGCTTACGGGATTTTTAGGAAAGGTCCATTGTGTACACAACTTGCTTTGGCAGTTTAGTGGACAAATGGCCACGGGAGTACAAGAAACTCCAAGCCTTGGATGAATTAAGCCTTCAGTGTATTGAGTGTGTCATCAGTTCCCTACGTGTGGCATATTCCTGTAGACATTTAATTTTCTGAAGGCATTACCATGCTTAGCGAGTGGGTTGATGTATGTCCTGGGGGTGAAATCAAAAATATGATTTTTATTGGCTTCATAATGAACACTCACTAGCAAACTGCATCCGTGTTTCAAGTCTGACATCTGATTCCTTTTATGACAAAATAAAGGATGTCTAACTTTAAAGTAACTTTAGATTTAATTATGCTGTGATTAAATTGATTACTGTACAACAAAAATTTTGAGATATACCTGTGATTTCATTCTTTGATTTCATTCTTGTTGACACATTTATCAACACTCCATCATAATTCACACCTGAAGAACATGTCTCTTATACCAACAGTAACAAAACACATGCGATGTAATCCACAAGGACAGATTATTTCAACAGAGAGCCTCACCATACGCGGACACAGCAAAGTTTGCTGTCATAGAGAGTATTTGCGGTACCTTTCAAATGCTGCTTATCTTTGCTGAAAACTAAGACCGACTTTCCAAGAGTGGCCAATAACAAAGGTTGTAAAAAATATCTGGATATACATAACACATCTTTGTGTTGGGTGCGACTTTTTCATATTGAAGTTTGACTGTATGCACATAGCCAACAACTGGAAATTGAGATTTAATGAAGACATTGTTGCTGTTAGTACACCAGATAGCCAACATTAGCCAATGCCAGTCATTGCTCAGTTAGCACTAACGACAGTGTTGGTAGTATGCAACAAGGTGTTAGCTAACAGTAGTGAGTGTTGGTAGTATGCATGTAAATGCATTAGTTCAGTTAAGTCAAATGGCATCAACACCACTGACACCATTCCACAAAACAAGAGTGAGTGGAAGGCATTGTCTTAAGAGGAAAAGCAGACCACATTACTTGTCTTATTCCAAACACTCGGTGCGTATACAATAGTGCTGTCTGTTTTTGTCCCCACAGAGCTTGAGCCATACAAGTATGCGGGCTATGGGCTGCTGCTGCGGTTAATGGAGTCGGAGTTGGATGATCCCCAACTGCGGAGCAAAGCCACACCCTTGCTCGGCGTTGCCACTGAGACTGCTTGGCACACACTGCGCTGCTCGCCACTCAATGTTGAGGAGCTGCGTAGAGAGGGCGGCCTGCAGGTACTGTGACTTTTAAATTGGCAATGTCTATGCAGCCTGATGTCAGAGGAATTGATATTTGGACAAGTTGGTAATGGCTGACCGTCTCGGTAGGTTTGTGCTAAAGGGAAAATGAAAAACACTAGCAGAAGAAGGCCCAGAACTGTGCTTTCTCACAACTAATTTTGTTGGAAAACACACATATTAAGTGTACCATAACCCATAACCATGCACTGAGACACCCATAGCGTCATGTGTCATACATCATATGCCACATATCTTCTTCTTCTGCCAGTGTCCTTTGTTTTCCATTTTGTGCAAACTTACCAAGATGACCTGACATGGCAGGTTTCCATACACGGATATAGTTACTCTCTCTCGGTCAAGATGATGCAGGACATGCTAGTTGAGTGGCTGTGGCTCTCGGCCGCTGATCTGAAAGTTGTGGGATTGTATTCCGGCCGTGACGGTTGCATTTCGATGGAGGCAAAATGCTTGAGGCCTGTGTACTGTGCGATGTCGGTATACACTGAAGACCCCAAGGCAATCGAAATTTCCGTAGCCCTCCACTGCGGTGTCTCTCATAATCATGTTATGGTTTTAAGGACATAAAAGCCCCAAAATTATTATTATCAAGCTGATGTAGAACAACGCCGATAAGCACCAGGTTGCCCTGGAGCTCGGCCCAGCTAAAACACATCAGCTGTGCTTCTTGTGCTGCGTATCTCCTGCCGCCGCCATGGGGGGCTGGAACATACTAGCATGGTGCTCGTCTGAAGTACTTCGGGCCATAATGTATGCGCTGACGTCGCTTCTTTCCCCCATGTCATCCCCTGCTGGGTAGTTCCAGTTGACTTGTTGGTTCGAAAGAAGAGAGAAAGTTCTTGGTGCATGTGACAGGCCCGTGTAGCTCTGCTTACACTTGACATATTAAAAAAATTCTTTAGTCAAGAGATTCACAAAGTAATAACACATATAGCAAGGTCATTTTATGATTACTTGGAAAAGTGTAGCAGAGCCCTTTCAGAAAGAGCTTTTTCATGCTACAAGGTTGTTAGAGGACAGTGAAATTTTCCTTTCCTTGCATAAACGTCACTATAAATAAAGCAGTTGACTTAAGTTGTCTTCAAGGTTTATCTGGTCAAAGACATCTCTTGCACTCGTCAGATCTCCTTGTTATCGGTCATTTTTGTGGTTCTTGCCACAATGGTAAGGAAATCAGTCAACGGTAGTGCACACATCTTTTTGTCCGTGAATTCTAACCTGCACCAGTGCAATACTGCTGCTCCGGTGTACAATGTTTGTGAGAACAAATTTTGCGCTGTACAAGTATGTTATGTGACCCCACCAAATTTGTGCTTTTTAGGTTATAGTGGACTCTGGTCTCTTGCATAAGCAAACTTTTGAGTGAAAGATGTGTTCTTTCATCTATTTGCAGCTTTTGGAGCGTGCGCTGTCGTTCAGCGTGGAGATGCTAAGCCACAGCTCTCAGAAGGGTGCCCTGGAGGTTGAAGTGTTGATGCACACGGCACACTGTCTCGGAGTGGCTGCACAGTTCCCAGCCTGCCGGCAGGCCCTCGCCAGCATGCAGGGGCTTTCCAGGGACCTCTGCAGAGGATTGTATTTTGATGTGGGTATCAGGTTCTCTGCTTGACTGGACTTTGTTTACTGCTTAAAGGGACACCGAAGTGGAGCGCGGAGTCTGCTTAGACAAACTTCGAGATCTCTATTGCTAACTTGGCTGCAATGGCTGCATTTCAGTGGAGGCAGAATGTTGAGGCCCGTGTACTGTTATGTCATGCACATTAAAGGGAAACTAAGGAGAAACAGTGACCAGATGAAACTGATAGATTATTATTTCAGAACTCTGTTGTTGATTTCACTGCCATAGGTTGTGTATTATAAAAGAAAACAAAGGTTAAAGTTTCAATTTTGAATTTAGTGCCAAAACGCAGGCACCCGAACGTAAGCAGAACGTTATGAACTCATAGTATTTTCTTCGTAATTTGTTCAGATTGGCTCAGTCATTCAGTCATTCAATCAATCATTCAATCAATCAATTTTTTTATTATTCATGGTACATATTTTTACATAGGCAGGACACCAGAACCCCTGCAATGGTTGTGGCAGGAGTCCAATTTTAGCAGCTTATAATACAAGTCTTACAATGTTGTGATTACAAATGCACGCAAATGTTTTATTATTATTATTATTGTTGTTGTTAGTCTGGCTACTCTTGTAAGTTTTTGGATGAATATGGACAGGTTGTTTATGTAACTGAAGTGATGTGGATTATGTAATACTGTATGGCAAAGTGTTTTAATACTGATTAATTCAAGCTACCGCTGTTTATCTCAAGAGCTTCCTTGATAGGTTAAAAGTAAATAGGTGATTTTGATGGTAGATTACCTGTGTTTCATGCGTTCACTGTTACCTGCACTTTGCGAATTCGGCCGCCACAGTTATTGGAACCATTACTGTGACCACCATTGTAGTTGAGTGTGCGTAAGATGACTGGCTAAGTTTGGGTTATCCTGTAAGGGCTAATTTCAGGATTGAAGGAACGAAATTTTCATCTCGTAGAAATGTGTGCATTGCCTGCAGGAACAGGCAAAATACAAGGCAAGAACAGATGCCATTTCTCTACAAGGACCTTAATTAAGCTTACACCATACACATGTTACTATTCATGGAACATTAGGCTTCCAGTATGCTGACACGAGCAGCCGCATCAGTGATGTGAACTTTCGCCGTGGAAGAGTTTGAAGCAAAGTGCAACGAAGGTAAGGGCAATGTAAAAATTGTTGATTGAAGTTATTTTTTACTAAGGCTATTTTAAAGCAGATCCATAGAGCAGCAAAAACATTTTCCACAGAAGCTGCTCTATGGATCTGCTTTAAAATAGCTTTAGCAGTAGTCATGGCAGGCACATTTCAATAAAGGTAAAATGAAGAAAATGCCCATGCATAGATGCAAATTAAAGAACGCCAAGGTAGTTAACCTTAATGCAGATGTTCATGATCATATTGTCGTTTTGGCATGTAAAATCCCAGAGTTAATTGAATCTCGTGGCTTTGATTGGTGCAGCATCTCTCGGAGCTGTGCTTGGCACTGGTGCGGTGTATATCTGCCCTGGCGGTGGAAGGTGCTCTTCAGGCACGGCTGCTGGCAGCCGGTGCCCTGTTTCACCTCCTGCTGTCGGCATTCCACTACGACTACACGCTGCGTGAGGGCGGTGTTGAGAGTGCCCTTGAGACTAACCAACAGGTAGGTGGATGCCAAATGCATTTGGCAGGCATATTTATTCACTTTGGCCATACAGATTACCATGTTTTCCCAAGTAGAGTTGCCGCTGCAAATACAGTGCATGTTCAGAACTTAATGGCATCTTGATGACTAGAAGGAGAAAATTATGCGAAAATGTCAGCGTAATGAACTTAGATATAACAAATAAGTCAATCCTGGATGTATCAAACTCAAAATATTTTTTGAACTATTCACTGGATTGAGTACAGTCGAATGTTGTTGGTTTGGACAAGCTTAATTTGATCTTCTAGTCTATTTTAACTCATGCTGTGGTCCCATCAATCCAAATGTGCAAGCATTTTCAATGGTTAATTTGAACACGGCACGTTTTGACAGTGCTTCAGCAGCACTTTACATCATGCGGTGGCACTTTCAACTAGCATTGTTCTCACCCCATCATGGAAGAAAAGCTTGGGGAAGACCTCCTCGCTCGAAGCTAGTTTGCAGGCCCTGAGCTATGCTTATTGAGTCACTCCAAAATCATTGTATTCAGCATGCATAACCGATTGCCATATTTACCTGAATCTAGCATGCACCCAATTTTTTTAGAGTGAAACTGAGGGGCAAGCACAGTCTACCTTCATAGAATCTGAAGTTTACTTCCTTGGCAGTTCCATCTCTTGTGTGGCATGGTTCTTGTGGCGTCACATCTGGACACTTCAATTGCTTGCCTATTCAAAGGTCGTATCCTTGACAAGCTCAGTATACATTAAATTGCTTCAGAAAGGCTGCTGTTGAATCTGCGAGTCCTGGATATTTTTCTATATTCGGCATCTAGAAACATATGCTGGTCGACAAGTGGCTGATCACTTCCCTTTGTTCATTCATGTTCACACACATCGGGCCCACAAAAAAAAAGGCGTGATAATGCTATTTTCAGTCTGCAAGATAACTTCTTTGTGACCTTGACTTTCATAATGAAAGCGCGAACTGATACTATGCACAAAGTTGAAGTTGGGGTGCGAGGTGAATGTACATGAACTCTCAACGAAATGTGCTCATTTGCTACTTTGTGGTGGCGAGAACACAGCTTGTGACTGGTTAGATAGAAGGCTGTTGCCTGCAACACAAACGTGGTTTCAGTTTCCTTTTGTTTTACAGTAAAAACTCGTTAATTTGGATTTCACGGGACCAGAGAAAATGTCCGAATTATCAAGAGAACTAAGAAAATAATAAACAGATGCATGCTGCATTACTACACTTTCATTTTATGAATGGATTAGCAAATGCTGTCCTTATTTTGCATAAGAGCTGTGTAAAAGATGCCATTTTTGTTACCTTCTGGCATCGGTGTCATTACAATCGCGGCGAAATATCCCTGTCTCTTGATTCAACCGAGAAGTGTGTTTTTCTCTGCTGCTGCGACTACTAGCACCACTGTCTGCACGTGGTATGAAGTTTTTGCCGGTAAACTTGTTGACACATTGTCCAGTCATTGTGATTGTCGGTATCGAGAGAATAGCCAGCGCGGTCAGTCATATTGCCGCTTTGCCCTGCATTTGAAGAACTCTAAGGAAACTCCGTAAACGAAAAGAGCGAGCATACCTTGTGAGCACCAGTGATAAACAAGCTAAGAGCAGTGCCAATAAAGATGGAAATCAACTTCTGCCACTCCTGCAAAGAGTGCCTATAAAGATAAAAATCAAGTTTAAGTTTCACGCACCTCTGTTACAATCACGTTGCGAAACTAAAACCGCGAAAGGGCATTGCTGCTGATTGCCGCAGACCACGTGACTCACTGAAGCTGGACATCAGTTCTGTTTATTTTTGCAAGAAGCTAGCACAATCAAATTTGAAACACTTCTACATGCTATGAGGTGGCAGCAGCTCTCAGTGCACATGTGTCGTCATTGTCATGTGAAATTTCAAACTTAGGGTTGAAACTGTACTCGTACAGCAAAGATCTTGCGAGATGGAAAACTATCCCCGTACACATGCAGCAAAAACCCCTCAAAGGGTTAAGGGGGGACGCGGCCTTTGAAAGTCGAAAAATCGCGGCAAATACGATTTTTGGAAAACCGCATATTTGGGCTTAGTGTATAATAAACTACCTATTCTGTAAATATCGGCACCTAATTCAACGTAAAATCACCCCAAATCACGTATATCGCGAGCCGCGGCACCCTCTGCACCGGCCAAACGCGCGCCGAAACATCCAACTTCGAGCGAGCGCCGTTTTCGCGCCATTCAACCTACGGCCGCCATTTTGGTTTTGTTTTGTTCGTAAATTCCTGCGCTTTTTTTTTCCACCATCGGCGGGAGCGGTGGTGGCAACCGCGGCTCACACGCGAAGCCGCGATTGGGCTAAGCGCGCGCTCCTCGAGGAAGTGGGGGGGACGCGGGACTGCCATTGGCTGCTGCGCGCGATGACTCGCCGTTCTCCTCCGGCGGTCGCTCCCTGCGTCGTCTGCTGCGGCTAGGCCTAAAGCCCCTCTACTTCGTAAAAGTACCGCCATCTACTCTCCCCACCGCCACCTCCTCTCCGCTCGCGACTGCGGCGCCCCCTGGAAAGCACCACGAGCTTTCGGTTAGCTTTCGAGCTGGACGCGCGCCGCCGCTTCCGCCGTCCAGCCGTGGCCGTGCCTCGCGTACGGTTTGATATAATGATTCACTCTACTGCGTTGATTTTCTAAGCAGGAGTGGGTGTGCTCACCATCCAGTTTACCTAATGAAATATCGCCTCAGAAGAGCTGCTGCAAACCATGCGCAATTTTAGGGGCGAAGCTCCTTAAAGCGGCACCCGTTCGTCCCTTGTCGTAGTCGTAGTGCGTAACCAGTCTTACGCTTTGACCTCCAAGGTGGTGCCGGTGGGAGATTTCTCCTGTGCGTTGTTGAACAATAAAAAATTCGCAGCGTGCGCGTTAACTAAAAGCCGAATTCTTCTGTCTCTCATTCCCCATTAGCAGCCATTGGCATGTTCCAGTAGGAAACGTTAGTAGAAGTAGAAGTGTAAGTGTTAGCTAAAAGCCGACTTCTTCTGTCTCTCATTCCCATTAGCAGCCATTGTTTACCTCCGAGTTGCCTTCAGGAACGTCAGGTGGCGCGCGAGCTCTCTCACTCTTCCATCTGCTGTCTTGTGTGAGACATAAAGAGAGAGAGAGAGAGCGAAAGACTGTCCGTTTCTAACGATGATGATGGGTTTGTGCTAGCACGTTACGGCGCGTGTAAGAAGCTGGTGTAAGACGCTGCGGTGCGCGTTCCGGCCTGTGTAAGGGGCTGCGTAAGACGCTGTGGCCTCTCCCCCCTTACTAGAGTGTACTGCATGTTTGTAATGCGTCTGTACTAGCGTCACCTTAAACGCCAGATCCCAGCGTTCGAATAGAGTGTTTCTGACGTCTTTACATGATGATCGACTGGACGAATTACAAGGAAGATTAATGGTTTATCGGTGGTTCACTCCGGAGCTTCGCCCACTCATCATCATTCACCCCGTGGATATGCTGTGAATTTTTTTAGCGAAAGCGAACGTCGTTTAAGCTTTCTTTCGGAGCGTAGTGTTTCCTTGTGTATCTGGCGCGGATAACCATAACTACGTTTACTTGGAAAAGGTTGAAATGAAATTCTGTAAACACAGCATGCTATTTATTGCATCGGCAAGAAATATTTAAACCGCAGATGTGGTGTCAAGCCACGTTTGGGAAGGGATAGTTCCCGTGCGTATAAACTATCTCGGTCGTCTGTAACTGCAGCAACGCCAACAATGCCCTTGGAGGCACACACTCAAAACTTCATGAAGTTTCGCACGTCCTGCCATCCTCTGCCTGCCCGATGACTTGTGCACGCAGTACGCCGTTCTGGGATGTTTGGCCTGTGCGGCGCAGTTTGAACACGTTGTCGTGAGGTTTTGCATGCCTGCGTGGGTGTTGCCAATGTAGGTGACCAATATCGCCCTTACGCACGGAAACTATTTCTAATTGCTAGAAGACCGCGCTGGTGCGTTGTGAATGTAGAAGTAGACGAACGCATTCACGTCACTACTACTACCGAAATTACCGCTCGCTGTTGGAGAGGGTGTCGCCCATTTCAAGCGATGTATACTCTGAACACACTCCACAGCGTGACCTCGATGCGATGAAAAATTTCGGCACTTCGTCATATGTATTGCCATACAGTTCTTTTTTTAACTGCGAACGGCTCATTCCAAAATAAGCACGCGCGGCATGCAAGCTGTTGAAGAAACGGGCTGCGCTTGCGAACAGCCGCGATCATCTTTAAAACCGAAGTGGTAACCCCTTTTCAGGGAAATGCTCTTACATGAAAAACAAGTATGCAGGAAAACGCACAGCAACCCGGCATCGCGACAAAACTAGCCAGACGTACACGTGCACTCCGCACGTCGTGCACTTGCGACCGGCGAACACACAGCGCAGTGGCACTTTGGCGCATCCAACATGGCGCCGAGCGGCGAGAAAACAAAATACCAAGAAAAAAGTGAGCGCGCTGCCACGTGACCGCAGCCGCCCTATCGGAGGTGAGGAGAGGAGGAAGCGGCGTTGTTCAAGAGATGGCGGTACTTTTCCGTAGGTAGAGGGGCTTTAGCTAGGCCTAGCGCCTGTTCCGTTGCTGTCGCCGTGCGGCTGGCCATAGTTTTCCGCTTCGCTTTTCGTTATCGCACGCGGTACTTTCTGAAGTCGCCTCCCCGCTACTATCTTATCTCTCGCCGCGCTTTCACGTGATAAGCGCTCCGCGCCTGCAAGATCGTATCGCGGTTGTAGGCGCCGGCAGTAGGGACGCTACACGCGTTCGGCCGTTCCGTGCGCTGACGCATTACGTAAAGGCTGATTCCACGGGGCAGCGTGCTACCCACGACCACGACTAGCCTTATCATGCCGAAGTTGCTTTTATTTATCAGCGCAAGGCGACTGCAGCGATGTTTCCAACTCCTAGGTATTCTGCGCCATTGATAGATGAGGCGTAGTTGCCGATGTTGAAGCGCGTCTAGCATATCGAATCGGCATCGGCGATCGCAACCCGTTTATGGATAATGCCGGAAAACAAAACCAGGAGAATCGGAAAAGACTACCAGTGCAGAAAAATGACGCTTTGTTACCATTCAGCGTTATTTTAGACACAGAAATGTGCTCGTAACTTTAAAAGCACGTTTTCTCAAAATGACCTTTTTGGCCAGTGAGGCTGTTTAGTCGGGTGATATCTCTGGAACCGTTCATCTGATTTCTATCAGTTTTATTTTATTGTGTACCTTAATAAATTGCCCACACAAAGACAAAGCCGCTTTTAAAATTTATTGTGTCTGTATTTGTAATAATTAATTCAAATTTCATTGATAAAAGCCAAATGGCAAACACTAAATCCAGTGCTCTGCTAAAATTTTCAGCAAGGAAATTTAAAAAAAGAGCTCTGTCTTAGTGTAGAGCACCCATCCAGGAATCATCATAGTAAATTTCACAGTGCTAGCACATTTACCAAATTCACCAGAGCCTGACTAAGCAACCCATGTGGACTATCCTGATAAATGGCTGTAACTTGGGAACCAGTGAACATAAATGCACGAAATTTTGTGGTTATTCAAATGGCTTTGCTATCAGCCTACCCTGAAAATTTCATTAGGATATCTCAACAAACAAAAAAGTTGCCCTTCCAAGGTAGCCTCCCCTCTTAAAGGAGCCCTGCAACACCTTTTGAATGTAATAAGAAAATGTTTTGGGAAATCACGACAATAGCCTTAGTATCACTGAAGGTAAACGCACACTTCATTGGCAGTATTTAAAAGACAGAAGAAAGGAACTTAGACTCAAATCTTTTTGCAGCGTTTATTGTTCTAAAACAGGCGTAGATGGGAACAAATATATCACCGTGCCATCATATATTTTTGTTGAAGGGACCATGCTTTGGAATTTAATGAATTTCCTTTTAAAGGTGACACTTTCCGTTGTTCATATTTTTGTAGGACCATGGGCGAGAGCAGTGCTCTTCTGTCAGATATTTTAGAAATACAATGTAATGACGACTCTTACCACTCTTGTGTGTGTAGAAGTGAATGACTGTTGACTTAGTGATGTATATACCCCCTGATGTAATGCCTGCAAATGGCAGGCGTTGCAGCAGGTACTCAAATAAATAAATAAAAGAAAATTGTGCTGATCATTTGTGGAGGCTCCTATGAACATGTGAGAAAAAGCTGCATTTATATCGCAGCTTTTTCCGTAAGGAACACGAAAAATCCAACATTGACTGTATGATGAACGTGATGAATTTCTTGCCCACTTCCTTTTTTTTTTCATCACCTATCATTGACTGTAGATGAATATGATGAATTTTGTGCCCACTTCCTCTTTTTCATCACCTATCTGTTGCCCTTGCCTTTCCTCTTTGCCTTTCCATTTGTGTAGGAAGTTGCCAATAGACTGGCTGAAGAGAGCATTGCCGCGTGTGCTCGGCTGGCTGGCCTGGACGAGGCATGCCCACCCAATGCGACCGCTCGCTCGGCCCTCTCCGCACTGCTGACTCCATACCTGGCCAGAAAGCTAGGTGTGCTTCCAGCCCCCGAACTGCTGCGAATCTTGACAGCCAATACTGAAAACCCTTACCTGCTCTGGGACAATGCCACCCGTGCCGAGCTCCGGGAGTACCTACGGGAACAGCAGCGCTCGGTCGTGCGATCGGTAAGTGAAGCAGGAATGACATTGCACATATTGCGTGATGTATATACAAGTTGTTGCGAGCCATCGTCGGTCACTCCTCATGTCTCTCGAGCGTTTCTTTCATTTCACGCATTGCTGCCGTGGTGTTCGAATGACAACGGAGCGATTTCCAGGTTCGCCTTTGCTTAGTCACACTTTTTAGACTGGATGTCATGTCATGTTTGTAAACTTCTGCCTCAAAAGAATAGCTGTCTTTTGTTTTTTCAGATGTGGGCGTCAGCTGCTGTCCGAAATTTAAATAAGCTGGCTCAACCAAAGAAAATAGAAAGAGGTGTAAAGGGGCTCTGGTACCTGTGGCATGCTTTAGACTGGTGTCACTCTACATTTGTACGTTTATGTGAGAACAGGAGCTTTTACTGTGATGTTGTTTATGAGCTACGAAGTGAGGTTTCTGTGTACTCTTTAACCAGCCACGGGCGTAAACTGCAACAGCTGTGCCTCACCAAGCAGTGTGATAATTTCTGTTCAGAATCAAAGGGGAATTGCGGAGCTGTGCTGAATGATGCACAAAGCCAACACTATATTTACAGTGTAGCTACAATGCAAGGAGCAGAATGTACAGCAGGTGCTTGGTGTTCTTAATAAGTACTAATTGTAGGATATGTCCATGCTGGGGAAGGTTGCTTATGAGAGAGCCATGGAAATTGAAAAGGAAAATTGGGAGGAACTGAAAGAGGCTTGCAGATGTTTTGGAGATAATCATCTGCTACAGTGAATTAGTCCAAGCACTGGAGGGAATAGTCACTTTACAGTACGATGTATAGCATTGAAGATCAGTTGATATGTAAATTTATTCAGACGTACAATCAATGCACCTGTAATCTGGGGCTAGCATGGAAGCCTTTCTTCCTTTCTTTCTTTTGCACAAGTGCAGATCAGCACAGCAAATTGTCCATCGGCTGTACTAAACCTGTCAGGACCGGATGCGCCAGAGCATACATGCGTGCACTGTATGATTGTGTAGAGTTACTTCTCCGCTGAGGATCAGGAGACCACACATATAGCTAAGCCTTCTTAGAGACAAAAGCACCAGCATGACTTCATCATCAACCACCTTACTATGACAAGCATCCTCAACTGTTTGATAGTGCAGGTGGCGTGACACATTTGTAAGCATACTGCGTTCTTTTCATAGGCGAAGACCCGAATGCTCTGTACCATCGTTCACTACTGGCACCTTCTGCACCACCATGAAGTGCGCTGCGCAGCTGTTTTGTTTGCAGGGATGGAAGGAGCTCACCATTGCTGCAGATACCTATCAAGCTACTAGCCGCATTCTTGCAGTCAGAGGCGGAGTGTTAACAAAAGATTCTCTCACAGCAAATGCCACAGAAACAATGGTGTGAGCTCATAGTAGGTGATGCATGGCACACGACTAGCTAGGAACAGATGGCTCAGTGCGGTAAACACTGTGTTCTAGGAAAGTGGTGGAGGCTTTTGTACAGTAGCACATTACTGTATAAATGCAAACATGCATCAGGAAGCGCTAGTGAGTTGCCTATTCTGTCGTCACAGCCACTACATTCTGTGTCGTCATTTCAGAACACTCCTTGGTGTTGTCACTGTGGGCTATTGCACGGTCCTACAAGAAATCCATAACCTTTTTGGCACTTTGATAAAACTGTTGCTTTGTAGCAAGCACTTAGACTATGTTTACTGTTACTCATTGCATTTATTTCTTTGCAGGTATAGGTGGCATTTGTCAGGAGAATTTTAAATTTACACTTGTCAGTTGGCGTGCTGTTTAGTGGCATTCCCAGTTGTTGCCTTAATGAAGACAAGTCCACTTGTAGAAACAGTGGCGCCAGTGATATTCCCTGTTCTTCATTGTTGTCAGCTATATCTTCATCAATTCAAGCCCCCATGTTCCCCTGAGCTCCTGTTCTAGTTTGGATTCCTAGCATCTACTGTGCATATTCGTGAGGGTTTGCTGTACAAGCAACGAGACATCTAATAAGTGTTGGGGTAGGCCTTCACAGCTATTTCCAATCTGACTGTGCCGGTATGACTACTTTAGTGAAATAAGCAAAGCACGAATTCCATTTTTCTGATCACCTGACCTTTTGTGCAATTGAGCAGCTCCCAGGAAATCGTGAAAATTGAATGTTGACTGTGCCTGACTTATTTGCACACCTTATGTTCACTGCCTGCCTGTAAATTTTGTTCTCGTCGTTGCAGGGCGAATGTGACGAGTCATACGGCGCCAACTTTGTGTATGGTGCCCACAAAGAAGAGCTGGTGGTGGGCGAGATATTTGTGCGAATCTATAATGAGCAGCCCACTTTCCCACTTGAGGTAAGGCATGAGTAGCCTCAGGTTGCACTTTGTTGGGCATGGTGGTGTTGTGTGTGTACCTTCTTTGAGTTCTTGGGTGGGAGCTACATCTTGGTTGCTGCATTGCTGGAACTGCATGACCATTTCAATTCCTAGAAATGTATTCGCCATGTTGAGCACTGTTTCAGAAATAACTAAACCTGAGCTATGGTTTCTTGCTGTGGTCTAGTTTATAGCAAGTACGACCACCTTCTCACCACTACACTGTTGCCAGCTGTGTTACTATGGCAAGTGCAAATTACAACTACTCTATAGCCATAACTTCTAGCAGCTGAGCTGTTAAGGGGCCCGCCATGCTCGTCCCTGCCCTTGACGTTCGCTGTCACGCAAGAAAGAAAAGCTTCTGCCCTCTACCCACTTACCCAAACTCTTGGCCTCAGCCCACAGCTACATTATAGTAGGGGCAAGCAAACATTCAAATTTTCGAATATTTTTCAGATAGCACTTGCTATTCGATTTGATGTGTGCTGAAATTTTCTCTAACATAGCACTTTTTTGGTCACATATATTCAACCGTTTGTGCAAGACCCTTTCTGTTGTCTGGTGTCAGGTGGACCAGTCAAAATGTTAAAGGGCCCCTAAACCACCAAGAGGTCGAAATTTAGTTGTGGTGTTGCTTTTGTGCCGGTGTCCGCAACAAATACGTAGCCACAAGAATTTTTCGAAACGGTGCCGAAATAGTCGAGTTACACGTGTTTGATTATTAAAACTCATCGCTTGCTTGTTTCGCTCTCTCCTGCCGCTTGCCGGTTGCTTGTTTCTCTCTCTTTCGCCGCTTGCCGGTGCCACCTCCTCGCCGAGTGCTCCTCCGAATGTCACGTGACATACATTGCCAATGACGCGCATCCGGTTGACGTGCCTCCACCGAGCTCCCGCGTTCGCGCAAGTGTTTTGTTGGTGCTGTGCCAACGCTGTCTGTTAGCGCTATCAGTCGTGTTCAGACAGTTGCTGCAGTTTCTAGTTGGCTGTACCTCACTTGCACTTGCCTAGCATAGCACATTTACGAATTCACACGCGAACACCACATGAGCGACACACGACGAAGAAAACAAACAGGCAGGGAGAGCATGTATTTGCTAGCAGACTAACCGGAAGTCGATGTTCTCCTTCGACCAATCAGCGGAGCTCGGACTCTCCTGACGTCACCAAAAACCACAATGTCGTCGCGGCTAACTTTGGTATGCCGGAAATGGCCGGAGAGGCGCACGGGATTGTTTTTTGAGTTTGTGGCGCGGCCATGGCGCATAGCGCTGCCACATTTGACATCGTTCATCGTGACGACATTCTCAACTTTATGTGCGTGTTAACTTGAAATGCTCAAAAAAATGTCGGGGGTGGTTTAGGGGCCCTTTAACTATACCATATGAGACGTACTTTGAGACTCACATTGTGTCCGAGGTACCAGAGACGTGTCACAGCTTTGACGGCCACTGTGCTTATGATTTACGGGGGATAGTGAAGTCTTTTTTTTTTTTTTCAGGTGCTCTTAATGGTTCACGTTTGGCTACTGTCTACTGGCAGGTTTATGTAAAAATGTGTGCTTTGTTTTCGTGTCCTTGAGGCAGTGCAATATACAGTTATTTCCCACACTTCATGATAAGGTGGAATCTTTATTAAAACTTGTAATTATTTGATTTCTTTCTCATCACTATCATCATGAAACCATTACAGACGTGCCCTGTGTTGGCACTCCATAGAAGTGAGGGCTGTCCTCGAAGATGAATAATTGTCTCGCAGAACCCACGACAGTTTGCCTTGGACCTGCTGGACTTTGTGGGTTCCCAGGCACAGTATCTGCACTCGGCCCGCTCCCTGGATGATAACAACACTGGTCCGGCTAGTGGTGGCATTCAGCGGGTGGCACAGACAGAACAAGCTCTCCAAGCCTTGCACAATGTGCTCCGCAACAATCCTGGTCAGTATGTATAGATGTAGTAATAATAATAATAATAATAATAATAATAATTTAAGTCCACTGCTGGGCAAAGGCCTTCCTCCCACGATTTCCAATTTGCCCTGTGGAATTGACTCCACGTTAGATGTCTGTGAATGTCTTATTAATATTGTCACTGCTGCTGACCTCTGACACTGTGCTCACTGGCTCCGCGACTTCAAGCGTGGGCGCATCAAGGAAGAAAAGTGGTTGAGACAGGCCATGTTCGCTTTGAATTTGAAACAATGCGTGCTGGGCACACTAGTGATAGCACACTAGTGATAGTGAGACCGACGGGAAGAGTTGTCTCTGCAGCGGTGCACTGCTCTGTGGGACCACGGGGCCATGCTGTGCTAGCTCAGTCTAAGTGGAGCAAGCTATTGATGTGCTTCGAATCATGCAGCTTAAAATGCACGTATTTGGGTCAGGACTGGAAGAAATTTTGCATAAAGCAATATTTTTAGGAGAGCGATTTTGTTATAACCAGGAATTACCGTCTGTTGTATTCAGATTATGCAAAAAGAATGCTTTGCCCTGATGAGGATATTAGATGCCAGGGCAGACCATGTACACACTTCTCATCAGTTACTTCTCTGACACACCATGGGCACAGTATGATTTGATCAAAAAGTGTGAAGAAACAAGAACACAGAGCAGGCCAATGCGTGAGCACGCAACAGTGTGCATGCCGTTATCTTCCTTGTACCCTGTCTTTGCAGCTGTATGGCCTCGACTACTCTCACCATGTACGCAAAAACGGGCAGCGTTCAGTCTAGATGTGGCTTACATGTGTTCGTCTCTTTGTTGTACAGGCCTGGAGAGCCTGTGCGTCGGCCACTTCCGGTTGCTCTTCTGCCTGCTCAGCCTGGACGGCTGCCGGGGTTTGCAGGCGGTCACGGTGCAGGTAAGCTCTGCAACCAGCTGTACTTGCTTTTGCTGCAGAACACACTGCTTAAGGGGGGACGTGGCAATGAAAACTATCTTTGTTATTTATGGGTATAAACTGATGAAATTTGGCACACTGATGTAGTTTGTTATGCTGAAGTCTTAAGGGGGGACGCGGCCTTCGTATCGCGAAAAATGACCAAAAAATCGATTTTTTGAAAACAACATATTCAGTTCCTACAAGTCCTTTTCTATCCGATTCCGAAATATGAATGCTGAAAACCGCGTAGAAGTGCTAAAAAAGATGTTAATAGAGGCCAACGTGGCGAAAAAACTCGATAGAAATCGTGAAAAAATGGCAGTTTTCAAGCCCCAATATCTCCGCAACGGCGCAACCGAGCGCCGCCATTTTGCCCTCGTTGGAAAGCGCGATTCTCTGTCTTCAAATCTGCCGCTTCAGCCAGCTCCTCCATACAGAAGCAAGCGCACAAAAAGCAAAAGATTCAAGGCCATGCCGAGGCCTCCAATTGGCCGCGCCCGTCACGTGGCGAATTGGAGCCTCGCCATTGGTCTCCTTGGCGGTTCGCGTCGTCTGCTACCGCGCCGCCGCGCCTCTCTGCGCTGTGTGTTCGTCTGTGCGTGCCTCCCCCGATAGTATTTGCAGTGTCGGCGATCGGGCGGTGTGTAGACAGAACGGAAGCTGATTCCAAAGCTGATATCTTATCGCTCGCGGGTCGTGGCGCCGCGCGTTTGACGATCGCGTCGCCATGTTCGTGAGCACGTACGGAGCGTTTCGGCAGCGGACTCCGCGAGTGCTTTGTGCGCCTCTTGACATCTCAGCGCACCATTATTGTCGGTATTTGCGGAACGTAGTTTCAGCGGCAGATTTTTGTTGTGATGGGCGCGTTTAGACTTTTCGGCTCGCTGTCGGTGCGAGCGAAGCATAGTTTCGGAAGTAGCGCGTGCGAGTGCCGATGGTGCGCCCGCTCCCGATCACTCGCACGCGGCCGGTATGCTTGCTTTTGTCCACTTTGACGGGTCGCTTTGCGGCATTTAATCCGCGGGCGAAGCATCATGTGCGAGCGCCAGTGGCACCGTTGCCCATGTCGCGCGGCGTCCGACGTTGCCGACTGCATGTAGCGATCGCGCCACGGATGTGCCCGAATCTCGTCACGTTGCCACGCCGTCCGCAAGTATGGACGATACCCTTCAGGCGCCCCTAGAGCCGCATTTTGCATCACCAAACGCATTCCGCGAGGTCGCCGCGTACGTGCCAGTAAGTTGGGTATCTGCGACCGCGCTGAAAACGGAATGACAGGCGCCGGTACGCAAAAAAGCGAACGAGTTTCCGATCGTTAAAACCACGGCCTAGAACCCGTTTCTCGGCGTTGTAGGAGTCAGCAGCGCTCCTAATAACTTTTAATTGAGTGAGAACTAGATATGGGTCAGCATCGCAAATGATACTGACGTGTACGCGCGCCTGGCAGCGCTCTCGCGAAGGGGTGGTTAGAGTAACTGTATATGTAGGAGAACATATACAGTAACTCTAGCGGTAGTAATTGCCGCGAAATGAATATCGTAAGATTTTCTGTGCGAATAGGAGAGCTGTGCAGGCTGTCAAAAGTATTGAAAAGGGGCTAGGAGCTCTGACTAATTATACTGGTCAGCAACCAACATCTCACATAGAGGGTTGCACCATAAAACATTTCAGAAAAATCTGAAGGCTTAGTCCAGACCTTCCAGTGAGACAGCTGCTGCCAGTATTTGTGTACCCTGGTACCAATGCCTTTCTGGCATGCAGATCTGTCCATGAGGCAGTATTTCAAGTACAGTCATTGAGCACATCATGCTTATGCTGAGTATTGTGTAACACTGACTGTAGCCTGGACAACATGCCTTTCCCAGAGCAGCAAAGAAAGGTGTCTTTTAGGAAAAAACAGGCCAGCAAGGCATACCAAACTAAAGAAAGGACATTCAAGAAGCCGTGCACCAAAAAGGACACAAAACACTGCGTATTCAGTGCCCTTTTGTAATAAAAATTTAAGGTACAACTTTGAAAGCCGTTTTCTCAAAACGACTTTTCTTGCTCCTTGCTTTGCTTGTTCCGCTGATTTCTTCATGACTACTACGTCTATTTCAGTTCCGTTTTTTTTTCCTATATTCCTAGAAGAATTGCCCAGGGCGTAACATTCTTGCTTTTCCAGTTTTCCTTCACAACATTTAACGATACGACTAATTGCTCACAGCCTGAGCTCTTGTGGTGCAGTCACCTTGTAAAAAACGACAACTAAAAAAAATTGTGTTGCAAATAAAAAAATCTAAGAATGTCACGCCCTCGACCATTCATCATAGAGCTCACAGCACTTTGAAAAATCTTTCCATCACATTTTTTAAGCGATTGAGGCTCGGAACAAGGTCAGAAGGAGGACATTGTTGTAAATCAGAAAGTTTTAAAGATAAGCTCATGAAATTTATACAGTAGTATCACAGAATCATTGCTAATAAGTCTACCAAATTTCATCAAAATCCATAAAGAAATAAGAAAGTTGGTTTCCAACGTCATGTCCCCCCTTAAATGAAATCGGTTTTAAGCTAACTATTATAGTTCTTGAGTTACGTCACTTTATGGACCCTTACAGTCACCCCCTAATTAATCGGTTAATTAGACAAAATTTCGGTACCATTTTTACTTAAGCATATACACTAAGACCCACTGTGTGCAGTAAAGCTGTTCGTTGATTTTTTTTTGTGTCCGAATGAGTCCAGAAAAGATTTTTGAAACCCCCTCGACATATTTTCTTCCTAACAACTTTTGCAAAAATGCAATTATAAAAGTTAGTGTGACATGCAGGTAGAAATGAATAGCTTTACGGCACTCACTAATGTTTCAGGATCTAAGTGAAAAAAACAGAATTAATTTAGCTTCATTAGTTATGAAATGGCACTGGGATGACTCACAGCAACTGCTCAAAAAATGGAAGCTGAGAAAACGGAGCTCAAAGTTTTATTTCATGAAAACAGTCAAATGTTAACCTTGAGCAGCTAACTTCTTGCTCGCTTTTGCTGGTTGTATTTTTTGTTGGAGAAACAAGACGGTGTGACTATCCTCAGGCTCGATCTCTCCTTTTTACGATGGTGCCAAGATGGCGGCACTTTCAGAAGCCCAATTTTCTTGCGATTTTGGATGACAACACATAGATAAAGTGGCATTTTCCCTACTACTACCACATATTTCATTATAATATTCCAGCCCGCCACGGTGGTCTAGTGGTTATGGCACTCGACTGCAGTTCCGAAGGTCACGGGATCAAATCCCGGCCGCGGCGGCTGCATTTCGATGGAGGCGAAATGTTGAGGCCCATGTGCTGTGCGATGTCAGTGCACGTTAAAGAACCCCAGGTGGTCCAAATTTCCGGAGTCCTCCACTACGGTGTCTCTCATAATCAGAGCTGGTTTTGGGACCCCACAAATCAATCAATTATAATATTCCACCACATGGTAAAAGAAGGTCTGAGGATCATGAAAAAAAATAAATTGAAAAATGGAAAATTTTGACCAAATTGAGCATTCCCATTGCAACGTCCCCCCCTTAACTCCCAGCCACATGCTTGGCAGATGAATTAGCACTTCATCTTTCAGCTCCCATGTCTTACGAGCTTCCTTAACTTGTGTTCCTGCAACTGCTGCAAGATAGCCACTTAGCGTACATTTGTTTTGACGGGATAGTGTCAAGGAGCTCGTGCCACAGAGTATTCGATGCTGGTGTCAGCATCCGTGATGGGAATAATAATTTCGAACAACCACAGTTTCCTGGAGCACCTCACCACATAAGCTGTCTGCCATGGTGCAGGTACTTCAGTGGACAGAACTGAATTTATCAAAGTGAAATCCAATGGAAAAATTGTAAACTACAACTTCACTAAGACTTACACAGTAGCTTGGACTGCAATTTGAATGTACGAGAAAACGTAATTCTGTTACAAGGAGACCCAAATAATTGCAGTGTATTACAGAAAAGGCACTCATTTTAATAAATATTCTATGAGAAGGCAATGCAAACAGGGCCTATTGGTGCTATAACATTCCACTGGTAAAGGCAAAGCCTAAGCATCCTCCAACTTTTGCTGTTATGTGAGGGGAAAATGTTGTTAAAAACTTTATGCGTTGCAAGAAAATCCGAAGTCTCACATTGCAACATCTCTCGTAGCCGATGTGTTGTCTTGGCACAATAAATCTTGGACCTTGGTTTAAACTTTATAAAAGTGCTTGTGTTTGGCTGCCTGCCAACTAGAGTGGTGAACTGCTCCTAGGTGATCCAAGCGCTGACGGGAAGCCAAGAGTGCGTGAGCGACATTGCCAATTCCGAGGTTCTCGTCTACCTGCTGCTGGTGCTGGTAACCTTCAAGCAGGCTGAACGTGAGTCACTTCAATTTTTGAACGCTTCGCACAATTTTTTTTGTATGGTAACTGTGGAAATTGTTCTCTTGAAGTCCACTGATACTGCTAGATTTTGCAGGGGGTGTTCTCGAGAGGCTTCACTCGGGTAACTTTAGTGTCATTATCTCAAGAAAAAGAAAGTACATGAAACCAAAATGTGTCTGTTATCAGGGATCGTGGCACATGAGTGCCTATGGACAGCATAGCCAGAGACAGTACAGCTGAAGGGAACTAATTAGCGTATCCTCAGTACATATCTAGTTTTCTGTTACGTGCCTTTGAAGCAGGTGAGGTCTTCCCATAATACTGTGCAAAAATGAGTTACCGGTGGTGTGATGAAACCTGTCATCTACTAGCACACATTGCTGGAATGGAAGACAACAATGCCATGGGCAGAGCCAGCATTTATACTTAGGTTGTAACCAATTAAAGTGTTTAACATGTTGCGTTGTGCTGTACTGCATTGTATATTGGCACATATTTTTTGTAGGATGTATATGGACAAAGAGGGTGCAGTCTACCAATAGCCTCTTCTGACCATGTAAAAGCATCTTTCATTTCCATTGTTAACATGGAGTGACAAATCCTACCCACATAACTTACATGCATGATAAATGTATCTTGTTCCTCAATTGAATGAGTGAATGAATGAATAGATGAACTAAACTTGAAACTAAGCAAGCTGAAGTGGTCTGGGTGTAACGGTAAGCTAGATGCTTGTGATGCCTTGTTTCAACAACATAATCATTTTGTTGCTTCGGCATTTTAGGAAAACCTTTACATTGAGCCAAGCACACTTGTATCATCATTGGTTGACGGTGAGAATCAAATTTAAAAGTTGTGGCATTAAGATATTGTTGGGCCTGAGGAAAATAGTGCTGTCAGATTAAAATGTTTTGAGAGCAAGATGAACAGAATCTTGTAAAGGTCCTGAACTTTGCACATCTTTGCCTAGTTCCAACGTCACCTGGTTCTGTTGCTTTCTTGTTTGTCTTAGAAATGGTACTTGGTTTCAGGTAGCAGACCTTGCTTTTTTCTTTTTTTTTTTTTCAGAGAGGCTCGTAGTGCTGGACACACTACTTCCGCTGGTTTCCAACAGTCGTCTCGTCAAGGAGGCCATTGCGAAAGGTCAGAGTTGGCTGTTGATTATCGCCAAGGCTTTTGTATGCTGCTGTAGTGAGGTTCACAAATACTCATGGATTTTGCCCGGCCTGGTGGCACAGTTATTTAATTACATGTGGACATTTTTGGACATTTTTTCAGCTTTTACTGTATTGGCTATTATGCAAGGTACAGCCACCAAAGGATTCTTTCTTTGAGATTTTCCAGGAATGCTTGAGTAATAGAGGAGCACACTTATTTTTCTTTTGTGGCGCGTGTATATATTTTATAATCATTCCTCAAAATCAGCCAGGAAGCATTTTTCTGTCCACATTGCGGGCTTATATCTCAAAAAAGGCTTGTGCAGAGCGGCGAAAATTCACATTACGTTCTAAGCAAACTCGTTTGTCAACCTGCAAAATAATTATATTTATATAATTTTTGAATAAAGAGATACGGCCGGGCTAACTTCAAAAAAACACCGAACAATGAAAACTTCTGACGACAATTAAAAAAAAAAACATTTTTGATATTTTTAAGCTTTGTACACTTATTCTCCGTCACATTGGCTTTCACAATCACCAAAAACATGTTGCATAATTTGTTCCACTAGGAGTTACAACCCGTCGAATTAGACCCTCACGGAAGGCTCAGCGAAGCATGTGCTTCTGATTATTCTGACATTGTGATCGCGTACGGCTTTTCAATTTTGGCATGGTAATGTGCCTGGTCATTTATGTGTGAACGCTGCATATCAGCTATAAGGGACACAATAATTAATGAATTTGAAGGTAAACATTCGACAGAAGTCTGTCTGGTTGGGTAATTAAACTGAGAAAACTTCTAGAACTCCAACCACACTCAAGAAAAGGAAAAGAAAAAGAAAAAGAAAAAGAAACCCGACGTTTCGCGGCCGACTCGGCTGCTTCCTCAGGGGTGACTGGGGCTACGTTGCAGCGTCGCCTTGGAGGCACTCACGCGGTTGACAACACGTCCTTCCGCGGAACGCAGTCCATGCACATACACTGGGGGGAGGGCACCCAGAGAACGATTGATGTTTTGAGCCGTTCTCTGTATATGCCAGGATTCAAGAAGAACTCGTTTCTTCCAGTTTGTCTCTCTTTCCAGGATGGTCACTTTTTCGAAGTTAATTCGGTGGTCACGCGTCTCGGAATGTTCGGCGACGGCACTCCGCTCTTTGTTCAGCTTCCGGACATCGTTTGCATGTTGTTTGAGCCGTTCCGGGAAGTTTTTCGTCTCGCCGATGTATGAACAAGGGCAGTCGGCGCAAGGGATTTGGTAGACGACCCCGGGGGCTGTGTCTATTGTTGGCCGGTCTTTGGGGCGGGGGAGGAGGCGGCCCAGCGTGCACGAAGGCACGTGCGCGATGCGCACCCCCTCTTTTCCGAAAATCCGCGCCAACGCCTCGCTGGCTCCTTGAACATATGGAACGGGTACGCGTTTTTGAGAGCTGGCAGCTGATGCTGATTGGGATTTGCGTAATCCCTTTTGCTCTGCGCGGAGGGTGACGGACCGAATGAAGTTTTTCGGATATCCGTTTTTCCTGAGGTCCGCAATCACGTAAGCCTCTTCCTTCCTGCGCTCGGTGTCACTGGAGCATACGTTTTTGGCCCTCTGAAGAAGAGCGGTCACAACCGAGGCCTTGTGGCTGGCGGGATGAAACGAATCGTATTGAAGGTAACAGCCGGTGTGAGTCGGCTTCCTGTAAACGGAGAACTCCAAGCCATTCCCTTTTCTTGACACCTGGACGTCGAGAAAGGGAAGGGTGCAGTCGCGTTCGCACTCGGCCGTGAACTGTATGTCTGGGTGAACGGAATTTAGGTGCTGTCTGAAGTTTTCGATTTCGGAGGTCTTCATGA
Source organism: Hyalomma asiaticum (assembly GCA_013339685.2). Classification (NCBI taxonomy): domain Eukaryota; kingdom Metazoa; phylum Arthropoda; class Arachnida; order Ixodida; family Ixodidae; genus Hyalomma; species Hyalomma asiaticum. Next base: position 60,720,535 of record CM023486.1, read on the forward strand.
CACAAAAACAATCGTCCATGTAGCGGAGAAAGAGCTTGGGTCGCTGCAAGAAGGAGCTGAGTGCTCTCTCTTCTATATGCTCCATGGTCAGATTTGCCATTGTGACGGAGATGGAGGCTCCCATTGCGGTTCCACTGTTTTGCCTGAAGATGGTTCCCTTGTAGGAGAAGTACGTACTCGACAGGCAGAATTTCAGTAAGCTGCAGAGCTCGTCAACAGTGAGGGGAGTTCTTTCACTCAAGCTTGCGTCATCCTCGAGGGCAGCACGGGCACAGGATACCGCTAAGGGTACTGGGACATTGGTGAACAAAGAGACGACGTCGAACGAGACCATGCTCTCGTCTTCGTCGATGCTCACCTCAGACGCTAGCTGCACGAAGTGGCTGGAGTCACGGACATGAGTTGGAGTTTTCCGGGTCAGAGGGGCGAAGATTCGGTGTAGGAAATTTGAAAGTGTAGGAAATAATTAATGATTAGGGGTCAGTTTTTTAAGCGTGGGGTTCTTTGATGCGCTGCGGTATCGGAGCGCAGACAGATATTTTCCGCCTTTACCTCAGCAAAAAGGCAGTAAGAACTCGATGCATAGCTTAGATTCCCCCCCCCCCCCAAAAAAAAAAAAAAAAAGAAGGAGAAGAAGAAAGGATAAAAATGCAATAAGCAAACAGCGCTTTCCAAATAATCTTTAGCAAAATGGAAAATTTGCGAAGGTCATGAAGAACCACTTCATTAAACCATGGTTCTGGGCTGAAATTGTTTGTTCCATTGATTAGACTGTTCAGACTTCTTCATTCATGTACACACAATTCCTTCCAAGCAGACCCGGCTATTCGTGCCACGTACAAGCCAGGAGAAGCTTCCGTTGACGTGGATAGCTGCCAGGCATGCCAAGACCATGGAACGCGGGAACTCTCATCCACTCTTCCTTCTTTAACTTGCGGAAGGCAACAGCTTCTTTTTCTTCAAGGTGTATTAGATGCACACCTTTCAGTTTCTCTGATAAAACGGTTACAATGTCCCTGACTGTCCGAATTGCACTTTCAGGGTTGTTGAGCATTGCCTGATGCTTGACAAGACCTCCAACTCTATCGCATGCGTTTTTCCCGTGTCCAGTTGCTGAGAATACCCATTGGGTACTCGGACAACAGCTCTTTCGGAACTCGAAAAGCTGATATCTATTCTTGAAATGACTGGCGGCTCCATCACTCACATGTCACGTTGGAGTAAACCGGCAGGTTGTCTTCCACCCATTCTTTCGCTAGAGCCAAGCAGGCGTGAGCGGAATCGTGGCTCAAGTCGTCACTAACAACAGCGGAACTCCTCGTAGATTTTCTCGTTGTGACCACGTATGTAAGGACGGATACTTGCTGCTTGTGCCAGTGGTATGCCTGAACTTCATCAGGAAGCACAACAGTCCAGTTTTCGGCAAAATCAAAGTGGAATACAATGCTGCCACGCTGCGTGCATTGCTTTTCCTCGTATATGGATCTACCTTGTGTCAGTGGTTGTGCATGATCCACCTTTCCGCCAATACTCGAAGATGATTAAAAAAGTGTCATCACCCAAAACTTTTTTCACAAGGTCGCCTGCCTCCCGCATTGCTAGTAATATTTCTTCGTCTTCTGGGATATTAAGTTCCTCCAGTGTCAGGGACCTGACTTTTGGACACTGATTGCATTCGCCTAAAAGGCACTCCGATGGTGACGGGATGAAAACGAACGTTGAGTGAAGCTGATCAGCAGCGATTTTGAGGCCAGTAATGTTCTCAACAGCGGCAAGGCAAAGCTTATAGTTGGCACAAATGGCACAAACGCACACATCATGCTGGGGATAACATGTTACCCGGCGCGGTCGCAAGGTGTAGAATCTAATCTGAGATAGGTGCGCGTATCCGTTACCAATTGTTTTGCTTTTGTTTCCTTTGGCGTTCTATACCTTGCTTTGCCACTGGAGTGCCACTTTCATGCGTTCTACTGATCGCAAGTGGCGGTGCACAGTTTCTCTGGCGGCAGCGGCTGTCAACCGCGTGCGTGAAGCAAGCGCTCATAGCTACCTGATAGTGTTTTGATCTTGCTTCCATCTCCGCCTTGTTATCAGCGCCTAAGTGCGGTGCGAACAAAAGGCAGAATGGATAGCGAATCTCCAGCCCACACGCGTTGAAGTTACCCAAGAAGTGTTTGGAACACTTGTGGTCTGAGGAGGTGAAAAGGAGCTCTGACTGTGCCTCTCTTAGAGCATCTGGGGGGCGCGCGCACCTGCTCGATAGCCCCGCGCTCATTGCTGCTCGGGTGATCAAATCGCTTCGAAATTGACACCATCAGTGCCACCAGCGCCTTTTTTTTTCGGTGCTGCTGGCCCCCTAAGGACCAGAAATTCAATTCTGTCTTCATTCTATACACTAAGCGGGCAAGAAGCCGGATCAACAACAATTGCCTATCATTGCGTAAGGGTCTAATTCGACGGGCTGTAACTCCTAGTGGAACAAAATTATGCAACATGTTTTTGGTGATTGTGAAAGCCAATGTGACGGAGAATAAGTGTACAAAGTTTAAAAAATATCAAAAATGGGGTTTTTTTTTAATTGTCGTCAGAAGTTTTCATTGTTCGGTGTTTTTTTGAAGTTAGCCCGGCCATATCTCTTTATTCAAAAATTATATAAATATAATATTTTGCAGGTTGACAAACGAGTTTGCTTAGAACGTAATGTGGAATTTTCGCCGCTCTGCCACAAGCCTTTTTTGAGATATAAGCCCGCAATGTGGACAGAAAAATGCTTCCTGGGCTGATTTTGAGGATTTTTATAAAAATATATACACTCCCCAAAAAAGGAAAAAATTTACCACAAGTAGAAGCATGCGTATAATTACTTAAAAAAATTTCAGCCACCTAACCTTAGTATAGTTTGTGTAATTAATAAGCAAAGTTGGCCAAAACAGAAGAGCAGGTAAGCGCGGCACTCCACCTCTTCGTCATTATTGACTCCCGGCGCTTCGACAAAATTTTTGCTAGCAAAACCAACTGCGGATCTCTTCTTTCCACACATCGGGCAGCAATATATAAAATTTTGAAATAAATTTAAGAAGGTGACCAGCCATGCTTTGTTCGATCTTACGTGGAATCACCCAGCATATTTTTTCCGCTTAATTACCAACTTCAAATAGCTCGAATGGTAAGATTTAAGTGTGAATCAAATCGAATAGCAAACGCTATTCGAAATTCGAAAATTATTCGAAATTTCACACACCCCTACTGTATATTATGTTTCTCAATTGAAAGAATGAATGAATAAATTAACTAAAATTGAAACTAAGCAAGCTAAAGTCATCTGGTGTAACGGTAAGCTAAATGCTTGTGATGCCTTGTTTCAACAACAAAATAATTTTGTTGCTTCGGGTTTTTAGGAAAACCTTTACATTTAGCCAGGCATACTTATATCATCATTGGTTGATGGTTAGAATCTAATTTAAAAGTTGTGGCATTAAGATATTGTTGGGCCTGAGGAAAATAGTGCTGTCAGATTGAAAATGTGAGAGCAAGATGAGCAGAATCTTGTAAACGTCCTGAACGTTGCGCATCTTTGCCTAGTTCCAACGTCACCTGGTTCTTTTGCTTTCTTGTTTATCTTAGAAATGGTACTTGGTTTCAAGTGGCACACCTTGCTTGTTTTTGTTTTTTTGTTTTTCAGAGAGGCTCGTAGTGCTGGACACACTACTTCCGCTGGTTTCCAACAGTCGTCTCGTCAAGGAGGCCATTGCGAAAGGTCAGAGTTGGCTGTTGATTATCGCCAAGGCTTCCCATATGCTGCTGTAGTGAGGTTTGCAAAGACTCGCAGATATTGCCCAGCCTAGTGGCACAGTTATTTAATTGCATGTGGACATTTTTGGACATTTTTTCTGGTCCCTAGAAATCCGAATCGACAAGCTTTTACTGTATTGGCTATTATGCAAAGTACAGCCGCCGAAGGATTCTCTTTTTTTTTTTCTTTACATGGAAATTTTGCAAGAATACTTGAATAATAGAGCAGCACAAGAAAACATAACTTCAGTAAGGTTTACGAAACGTTCTATGTCGAATGTCGAACCAAAGATCCGGCGGCGATGACACAATGCATCATCGAAGCCCTCGTCATGGCAACTATATGCACACATAAACATTAAAGAAACACAGGTGCGGTGCACTGTGGCAATAAGCGATAAACAAAGCTATTGTGCCCATTCTGCCCTGGTGGCTTGCTATCAAAAAGTTTGGTGTTTCCTAAACCGAAAGGGCAATGCAGATGTTTATCACGTACTACCGAACTGCTAGCTATCAACTTAGTATAATAAACACGCGGCAAAAAAAATCGTCACACACCACAAGAACAAATAATGCCTTGGTTGAGAACCGCATGAAAGCAAGGCCACAACCATAATTATGGCTCCTCACTTCATGGCAGCCACATTTTCTGTTTTGCAACATTATGAGCGTATATACGAACACATTCGCGAGGCCTGGTACGACAGTGTGAACTTCAGTTGCCGCTATGCACTGATTTAGCAGCTATTGTAAGTCGCCTTTGTCGCAGAACACCTGTTTAATTTCATAGAGTTGGTAGCTGTGAAATGAGTAACAATGAGCAGCTAAGAAAAACAATTTGCATTAAAAGCGTCTAGTAGTTCCAGTTGGTTTCACTGAGGATGTATTTTGTTCTTCAGAAAGTATAAACGTAGCTTCTTTCTTGTTATTGAGTTTTGAAAAATGAGCCCCGTGACATCCAGAAATAACCGGCGATGCAGTTTTTTCTCACTGTCATGATCACTTGCAAGTTGCATGCCTCGTCGGCGACAGCCATACGGTCGCAGTCTCTCGCAATGTAAGTGAGAGCCTGCTGGCTTCACTAGCGCTTCTACGCCTACACATGCTTGTCACTTGATACTCAGCAATAGGAGAACACCAAATTGGTTGCTGACAAATGATGCAAGCAACACGGAATATGGAATCATGCCACTGGTGGAGTGCGCAATGCATGCTGTACAATGTGTGAGGCCAGCGAGGACCTTCGAATGCATGCTTCTCCATCTCCCCCCACTCTGGCCGTGAGAAGGCAAGCATTAGGACCCTTTTCCCCCCTAACCAACTGCTCCATGCAACGTTTCTTTGCAAATTGAGAAACATGTTCGAAAATGTTCGAAAAATCCACATGAGACTTGCCCATTTTACTGCTGGCTCCCGCAGAAGTTTCGAATTATCAGCTTGGTCTTCCCCTGCAACAACAGTAAAACTTCATTATATAAAATTACCGATAAACATGCTTCATTATGTTGAAATAAAAGATACATGGTGTTCTAGGGGCATTGCATTGTGAAAATAAAATACTTCATTATATCGAGAATTTCATTATATTGAAAAAATCATTTTTTTCGTTATATCGAGAATATTGTTATATTAAGGTTTAACTGTAATTAGATCTAGACGCACCTTTAAGAACGCCAGGCAGGTTGTCAGATTTATTCACATTCCCCCACTGCAGCAGTCCTCACAATCATAGTTTGGCTTTGGCTCGTAGAATCTCTGAAATAAATTTTTGGCTCCAAAGTACCAACATCCCATGGTGTGTGTCACAGGTGCGGTAGTGTACTTGCTGGACCAATGGTGCAATGGCACGGACGAGACGCTGCGTGAGCGAGCGGGGGAGTTGCTGGCCAAGATGGCAGCTGACAAGCTTCATGGCCCCCTGGTGCGCAGCACCGCTGGCCGCTTCCTGCCGACCGTATTCCTGGACGCCATGCGCCAGGGCCCCAAGGAGGCCCTACATGTGTTTCAAGGTGTGTCTCCTGTGTCTCCTGCTCACACTTCGCTGGCATAGTTGCAGTAGACAGAGGGCAAGAATTGCATCAGTATCGTTGGTTAATCATTTGATCACTTTTGGGTGGGGATATGTGATAAATATGATAGCTTATTTATTGCATCAGGCTAAACCTTGCTTGGGCAGTGGACTTCATTCGCTGTCTGTCGATCATTCACAGTTTCTGAACAGTTCTCTGGAAAGAAATGGTCTGCTTGCTTACTCTAGATGCTGCATTAGTGGTTTTAGCACTAAGGTTATAAATGCCAGGATGTGAATGTCAGTTTACAATAATTATGAGAATGGCCGTATTTTTATTTATTTGAATTATTTGATTTGATTCGATACACTTCTGTGCCTATTCAATTCATCTTCGAGTTGTTCTCAAGAACCTCCATTTTCACACCCCTACCTTGGGGAATACAATATTCAGCATGTCTCAGCACTGGGAAAAGACGGCAATAAATATGAGAAATCTCTGGCATGTCCACAATGTGCCCAGAGTTTACAGCTTACTGGATGACCTATGTGTAAACATTATTCGTTGAGGTGGCGGTGCCACCTGGTGGTGTGCAGCTCAACCAAACGAGCGTAGCTATTGTTGCAGTAACTAAATGTGTGTTGTTTTGCTGCTGGCGTAAATTTTTGGCTGAGGGACTGTCATAAACTGTTTCCTGTACAAGAACACCCTTCGAACAAAGAAGAAAATGTGTCTCTGTGATTATGGTCAAATGAAGTGCCACAATGTGTCGCAACCAGTGTGTGATAGCCCGGTAGTATGCAAGCTCTCTTTCATGTACCAGAATACCGGACACACCGAAACGGCCTAATTCCGTTGCCTGTAGGTGCCACTACATCTGACATCAAGCCATTAGACACCTCTTAAGAGGGATCGTATCTGCTCCAGTGATTTGCCAAGAATGTAGGCCCTGATCTGCGGTATGCAGATCAGAGCCTAAGAATATTTTACTTTTTTCTTTACTGTTTTACCGCCCTGAGCGGTACCGCTCATCAGGACATAAATAAAGTTCTGTGTCTGTCTGCTTGGCGAGGTGCCTTTTTTTAATTAGTGTTGTTGTTATTCACCTTGCAGCCCAACAAGAGAATCCTGAACTTGTCTGGAAGGAGGAGACACGGCAGAGGCTGTGCCAGACAGTGCGCCGCATGGCTCTCGAGTGAGTGCTGCAAGTCATTTTGCATTAGCTGTGGTTTAGCATTAGTGAAGAAGCTGCGCAGCTCTCGAGGAGAACATATTGCAGGAACATGCATAACTGGAGTTACAATTATTGTGCAGCCCAAGCTTGATGAAATTCCTGTAGTCCAAAAGCAACTGTTTCATAAAGGAGGAAGGTTGCAATGTCTTACGAGTAACAAATGCTGAATGGATGAACATGTAGCATTGACATAACGATACCAAATGTGCAATGGACGTATTATCAGCACTTGCATATGCTTAGTAGCATAGTTGGATATGCAATCTTCATAAGCTGCATGCATAACATATCTCTCAGCCATGCCTGTTCAGGAAAAGCATCGAATGTTGAGTAGCATGCCCACCGTATGTTGGGGCTAGGTATTAAACCAGAGTCACATTCTTCCTGTTAATCTTTCTATTCTTTGTTACTAGTGAAATCATTGTTCTAGCATGATGAATTGTCTAAAGAATAGTCATTACTTCCTACTTAAGGCTGGCTGCATAGGTGGTGAAGCAAAAAATATGCAGCTGATCCCACTGTCAGAGGAATATGTATAACACGAAAGGGGAGAGATGAACAGATCGCTAATCATGATTTAGAACACGGAATGTCGCAGGAGCCCTGTGACATTCCCTGTTCCCTGGAGGGTGTGTTCACATAAACAGTTAAATGCTTATTGTATATCAGAGGTGAACTTATCCATTTCTATCGGTGTTTCGCTGGTATGGCACTGTTTGATGTGGATGAACCGACATCCACACATCAGCTCCACAACATCCGTGACCAACCCCCTGTGGTAGCTGAGGTAGTTTACAAACTAGCTGGACACAGCTGTTGTGTAAACTACTCTAGTAAATAAATGCTGCACAGCAAAGGCATCAGTCATGTTTACTTGCACCACATTGATCTGTCAACTTCGTTGCCGATGCACTTGTGCGGTTCCCCGCGTGTATATCGAGGTGCACTTTGGAACGTGCCTGGAATGCGGTGCCGCCATCCAGGAGAGAGAAGGAAAGAAGCAAGAAAGACCATAAGCCGCATTCGTACCGCTTCGAGCGTCTGCGCTGATAGCGAAGTGTAAAGAACTGGCCACCTTTCTTTGTTGAGAAGGGGGCTGTGAGTTTGATTCCTAGCGCATCAAAAGGAATTTTTCCATGTGTCTTTCTTTGTTGTTCTTGCATGTACATTTTACTGCATCACTTCCATTAAGGATATAACGTGGTGGGGTCATGATGAACCCCAGCATAAAACACTGTCGTGTTAAAACTGTTCTAATATACAGTAGAACCCCGCTGATACGTTTTTCACGGGACCGTGAAATATAAACGTAAGAGCCGGGAAATGTAAGAGCCAAGAAATGGGAAACATTGAAAAATGAGAGAAGTGGTGATCGGCACACAATTTTATTTCAGTGCTAGCGCTTTCAGTGCACGCATCGGCACACTCGGCTAAGATTTCGTCGACAGAGAAAACCTTGGAGGTGGCAATGGCGTCATCGATGGAAACATAATCATTGTACGCGATTCCGTCACCAACAGTTTGCTTCGCTGTGCCATAATTTAGATGTCGGAAGCTGGAAACGTAATTGGCGTCGCCCATTGTGCAGCTAATCCTACAGTCAAGCCAAGTCAAGCTACGTGAAAAGTCAACATTTCTGTCGGCAGTGGCCGCTTGCAATGCCGATTCGCGACGTAACATGCGGGAACGTTCCCACATTGCGACGTAACAGCAGGGTTCCTAATGCATTGAATCCTATGGGAGCTATGCCGGGACCGGCTAAAAAGGATGTAACAGCCGGGAAAACGCAGCAGCCGGGAACGTAACAGCGGGGTTCTACTGTATCTGTAAAATATTCTATTTATCTGCACAAGGACACTAGTGCTGTTAAACAAGAAAATAGTTATTGATGAAACTTTTCTTCTACAGGCAATGGAACCTTCAAAAGCAAGATCCCAAGGCAAATTGCAAGGTGAAGCATTTTTCAGTAATTGACTCTTTTGGTAGTAAGCTTAAATACTATTTTCTTTCAATGCGCATTAACTGTAGGTCTGCAACTATTTTGAACGTTTTGGATATTCTAGTTCTATTCTGTTTGAAAACCATGCATTAAGAATTCGCAGATGTTTGAACTTACTCAGGCATTTGAAAACCGAATATCCAATGCAAATATCTTTTTGAAAGAATTCTGATCCTAATCCTGATTCCGATCTCCATTAGTGCAGAAACCTGTTTACCAAAGATCACACACAACTCAGGCATGGTTATGGCAGTGCCCGTATGGATAAAAATCAGAAGTACAGGGACGCGTAATGGCTGTCACTGACAAACTTTCAGTGCAACTTCTTGCCAGCGTTCGTATAATAAGCATTTTAACTCCCAGCTCAGCAGAACACATGGCACGGCGCTGCTGTAGGCTCATTGCAAGCTTCTGAAGATGTAGCAATCCCAAAACAGCATGTTGCTTGTTTGCTGCCACTGCTCTGTGTGGGACAACTAAGTGTTTGTCACTTACAGAAATGAAAGTAGCTCGCTGTCGCCATGTTAGCCAAGCAGTATACTCTCAAATCCCTTGCACATTCTTCAGGAGCAGTTGTGCCCCCTATGCATGCATACCGCAGAATGCACTCATCCAGTGCAGCAACTGTTTTGGCACGTTAATATGGTTAGCTAGGTAGGCAATATGCTGCATACAGTTAGCGTGAGATAATGGCTTCACGTGGCAGCAGGTACCACGTTTTAGTACAGCAACGCTAGTTTTGCTCACTACAGATTGCTGCATGAATGCATGCACACATGTTGGCGAAATTTTTTTGGTGTATGTGCACATGTTTGTACAGTCTGTTGTCAGCCTTGTCGTAGCATCAGTACTGGATGCCAGAGCTAATACTTTCTTGTAACATTGTGTCTTAAGGTACCACTGTTGAAGATAGTGCCACAATCGTAATAGTTCAGTGCTACTACTTCAAAATAAAAGAAGGTTGCTTGATATATAAATGAAAACTTGACCCTGCTCTTTAACAAGGTGATGTGCTTAGATTTCACCGGCTAGCACATATTGCGGTATCATTCGTGGAATCTCCAGTTTTTGTAGCTTACTAGTGTATTGTTTTCATGACATCCATATTGTAAAAGAGTTTCGTTTTTTAGGGAAAGAACTATCTGTCTTGATAATTCGGTACATAGTTCATGTTTAAGAAATAGTATTTGCTCACTCTTTTCTTGCCCTTTTCTAAACCAGTGGTTCCTCTAAGGAATCTTATAGCTTTGTAAAAATATCCAAGCTAAAATTGGATCAGTCCCAAAACTAGCTTGAGGAAGCAACGTGCTGTCAATACAACTCTGATTAGATCGCTTGTATAGACGTTGCACCACAGATTGGCTTTTGTCTCTCAGATGCATAGAAGCCCACTTGTTCCAGCAGGCTGCGATTAGGCATCACTGAGTTGGAGCATGCCACGTACGGCATGTACTAGACATGGCACAAAGAAATTTTAATTATGTCGCACATTGTGTGCTTCATATATTAAACTTTTCGAAGCTTGGAACATTACAGGCTCCTTGAGATATAGCGAGCATGTTACAGCTGACTCTTGCTTATCAATGTGACAGGCTGTTTTGGGAATTATTCTCTGTTGTTTCACATTCCTTTGTTGCTGCTTTGGATGATGACGGTGACCACTAGATTCCTACCTTTAGTTCTTAGCGTTGTCTCCGTAACACGTGTCTGTGCCTTAAAGTCTTAAAGGCTGGTTGAAATGAAGTTTTCGACAGCATATAAAGCCTACATTTTGATACAGCATAAGTACAGAAGAGCCTCCTTGCAAAATTTGACATTTGAAATATGAGTAGAAGCATCGGGAGCAGCTCGCAGAACTAGCCATGTTTAATACTGATACTGAAAAAGATCATTGTTGCTCTCCAGCAATGATGCATAACTCAGGCATGACAAAATGCTTTTCCTCTTGGCACAACCTCAAAAGTGAGGAGACCTCCCGAGATCTCAGGGGTGGGAATGAAATGAACCGTGCACTGAAGCAATGAAATCAACCTTGCACTTTCCACTTTGGTGTGGTTTAGAGGCTGCCAACAAGAAGGCCAGGTGTGCAGCTTTGTCAAGGTTGCATCAGTGGTGCACAGTTTTACTCACCCACAAAAAATTTAACCAGGGGGACATTCTTCCTCAGTTACGTTGTAAGAGTTGACGTTACATAGGCAGTTACGTTCGTTGTAACAATTGCAACTGAAGACATTGAATGCACTGTTATTGGTGTCTTCTCATGCAGCTGCCAGCCGAGTTCAGCTTGGTGGAGGAAGATCCGTCGGAGCTGGTGGTGGCAGGCGTCTACGTGCGCCTGTTCGTGCAGAATCCGGGCTGGACACTGCGCCGGCCGCTAGAGTTCCTCACAGAGTGCCTCGACCGTATCTGTGGCCTACTTGCCAAGGAGCCTCTGGAAGTGTGTGGTTTACCATCTAGTTTGAGGGTCAATCATATTGGAGATCAATCATAATGGAGGTCACTGTGTGGATCAGCCAGACATTCGTTAAAGCATAAAGCTTGTCTCATTTAAGCAATTTGATGCACTATTAGTGGAGCCAAGAAAACTACACGAAGAGGTCAGTACTGGTGCTAACACGCCAACTGGATTTACTGAACACGAACAGCGCCAGCCAGCAATAGTGCTAAGAGCGATAAATAATGGGGAAATCAACAAGAAATATTTGCTTCTCATTGTGCCTTTAAATTGCTGGCAGAATTCTCTTGAGAGAGAGAAGTGCCTGTCCTGTTTTCATCGTTTGGCCGATGAGTTGCTTGGCACTGTTAAGTGACACTAAAGGAAAAAACATTTTTTCTCATATTTGTAGGTTACCTTTTCACAGTACCAGAAGCACCACTCTTTCAAGGAGAAGACCCTCACTAAGCTGGAAAACATGCAAAAAGGAAGTACAGGTGGTGACACTGCTTGGAAGTTCCAGCAGTTAAACGTGTGACATCATAAGACCTGCTAAGTTAGCATACATGGCTATACATGGCCATACATGGCATACATGTTGTCTGCTAAGGCATACATGGCTCTTGATTGGTAAGAAAGGCATACACTGTGTTCTTTGTGTTCTAAGGAAGCCAGAGACTTAACATAGGGAGTTTCAGAAAATTTGGTGGGAGTGAGGCTAACGGTGGGAATGAGGCCATCATGAGGCCCAAGTTATGGTGTGAATTTCAAAGCTTTATTACATTTTAGTTTTGAACGTAATATGGCTGGATTAACAACAGTTGAGTTCTCGGAAGTATGTTATTAGTATAAACCATTCACTTTTTCACTTTAGTGACCCTTTAATGTGTCATATTATGGAAGCCGAGTTTGTACGTTCAGTCAGAATGAACTGCTTATTTGGCCTATAGACTTTGTTGATCTTTTCAAGGTAACCTTGCTTTATATTTTGAATGCAAGGCTTTTTTTTTTTTTTTTACCTTAGTGTTGTAAAGTGCAGAATGCTTAGGAGCTATGTAAGTGAGCTATATGTGTATGTTAAGTCATTGTCATAACATAGACACTGCTAATGCTGCTCATGGGTTCTAAGGCAGCAAGCGCACCAGAATGCAACAGTTAAGAAAATGATGTGGTGGTACTTAGCTGAATGCTTTTACTAGCAGTCAGGCTCAAGTGGTTTGACTCCCACCCATCACTAATGGCAACAGTACACTGAAGAACTTTCTGCCAGCAGTGCACTACAATTATTTTGTGTGTTCTGCACTTGCCTATCTTATTGGACATTGTCTTAAACAACCACTATTCACTGTTGTAGCTCAGGGGGTATAGTTCTTTGCTGAAAGACAAGAAGGTTGTGCGTTCTGTCTCTAGAAAAAATGGCCGCATCTAACTGCGAATAGAATGTGCAAATGCTCGCTAACTTAAATTTTTGCCAAGTTAGAAGGTCTAAGCTAGTTGGACGGTGTTTGCACAAATTAAATGCTTTGTTCAGTAGGTCAAGGATGTCTGGGTAGTGGCGTGTGCAGAGTGAACGGGAGATGTCTCCTTTGAAACAGAGTGGGAATGGGGTGTCCAGAAATTTGTTTAATTTACATTAACTTTATTCTGAGACACTGCAGGCTTCACTGAAGGAAAGTGAACATTGTATAAGGATGCCTTGTCCATCTCCTGGCAAGTACTTGTAGATGCACAAGTACTAGTTTGATGTATGAACATTCATGTCACGCTTTTTCATGAAAAGTATTGGTTCACCAGCCAAGTGCAGAAACAAATTTGTTATTGGGCTCACAAGTACGTGCACAAACTGCTCTTTAGGCAATGTGTTGCAGAAATTCAGTAAGAGCAGTCCAGCTTGCCAAGTCACGAGTAAAAAATTTCAAGTGAAGCATAGCAATTGCTTCATAAAAATTTTGTATATAGCAATGTTCACTGAAGCCACATTGTGTGCACAAGGAGGCCATATTTGCCTTAATGTCCATGTTTGCAGTCCTTTAATTGTCACCCATTGGATATAACTCACGAAAGCAAGTCGCATATACAGTTACAATCAGGGTGCGCACAGGTCCTTGAAATCCTGGAACACCCTGGAAATCAAAAATTTCATTTTCAAGGCCTTGAATGTCCTGGAATTTCATTTCAGTCCTTGAAAACCCTGGAATCTTGGGGATTTTCACAGGGTCCGATTGTACTACTCGCAATTCACGGCACTTGAATGTGTCTGGGACAAACTTCACTGGATATCGCGTTCCGCGACACCGCAATCGCGAAGTCAAACACTGTCAAAACGCCTGTACTCGATGGATCGGGGCATGCCCACACCCGCAGCGCCATTTTTTTTTTATCTGGCTTGCTTCGGCTTCGGCTACTGATGGCCACAATGAGCATTAAGCCACAATATCATTATGATGCAAAAAAAAAAAAAAACTGAAAGACCTGCCTTGAGCTTCAGAACTTCTAGTCTAGTGAAACTGTGCAATAAATGAACAGAATATCCTTTGTTTTGTACAACACGTGAACTACAATAGTGTTCCTTAATTTTTGTCAAAGGTCCTTGAAAAGTCCTTGAATTTTTCTCTTGGGAACCTGTACGAACCCTGTACAATGTAAGAAAGAGTAGTCTTGCCTTCAATGCAGCGTTACAAACATAAGCTTGTAACAAATTTTTGCATAACTGTCAAGTTATTTTCCTGGAAGAGGCTACTTCATTATAACGATGTTTGACTGTAGTGTCTTAATGGGAATGCATGGCCTCTTTTGTTTTACACAGACCGACAAGGATGAAAGCAGTCCCCTAGAGCTGCTCTGCACAGCTGCCTGCGGTGTGCTTCAGGGTCAGCCTAACCTGCGGGAGCGACTACCTGTGCTGGGGCACCTGCCCCAGCTGTGCCAAGCGCTAGCACGCAGGCCGGGCCTTCCCGGCTGTCTTCGCATTCTGCACCAGGCTAGCTCCAGCCAGGTAAGCCATGCATGAGAGTAGCGACCAGACCACAGCAGGTTTTCCACTGCAGCTACCTGTTGTGGTCATTTGTGCTATGCATCTGCGCATTGTGCTGTAGGGCATATTTATCTAACATCACAACACATTCATCTAACAGTTCATAAATGGAAACAGCAGCATAAACTAAAAGACAAACATCTGCCTCTTTCCTAATCTGTTAATGTGCATATGTATGTCTATTAAGCTTTTTACGTATTTTTTGCTCTGGTGCATGTCACACCCTATAATGTTGCTAAAAGTGGAGTGTACCTTTACTACAGTGCATGGAGCAGTTCTCTTGGACTACAGTCACTGAATCAATTGTCACCTCTCACAGATTTTTGCAAAGCATAGTAGTTTTGTTAAAGTGGCTTAAATGAATGAAAGTTAATGCGATGAATCTTTCATTCTCACTGAAGCTTACTAGAGGTGTGCGAATATTCGAAATTTCGAATAATTTTCTAGTAGAGGTTGCTATTTGATTTGATTTGCACTTAACCTTCGTTATGTGAACTGTTCGAAGTTGGTAACTACGGGAAAAAAATATGCTGTCTCTCTTGACAAGTGGCCATTACCGCATGCAGTATGCTTCGCCGCATAACACCCGTGTACTGCAGTGGAACACTCGTGCAGGGCCGCACCGGAGCTAACACTCGTGTATTGCGGCGAAGCTGTGTACTGCAGCAAAGCTAACACCTGTGTACTGCGGCGAAGCTAACATCTGTGTACTGCAGCAAAGCTAATACTCGTGTACTGCGGAAAAGCTGACACTCGTGTACTGCAGGAAAGCTGACACATGTGTACAGAAGTGAAGTTAGCTCATCTTTCTGTTGCACATTTCTCTGTTACTGTCCCTCAGCACTTTGTAATAGCACTGTGGGAGCACACTAGTCATGCAATAAATCTTTTTTTGCCCATGTCTTGCAGTACATTTCTCCATAATTCGGCATGGTATTACTAAAAAATATTCGAAAATTGTTTGAAAAATATTCAATTCGCACTTGAACATAAATATTGGAATTCGCTTCTCGCTCAAGATTTTGATATTTGCACAGCTCTAAATCTTACCTCTTTTTCGTTTCTGTTGTTGTGTCACTGTGGTTTTTCACTCTGGAACTCTTTCGGGTGAGAAATGCTGTGTTTCACATGAACAATCACAGTGTGACAGTTTGCTTCTTTCACAGAGCAGCAAAATTGCACAGCATTTCTGTCTTGTCGCATGCTCATATTAATACAAAGTGTCCTCGGCCAACTTCTATATTGAACACCATATGTGGCAACCAGTTCTTTTGCTTTGCACAGTTCACCTCTGGTGTTGTAACGGATATGTAAGGCAGCGATATAAAAGCATGGCTAGCACTTTTGAACTGCCCTGTACAAATGTTTTCACTTTACACAGGCCTGTGCTCAGTCGGTGGGTGTAGCCTGCTTAGACCCTCTAGGCCGTTCCCTGTCATGCCCAGACTCAGCTCAGCTCGCCTGCCAAACGTTACTTGGGCTTTGCCAAGCATCTGTACCCGGTCTCGTTCAACAGGTGAGCTTCCTCAACCTTGTTCTCTCCTAATTTGCCCAGGGTGCTTCGTTTTCAAGCTAGTCCTACTGATCGTATATACACTGCTATGAATCTCCTGATAAACAGCCGTGACTTTACTGCGAAAAGAAAATAACGAAAAAGAGCTGTTCTAAAAATTTTCTGTTCTTGAGCATGTTGCAAATGTTGACACATTTGCCATAGTGATGCATTTGTCCACACCATGTTTGACACATTTGCCCAGGCCAAGTTTGACACCTTTGTCACATAGTGACACATTTGTCCAGATAAGAGGTGCATTCACGTTGCTGTTGCATGGCTATTTCTCTTATAGGCTGTGCGTGGTGGCCTGGTGGAACAGCTTCTGAACCTTTTGGGCAAGCCATCAACTAGTGCCACAACCAAAGCTCATGCTGTGCAGGCACTAAAGGCCATGGCAGCAGACATGGCCAGTGGGGACCAGGTCAGTTTTGCATAATTTTTTCTTTTTTTAGCTCAGGTGGCTAGCATACAGCTGAAAGTTTATGCTCAGGTACTAGCTTTTAGCTACTACCCAAATATACTAGCTTTTAGCTAGTATATTTTTGTCTCGCTTCCATTTCCCAGTACAGTGCTTTTGTGTGTACATAATTTAACAGCAAAATGCCATTTTAGCATTAATAACGAAAGGGAAGGGGTCAAGGGCTCGTTCTTTATTTGTTAGAAACAAGTTAATGAGCAAACAGACATTGAAGCCCAGGAAAGCATAGGGGAAGTTACTTGTGGTATTTTAATTGCGGAGAAAGTAGAAAGGAATTAAAGTGGACGAAAAGACAAACCTGCCTTCGGTGGGACCCGAACCCACGACCTTCGGATGTCGCGTCCGATGCTCTACCAACTGAGCTACGAAGGCGGCCGTCCCCCCGTCCACTTTATTGTGTATTTATGTGCATATTATCCTGGGAGTGTTAGGCAGCGCCACTCATGGCCAAGGCGGTGTGCGAGGAACGCACTTTCTTGCCAGGAGGCGTCACGTAGAACGTGAACTTAGCTGAGATGGCTGCTGCCCAATAAGCCCTCGCATGCTACCTAAGGCACCAAGTCTGCCGCAACGAGGCCCACGCTATGAAATAACGAAAGGGAAGGGGTCAAGGGCTCGTTCTTTATTTGTTAGAAACAAGTTAATGAGCAAACAGACAATGAAGCCTAGGAAAGCATAGGGGAAGTTACTTGTGGTATTTTAATTGTGGAGAAAGTAGAAAGGAATTAAAGTGGACGAAAAGACAAACCTGCCTTCGGTGGGACCCGAACCCACGACCTTCGGATGTCGCGTCCGATGCTCTACCAACTGAGCTACGAAGGCGGCCGTCCCCCCGTCCACTTTATTGTGTATTTATGTGCATATTATCCTGGGAGTGTTAGGCAGCGCCACTCATGGCCAAGGCGGTGTGCGAGGAACGCACTTTCTTGCCAGGAGGCGTCACGTAGAACGTGAACTTAGCTGAGATGGCTGCTGCCCAATAAGCCCTCGCATGCTACCTAAGGCACCAAGTCTGCCGCAACGAGGCCCACGCTATGAAATAACGAAAGGGAAGGGGTCAAGGGCTCGTTCTTTATTTGTTAGAAACAAGTTGATGAGCAAACAGACATTGAAGCCCAGGAAAGCATAGGGGAAGTTACTTGTGGTATTTTAATTGTGGAGAAAGTAGAAAGGAATTAAAGTGGACGAAAAGACAAACCTGCCTTCGGTGGGACCCGAACCCACGACCTTCGGATGTCGCGTCCGATGCTCTACCAACTGAGCTACGAAGGCGGCCGTCCCCCCGTCCACTTTATTGTGTATTTATGTGCATATTATCCTGGGAGTGTTAGGCAGCGCCACTCATGGCCAAGGCGGTGTGCGAGGAACGCACTTTCTTGCCAGGAGGCGTCACGTAGAACGTGAACGTAGATGAGATGGCTGCTGCCCAATAAGCCCTCGCATGCTACCTAAGGCACCAAGTCTGCCGCAACGAGGCCCACGCTATGAAATAACGAAAGGGAAGGGGTCAAGGGCTCGTTCTTTATTTGTTAGAAACAAGTTGATGAGCAAACAGACATTGAAGCCCAGGAAAGCATAGGGGAAGTTACTTGTGGTATTTTAATTGTGGAGAAAGTAGAAAGGAATTAAAGTGGACGAAAAGACAAACCTGCCTTCGGTGGGACCCGAACCCACGACCTTCGGATGTCGCGTCCGATGCTCTACCAACACGCACGCCGCCTTGGCCATGAGTGGCGCTGCCTAACACTCCCAGGATAATATGCACATAAATACACAATAAAGTGGACGGGGGGACGGCCGCCTTCGTAGCTCAGTTGGTAGAGCATCGGACGCGACATCCGAAGGTCGTGGGTTCGGGTCCCACCGAAGGCAGGTTTGTCTTTTCGTCCACTTTAATTCCTTTCTACTTTCTCCACAATTAAAATACCACAAGTAACTTCCCCTATGCTTTCCTGGGCTTCAATGTCTGTTTGCTCATTAACTTGATTTTAGCATTAATGTTATATGATGGCATGTCATGCAATGTATGTTCCTCTTTGTGCATTATCTCTCTTATGCAATAATATCCCCTATGAGATCTGTAGGGCATGTTTAAATAAAATAAATAAATTGGTATAATATAATGTCAACAGAGTATTCGTAGTTCATTGTGCAGTGGTACAAAGGGTATAGATCAGAGCTTAGCTTGTGGTGCCTGCTCTGCTTAGGCAAGGTCATGGGTACATATTATATTGTTCACGTCGTAGATGTCCTCTCAGAAACAGGAGTGTCCGCAACATGAGATTTCTAAAAGAAAGATGCATACTTTAATTTGCCTGGGAGATTCACAATTTCGGACCGATCCTCCCGATCGTACGGGCATGGCCATAAATCTCCCAATAAACAGCCTTAATACTGCCGAGAAAAGAAAACATAAAGAACACTGGTTCTAAAGATTTTTCATGCCTCGAGGAACCCAAACAGTTCGCAATGAGGCACCTCCTCTCTGCCTGCTTAGGTAGAGGGAGGGGAGGCCACCACTTCGATTGTGTGTGGCCTTCGTTTTTTATGTGTTGGCGTGTTAGTTTCATCAGGACGAGGAACTCGCGATACCACACTGCAGCACACAGAAAGTTGGCACCACCACCATACAATGGTGTTCTGTGGTGTAGTATGCTAAGTGTTGGATGGGCCACTAGTTCTCTCATGTCGTAGCACATGTTGCCCTCCGTGCACGCATAATTACCCGTAATTGTTAGTACTGGTATGGTTTTCCATACCTCAGGGCTTTACTGGCAGTCATTCAGAGTTGTGTATGATACTACTGCTCCTCTGGTACTCGGAAATAAGAACGTGCGTATTTTTCTTTTCTTGTTGCATCTCTCCTTTGCTTTGTAAATCTCCCGATCTTTGAGGTCCTTGGGTTGGCAGTTATGAACATAAACTCTCGTTACGGTGTAAGATATATACTCTTCAGATGGGGACACTTCATGGCTTACTCGCATGATTTGGCTGACCAGATAAAGTAGCAGCAGCACGTGCCCAAGCCGACTGATGGCAGTGTGTACCTTGTGATGCAACTTGAAAACAGAAAAATATCTTCACTGCGGTTGCTATAGCAACCAGTGCTTTGTGGAAAATCAGAAACAGTGAAATTATGTCAATGGCAGAGACGGAAAGCGCCTGTTTCGCGCACGTCTCAAGGTTGGTCAGTCGCGCCGAGTATTCATGCATGGAAGTGCCTGTCACTGAGTTAGGGTTTCTCATGAAGTACGCTCGGAGTTTCGCCTACTTCTGATAGGCAGGCACTGCCGTCAGTGGGCGAACAGGTGTTGAACGCTGCTACTTCATCTGGTTGGTTGCTCTACTAGTGACTGTCACTAGAACGTGACTGTCACTAGTTTCTGATTAGACGTTTTAGCCTGTAACAGCTTCTGTGACCTGCACCTTTCCATTAAATTGGAAAGGTCATGCATTAGCAGATCTTGTGAGAAATTCAGGATGAGAAGCACACTTGGCCTTGAAATTGAACACTGTCAAATCTAGAGAGAGTGACTGGCATTCTGAATTTGGGCCTCTGGACTGCCTTTCAAGCATGTAGCGTTGGCCAGCTTATATATTAATCGAGTGTCAAACCCGTGTGTTCACTTCAACACGTAGCAGTAATTACACCATTTTAGCTTGGTTACCACGGGTAATGCCTTTCCTAAAGTTCTGGAATATCTGCAGGAGCATTTCTTGAGCATTGTTAAAGGTGGCAAAAAAAGTCGAGGCAGTGTTATAACACTAAAGTTGTATGTATAACTATATTTTACTCTATGTAATTGTCGTCAAACACTGTTCACAGTCTAATCTGAAACACACTATCACTCTATTTTGGTATCTCCTTAAAGTGCCATGTCTGAGGTGCTTCCAGTGTCTTCTACACATTGCTGAGGCAGACACTGCTGCTGCTGAGGTCACGATAGCATCTGGAATGGGTACAATACAGCATATGAGCTGACCATGAGTGCTTGAATTGTCAGTTTAATGTTGACTTCTGAATAGAAGCAGCAAAAGGCTTGGATCTATAGAAATGAATGCCGGGCCCCTTGGTGGGGATCTGAGTAAGTGAACATTAAGTGAGTAGCAATCCAGTGAATGAACGCCTACACATGTTCACTATGTGCGTTGGTACACTGTCTAGCTGTACGTGTTCATGCCTTTCTTCTCACAGCGTGACTGACCCGTGCTGGCCTACTGCATGGCACAATAGATGAATTTCAGTTTCTTTTCATTTTCAAATGTCTGTGTGGACTTGCACGTATTGCATGTCCTGGCTGTTTAAAAGAGATTACGGATCCTTGTATTGGACCACCCCGGCTTGCAGGTGAACAACCTTCTCGGCCAGTCCACCGTCTGGTCCGACTACAAGGATCAGAAGCATGACCTCTTCATGGCACCTGCTTCCACAGCTGGCTACCTGCCCAGTGAGTTGCAGCCACCGTTCCCGCATGTCTTGTATATTTTCTGTAATTTTCTTCTTTTCTTGCACCTTTATTGCGCATGTTTAATGAGTAACTCAACCCTTATGAAGCATTAATAAGACCATTGCTGCACTTGCTGCACAAACAGTGCAAATGTTGAGATGCACAGGTTCCTAATTTTAACTCTTTCACTATGGCACCACAAGTCGTTGAACACGGAGTGACAGTGACTTGAACTCGCTCGAAAAATTTATATCCCGGCCTTGAAGACAACGTACGCCGTCTGGCATAAACTTCAAACACTTCTCCTTCAGTTTCAGTTTTTTTCGATTGAGTTTCGAGGCACAGCTGCAAGTGAAATTTGAACTGGAAGCAGTGTCGAGTCCACTGAGATTGGCAGCACTTACAGCGCTGCCCACCATGAAAGCCAGTTTCTTTTTGGCAAGTGCATTGGCCGTTTCTGCTGCTTATTTCTGCAACCACAGCTGTAGTGCTGGCTCTACTGTCGGTGTAAAATGGGTAAATTTTAGTTCTGACAAAGACACGCCAGTGCAGGTGTCTCAGCGTAAGCCCAAGATGCACCGCGCTGCATCAAGTTTTCACCCACAAGACATTTAGTGCCCATGTAGGGGCTGCACTATGCAGAGTGTTCGTTTCTGTTTTTTTTATTACTGAGGTGATCAATACTTTGTACGAGAACACAAAGAAATATGCATGGTTGCATATTTTGGGCCGACAGACACACCCAGTGTGACGGCTCAGGGGAGGAAGTTTCCCCAATGAAGATACTCAGACTATGACTTATTATGTACTAAGATTCATAGGAGCTGATTCTCTTAAAGGATGAAAACACCTTGTTTAGGACACAAACATGGTGAGATCCCCAAAGAAAGCAAAGCCTTCTTTGTGACAAACATAGATGCTTCTACTGTTGAGACATGCCTTGCTGGATTGCAGGTGCTGGGACGGCCATTGCCGGCTACCTGACACAAGGTTCGAGCCAGCACATGCCACAGACGCCGCCACCGCTGGGCGAGAGCTGATGCCTGTCGGGACTTACATGCAAAACGAACGTGCCTTCCACTGTGATGTCGGGGTCGCTGCCAAACCCTGTTCCTATCTGGTCCAAAGCTATGCGGGGGATCGTGGTGTCTGCATGAAGGCGTGGTTTGCAGAACACAAGTGGGCCTTACCAGAAGGAGGCCATCCCCGCATAATCCACTCAACGACAGGGCCCACTCGCCACTGTTTACCATTAGCAGTATTTGTCGACACTGGCAGATATGCGTGGCCTGTTGTCAGTTTCGTGACCGAACTTGTGCCTCCCCTGGCATCCCAAATTGGTGCTGCAACAGTCGCTGGAGGGATGTTTAAGCCAAAGGAGTGAGGCCACTGCGTTGTTTCGTCCTCCTCCTGCATTCAGCCTGCTAAGTGGTTTATAATGCTCGCTAATGCAACGAGTCTCTCGTCTCTCGTGGTGTTATCAAAGTGACGGCCACATATTGAGCAACCCACAGACGCATCCGCTTTGTATCAGTTTTGTTTTCCTTTGTAATTTTAATGTTGTTGCCTTTCAATGTTTTTCTTTACTTTCTTTCTGTGGACGCAGAGTTGAAAAAATGTGGGGGCTTTATAATGCTGACCGGTACTGTCGAGGAAAGAGTAGTTTTACAATGGCCGTTTGTAGGCATCTGTTTCTGTATATTGTCCGTCATTATCTTTTGCTACATTCTGAAAGTGTGGATGTGATGGTTATCATGAAATGCTTGTGTGTGTTTTGAAACCGGTTTGCAATAAAGACATTCCCCTTACAGTTGTCTGTACAGAACAACACGTTTGCCTTCAGTGCAGGATATCTGTGTGTACCTTCTAGTGGTATTGTTGTCGTGCATACATTTAGAGACAACATGAGTGTTTGTTTTCCAGATGATGGCAAAACTGGATAACAAGCAGTACATACATGCATATTAGGATTGTTACGACAGCCGGTCACATACTTTATGTTGTTGACAAGAGGGTCAGATTTATTATGCTACTTTTCATTCCTTAGTCAACTTATTTACAAAATAAAATAATTTTTTGTGTGTGTGTGTCCTGTAGCTGCATCTCCATCACGTGGTGTTTCTGGGGTAAGGGCTGCTGTTTGGCTGGTAGCTTCACTGATACAGTAAAGGGAGCTTCCCACACAGGTGTGTGGAACTGTAATGGAGAACTTCCTTTGTCTTTTGTTAGAACTGCTGCTTACACTAAGATGTGCCTTCAAAACTCAGTTTTGTCAGCAAAGTTAGGAGTAGAATAATGCTGCGGCAATGTTGGTTTTCATTCACTTTTCTCATCATTCACTTGTCAAAGTTAAAATCTAATCAGTCAATGCTAAATATGCTTATGTGACATTAGATATTGAATTGCAGCATTGCCTAAATTTCAAAGGTGCTTCCTCCTCTGCATTTCTGTATTCGCAACCTTGCTCACAACGAAGTCTATCTGAAATTTCGTAGATGATATCTGAAGGATGAAAAAAATTTTCGTATGGGGTCTGCAAACAGTTTTATGCAGAGGCCAACAATTTAGTCATTAGCACGTTTTACTGTGTAGGCACCTCCGACTGCAGCGAGGCACACGAGCGCACTGCAAAGCATGGCAATGTCAGCGTTGTTTGCTTGTTAACTGCTCTTACTTATTCATCTCATGTCGCAAGTTCGCGGCAGCACTACCTGCGCCTCCAGTAATAGCAACATTAATAAGATGGACAGTCGTGCAGCAATAAACATCGTCGCTGGCAATGCTTTCGTTTTTTCCTTGGTGTAACAACAGTGTGCCGAAACTGAGGGCCATGTGCTTCGAGGCTAAGTGAGCGGAGGCCAACATTCAGTTGAGCTAGAAGCATCATTACCGGTGCAGGAGGTAGAGAGATGAGGGGAAGGAAACTTTGAGAGGACGACCACAATGGGGGGCTGGGGGGGGAGGGGGGAGGGATTATGAGAGAGACGTTAGTTTTGGTTGAGAAGCTGGGAGGATGTCCTGAATCATAGCTTTTACTTAAATAATATAATTACTTTCTGTGGTTTTACGTGACAGACTACATATTATGAGGCATTCCGTAATGTGGGCTCCGCATTGGTTTTGAACTTCTGCAGAGCTTTAAATGGGCCCTGAACCATACCCGGCTTGGTGAAAAAAACATTCTGTGGCTAGCCTACACATCTCAGCCAAATGCTATAGTCGAAGCATAGCGTTCACAAGTGGAGCACAAAGCTTTCCTCGGGAGCCTTCAACTAAAAAAAATCACAGCATATTCACGGGGTGAATGATGATGAGTGGGGCGAAGCTCCGGAAGGAATCATCGGTAAACCGTGAAACTCTTCCGTGCAATTCGCCCCACAATTAAAAATGAAACACTTGAGTAAATGTCATCAAACTATTATAACATCTCGCATCTTTCATCATCAACTACAAGTACCGCCATCTAGTTTTATAACATCTCGCGCGTGCTACGAATCCTCACGGTTCAACTATGCACAATGCACAAGTGAAATCTCCCACCGGCACTTCATTGCAAGTCAAGATGCAGTGTATATATATATATATATATATATATATATATATATATATATATATATAGGGCGAGCGCGTGCCGGGAGCCACGCACTCGCCCTCGGCGCGTGCGTGCCTCCCGGCAGGCACGCGCCGGTGGCTACCTACTACTGCTACTACTACATACATTGGGGACGCACGACCCACGCCTTAAGGAGCTTCGCCCCTAAAAGAGGCTTCTCTTCATGCTCCATGTATATGCTCTGTGTCGTCATAGAGCACACACAAGGAGCATCGCTGCTACTTGCCGACGGCAGGCATAAATCAACCCATGCGGCTTGCGCCCCTCGCGCCCGTGTGCGGGCCCTTTGCGGTGCGTTTTTTAAAACAGAGCGCGTGTGCCCTGCACTCGCTTTTCTTTGCATTGTGATCACCTAGGCAAAAAATTTGCTGGAAACATGGAAAAATGTATTTGCTGATGCGCAAATCTCATAGATGCCATTGGAGGGTGTCCATAAACTACCCCGGTGGTGTCGACGCGAATGGTGCAGTGCAGAATTCACCGTAAGTATTGTTTCCCAGGTAGCCAACAAATGCATGCTAGCAGCCTGTAAGAAATGATAAATGATTCCCAAACTTAAACAATCATTGATCAGTGTGTTGTAGATTAGTTTGTGTCCTGTGGGACTTCAGTGCACCAAGTTATGGGACTCTAACTGAAGAACAAGACTGTAGTTGAACCCAAAATCTTTCTTGGAGAAGGTGGTAAAGGACTAGGATGCATTAGGGTGCATTAGAGCTGATTAAGGTGCATTAGGGTACATGACTGATTAAAGGGCATTCATGTGTACTTTGCCATGTTAGAGTTGATTACAAAGGGTTAAACGAGATTGGTGTGATTAAGGAGGATTACAGCAGATTAGGGTTGACTAAGGTGGATTAGTATAGATAAAAATGGATTACACCTTTAATGCTTTGTTTAAATAGGCGGCCTATTAGACTGAGCTCAGTTAGGCTTGTCTTAGTCTTAACTTAATTAGACCTGGCTCAATTTATCTTAGGTTAATTAGTGCTGACCTAATCACACATAATAAAATGCCTTAACGAGCTTGAATTATGCAACAATTATACCGGGGTTAATTAGTATAATTAACCTTGACCTAATTAGTCTGAACTTATGCTGCTTTATTATACTACGTTAATTAGGCGTCGTTTAATTACTATTACCTTAATTAGACCTGATTTGCATTGTGTTAGCCTAATTAGTCGCGGGTTATTTAGTATCATCTTAACTAGGCTTGAATTCACTAGTCGCAGCCTCATTTACCTTGGATAAATTAGTCTTAGCTCATTTAGGTTTGACTTCATTAGTGATAACTTAGTTATACATGATTTAATTAGTCCTAGCTGAATTAAGCTTGGCCTTTAGTCTGCTTACACTAGACTTAATTGTATTAGGATTAAGCCTTGCTTAATTTGCTTTACCTCAATTAGACTTGATTTAATTGTTACGGTTGCAAAGCTGAAACACCTCGGTTGCGTGTGTGTTCAGGAGGCGATTGATTGCCGTTCATTCTTCATATCGGGTGTCCTCAATGCACAAAGGGTCACCGGTGAAAGCTGGAAATTAAAATATAGCAAACGTGCGCTCGTGTGCAGTCGTGGCCGAGTGGTTAAGGCGATGGACTAGAAATCCATTGGGGTCTCCCCGCACAGGTTCGAATCCTGTCGACTGCGCAAGTGTATTTTTTTCTTTTCTTTTTGCCTTAAATCATAATGTTAAGCTTTGCTACCTGTATTGGGACAAAAACCTTCGACGAACGTGGTACATGCACAGCCTCTCGATGCTACATATCGCCGATCGCTGTTTTGACAAAAGTAAGTGTCCTGCAAATTGCGACAGAAAGCAGGTAAACGCGGGTGTATAATTGTGTTCCGGAAAATGTGTCCAAATATCAGAGAAGCAGATATCTGCGCAAATTTTGGGGATGTACCTAGTTCATTGCGGCAAGCACTGTGGAATGTGTAGGAGCGAAAATATGAACCGTAGTTAACAAAATCAGGCTAATTAGCTTTTAAACCAGAGGAACAAGACGCTCAAACCTAATTAAAAAGTGGAAGTGATTTATGCAGGGAATCTGTACCGATTGTAATATTTGCAAAAGGCCGATGCTTCTAATTTCTACAGATCGATGAAATCCAGATAATTTCGCCAAGGAAGCCGAAACTGAATGGTCTAAGAACCCTCCTTCTTTCCCTCCTCCTCAGTCTCACTTCCCTTTCCCACCTCCTTGCTGTAATATATTTGCTTTCTTTTTTCCCGAGGCAGCGTCAAACGCTGGCGTGGCTCTTTCACGAAGGCGGCCTGGTTTCAGTTCCCTCGCCATGCCATGTTAGCATAAAGGACTCGAAGAAATCGTAAAAGCGCTCAGATGTGTTTGGTCAGAACGTTAACTAGGTGCCAAGGAGCATCATAAGAAAGGAATAATATTATTTACTTGGCCCAGGAAGCCCTGAAAAAATGACCGGGAGCGCCATATCCTCGGTGATGAGCGTCAATCATCTCCAAGTGTAACGAAAAACCAAGTACCAGCGCAGGTTCAAACACCCTGCCTGAACGCAAAGATTTATTACTAACAATTGCATTTGACACACATCTGGTAGAGTTCCTTCACGACAAAAAGCAACGTTCATTTTTAAATTATTATTGCAAAAACCGATGTAAGTTCCAGTGTTGCCGATGTCCATACACATACAAAAGGTGCGACTACGAAGATAAAAAAATTCCGTTTTGAACATTTCTCCTGACTTCCCAGCGAAACCACCGCAAGCTTGTGAACAGGAAATCGATGAAGGACGATAGACAGCCCCTCTAACGAGAGATGATACTGAGGCTTTGTTTTAGTGCCCCCGTGGCGCATGCTCGATATGCCGAGTTTTCAGGTCGCGACAGACATTTTACTTCGAGCTACAACAGCTTCGCTGTTAAAAAGGAATTACAATCGAAAAATTCTCATTCACTACTGAGCACACGAACTAAGCAGTGCCGGCACGTCACCCGAGGAGCTTCCCGGCCTTGACGAAGTTCAGTGTTTTTAGGTGGCGTTGCGTGGTCCCTCGCTGCCCGTCTTGCTTTGTGGAGTTGATCCCCAGGCCTGGCTTGGAAAAAAGAAAAATAAAGAAGGAAAAAAAATCGTAGCAGAGCGTGGTTTCGATCCACGGACCTCTGGGTTATGGGCCCAGCACGCTTCCACTGCGCCACTCTGCTGATTGGAAAGCGTGTGCGTAGTGAAGCAGCTGTTTTATATAGCGGAGCGTGTACAGTTGTCACTCGGACGATCTGATTCAGCGTCGACCAGCTAGTGTCCTTCAAACATAAGCAGCGCTGGAGCGACTCAGAATTAAGGTCAATCTAGCGACGTGAAGCGTTCCGTCCGCCTGGAGCAAGGAAAAAAAAAAAAAGCTTACGCAAAAGCGGATTCGCAGCCTCCTCAAGCCGCGTCCACAGTCACGGCTGTAATACTGCGGCGGGGCATAATTTTGTGACGTGACATTAAGGGGAGGGTCGCATCTGCATATCCAGTCATTTCCCGTAGGAACGAGTGGTGTACATTTGATTAAAGACTCAATCAATCTATCAATACTCTAAAGAACGCGACCTATGGTAAAGTCACGGTTCGCAAGTGTCCCGTTGCAATTAATCATATCGACATGATTACGTCCTCGTGCCTTTTCCAGACCAAGCGGTCCTTTAATGCAGTAGCGCACCCAGGATTTCTGTCAGGGGGCTGTTCAATTTGTCACGAAGGGCCGGGCAAGCGATTACACAGTTGTTGCGTGTGTAAAAAAAAAAAAAAAAAGGTAAATAAAATGCCAAATAATAGTGACATCAATGATGATGATCATTTTTATTATTTTTTCGGCGTTTTGCAGACATTAGCTCCACATTCTTCTAGGACATAGGAGCAGTTACGGAGTGGGAGGGGGGATAGGTCGGCTACAACCCCCGAAACCCCTCCCCCCGTCGGTGCGCCACTGCTTTAATGGGCGTCATTCTGTCCCTCCAGGTGTTTATGCAGCCCCCCTCCCCCCAAATTCTCTAGACAACCAATGACTCGGTATCCCCCCTCTCCCGCTTACTGGTTGCACGATGGTTAATAATACGCCCTCCCCCAAAATCGAAATTATGGATAAACGCCTGTGTCCCTCAGCTGTGGAGCTCGTGCTCCAACCAAGGCACCTCGATAATGGACCTTTCATTTGCACCTCCATTCTGGGCAGCTCAATCCGTTCCACATAAGACTTTTTAAACCTGCTGTTTGAACGCTTCCTTTTCTTGCTATTGTACACTCTAAAAAGCTGAAACTTGCGGTAAAAGGTAAACAGATTCGCTACTCCAGCAGGTATCACTCTACTCTTTCTAAGAGTGAATGGTCGTGTTTACTCCTTCTGGGTAATAAGAGTGAAGCGACTGTTTCACGCCATACCTGAAGAGAGTTCAGAGATTATTTTATTTCCTTTATGTTTCCTCCCTTTCTCCCCCTCACGACTGCCAGAACTGCATGCAGCGTCCTTTAAACTGTTGTACGCACACCTCACAACGGAGTGCTATCAACAGCTAAGCTGTTTAAGGTTGGCAAAACTGGCGTGAAACGCTAAATAATCTAGGCCAGTTCCGCTGAATGTGATAGCTGTACAATGGTGCGGAGTAGTGGTTCGTCCGTGTTGCCCTTGTCTTCATATGTTGTATTTGTTGTCGGCGTTCCCGAATTAGTTTCGCTTAATTTGAGCTCATTATGTGATTAAGTACCATTAATATGTATTTTATTTTGTTATACTAATCTCGTTCTGGATCTATTTTAACTGGTTTCGGTCAGTTTATTTATTTATTTATTTATTTATTTATTTATTTATTCATTTATTGAAAACACCTAAAAGGCGTCCTGTTGTAGGGCTTCACATGAGCAGTGGGTTAACAAGTTTAGTAAACCAAAGATTCGATGGCCTTTCTAAAATTAGCAGGATTTGCCTGATCGATGGCACTTGTGGGGAGACACCGTTCCAGCTCACGGGCTGTTGAGCGAAGGAGGAGGATGGTGGGTCGTGGTGCGAGCAGGAGCTGGGTACACGGCCAGGGGTGACTTGTGCGGACTGAAAGACGGTGGGGTGGGCGGATGAGAGCTATGACGAAGTGTATGATACATCTCATGATACAGTGATAGACTATCGACTTTGCGGCGCCGGTATAAATTAGGTAGATCTGCTTTACTTTTGTGGTTAGTAAGACTGCTGCGATACGAGTAATGGGAGCAGATGAATGTCACTGCGGGGTTTTGGACGGATTCGATGGACCTGCTTAGTTTAATTTAGACTGGGTCCCAAGTTGCTGATGCGTATTATAACTTTGGTCGAATGGGTGTCTTGTATGCTACCAGTTTGACTTCTGGGGGTGCAAGATGTAAGTGACGACGAAGGTAACTGAGAGCTCTGTTTGCGTATTGATTATCTTACTTATGCAAGAGGGCCAACTCAGGTTCTGCGAAATGGTACTGGGGTTTAACGTGCCAAAACCACGATATGATTATGGGAGATACCCCAGTGGAGAGCTCCGGAAATTTTAACCATAATATAGCGAGGCGATGGGAAAGAGAATGGTGAGGAAAAGTGGTGAGAAGGTGAGAAGGAAGGAAAGGATGATGGGAGAGGGTAAAAATTGCATAGCATTGCACATTACAGCTTAGGAGGGCAATGGGAAAGGAAAGTAGGGTGAGGACTAATGTAAGGGTGAGAAGGAGCGATAGAATGAGCCTTGTGCATTACAGTATAGCAAGGGGTGGGAAAGAAAAGAGAGAGATAAGAGGAAGGGAAAAGGGAGATATTACAGCATGTTAAAGAATAAAAGAAGAAAGATGACAAAAGAGAAAATGAAAGAAAGGTTTCACTGGCGTGAAACTGGCTTTAATTTTTTGGTGGTATAGAATAATCAGTTACGTTTCTTGTGATTGGTCTTTTGCGAGAACCGCTACAGTCTGCGATTTAAAAAGGGCGCGTACTATGTACGTGTACCCGTTTTCATGCTGCAGCATTAAAATTTCAATGGCACTACTTTTTTGTTCGCAACTATCGCGGCACAAGGCAGCCGAGGCGTGGGCAAGAACACTGCCAGGTTGGAGGAACAGCGGCGGGCTCTTCATCCATCATCACTTCTGAAGCTGTTTTGTAGCAAAGTGCGGCCACGTAACGTTGTGGACTGGACGGCGCGTGTCAAAGCATTGTGCGGTAAGTTCGAATGAACTGGAATTCATTGTTGTGCTGTTGTATCAGTATGAATCACCGTTGCTTCATTTTGAATTTGGTGCTGAATCACCTGTCGGTGCTTGCTTGCCGCTTAATTCGTCTAGACTTATATGTGATTAACGGGCCGCTGCGGTTGTCATTCGCGTCACGTACGGCTTGTTGCACGAATATGTGTCGGCCTTGACGTCGAGCTCGAATGTCTTCTTCGTTTTACATCGCATGTATGAAGCGTGGCGAAAGCGTGACCATCGATGGCATCCGCGCCTTAAACTGTGAAATACATATTGCGTGCAATTAGGCTGCCCCAGCCACAGAATATACCATATCGCGCGCTATAGCTTCGAGCTTGCAAAGATTTACCTGGTGAGCTGCAGTTATAATATAAAAGTGGGATTATGTTTCTTGGGCCATCGGGGATGGTTTCGAACGCTGCAACGAGTCACTGCGGCTGCGCGCTACTTCGACCACCATTCTTAGCAGCCCGCACGCCGGCACAGATAAGATGTGTTGATAGTCATTACGAAAATCACCCGGCGAATTATTTTCGGGTGCGGATTGAACGCGCCTTAAGCACGGTTTGAGTAAAATACGTTGTGGTCAGACTTTGCGGACATACATTACGTCAACTGGTATTTTTCCAACCAGAGCAGACATTAAAAATGGCGCATGGAGTCAATCTCCTAAGTAAGACGAGGCGCAGTAGTGGTGAATATGCCTGCAAGTTAATTCTGTGCCTCAGTATAGTAAGGGCAACTGCGGCAGAATGGAAGTTTTTGAGCGTGAAAGCAAACGTCGAACTTGTCGAACTAAGAAAATTGAGCGCGGTATAATTTTCTGACAGCTAAGAAGACACGGACCTTCATTCCTTGCAGAGAAAGCTTTAGTGTTGCATTATGTGAGTTTGGCATCTTCACCATTTGTTGTATCAATGTTTTTATCATGTAGTAATCCTCACTGCAGCCGTACTGTCTTGTGCTCTAAGAATTAAAGGAGTGCCCAGAACACACTTTAGGAGAGTATTCGCTTGTCCCATATGGCACTCCCTTTTTTTTTTGCAGAGCGAACGAGTTCTCTCAGACACGGGGTGATCGAACGCCCCCTCATGGAGCACAGTACTGCTCCTGCAATAGAGCGAAAACGTGGTTAAAGCACTGCTCCGATGGAGTAAAACTGCCACACTGAAGCACCACCTTAACGTAATCAGTGAAAAGTGTATTGCAGCATGGTGCAGTGCACTTTTACCACCGAAGAGCAAGTCCACAATAGGGATGGTCGATTAGATTTTTTAATCGATTAATCGTTAATCGTTCGCCGATTTAGCCTTTCATCGATTAATTGCTTTCGCTGTGGTGTTTTAATCGATTATTCGATTAATCGACATTTTTTATAAGTGCTTCAAAAATGATGCCTTCTTGTCTGAGGGGCGTTGCTTGTTTGATATTGTCGCAAATATTTATCCGACGCGCTAGAGATCACATGTGCGCATTAGCGGCTGCGTGAAAATTCGCACTTTCGCCCACTGAACACAGCAAACCCGTCGTCTTTGGATGTAGTCAAGGATCCAGGACTCCTGGGTGGCCATGATCCACGGACGACTCGGCAGCAGGTCGTATTTTCTCGAAGTCTGCCTACTAGAGCGAACCGAAATCGGAGGCGCTTTCGGCGACCACACTGGTTGGAAAGTCACACCGGAAACATGCAGTGTAGCCGAGGGTGAGGAAATCCCGAGAAAGGTTAAAAGAGAAAGAGACGAGGAGGAAAGGAAAGTTAAAAACGCCCGCTCTTGTAGGGACGGCAACATTTCTCGGTTTGTTGGTTAGATATTGTGGTAGCCGTCGATAATACTGTAACCACGAACTGACGTGATCTCTTCCTTGAGGTCACTCATGCGAGATTGCACAGCAACATACTGGCCTCAAAGAGGCCGTCAGTGCAGGCATCTGCGGGAAATAGAGTGACACGAGTTTTTCCTCCCGGTTAGAATAAACGGCAGCTGTGCCAGTGTACTGCGCAGGTTTCACCTGGTCGCCGGCATAACTCGGTGCTGCGCGCACCTTTTCAATCGCGCCTACAGCTCGAACTGTGAGCGCTGTCTAATGTATGAGAGATTAGAACACAGTATTTCGCGACTTTCCTCCATTCGTGCCACAGCAGTAGACGGCGGCCTCTAGGCTGGCTGACATGGGAGTACAAGCAATAGACGAAAGCTGTATTTCACCGGAAATACGCGACCGTACAGAATTATTAAATGATACAAGGTCATGTTTTCAATAGAAATGGACTGAATGCTAGACGTTCGGTATACGAATGCGCAAGGTTGCGGATTATGAAAAGCGACTGTTAGACTTAAATGCAGATAAAGGGGCTTCTTTCCATTATGCGACTATTAGACGCTGTTCATAATCCTCGAGTGCGTTTCCCTGCACAGCATATTCGCCCTACTAACGGCGGCCCCTGTCATGTTTCATGTGGAGGCGAGGTCCCAGTTACACGTGCTGGGGTTTCACTATTATGAGTGTTTTCAAGAGAGCTGAGTCGACATTTTCCGCGTCATAGCACGCTGTTTTACAGAGGTGAATAGCTCCCATAAGTTGGGCTAACTGCATCGCAGGGAAGCTAGCATTACAGTTATCAAAGGGTGTATAGGCGTTCAGGCGAATAGTTGGGCTAGTTAGTATCAAGCATAACGAAATATGATTACTGGCGTCCATGTCCCCTTTGCGCAAGCAGTCATGTCTTATTATGTGTATACGGATCACTCATTCTCATCCCCGTCATCATGCTTCATCACTCTTTTTCCCCCGTTGCGTTGTCCCCAAAGTAGAGCAGAAGGCCGGGGCATACTAGATCAGGCTCCCCTCTCCACCTTCCAATACATTATCTCTCTTTCTTTCATTGGTGAGAAATCATGTTTAATTCGCCAAGGAGTAAAATACAACGGGAATAAGAGCTGAACCAGTCAAGAAATAAGCAATGCGTATTACAATGTGACACAGAAGAAGCAAGTAAAATCTGAGGGTTAAATAAAACGGTGTAGGCGACGGAGGACGGTTCGAGTTCATTTCTGTGGGGTATGGCCGCCTGCGGCTCCGGGCTTATGCTTGCGTAGAAATATGCGCTCGACATCTGCGTCTCGGCGTCGCACGCCTCGCAATCATGCGCTCCGGCCAAGAGGCGGGGTTGGGGGGGTTACGTAATCGATTAATCGAATAGTTTTAATCGATTATTTCGATTAATTGAAAGGGAGAAATCGATGACGATTAATCGATTAATGGTGTGTATTTAATCGATTAATCGATTAATCGTTCATCGATTTTGCCATCCCTAGGCCACAAGAGTAGAGAAGGAAGATGAACCCAGAAGAAAAAATCCACGCATATCCACGGAGTGAATGATGATGAGTGGGCGAAGCTCCGGAGTTCATCGGTAAAAACCGTGAATTTTCCGTGAATCTTGCCCAGTACATCATCAAAGACGTGACAAACACTGTGTGTATATATACAAGAAATTGTGTATATATACGAGAAGCTGGAGATCGTTCTGTGTTACCGTAAATCACCCGTGACATTTCCCACTCATGCATGTCACACACGCGATGTCATTTATGCTCCTGGTCTTTAGGAGATTCCTGCGCTCCCACGTCGTAGATCGTGCCGAGTTCCGGATTAATTAGTTAACGCCCACGCTACGAATCCTTATGGTTCAACTACGCACAAGTGAAATCTCCCACCGGCACTTCATTGCAAGTCAAGATCCAGTGCCTATATATATATATATATATATATATATATATATATATATATATATATATATATATGGGTGGCCGGTGAACGGTTCCCCAGCGCGAGCAGTCGGTATTTTTCAATCAAGAAACTCGCTAGAAGACGCTGCCTGCGTCAACGTTGTCTCTCGCCGGTGAGGGCGCGTTCTCCTTCTTGCGAGCTGGTAGAGCGTTCATCGAAGAAAGAGCGTTTCCACAGTCAACGCGCGCCTTTCGCTCTCTCTCTCTCTCTCTTACAAGACAGCAGATGGAAGAGTGAGAGAGCTCGCGCGCCGGGAGGCGCGAGCCGAGGGCGAGCGCGAGCCTCCCGGCGCGCCGCACCGCAGCACCGCAGTGCCATCTCGTGGTCATTCTGAGACCTAGAGGTGGCTACTACGACGACGACGCCGGACAAGCCTATGCCCTAAGGAGCTTCGCCCCTAAAACACAAACACACAAAGCTCGGAATTCGCTGGTTCACTAGCCCGTATCCATGGCTCCAGCTGGCTGGTAATAGTCTTTCCCATTTTTTTTTTGTTCTGCACCCCCTCCTTTCTTTATTATATGTTTTTTTTAAATCGCGTTATACTTAGTGGTGCGGGAAGGGCCTTTCTTCTTTTACATATATTGTTTTTATTTGTGCATCTGTTGTATTTTGTTGAATTTTATTGTTCTTTAAATTTCTTTTATTCTTCCTTGTGTCCGAATTTAACGATATATATTATTCACGGATAAGCGAACAAATTTTGCATTACAAAACAAAATGGATTAGTGTCTCTGAGCCCAACAAATGTTTTACAGCGAACCAGTGTGTACTTCTCGGCGGCCATATTTAGATGGGAGCGACATGAAAAAAATGAAGAAGAAAAATAGCCGTGCACTAGTAGATTTAGATGAGTATTAAAATAGCACAGTTGCTCAAAATTACTCGAGAGCCCTCCACTAGTGTTGCGTATCATGGCCATATCGCGGTTGCGGCACATCAAACGCCACCAGTTGTCAGACTGAACACTGTGCTGATGTGCAGACTGCGCTGTGAGCATAAACAAAGTAAATACATTTATTGGGCTCAGAGATCCTAATCCATTTTCTTTTGTGAAGCAAAATCTGTTCACTCATCTTGAGTAGTACGCGGTCAAAGGAGAGTGCACCATTTTGCGATAAACTCTTCACTGATGAGTGGTAAGGTGCTGTTTCAATGTAGCAGATTTACTCCTGTGGAGTAGTTCTTTCACTATTGCAGGAGTAGTACTGTACGCCACGAGGTGGCGTTCGATCACTGCGAAAGAGTTCGCTCATTCTGGAAAAAAGGGGGAAAGGCACAAGAGAATACTCTCCTGAAGTGGTTCCTGGGCACTGCAATTCTTAGAGTGTATACCAAGTAAATGCTTTTTTCCAATGGCATAGGGAGACCCCATGAGGGGGCGTTCGATCACTCTCAGAGAGTTCGTTCACTGCAAAAAAAAAAAAAAAAAAAAAAGGGAAAGCTGGACAAGGGAACAGTGAATTGGTATATTAGGTAACTGCTTTTGCCAATGGGAACCTACCTTGCGGAAATGAAGGTTTTCATTCATTCATTCATTCATTCATTCATTCATTCATTCATTCATTCATTCATTCATTCAAATGGCTGAAAGCACTTGCGAAAGAGGTTTATGATTTCGGCACCGCACCCGACGCCTAGCCGCCAACGCCTCAACTTCAGTATGCCTGGGCCAAGTGATGGATTATACGTGTGCACTGTATGCTGCACTTATCGCGGAAGGACCGAAGCATGGTGCTTACGCTTAGCGACCCGCCTTCGGATGGCCTAGTCCAGAGCCACCCGGCTTTTCTGTTGCTTTGTCGCCAAGCCTTTTGTCAGCGGAAATGTTCGGCTTGGGTTTCAGACACGGCCATTTCATTAAGCAGCCTGCGACCAACAGACACGAGAACGCTTCTCTCCCATTTTGCTGGGATGGCGCACTGATGATTGGCTGTGGTTAGGATACGTCAACGCTTACGTTTTCTCGCGCATCTGCACGGTTGCGATGAGTCACGCGCCCACGCGCCTGCGTCGAGGCTAAAGCTATACAGGTAATTTACTTCCTTGAAAAGGAATAATGTGAGGAATACATCAGCGAATCGCGGATGTTAAATTGATGCATGGCAATTGGACAGTGTGGGCAGTAGAAGCAGAAACTGATGCCACATTCACAGAGAGTGCACAACAATCCCGAGTTGTAAATTACGTAGTAGAGGGCATGCAGATTTACAATTCCCTCGGCGCACACATGCAATAAACCAGCTAGATTTCCAAAATGAATATTGAATTCTATTCTGCAAGATATTGTACCGCGAGGAAAGTGTCCTGCAATATCCACTGTTCCATAAGCCATTTCATAGACGTACAGGGCGTCGACTATAGGAGAGAGCATTTAGTGCTGTTTAATGTGTTTAAGATACATCTTATGCGGACACGCGCTCCGAACATTTTTCTTTAACTGGTTACCTTCGCGCAATTTACACGGCACGGAAACGTCTCTTTTCGACGTCCTTCTGCAGTAACACGCTTGTTATGGTAGGCATTTGTTTTCTCGTATTTTGCACGAATGTCATTTTCCTTCTTAGATGAAAGGTATATCTGGTTGTACATAAGCTCTTCCAGATCTAATCAATATAACAGGGCCATGTATCCTGTCCATTGCTGTTCACTTTACAACCACCACCTCGTCACGCTATTCGGTACAATAGCGTTTATTTTGCTACCCCCCCCTCCCCACCCCTCCCCTTCTTGTTTCTTCTTCCCCAGAAAGAAGGATAATCGCTTCATCGCATTCGAAAACAACATTTACTTAAAAAACAAATCGATAATTAGCAAATGGTATAATAAATTGAAGAAACTGTTGGCACGATGTCTTCAAATATACGGCGTTCGTTTAACTGACTACACGCGCGTTGCAGCGAAGCAGGGGACTTGACGTGGTCCTTAAGAATAACTGTACTTGGCAACGACGCCCGCCCGATATAAGCCAAGTTGTGTGCATTCAGGGGGTGTAGTCGTCCGCGTTGCTGAGGTAGTTGATGCGAGATGTCACTGGAGCACTGCAAGACGAGAAGAACGTAGTATGGCGTTACTGCATGAAGCACGAGACTTTCGAGAAGTCGTAAGCAGTCATCAGCACCATCAGCCTATCTTGTCGACTGCAGGATGAAGGCCTCACTAACAAGTTCCAATTGGCCCTATCCTGAGCGCGTTGGTTCGACTATGCCTGCAAATGTTTTAATTTCATCGTTCTAATTGTTTGCCTCCTTCTGCGTTTTCCCTCTCTTGGTATCATCCACTGTCATCCTTACTGTCAATTAGTTATCTGTCCTTTCCGTGACATGTCCTGCCAATGTCCGCTTCTTTTGAGGTATCACAGGCTGTACGGATTGCAATGAGGTGTCCCAATTGACAGGCGGGGCATGACATTGATATCTCTGGGAATTTGACCTACGAGTCGTCCCATTAAAGTCTCCGACGCCGGGCTTCCCCCATATATCATTGTCTTGTATTGTCATATGAATATAAGCAATTGTGCAGGCGAAAACCTTAGGTGTCTATGTTTGCGGTTACAAAAAAAAAAAAAAGAAGAAAAGAAAAAGAGAAAGGTGGCAAGCGGAACTGGGAGTATGCGCACCTCCATATTTCTTCCTTTCTTGCACTCGCTCTCTTTCTGTTTGTCTTTCTGTTTCGATGGAGGCGAAAATGGTAGAGGTCCGTAAAGTGCGTTATCTCAGTGCGCGCAGGTGGTCAAAATTTCCGGAACCCTTCACTGCGGCGTGCCTAATGATCGTATCGTGCGTTTGGCGCGTAAAACCCCCAGTAATTATCACGATCTTTCTCTCTCCCTCTCTTTCTCTTCACCTTTCTGTATTTCCTTTTCTTTCTCGCTATTTCTTCCTTTGCCAAATGTGTCACAATCCGACGCCGGCGCGAGAGCAAGAGAAGACAGAAGTGTGCGCGCACTGCTTTGATGACGATTATTGTTTTACTCGCACTACGCCACCGACGCCGACACGTCTGAGGCAATGCAACCTTCGCGGGAAAAGAAATGTGCAAGAGAATGCCCATCCCTCTCACGCAAGGCGCATACCCACATGGTGCGGTGACCTTGAGCATCACGTGTGGCCCGTACCCTCGCGCTCAAGATATGCGGGTATGCGGCACATACGACTTTACA
Source organism: Hyalomma asiaticum (assembly GCA_013339685.2). Lineage (NCBI taxonomy): Eukaryota > Metazoa > Arthropoda > Arachnida > Ixodida > Ixodidae > Hyalomma > Hyalomma asiaticum. Next base: position 60,759,311 of record CM023486.1, read on the forward strand.
CGGAGCGAAAGCCTGCTGAGAATTCGATAAAGCGTGGAAAGAGGAATAATTTATCGCATATGTCTTCGAAATTATCGACTTATATGCCAACAGGCGTGCGCAGAGGCTTACAATGTCCTGCAAGCGTCTTTCTGAATGGTGTCTAGCCGCTATACCGGACAGGTGAGGTGCGAACGAAAGAGCGTCCCACGTGGTCCCGCGTCCGCGTCGACAAAAGCTATACCTTCCTTGCTTCAACTGATTTCTGCTGTTTAACGTGCCAAAACGACGTTATGCTTATGGGGCATGCCGCAATGGAGTGCTGCAGAAATTTTGACCGCCTGCATTCTTTTATGTGCAGCGACATCACACAGTGTACGGGCTACAGGCCATCACAAATGCGAACGCCGCGGCCGGCATAGAACCTGCGTGCCTCGAGTGAGCAGCCATGCGCCGTAGTCGTACACCGCGACGTCCTTTGAATTGCTACGATAGGGTATTGTGCTATAAGTCAATGCCTAAACTGCGGGTGATAGCATGCATCTCATCAGGTATAGAAACGAAGCGTGAGTACTCGAACAGCGACGGGGCAGCGCTGCGCCTGACGAAAGCGGGCTGCCGTCTCGTCTCCGGCACGGTGAGCACGACAGCACCGCTGATCAGCGTCAGTAGGGCGAACAGCAGAAGCGGTACGAAAGGGTAGCCGTCACCAGCCTGCAAAGACAGCGAATTGAGAACGTAAATGAACTCATCGTGTTCCGGGAGTAAGGCTTATTTATTCGTTATACGTACAGGATACAGCTGCGGAGGAAACGCATAGTAGAAGTTTAGAACAGCATTACATCTATAACTGGAAGCGTACAAAAAATCATAATAAAATAAAAAATAGAAACTATGACGAAGAAAAGAATAAAGGAAGGACGAACGCTTTCGAACAGCAGTACTGCATATATCAACCCCTTGTGGTAAAAATGTCATGATATGCTGAAAGGAGCGAACTCTCTTTATCGGTTGATTGATTGGTTGATTGATTGATTGATAACTTATTTGTAGGGTTTTACGTCCCAAAACCACGATATGATTATGAGAGACGCCGTATAGTGGAGGGTCCGCCGCGGTGGTGTAGTGGTTACGGCGCTCGGCTGCCACCCAAAATACGCGGGTTCGATCCCGGCCGCGGCGGTCGCATTTTCAATGGAGGCGAAAATGCCGGAGGCCCGTGTACTGTGCGTTGTCAGTGCACGTTAAAGAACCCCAGGTGGTCAAAATTTCCGGAGCCCTCCGCTACGGCCTTTCCTCTCTATCCCTTTCACTCCCTTTCCCCTACCCCCCACGGACGCTTAGCCGTGCTCCCTACGTGGGTTGCAGAAATTAGCGTCCTTTCCTAACCGAACCACAATCCTCATCATCATCATCATAGTGGAGGACTCCGGAAATCTCGGCTGTTTGGGGATCTTTAACGAGCACTGACGTCGCACCACAGTATACGGGCCTCAACATTTCGCCTCCACCGAAAATGCAGCCGCCGCAGCCGCGGGATCCGATCCCGCGACCTTCGGATCAGCAGCCACTAGCTACCTTATAAGGCGAGGCAACAGGTAGATGAATGACGCATTTTTCGTTTTAACGCGAAATCGCTAAGGAGCCCGTGGCACAGGAAATCCGATGGCAACGTAGGTGTCCACGGCGGAAACAATTATTTCGAGCTATACCGCCGTGTTTTCCCGAAGCAACCGACCAGGCAAGCCCTCCGCCACGGCACAGGTACATTAGTGAACGAAATTCAATTTCTCAAAACAGTAAAGTCCGTCAGAAAATCGTAAACTGCGACTTAACACCTACAGACATGATAGCTCGGCCTGTAATTTGAATGTACAAGAAAACATAATTCCGTTAAAAGAAGGCGATGCGAACGAGACCCAGTGATGCCATAGCGTTCAGTCTTAAAGACGATGCTTAAGCATCGTGCAACATTTTTGCAACCAGCTCTGTCGGAGATGGGCCCCGTGGCCCACTATCGAAACCGAGTCGTCGAGCTTAGCAGAGCAATGCCAGAGATGTTAAGCTACCACATAACAGGTCGGCGCTGTACGATGTTTCAGTGCTGTTTATTTACCGTGCGATAAGTACAGCAATACAGGGCATGTTTTGATAGGCAGTTATATCCTGCTACGCGACATTATATTAGTGCATGGGTCTCCCCACTGCATGTTCTCTGAGGAATCCTGACATTGCCCCTGCTCCTGTTACGTACTACCGCAGTCTACCCTATGGTGCCCGCTATAGGAACTCCACGGCTTGGCGTACATCTGACGACAAACCGATCTACTTATGCAGCCGAATCGGTCACGTTTCTTATCACTGCCGCAGCTGCAGTCGCTGGTCGTACTCGTCTCCTGGCATCGCAGGAAAACCAGAAGCGCGTTTACAATCGCCGCCACCAGGACGCATACTTTGCACCGGGCTCCCTCGTGCTACTCTGGTCCCCTTGTCGCCGAGTGGGGTTCTCCGAGAAGCTCCTTCCGTGTTACAAAGGCCCTTACCGCGTGCCACGTCAAGTTACCGATGTCACTTACGAGATTATTCCCGTCGGACCCACCACACCATCGAGTGCGATATCCCCTGACGTTGTTCACGTCTTTCGCCTCAAACCCTACAACGCAATAGCCGATGACCCCTTATGAGGCACCGGGACGATGCCTCTTTCGCCCGGATCAGTGTTACGGAGAAGCAAAGAGGAGAACGTTGACGACTAAGACGACGACTTTGCTGGCTGCGCGGCACCTCTAGTACATGTCTGTAAATACACGGTGTATATTATTATCTGCAACCGTAACATTATTTTAGCCTTCAAGACGTTTGTGAGTCACTCTCATCATCAGGTCGGCCCGTCACATTCCCGTACGCACCGAGCGACTAGTGCAGGTTTTGCTGGCTAAAAGGATGGAGAGTTTTAGCATCCCCAGTTTACCTATATAACGGCAGAGTCCGTCAAGCATTGCAGGACTCTGATAACGGTAAGCAAAGCAACACAAGGACTCTGGCAATACCGTACAGTCGTACGGTATACCCTTAAGCTATACGAGACGGCGAGTCCTGCGCGAGTTTTTCGGTAACGGGATGAGATGAGACTGGCTGGTAAAGGTCTTGCATGCGAAAATAGCTACGTCCTGAACACTATGGTACAGTATTATCTTGCTTGCCATAAGGTAAGTCGGCGCTGCTAAAGTTCGCTGTTTTAATCGGCGAGACCCGTGGCGCGAATGGCTGGTTGCAGGCTAAAACAGCTACGTCCCCTATCACGACGGTGTGGTATTACCACGCTCGCACCATGTTGCTAACAGGTACTGCCAAAAAAAAAAAAATACTTATCTTGCGCGCGCGACCTCCACGTGCGTTGGGCTCGCGATTTAACGTGCCTCAGCATAGCGCCTCGGCCGCGGGGTCGCATTTTTGATTGAGGCGAAAATGCCAGAGGCCCGTGTACTGTGCGTTGTCAGTGCACGTCAAGAAGGCCCAGGTGGTCTAAATTTCTTGAGCCCTCCACTACGGCTTTTCTCTCCTTTATACCTCTTTCAGTTACTTTCCTCTACCCCCCACGGACGCTTAGCCGTGCTCCCGACATGGGCTGCAGAAATTAGCGTCCTTTCCTTAACCGAACCACAACAACAACAATAATAATAATAATAATAATAATAATAATAATAATAATAATAATAATAATAATAATAATAATAATAATAAAGTACCGGACATGTATTGAGAACGCTGTGATTTCTCTACGTACGTAAAATTTTAATGTCGCCAACGGCATCACAGACAGTCAATGATTCATCAGTAATATTTCAACATATCTGTGTCAGTGACATATTGCTATAGCTTCGAGGTGCCCAGCAAAAGTTGTTGACGAAGTCTCAAGATTCAATGCGCGTTACAAAGTTATTATTGGGATCTTATGGAATCAATAATTCGACAATACACCGTTAATAAAAGAAAAGTTCGGCCCTTCGACTCCATGAAGATCAGCGAAGCTGCAATATGCGGCCCCAGCGTTTATCACTGGTTTTCTTAATGAGATTACGCACACATTTGGCTTGGGTTTATATTATTTATATCACGTATCGCACATTGCGCCGCGCATAACCCCCAATCACGTGGTGTCGGGCTAAAGGCAAGAGTGGGTCGAGCGCAAGAGAAGAAAGAATTGCGCGCACACTTTGGTGACGATGATAGTTTCTGCGAACTCACGGACCGCCACATTTTCCCACCTCTTAGCCACATAAAACTTCACGGTAAAAATGAACAGCCGTTTTCGTAAGGGATATGCCTTTACGTTTCCGGTTGCGAACACTACAGCTCCACATTATATATCTCACCAGCAACATGATGTACGGCGAACCGAGTGCGCCGAGTAGGCTCGACGCCTCGCCCCAGCAGTAGCCGAAGGTCAGCATCAGCTGTGGAAACAGCTCGGCATTGAGCACGGGCAGCACGCACTGCACCGTCGCTTGCGCCAGCACACCGATAATCACCAGGATCGAGAACTCCAGGTCGTCCACTGCGTAGTTCGGCGAGGGGTGTTCTCGTTAAAAGCGCCAGCTTTGCCGGCCCCGCGACTTTCGGATCAGCAGCCGTGTGCCATACCCAATGTACCACCATGGTGGGGCTCACTAACTAAGCAACTAAATAATTAAATACTAACGTTAAAATCTGGTAGAACGGTGTTTAGCAAACATTAGCCAACAACATTAAGCATGAGTAAATATTTAGATAAACACTAAGGCAACATTAATAAAAAGAGCTGGCATTCGAATCTGGTCAGAATTATTGTCAAGTGGTTAGGGTAATCGGCTACTACCCCCCCCCCCCCCCCTCTCCAAGAAAAAGAAAGAAAAGAAATGGCGGGTTTGAATTTCGATCCCTGCGGCGGCACTCGGATTTTCGATTGAAGCGAAAATGCCAGAGACCCGTGTACTGTGCGTTGTCAGTGCACGTGGTGATCGAAATTTCCGGAGCCCTCCACTGCGGTGTTCCTATTCTTTTTCTTTCAGTGCCTTTCCCCTACTCCCGCGGATGCTGAAGCCGCGCTGCCGACATGGGCTGCAGAAAATAGCGTCATTTCCTTCACCAAACCACAAATCATCATCATCATCCACGATACCCCAGAGAGGTGTGAAGTAAGCTTACCAGAATATTGCCTTAAAAGGTAAATAAGCCTCAGCTAGCGGGAGGAGTTGGCCACCTGCTCACCGCTTTGCACGAACGCGGTGAGCGTCCACGCGACGCCCGCGATGAAGAGGCACACGGCCGAGGTTCGGAGGCGACCGTAACGCTCCAAGAAGGCGCCGCCTGCCACCACGGTAGCCATGTCTAGGGTGGCCAAGTACTTGACCTCGAACACTGCGTGCGTGGAGCGCTGCACGAAGTGCGTGACCACGCTCAGGTACACCAGGGTGCACGAGAACCTGCGACAGTGGCGAAACCGTGGCTACAGGGCTACACGACCAGGCAAAGCGTGTGCTCACATAGAATGGCGCATGGATTCATTAGAAAACGTAACTGTCCTAGCTGACGTACACGCCAAGTGGTCAAAGCTTTCGTAGTCTTCCACCACGGCTTTTCTTCCCTTTCCACTCTTACACTCTCTTTACCGTATCTCCCACGAACGCTGAGCCGTGCTCTCGACGAGGGCTGCAGAAAATAGCATCCTTTCTTTAACCGAATCACATGTACTGAGTGGCCTTAAGGCCGAACCACACGTACGCTTCTAAGACGCGTGCGATGCGCGTGCGCTTACTTGCGCGCGCTCATTCTCTTAACTGCGCATGCGTACATGGCGCAGGCGCATCTGGGCGCGTCTAGGCGCGGAGAACAAGCCCGGCTTGATATCCGCGCTCGATTTCACGCGTCCCACACGCGTTTGGAGTCCTGTATACATGCGCAACTACGACGAGGCTTTACTCCTGCACCAGTTCGATTGTTTGTTCTTTGCTTTTCATGCTTAATTAGCAAATGTCTATGTATTACAATTACGCTTGTACTCATATATTTATTTTCGACCACTGTTTAAAGACATTTAGGCACACTAAAGCACTTATTGGGCTCAGGTGCTTCCCGTCACCGTGGGCGTGGTTGCACTTCGTCGTGCGCGACCTATCGTGCACCTTGCTACAGCGTGCACGACGCCATCGAATGCGCGCTTGTGTTCGTCTAGCGGTGCTTCGTGGTGTGGAGTGGCCTTGTGAGGCACCACCTCTGCCATGGGATTGTGGCGAGGCCTACATCGCGTAGCGTGAAGCTGTATCAGTAGATCGGCACGAAGCGGTACCTGCTACGCCGACGTGTGCATAGCCGGAGTGAACCCGCGCTGGCGCACGCGACGTGCGGTTGCAAGCCACTATTCCGCGCCAGGCGCGGCAGAGTTTCGCGCGTCGACGCGTGCGTGGATGCGTACAGAAGCGTACGTGTGGTTCGGCCTTTAAGTGAGGGCATCCATAGCAGAACCCCAAAAGAGGAAATTTGTCCGGACCTCATTGTCGTCGCTATAGCCACCATTACCATTCCACGTTTCCGTGTACCTATACGAAAAGGTATTCTTATAAGCATGGATAAGTGATTACTGCTAGGAGCGATAATCAATCATCTGCTTTTAGAAAAATTTCGCTTATCGCATAAACGCTTCCTAATTTCCCGCAGGAACCGATTCGCGGGCCGTCTTCTTGACGTACCTGGAGACGAACATGACCAGGACGAAACGGACGTTGATCGAGGACACCAGCAACCCACGCATAGGCATTCGAAACGCCGTGGACCAGCGTTCTTGTGACTGCAAGGATATGTGGCAAGATAGCAGCGAGACATTTTAAGAGGTATGAAGAATTCTTTGGCGAACACATGGCTTCTGTACAGTTCTAAGAGCGACTGCTGATTCTATTCGAACGTCATTCTAAAATCGGGAGGAGCACAGAACAAAAGCCTCTTCTTGAGTTCGTAGTGCCCTTCCTTTTTGCGCTGCAGTCAATGCGTACAGCCTGATGTCTATTGTGACTGCGTTGTAGTTGGGGTTAGTTATTAGACTATGTAGCTTGAGGCTTTAATTGACAGATCACTACCGGCAGTGAGCAGTTTGTGATGGACCATTTCGTGGTTGTCCGTCGTTCTTTAAAGTGACCACGGGCGCCAAGAGTTCGTATACCAAGACTTGGTAGCTAAAAGAAATGGCGGTTCATAACATTAGTTCTGAAAGCTATTTGGCTGTGAAGTCTCACCATCGCCACCAGTTTCCCAGCTAGCACACAAAGGATTTAAGACGTCTTCGAGACGGATATCCGAGACGTTAACGACGTCTCAGAGACGGCACGCGTAAGAAGTTTTGGTCTAGAAGACGTCGTATATCTCGTCTAATGTCCGTCTTGTTGCCCATAAACGAGACGTTTCCTGAACGTCTTTGAAACGTCTTCAAAAAGCTGGTCTTTTCGACGGCTTGGGGGAGCCTCCAATAGTCCCATTTACCGGGATTTCTGAATCCGTTTAAAGACTTACCAAAGACGTCATCAAAAAGCTGGTCTTTTCGACGGCTTGGGGGAGCCTCCAATAATCCCATTTACAGGGATTTCTGAATCCGTTTAAAGACTTACCAAAGACGTCATCAAAAAGCTGTTCCTGAAATGTTAGCCGTAATCTGAAAAAGAAGCAGGAATCGTGCTCGGGAACGGGGCGCGCCCACCAAAATTTTGATCTGGTTACCACCCTCAGAATGTAAGCTAACGCCTGAGGGGTACAAATAACCACAAAACATTTTTTTGCACCCCTCAGGCATTAACTCCGTGGTTCTGAAGGTGTTAACGGGATCATAATTTTGGGGGGCACCCCCATCCGCGGACGCCGTCCCTGCCTTTGTGGTAGTAGCTGCGACCTGCTATGTTATCAGCAGCACCATAATCTTTTCGATGCTGCAGAGTGGGGGGTAGTGCCAGCAGAATACTTTCGTAGTTACATCCTAGGAAGAAGTCCTGGCATCGCAGTTGCCTGGAATTCTTTTTTTTTTCGTGGTTAAAGGCATCAGCACTGAGTGCAACAGAGCAAAAATAGTGCAGTAAGGTAGGTACACAGTTCGCAACAAGGCTTCATCAGTCTTAGCATTTAAGTCAAAATTGGCTGTCATGAATACAAAAATCAATCTAGCATGTAATTTGTTGAGTATGAAGCAAATCTACCAAAAATAGTAATGACATATCTTTCTACAGTGAAGGATAGACAGTTTCATGGCAAGCGGCCTAGCAAGGAGGCCTCTGTGCCAATGATCACGCAGTCGAAACACTGCTACATCATCATTTTATTGAGAAACTAACTTGTGCAAGTTAAAAAAAGAAGAAAATGAGAAATGCCAGAAAAACAAAACAACAAATATTCAAGAGCAACTGCAGAAGAAATACTTTAAATATATTTGGAACTTATTAAACACTAGAGGCTCACAAAAGAGCACTAGTAGTCACACAATAATCAACAGCCAAACGACTATGCGCTTTTCACCATGAGAGCAGCGCATCCGGTTATATGAGCAGAGACAGAACAATGGATGACTGTGTGACAGCCGCTTTCAATCACGTTATGCAGTATCTTCACCGCATAAAATCAAGGAATATAAACACAAGAACTCAAATATGACTCAGACATGAAAGTGAAAATTTGTCTAGGACATCAGCTGATGTAATGAAGCAAACTTTAAAAGACAACCAAAAATATCAATCAAGTGTCAACGAATATTGACCAAAGTGACCTTCAAAGAAATTAGCGCATGAAATATTAACAAAATCGGTATAATGAGCAACGTCGCAATGCAGTGCACAATCTCTCACAGCGAGCAACGTTACATCGAAGCAACCTCCATTTCATAATGAAGCTACATACGTGCTCGAAGTTGAATACAGTGGAGACAGCATTGAGGCGACGAAAAAGAAAAAAACAGAAGCAATATTCTCAATTACATATACAAAATACAGATGTGGCTCTCTACAAAGCACTGTATTACGCACATATATGCAAATCTGACATGAACGGAGATCAAACTGGCAAGCATCAGTTGGAAGCCAAAAAAGAAAAAAAAAAGAAGATTTTGGCACCCAGCACATGAAGCTATTCCTAAAAGGGACTTCAAATAACCATCAGGTCTACATGTGCAGGATAAAACTGAGGGTCTTCGAATTTCGCCCTGTTTCACATTTAAGGAAAACACTGTTACCTTATACCTTGTCATTAAACAAAACACTTCGAACAGCCAAGTCCTTTGAGAATGCAACCTCCACCAAACGCGCAACCAGTTCACGTTCACGCTCATCAAAAACTAGTTGTAGTGTCCAGGCTTAGTGCAGCTGGTGAATACGATGCTACTGGCATCACATGACACGCTGAAACCGCCGTCGCGGAAATGCTTTCAATGTAGAACCTTGGTAGGGCCGTGGTAGAACACAGTTGGTGCCCTATCAGGTTATCCGTACAACCGCCGATTAAACCGCATGTATTCCTGCAAACGAAAAAAAAAAAAGGGGGGGCCGCTATTTTCTATAAAGCTGTTCTACAACTGTGCTTTGAGGAACGAAATTTGAAATGCATCTCTGTCATAGACTGCGCCCTTTACAGGAAGTGTTCATAATATCCTGCAACTTGCAATAGATAAACACTCGAAATGAATTAATGAATTTTCCTCGAGTGCCTGGTACTTCTGCACTGCTGCCTGCACCATATATATATATATTTAACGAAGCAACAAACTATGAAGCCTAGGAAAACATAGGAGAAGTTATTGGGGTTCTTAATTGTAGTATTATACTTGTGAAGTAGGAAGGAATTTAGGCGGACGAAAAGACAAACCTGCCTTCTGTGGGAACCGAACCCACGACCTTCGGATAAGGCGTCCGATGATCTACCGCTGAGCTACGAAGGCGGTCGTCTCCACCCCCACCCCCCCGTCCCTTTTATCGGGTCTATGTGCACATACAATCTAACACTCACAGGATTGTATGTACCTATGTACATATATACGAAGGTCAGCGAGTTCCGCCGAAGCTTGGACGCTCGTGCTAGATGCCCAGCGATGAAAAGGAAGAGAAGAAAGAAGTCAGGATACAACAGCCGGCCTGCGGCAAAGGCGCTGTGTCTATGTCTCTATCATTTACAATATACAGTGGTGTTCGGGCCATCTCCGCAGGAAACTTGATGCATCTCCTGATGCTACCACCGCCGAATAGTATGGCACTCGTGAACGTTAAACTGCACATTACTGATTCGTAGTTTATTTTGGACGCATTCCCATACACAGCATGTAGAAATCGGGTGACACACATGCTTCACACTTAGACTGTGAGAATATTCTTCGAGGCGTGCTTACGTGCTCACTGCGCACTCGGTATGAAAGGGTCCCTGCAACACTTTTCGAACGCACTGAGCAAACGGTGCCAATCAATCGTTGAGACTTCTGTAAACGTGTGAGCCAAATGTTATTGTGCTGCAAGCAGCAGTGGATTTGCAGTTTCATTTTAAATACATCATGCAATCGCCTGCAATTGTTCCAACAACTGACGTCACTAGCAGCACCGACCAACGACTTGCCTGCTCTTCTTTCAACAAGTAACGTCACTGGCGCCAACGACTAGGTCCCTTCGCTCACCTCGGTCTTTTTAAAGACAGGCACTCAGATTGCCTTTATTTCTTTAATGCAAAATGAACAAATATATATAGGCAAATGAGTTCTGCGGAAACCCGCAAGGGTGGGTAACGTTTGCCTTGTGCTACAAAACGGGTGGATGCTAATTTTCCCTTTCATGAACAAATATATAATTGCAGACTACCTTTCCGTGACCGTAAGTTCAGCCAGTGATATATCTGCCTCGAACAAAGTAGTCGACGGCCTAGTGACATTTGTTGGAACGAAGAGCAATGTTAATTACAGCTGTGTTTGAAACCAAATAAAAAATTCCCTGGTGCACGCAGCTCAATAATACTTGGCTCACACGTTCACAACAACCTCCACGACTGTTAGGCATCGTTTGCCATCGAGATTCCAAATGTCGCAGGGCTCCTTTATTAAATGGGACCTTCAAGGTCGCGCGATCTACGGGCACAGTGACTGCGCATCACATCTGTGCATAGCATCAACAAATTTTCGCTGTGGCTTCGATTTCGCCTGCACAAAACTGCCTTCCATGGCCAGGTAATAGTGAATTTAGTACAATGCAACGAAATATGGCTCATTTGGGGTAGCGAGTATGTCGCGGGGTAGGAGGAAAACGTCAAACGTTCCGCTGAAAACTGTTGAATGGCACCGTGGCTTTGATTTGACGATATAGGTATAGGCATGCACAGCTAGATCCCGGCACCGGACAAGCTGGCGGCGCCCGTACTAAATAATAAAAATAAACAAAATACGTCCAAACGTTCATGTATAAGTCGTCGTAACACGCCGCTCACCCATAGCCCGACGTACTAATTTAGTTCGTCGTTCGTCGCCTTATCATCGCTGTCCTACGCTATCAGCCCAGCAACATGGTTCAAGTCTTCACTCCCCAGTCCGTACCACGTGAAACACTGGACAGCTTATGGCATACCAAAAATCTACTGTACACAACAGCGTCCCTGTAACACCACTGTGGAACCAGATAACAGGTCTTGTAATTATTTTGGTATTTGCGGTCTGCAAGAATAACGAACCCCAAATGCAGAAAACCGCAACAGCGTGGACAATGAGAAATAATAATAACGAACATTCGCAAACGAGTCACATGCCTCTGACAAAGTTTAAATATGACCGAGAACGAGCACAACGACACTCATGCTCATATGAATGCTGAGCTGCGAGAAGTCATTCCACCACCATAAGACGTCATGATTGCCTGCTTCAGTTCTGCTGACATGCCACAATAAACAATGCGCGATTTTCACATCCACATCACATGCACGTAAATTTCGCAGCTCTGAACTGAAATCTCACGACTGCAATGCAACAGTGAAAGGACGCGCGGCAACGGTTGCCCTACAACGCGCGATATCACATGCATGTATTCGTCTGTGTAAGACACGAGTAAATTACTACTACCCGACATTGTTGTACATGCGCTGCACTCGCTACCCGTAACGACCAAATGACAGGATGGTGGGAACGAAGCCAATGCACTCGTTACTCACTAATCAGGCTCAACACGCACATAGACCTAAGAAAATTTCAGAATGCAATCATACACGATGATCTGAATAATAAAACCACAGTTGCGTTGCTTTGCGTTTAATGCGTCAACTATCTTAGACCTTACATAGCATTAATCCTCCTTGTATCTGTCACAGAACGATTCGCCCTATCCACGGAACACATGAGTGATCTCACAGGCATCATGCTAAGCCATTCAAATGTGGTACTTACATTTATTTTCGGCGAGACGTAGTTATTGGTGTTACGGGATCCAGTCACAGAAGCGCCGGAATTGAACCAGGGTTAACATAAGGAGGAAAGTAGAAAGAACATAATGCCACCACACAAACACACGCAGCAGTTGCAGCACGCTAACAGAATTTTCCCAGAAACGAAGGAAGAGCCGGCCGCCAACAACTTGACCACACTTACTCCACGACCAACCACGCAAACGAGCTTCGCTGCCTTTGCTTCGTGTCTCCGCGTGTTTGCGCCAGCCTGCGCCCTCTCGCCTCATCTCCCTGGTAACCGGCGAGAAGGAGCCAGACATTCTGGCGCCTCCCTCCCGGCCCCATTGCAGCTGGCGACACCTCGGCGCCGTGCATTGTGTCGACGCCCGCCGACGCTTTGGGGAGGGAGGGGAGGGGGGCGGTATTCTTCCACGTCTGCTTATCGTCTTGCGTAGGACGTTTCGAAGACGGATTCATTGTCTCTTTGATGTCGCTGCCCCTTAGTTCGCGTGGCTGACGTCTTTGAGACGTCAGCCACGCGAACCAAGACGTTAATCCCCCAATAAGACGTCTTTTTGGTCTTGTGTGCTAGCTGGGTTAGGCCATTGCAACAATCCCATAACAGCTTACGCTGTGATACGCTGTAAACGTGGTGTTATATCTGGCTGCCTGCGGTGAGTCCAAGTATGGGGGTTGGGGTCACGGTCGATTAAACCACGGGCTACGGGGCCTCTTGCTACCTCGCGTGAGCCTGTAATTTATTTATTTCAGGAATATTGAAATCCTGTATCGTATCGTTAGGCAGGCCTTAGGTATAAACACCCGAGACGCGCATCATTGGTGACGAATTGATCTGCCGGGAAGCTTGTTGTGTGTTGCGTGTTCTCGTTATTGGAATGTGTTTCTGCCTCATTTCCTCATGACTTCACAGGAATTTACTTTATTGCAAGGTTCTACGTTCCCCTGTTGTCCGCCACTCCGATCGAAGTTGCAACAGCCATAATACTGTGTGTGTGTGAAACAAACAAACAAACAAACAAACAAACAAACAAACAAACAAACAAACAAACAAACAAACAAACAAATGACCTAACTAACTACCTAACTAACTAAACTAAGGTCTTCCTTCAAAGCAGCATGCTGAAGTTTCACATACGACGCGTCGAAAAATCAGGCTGCTCCTCTCCATTTATTGAATCCGCTGATAAATTGCGAGGTGCTGTTCATCGCACTCAACGCCGCCACACATAAATGTATCCAAGAGGATAAAGGTGGCGCCACAACAGTCGTACAGCTAAAGCCCCTCTACTTCGTAGGTAGAGGGGCTTTACGTACAGCTACCCACTTTTTCGTGGCCGTTATATATCATGCATCTACCTACCTTTTCGAGATCGTTGTACGCTTTCTTCCAAAGGAACTGGGCCTTGCGCTTGCTGACACCATTCAGCCGCGCGGCGTTCATCATCACCGCCTCGGCTTGCTCTAGGTGGCCGCGTGCCATCAGCCATCGCGGAGATTCGCTCACAATGCTGCAATTGACATGCACAAGATTAATCTTTAAATTGCTCATGGGCAAATCGAGATTAATGCAGCTATCATTTTAACTAACCCTTTTTCTCAGCCAGTAAGGCGAAGTCATATAGCCTTCTCAACGTTCCGTTAAGATATTCACTTGACCGTTTTCCTTCTCTGCGCAACAACTGGAATTTGGTTTGGCCTAGAGGGCCGTGAATGAGCAACGAAAGTCGTCCATCAATTCCCTGTTAATGGTCATAGATCAGCTGCCTCATAACGAACGTATCACTTGTATACTGTCTTCGTGATCTTACAAAATGCACCCGTTTCTCCGATTTCCTTTCTTTAGCTTACATTCTGCAACTTTATTGCACCGTTCAGTTAGCATCAAATGATATATTGTACCACTCCTGCATTCTTATGGGAGCATCTGTAAATAAATGCGCGAAATCAATAAAGAAAAAGCTGTAGTGCTGTCAAAGGTATTGCGTGAATCGGGCGGCCATTTGTTGCTACGATAGGAAAAAAAACGCACATCATTTAGGACGCAATTCTGCAACAAAACCATAAATCGCCAGGAACAACACGCGTTTCCTTTCGGCAACACTGATACCCGCCTCTGTCCAGCTGGACCGAAGCAAGTGCCATTGTTGCATTAATGTAGTAATGCCAGGCACATCTCAGCATCGTACGTCCTTTGTGACGAGGAAGCCTACCGTGCGCCCATCATCGAGGGAAGCACACGCGTTGGCGGCAGTTAGCGTATAGTGTGGCAGAAATGGCTCAATGATTGTCCGTATAGTTCACTCTCGAAGTGGCGATTTACAGTGGCCCAACGTCATTACGTCATTAAATGCGCTATCAGGTCTATGGCCATTGCCAAGTCGAATAAAAGTTACCTCTAGAGGGCGTGCGCAAGCGTGGCTTCATCCCATACTGCTTAGCATCAGTAGTAATATTGAAAGATCGTATGGTGCGGTGGCGCACTGCCAACGGCTTATTCAAGCCCATGCCGCCGTATACCGTTTCATTGTGCTGTGATTGCCCCGTCCCTGACCGGGAGTCTGAGCTCAGTAGACAGCTTTACTAGTACTGCTCTTCCTCGCTTTAACCCTATTTATTCCGTCTCCAGGCCGACCGCAGGCGTAGCGGCAACCGCACAAGGACACGGGGCAAGGCGGCTTGAGCACGAATGCGCCCTGTACAATGGAATGTAGATTTCTCACGCTGCTGCCGCACTAGCTACAAGTGGCTATAGAAACAACGTCCGCGCGCAGCAGACATGCGTCGAAAGGCATCATTATTTGAAATCAAAACTCAGCTGATGCAAGCCTACGCGACTGTGCTTTTGTGAAATAGCGAAATATGGACATGTCTTAATGTTCCCTTTAACAGGGAACGCCGATGTACTTTATATTTAATCGTCAACAGATTAATGGTTGGAATTCTAAATTACATTTCCTGACATTCATTATCAGGAAATATTGCTCATTTCTGCACATTCCAGATATTCTTCTGAAAAGGCGGATCGGTGCTTTCCATAAGGGGTATAGCTGTAATATAAACGTAAACTTATAGCTAGACAACACAAAGGACGACGGCAAAAAAGACGACCATTGTTCAAGTGCACACGTATTGCGCGCGCATCACAGCGGCTGCCTCGGATGATCGACTCACAGGAAGGCGACTGCGCACGCGCCGACGGGCAGGGAGTAGCTCAGCTGCACGGATCGCCACGTGAGCTGTGGGCTGTTCAACATGGCCACGAATATCTGGCCACCGCAGAAACCCAGCTGTGAAATCACGGCGAACAGCGCCAGGTACTCGCGAGACACGATCTCAAACACTGCAAGATAACGCCACACGAGCACGGTATACCACCAGCATGTCGCTACGTAATGTCACGAGATCTTGCGACGAGCTACGGATACCGCGCAAATGACCAGGTGGACAAAAAGCAGGAAGGTTTGGAGGCTGCCTCGGGCCCACTATCGAAAACCATGGCTACCAGGACTGGTCTGTGTGGTTCTGCTTTAATTAAAGTGGACAGCCCGTGCTTGATATTCACCGACTATGGCTTCCCACGCTACGGAGCCATCAGCTCAGTAGCACCATTGTTAACTATAGTGTTTCTAAAGTGTTTAGGACAACAGAATAAACTCGCACTTTGTAATATTGCATGAACTTGCCTGCAGTTTTTCTATTGAGTAGTGTTTCGAATCCTTACTTGAAATGTTTGCATATGCTGTTCATCACTTAGGCGTTTGCTTTGTGCTCTGGTGAACTTTAATGGTGGACGGTAAATATATGCGTATGCACGTGACTGTACCTGACTTGTTTTTGTCTGTGAAATTGTTATTTATCTTTTTCATTGGACCCGCAACTGGCCTTTGGCTATGGGTCCAACCGATTTTGGTCTTTCTGTATGTTAACTTTCGCAAAATGAATAATTGAATTGAAGTGAATGAAACAGCGCCCAGAAGCCGTCGCCTTGTCGGGGTTTCGCCGTCGCTTCCCATCATGGCTCCAGACCAAGATGTCCCGCACGTCCACTAAATGTTACACGAGAGTTGTTCACATTAAAGAAGAACCAAACGAGTCTTCATGGTTGATGACCGTAGTTTTCGACAGCGGGACCGAGGTAGCCTGCAAACCACGTTCTTTTCTTACACCTTTCTGTTCACCTGGCTATCTGCGCGGTACGTAGTTCTTCGCAAGATGTCGAGGATAATATCCCTGAATCTATTCACTTCAAATGTGTTGACAAGCCAGAGAAATCTAAGTATAGAGTGCGACATCTGCTAAGGACCAGGCACCAATAGGTGAGGAACGAAAGAAAGAAACACCCATCTTTCATATGTTGACACTAAAAGACGAACGTACACTAAACATCAAGCAGGTGTCGCTTCTTCTGAAACAAGATATTTCAAGAACATTGTATTCGCCCGTTTTGCAGTATTCGTGCTGTCATCGGAGCTGCAACAAAATCCGATTTTGAGCGACGACACTTGTTCGGAACATTTTTGCGACCCAGAAACGACGGATAAGGGGAAATACATTTTTTTTTATAATTTGGAAACTCTGCTTTGACATCGTTCCCTGGCGCATACCATCAGGCTAATTGGAGTGAGTGTAGTCAGATCTGTATTCCAGGTAAGGCTTTGTTTTACTTAGCGCATCACATCCGCTTAGAAGAACATGACATCACGCTTGTCAGGCAATTATGTCCGAAGCTTCGGTTTCGTGCACAGCGTATACATTAAAAGGCGAATGAGGCAGAGGTGAGCCGCTCACTGAGAACGAAGCTGGTGATGTAGAGGATTGTCATTGAGACGCCCAAGAGAAAGCGGCAAATCATGAACAGCAGCACCGACTTGACGAAGTAGATGGCCAATGAGAGTAACGAAGCCGCCACCACTGCGAGCAGGATCATCGGACGCCGACCGGTCCTGGGAGCATGATTTCACAGTTGTGAGGGTAATTCGGTGCGAACATTGATTTCGGCTCCATTCTATGCACAAATGTGTAGGCTAATAGTGGTATAAATTGATGTATAGGTGCATTTGAATATTGTTTTCTCATTGCGACAGCTGTCTTACCAATACAGGAAGCCGCAGTAAGAAGTCAATGGTTTTCCACTATATAACCGATACAGGAAAGCGTACCTGCTGCACGTGTCTCTGTCTATTGTTTGTTTCTCCGTATATTAATTGCCATGTGCATTCACCTTGTTTTATTGGATACCCATGTCTCCTGCGTGGCGCTTGACTGCTGTAATCTTAATAACTCTCTGTTTTTACGTGTCGAAACCACGATATGATCATGAGACCCGCTGTAGTGGAGAGCTCCGGAACTTTTCACCACCTGCGGTTCTTCAACGTGCACTGATAGCATGCAGTACGCAGACCTCTATTAGCATTATCGCCTCCATCGAAAGTGCGACCGCCGCAACCGGTGTCAAAGGTGCGTCTTTTGGGTCAGCAGCCAAGCACTATAACGACAACAGATGGCTTTTTTCTTCCTAATCTCGAAAGAGGACTTACGCAGAGAGAGGCTGCATGGTTTAAAGGCTCTCCTTGTCTCGGAATGCACGCTGTTACTGGCATTCACAGAGTTGACATGAGTATGCACTTCAGTGCTTATGCTTAGAAATGCTACGCTTTTTGCGATGTATACGCGCTGCCGATGAATGGCACGAACATCTGCATTGGTGTTTCAGAAAACGCCCTCTCTGCCCTTAGCTTCATGTCTTACACATATGCTAGTAGTAATGCGATAACATCATAGGACGGTATAAGACGCGGCGGTCAGCGCTTCCAGTCTTATCTAAGGGGAAGAATTCGCGTTGTATTTTCTTGGCCAGCCGCGTCCTGGTAGCGGGAAAGGCTGTTGTCTATATAGCCCGCCGCGGTGGTCCAGCGGCTATGGCACTTGATTGCTGACCGGAAGGTCGCTGGATCGAATCCAAGCCGAAGCCGCCGTATCTTGATGGGGGCAAAATGTTAGACGCTCACTGTAATGCGCGATGACAGTGCACGTCAAAGAAACCCGGCTGGTTGAAATTTCCACAGCCATCGGTCTCGGTATCTCTCATAATTCATATCGTGGTTTTGGGAAGTAAAACTCCAGAAATTACTACCAATATGAAACAAGGCGATATACGCGTGTTTACGTACTGGTCAATCAGGAAGGGAAGCACCCACGCAACCAGGCCACCGGCGATGAAGGCGAACCGTGTGAACGGTCGTAGCCACTGCCGCGAACAAACCATGTCCCACTGTGATCAAAACGCGGACGCGTGAGTGTTTCTGTAAGTCCTCGAGATATGTGTTATTTTGCGTACACAGAAGCGGAGTTCCTTTAACATGAGGACGTCGGAATACGAGAGGCTAAGCAATCAATGTAAGTAAACTAAAGGGATAGCAGAAAAACGGCAAACCATTGCACGAATATACGAAAAGCGGAAGCTGAACCTATATATCAACTTACGAAAATCACTAACGGAACATGAATAAGACGAAACTGTAGAGACCTAAATGGAAGAACTTTGAAAGTAAATAAGAATGCTAATGCTAATTAAACGGAAGAAGTAACAAGTATGCCTAACGATTTAGTAGAAAACATGCCGAATTCCCACACTATATTTGTTGTCGAGATCCGTGCTAATGGAGCCAGTACAGGGCCTGCGCTGATTTCGAAGAATTTCCGTGGTTTTTCGGAGAATATCCATGAGGCGCACAGAAATATGACCAAGGTTTATTTCTCCCACTGTAGTAACTAGATTTGCGACGTGTCATCCCTTTTTCGGTCATGGACACATTGTTCGCAGTCAGTCTTCGGGGCACATGGCAGAAAGCGATAATCTCTATTGTTCATTGGTCCTAGGCTCGAGTCTTTGTTGTGCCAGAACTTAGAAGAGGCCAGATCGAGTTGCCACTGTAAACTGTTCAACACTTCGTTCGGCATGCTAAGGCTGTGGCATTGTTTAAACAAGAAAGTTAGTTGCATTTGAAACACAACCTTGAAATGTATGCTAAAAGGCTGGAAAATGTTACCTAACCTTCACTATGGCCTACCCATCTAAATTACCAAGAGCCCTTGTATCTACCGCTTAAAACACGTAGCCAAGATTTGTGGTATTGAAACCAGGAACCATTGGCTGTCGAATTTGACACAGGCCGTAAACGTTACTCAATCACGTGCGGCTCACGCACGCTTATAATGCGAGTATGAGTCACACATGATTTTGTTATTGTTAATCCAGACGTAACTGACTAGCACGTCACGTTCGTATCGTTCCGCGCTAACATGTTTCTATTGGCACGTGCGGTTGTTTTAGTTTAAGTGGAAAGCCGTTATCGCCTCCCAGTGACACGCGCGCTGGTTTTGATTGGTTGCGGGGAGCGCCGTTATCGCTTTCTGTTGCGCGCAGCGTAGGCCGCGTTTATCTTGCATGCGACTGCTGGAACCATGTGGACCATTCTTGAAACTTTGCGTGCTTGACGCGCACATTTCAGTACCTTCTGGAATTCCAGAGATAATGCGAGAACGCGTTATGACGCGTGTATAAAAGCGGGCGCAGTACGCCACTTGTCAGTCTTTCCGTCGACCGACGACTGTTCACGCCGCTATTGCTGTGAATTGTGATTGGCCTTGTTTTGTTGGGCATAAGTTCGCGCAATAAACAGTTCGCCTGACATCGCTTGAGTCCTGCGTGCTTCGCCTTGAATGCTGCGTGCGTCACTACCACGTGACACTATATACCAAGTGAACGAGACACGAGTTTTACGGTTTGTTTTAATTGCGTGGCGCTTTACGGGTTCGCTATGTCGACGGCCGTCGTCTCCTCCTGTCGCGTGCTCACTCTTCCCGCCGGTACCAGCGACACGCAAGAGAGGGCGCCACCGCCTCGCCGAGCGCGCGATTTCTCCTCCCACGGCAATTAACGGAAATCGCTGGGTTGCCCGGGCTAGGCACTTTCCCATGTTAAACATGGGAAAGTGCCTGTTTGGTTGTCCAGCTGTTTGGTTGTCCTCTCTTTCTCTTGCACCGCCGGCGGCGGCGGTCGCTCCTAGGGTCACTGTGAAGCATAACAGTAACTCTAGTCGCTTCCTTGTACTGTGCTTCTTTCGCGCTCGCTGACTGCTCCAGGCTTGTGCGGCGGCTGTTCTGAGTCGCTGCCAACCCAACTGTGCGAGCCCAGAAAAAAAGTTGGGTTGCTCTGACGCTGACGAAGAGAGAAGTTTTCTTGTACTATGCTTGTACCACAATTTTCATCCACCGTTTCTTGACTACCATCGCATGAGACATATGTGGCTTTTGGCTTAATGAATCCAAGGAAATACGCATAATATATGTATCACTGTGGACGGCTCCACTAAAAAGAAACCGAATGCGACACCAGTATGCTAACAGAGACATGATTTTCATATTCACGACAAAAACCGTATGCAAGTTTCGTCCCCTAGGAGAAATGTGTGCCTGGCCACTTATTGTCAGCATACGAAAAGATGATCGGGCAGAAGGTTGCCTTGCGAAAGAGAGCTGTCTGACTTTGTCTGACTTCGTGCACGTTCTTTCTCTTCTACGCGCCTCCCGCACGACCTCGACCGCGGCCTTCCGGGATTGCAGTGCCGACGCTCGGGATCATGGAGGCCATGCTTCGACATACCTCTTTGACGATGTTGTCGTGGCGGCTGGCGTTTTCGTAGAGCCACGTGTGGCAGGGAACAGTGACGTCACCGCTTTCCGGGTGCCGCCGGTGACGACAGGCACTGCTGTCGTCCTGATTCGACCAGCCTTGCGTGGTGCTCCAGGAGTCGTCCCCGGGAAGCGATGCATTCGCCCAGCTCGGCGGCACGCACGCGAAGCGCACGTCGCGCTCTGCGAGAGTCATAGATCGCATATGATGGCAGAGCACTGACTATCAGAGCTTGAACACTTCGAAAATGGTTGCGGCCTAGGGCATTGCAGAAATTCCGAAACGGAAATAGCATAGCTTAACCTGGGCCTTTCTTCTTCCTTTCTCCTCCTCCTTCTCTCCAAAAGGGGCTGTGGTCCGTGTGTGCGCATTTATGACCACACAGTAGTATAGAACGAAAAATATGCGTAACACTTAGAGGTAGAAGGACCGTGAGCGATCGGGGTAGCCGAAACCTTAGTATCAGGCTGCTACTGTTGGCGATCCCTTATCTTCCTCAGGGAAGAGACAATGGTACCCGATATCCTAGTCAACATTAAGAGGAAGAAATGGACCTTGGCCAGCTATTAATGCGAAGGATATTTGATCTGTGGTTATAATGAGAGATACGAAACTATTTAACATTGGTCAGAAGTGGTGTAATGCGAGTCGAGACGGCTGGCTTCGTAAGAATAATACATATTCTCCAAAATTAATTTTCGAGTGTATAACCTGCATCCGACCGCCCGCTTTCCTGTTTGCCCGCCTTTCTTGCCTTGCCCTGCCCTGCCCTGCATCCTGCCCGGCAGGAGTCATGGCAAGGGTCGCCACAAGGGATCATGACAAGACCAGTGATAGTAATCGGGCCACCAACGAAAAAAAAAAACGAGATGTTTTTCAAGGTCTTCTAATGAATAAGACTTCTTTATGGAACTAGAGAGCGGCTTTGCTTATCGAGCATGAAGGGAATCTCAAATGGTAATGCGGTTTACAACTTCTTGTTGCTATTGCTTTCTCTTCGTGATCACTGTGTGGCCACGCATAAAAACATGACCATGCCCTACGGCGCACAAAGTCAGCGCGGCTATAGGCCTGCCCCGCCGGTCTTGATCCGAAGGTCACGGGATCGAATTTCTGCCGCGGCGGTTGCATTTCGATGGAGGCGAAGCGTTGAGGCTCGTCTACTGTGCGATGTCAGTGCATGTTAAAGAACCCCAGGTGGTCGAGATTTCCGGAGCCCTCCACTGCAGCCTCTCTAATAATCATGTCGTGCATTTGGGACGTCAAACACCAATAAT
This sequence comes from Hyalomma asiaticum, assembly GCA_013339685.2. Taxonomy (NCBI): domain Eukaryota; kingdom Metazoa; phylum Arthropoda; class Arachnida; order Ixodida; family Ixodidae; genus Hyalomma; species Hyalomma asiaticum. The sequence goes on from CM023486.1 coordinate 60,781,694, forward strand.
CAAATAAAATCAGGGCCTCCTAGGCCAATAGCGTGCGGCGAACCGAGCGCATTCCGATCGAAAATCGAACAACGGTCTCAGATCTCACCCTATAATTGCCACCCTCTTAACCTGAATACCCTGAAATGGACAGCTGATGTTGACTGTGACATACGTGTGACTCACCAATGACAGCGTCAATGAAAAGGTGGACGGATACGCTGAAGTAGACCATCATAGTGAACCCTAGTGACAGCCGCTGGTAGGCACCGTTGCCACCAAATATGGCTATAACGTTGTCCTCTTCAGTGACGCACCGTGTGTCATAGGCAGGCTCCTTCTCCTGGTCGCCACCATGTGCAGACGCTGACAAGAGCACCTCGGCCTCCTGCTGAACAAGTATACGGTTGCAGCGAGAGCAAACTTGAACCGCCCCGTGACATTACGGCTCACTGAGTACGTAATATAACGCGAGAAAAATGTACGATTAAAGCACTCGAGAACGCAGGGAAGGTGTGGTGTATTGGTGGCGTCTCCTAGTGAGCTTGGTGCACATCTCAAATTGCGTCTGACAAATCACGTGTGTGTTTGTATGTGTGTGTAGGAATAAACGGCCGCAGGTCGGCTGAGTTCTCTCGCTGGCTTCATAAGGAGCGGACGCTAGTTTCTCGAGCGTCAGCCGGCTGGCGCGCTCGTCGAGCCTCCGTCCGTTCGCGGGCCCTTGCCGTCGGCCGCCGCCGACACTACAGAAGGCATTAAAATTATCTGTGACGATCGAAACACGACAGTGTAATCGAAATTGTGGTATCTGAAAGTTGGCGGAAACTGTAGACGGAAAAAAAAAAAAAAGAAAAGCCGTCTCTTGTTCCACGCCGTGAGAACCACCGGTACAGCGAAGTTGTTCTCTTGTCGTTAGTCGCGACTTAACTGGCAAGGATATCAAGTTTGTAGTTTGTTGAGAGCAACAGCTGGCGGGCATTCGGTCGAGGGCAGGAACGGCATCTATCTATCTATCTATCTATCTATCTATCTATCTATCTATCTATCTATCTATCTATCTATCTATCTATCTATCTATCTATCTATCTATCTATCTATCTATCTATCTATCTTGTATCATGCATTTCGCGATAAGGAAATGTAACCACGGCAGCAGGGATCGAACCCGCATTTTCGAGCTAAACCTTTCCCCTACACATTATCGCACGGTGGCCGTCGCAAAGCCACTATCGTGTAATAGTGGATTGAGAGCAGGAGGGGGTTGCGCGCATTAGTGAGCCGTGGGTCGAGGGCAAAAGCGCGCACCTGCTCCGGAGCATGACTACGAAGGGGGGCGAGCCCTACTAAAAGCCGGCAACGTACGACGCGAACCCAAGTAAAACCACCACGTCGCACTCGTTGAAATGTCACGTATGTGAAAAAAAGCCCAGAAAAATTAAAGGCGCCGACTACTGCTCGGACAGTTTCTTGTCGATGTTGTGGTTGAAATTGAGAATATTTCTTATAGTGACGGAAACGAACATGCCTGTTAAAGGGGATATTTGTAACTTGGACCTAAAGAGTCGTGAAAAATTAAAAAAGAAACCGGCGGCGCCATTTATGATGGTGTGAGTCGGCCTACAAGTGCAAAATAACAAACAGGAAACGCCCAAGCAGGCTCACCTGCCTTGCTTAACAACAAAGATTTATTACTTGCAGTTGCATTTTATGCCGCCTCTGGCAGCGCCCCTGGCGCACACGGAAAATGCCGACATCTTGTTCAGTGTTTACAGAATGGGGTACCCGGACGGCCACTGCAACCAATCTCTGGCTTCTGTAAGGTCGGCTTTGCGATCAAGCATTTGGAACGTGTGTCTACGACCTGATGCCTCGATGCGACGTAGAAGAGCACCTCGAATGTGCAAGCCTCAGTAGCTCATAACATGGCTTACTAAGTGCATAACAGAGGACAACTATACGTTTTGTGCGCAGCATACTCAAAGCATCCAGACAGACTGCTCAGTCGGCGCCATATTTTCGGCGCGGCAAAATAGCACGGACCTTTCTTCGATAACGTCTTCACGCTACTAAATCTCCTTTGCCATCTTCAAGACTGGAACGATACTTTAGACTTACTCTGCCCATAGTTCGAAAAGCTTTAAGAGTCTATATGCAGCGAGTGCAGAACACAAATGAAGGCGACTGGATTCGACATGCCGGACACCGCATCTTTCTTTTAAACCTGCCCCGTCACGGTGGTCTAGTGGCTATGACACTCATTTTCTAATCTGAAGGCCGCGGCTGCTGCATTTCGATGACGGTGAAATGTTGAGGCCCGTGTAATGTGCGATGCCAGTGAACGTTAAGAAACCTCAGGTGGTTGAAATTTCCGTCGTCCTCCGTTACGGCGTCTCTCATAATCATATCGTGGTTCTGGAGCGCAAAACTCCAGAAATCAATCATTCTTTTAACTCTGCCTTACTCAAAGGGTGAACCAGGAAAGAAGGAAAGGTGGATCGCTCGCCTTTTCTCGGTTATGCAGCAGTGACGTCACGTCCGCCATGGATCCGGCGCGGGAGACCTGAGTGATGGTTTCCACCGGCGCCTGAACTTTGTCCTTCCCTGCCTCGACTTGGCGCACTTCCACCTCGGTGGCTCGACGCAGCTCTCGCGCCGCTTCGGCTACGTCCCCTTGCATCGCTGCAGGCGACTGGTGTTCGCTCGGATCCACGGACATGACCCGGTGATGTTTCTTCTTCTTGTGACGTCGACTGCGGGTAGGAGACTGCGGTGCGCCTTCTTGTCGCGCCGTGTCCGTACCTGGACGCGGATTCCCGGAGCCCGGCTTGTCCCGTCTCCTGGACTTCTTGAATGTAGACGGCACTGTGGCCAAATCGGCGTCGTCGGGGACCGGAGCTGCCGCGCATAGCTGCGGCGTCGCGCCAGAACCCATCAGTTGTCGTTCCTGTACGGGTCTCGAGGGGTCAGACTGCGGCAAGAAGTGGTCAGCAGGTCCGACAGACATTTTGCGAGCTTCTTCCTCTTCTTCCTTTCTAGAAAGACCTCTTGCACGTGCGACCGTAAGCGAGAACCTGCTTGCTGATGATTATGTTGCCGATTGTTCTCTATCCAATGCGTGCACCCACTGAATGCTTACTTGTTTAAGCCTTGAATCTTGACTTCTGCGCACTAAGGTGTATTGGTCCAGGAGCCGGTGTTTAAATCAAGGAACGCAAAAGTTAACTTCTTCCCTCCGTTGTTTTTCTTCGCCCGCTCATCCCGCTGCCAGCGAAACGGTTGACAAGCTGCCGACCAGGGGATTGAAGGCGGGCTCCTTCACCTGCTGGCACCTTGAGGGAACGACGGCTTCGACATCTTGTTGTTAAAAACAACATTTAATGAACAACCTTTTCAACACAGTTCACCGGGTTAAATACACTTCTAAAAACAAAAGCACCCTCGCAGTCCAATCAGGATCGGAAAATGTCCTTCTTTCTCAAATTCTGGTTGGCTGCCGTTGGAAGGTACATCCTCACGCCCCTTCACCCAATGCCTTCATCTGCAACCGTCTCTCCCACGTCGATCGCCGGTGCGCCTCTCTCTCTCGAAGAATGGCGCCGGCCACTCGTGCGATCGTGCTCCGAGCTGGGGTCCCAGGGCTGAGCCGACGTACCCGTCAGTTCACGGAACCCGCGTTGGGGACTCCCCGTGATGCTGCACGTGGCTTGGTTCCCAGACCACGGTGCATTGTCCGCTGGCCGCAGATCTCCACAGGAGAAATCGGCCGTCACGCCGTCTTTGTTCAGTTCTGGCCGCCACAGGGGGGAAGGCATGTGGTGTCCGTAGAGGGGTGACAGTGGGGAGTCCTCGGGTAGGTGCTTCGTTCTTGAACCCAACAGCAAATTTAGCGATATGAAACGAAGAATAAGGAATAAATCGGTCACATAGAGTATAAGATATTAAGAATTACTGAAGGATTGGATATATTTTTCACAGCTGGTGAACTATAATAAAATAATTTGGAAGGCAATCAACCTGCGGGAGGAATTATGAAGTGCCAAATTTTAAGAGCGTAGCTGTTTAATGTCGAGGTAAAACTGTAAGGAGGGGCGTTCTCTGTTAACAACGGAGGTACCATGCGGGAGGGAGAAATGGACCCTCTTTTGCTCTTGACCCACTACACGCACTGGTCCGTGATAGTTATTACGCGATTGATAAAATAAATAAATAAATATTTGAGATTGCGCAAGAGGGAGAAGCGGAGCCGCGCTAGCCCTCGAGCCAATACCCACATCCTTGCCCTCAGCCCAGTGATGTAGATGATAGCGATAGTAGACTTGACACCCGTGCCCATGCTCAGCTGTTCGATTTCGCGGGCGTGATCTGGCTTTATTTTCTTTAATCTTTCCCTTAACTGAAACACCTTAATATGATTTAGACGTAGAAAAGAGATGGCCACGTATGTACGCTACAGCATAACCAAATGTATCGATATGATAATTTCATCACTCAGTGTAATTAGTCAACGTCAACAGCAAAACAAAAGAAGCTTTTAGCCCCGCCGCGGTGGCCTAGTGGCTGTGATCCGAGTGTCGGCTGCTGATCCGAGGGTCGCGGTATCAAATCCCAGCCGCAACGACTGCATTTCAATGGAGGCGAAATGTTGAGGCCCGTGTGCTGTGCGATGTCAGTGCGCGTTAAAGAACCCCAGGTGGTCAAAACTTCCGGAGACATCCACTATGGCGTCTTTCATAATCATAGCTGGGATTGGGACTTAAAACCCCAGAAATCAATCGAAATAACCTCTTGAGAATTGTTGGCAATTTGTCGTTTAAGGGTCCCTGAAACGGTTTCTTGGCAATATGTCATTCAGGCTATGTCACTGCCAAATCGTTCGCACCATCAACGGCAAGACACCGTTTAAGTTTTTATTGTGCCCCACAGAACATGGAAAGCTAGGATGGCCATTCCACAAGCCGATTTTGATGCCTGTCCTGTAGGCCAATATTTCACGAAGGTATACATAATATGCGTACAGTTCCGGAGGTTTTACGTGCCGAAAACACGATATTATGACTATGAGGCCGGGGTGCACTCCTAACGCACAGTACTGGGGCCTGTAGCACTTACTTTACAGCGGGTGTGGTACGTTTTGTTGAACAGTAAGCTTTCTAAATCATACCAAGTATATTATCTCGTGTACAGCTCCTTTACAGTATGATGCTCAGAATGTACACACGCCTCTCCAATATTCTAGAGCAGTGGTTCTCAGCCATGGATGTGTCGGGGACCCCTTGTAAACTGGTGGAAGTGATGGGGGACCCCTTGCAGCGGAGGGGAGGGAGGGGGGGGGTACGTAGGTAAATTAACACAACTGGAGCGTGAAACAGGTGCCTTTTATTGCTACCAAAAACATCAAACAAACGTGCCACATCACTTCATTTTGGACAGTTCATCAATACGTGGCAATACGGGTCCTGAAACCATACTTTACGCGCTGAGTTTTGCATCGAAACGGATTCGTTGTATTGTTCTGAGGTAAATACAAAAAGAATTTTCGAGATCGATGCAGGCAAACGCAAGTTATTCAACTTACAAATTCAAAATAAAAGCAGACGACAGATATCGGCATCCCAAGGCGTGCATGCTGCTTCCAATCAAAACGCGGCTTACATCTTGCAGAACCGGAACCGTGCTGCCCTCTGTGGCCTTCCTACCACAACCACCACGTGGGTCGCACAGCGATCCTTGTGTCAGTTACAAGCAAAATGAAATTGTAATGCCCAAATTTGTACCTTTAGCAAGCATAAAACACGTTCCGAATTTGGAACTTCTTATATTCGGTGCATTGTCGATATGTGCGATCTATATTTTTATTCCCTACTGTTCCCGGCCAATCAGAACCTGCAGCAAAGCAGCATGGTGATGTCATATCCGCTCGGAGAAACTGTTGATGTATGGCGCTGCAGTCAGCGCGGAAACCGATTTCAGGTACAAATTAAAATATAATACGGTTCAATTTCGCCGCTTTCACTGGTGTTTCGGTCATCGTCAAGTCCCACACAAAGCAAATGTGCAATAAAGTCAATGTGCGTAAAATGCGTTTCAGGGCCCCTTTAAACAGAGTTGCATATCTGCAGCCACGTTCAACCTGTTTCGCTATTTGCTTTTCAAGTATGCAAGTCTGGAAAAAGCATGCTCGCATGCATACGTAGTAGAAAACTGTAACAGAAGCTTTACAGCCATCTCATGGAGAAGGGGGAACATTTCTGCAGTCCCTAACCAAAATGCCTCAAGGCTCACAGTGGCAAACTTTGCCTTCATCACTGTGTTTTTCTGGAGGGCCCATCGGCTCATTTTCAGCTTCGACACATTCATATGTAAAGCAAGCTACGTCAGCCTCAAAAGGGGCCACAAGCCATGTGTCCGGGGCAGATTCTGGGAAGTAGTCCTTAATGTGGCACCTTAATGTGCTCAGATGGGCCGTGATTGTGGCTCTGTCGCTTCCAGATACTACCCCAGAGCCTGCAAGACCACCGAGCAGCTTAAAAGAAGAATAGTCGCCTCTGTTTACCCGGCTCAACCAACTTTGAAGCTTTTTACAAAAGCCTCTCACCTTGTCCCCAGAAGAGACAAAATTAGTGCCCATCCCCTGCATGCTGCTGTTAAGATGGTTCAGGTGCTCAAACAGGTCACACAGATAAGCAAGCTTTGCCACAAAAGAAGAGTCCTGAAAAGGATCTCCGAGTGCTCTATCTTCTGCCAAAAAAAGACTCAGCTCCTCTCCAAGCTCGAACACCCTTGCGAGCACTTTTCCGCGCGACAACCAACGCACCTCGGTGTGCAGGTGTTGGTGCTCGGCACCCATCTCCTCGCACAGTACCTTGAAGAAGCGACTGGCCTTAGGCCTTGCCTTTACACTGTTCACCACTTTGACAACATGTTGCATAACACTCGCAAGCTCTGGACTCAACTCCTTTGATGCCAAAGCTTCCCTATGAAGCATACAGTGTGTGAACGCTACTGCACTGTTCACTTTCTTAACGAGTCGTAAAAACATACAGAGTTTCCAACCATGGCTCGATCGCCATCGGCGCACACAGCTATACACACATGTACCAACGAAGACCGCGCGAAACAAAAAAAAAATTGTTAATGGCATCGAAAATATCTTGACCTCTCGTTGTGGTCTCGAGTTCCGGACAGCAAAGAAGTTCTTCGGCAATGACAAAGTTATTCACAAAGCGAACAAACACCATAAGCTGTGGGCTCCCGGATACGTCGCAGATTTCATCGACGGCGAGGGAAAACTTCTCAGTGCACTTCAATTTATCATTTACTTGGTCCTGCACATCAGACACCATTTCTCCGATTCTCCGTGCCACGGTGTCGTTCGAGCACGGTATTTTGTCCAGTTTTTTCACATGCTCCTTCCCTATGACAGCGCCGACGACGTCCTTCATGCAGGGCATAAGCAGAGTCTCGCAGATGGTGTGAGGCTTCATCTGTTTGGCCACGTGGTAGATGAGCATGTAGCTTGCCTTAATAGCATCTGCAGAGCTTGCCAGCTGAAACGAAAGTCTAACTTTGTACGCTGAACCGAACCTACAAACACTGCATCGACAGTCTAAATCTGGTGCCTTAACCGGTCGCCTTCCCCACCCCGCGACGCTTTGTATACATGTGGAAAGTCGATGGCACATGCACTAAAGCGAACCAACAAATTCTGCCAGCTAACCGTGAGGCCGGAGCCTCGCCGATCAGCGTACGCACAGCGAACATAACGCATATCGAGGGTCGCGGCTGCCGCGAACCTCGTATGCGCAACTAACGTAAAGCACGTCGAACAAGCATTCGACGACCGATCGAGGCTCGCTGCCGCAGCGAACATCGTATGCGCAACTAACGTAAAACTGTGTTATGATAATTTCGACCTCACCTTGTTTGGATTATCCAGCTCTGGGATTCCAAATGTCGTTTCTTGGTTTCGAAGAACTCTATGTCCTTGTCTTGGTAGCTTGGATGCTTTGTCCGAGGATGGCGTGTCAACTTCGTCGGAACCATGGAGCTTAGAGCGAGTACTTCACCGCATAAAACGCATTGCGGTTTGCCGCCGATATTGACAAAGCCAAACTTCTCATAACTTTCTTTGTAGCCACGTAACTTGGACATGGCTACGCGACTCAGACGAACACGTAGCTTCGCGACCTATAGGCCAACCGGGTGAGACTGCACGGCACAGCCACTGATGCCAGGCGAAAATGGCGATATGATAATGCGGCTGCGGGGCACCGAGACACGTGGTTCGGGAAGGTGTGGGGAAGAGGGAAAGGATTCGAGACGACCTTGTGCGGATTGCGGATCGCTGCGGCAGTTCCGGGAGCAGGTCCCGGAACTCCAAATGAGTCACGGCCGGACTAAACTCCAAAAAATGTAAAAAAAAAAAGCGGGTGAGGGTTTCGCGGATCATAGAAATGCCTTCGCGGACACCCTAGGGTCCGCGGACCCCCATTTGAGAACCACTGTTCTAGAGTATCATCGCGCTGTAGCATCTGGCGACATTATATTCTTTGCGGGACATGCTCCGTTCGCCTCCAGCGATCAGAAGTTGAAGATGTCTATTAAATCCGAGAGATTTGATGTTCGTAAGTATTACAGTGATGTTTATCACACCTTCCTCTCTTATTAGGTTCCCCAGGTCAATAAGACGACCAGAAAGGCACTGAGGAGTAGGTGTTTGGACAGATAGATTGATATGGTCAAAGTTCATGAGGCTCGCTAAGAAATGATTCGCGTTTAAAATCGACACTTTATCACTTGATCCCGTTTAAAAGATAAGCAACGTTGGTGCTGTGGTTGGCACGCTGCAACGTAGTGGTAGGGGCGAGACACATGCTCAAATGTTCAACATATGCATGAATGCATGAATGCTTTATTGAAGCCAGAAGTCAGTGATTTATCACGGAGTGGGTAGCTCCAACGTGACTGGCAGGCCAAGCCTCTCGGCCGAATCGCAGCCCTGCTGGACAGCCCAGAGCGAGAAGCGGGCTGCGGAGGTCCGCATCCCACCTGAATGGGTCGTTCCTCTCGATAGAGCGTGATCGGGCATACTGCCAGAGTATGTGTTCTAATCTGGCTATTACGACACACTCGCGGTAGGCATCACCATTATATAAGTATCGGAATAGGCTGCGTGTGACAGGAAAGGATTAGGATAAGTACACATCTTCATCGGGAGCAATTTGAAAGGAAGCAAACGCTCGTGTCTACGTATTTCGTGTGATGAACGTTAAGAGAACGTTATTGTGCCTTACATGCCAAAAGCTCTTTTCCACCGAGGTGACCTGTCATGGCGAGGTAGCTTGCTTCTGATCTGTCGTGGCGAGGTAGCTAGCTTTTGACCTGTCGTGATGAGGTGGCTAGGGATTGTGACTCAACAACCGGCGCATATTAACGCGCATCTAAATGGAAGTACTCGGACACCTTCGCATTTCGCCCTCATCGAAATGAGGTCACTGTGGCAGGGAATCGAACCGGCATCCTTGATCCCAGCCGCGCGGCACCTCAGCAGCGAGGATATAACATGGCGTTACGTGCAAGAAATGGGAAGTGCATAGGTGGAGGGGCATTTATATAGGCCAAACACCTGGCAACAGTCGTATAAGTCTTCGGTAATAGTTGGCAACACTAGCATTAGACGTTCGAATGTAAAAACAAATTCACAAGGGGAAAGTACCAGCTATATAGCTTAGGTCACACGGCAAGATTCGTTTGTTTACCGGACACGCGGACACGCATAAGGCCTGCTGGAAATCGCCATTACGACCGATGGTCAACTGACGCGCATGCGGTTGCATGACCAAGCTGATCACGAACCGTTTTAACACGACCCAGACTTCCACAAGCACAAAGCCGCAAATCACGTACGATTAGCTATCAACACTACGTCTCGTTTATTTGCAAGGTCCCGCGAACGCCGTCCTGCGAACCCTGACGCCCAGAATTTACGGGAGGCGCCGGTGGTGAACTCCCGCACACCCGGTTGCAGGTCGAGAGCGAGTCGAACCGATTCGACCCGACGAGGCAAAGCCGACTCAGCAGCGTGGGCCGCGACGCCTTGACGCACCGAGCGCTGCCCCTGGCATTCATGTCCGCGAAGTACGGGAACCGGATGTGACGCGTCTCGCACGTGACAGCGACTGGGGCGCGACAGCGGCTGCGCAGGGACGCCGGGGCGCCTTCGAGTCGTCGGCGACGTGGGTGCAGGCAAGTCCTGGAACACTCTCTGAGAGACCTGAACGCCTTGCCGCCGCGCGACGACGGACAGTCGCCCAGCGGGAAGTCCCACTGGACGCAGCGAGCACCGTCGAAGAACCACCAGTCCTCGACCATGTCTCGCCTGCAGGCAACAGCCGGGAACGCGTCTATGTTGAGCACATGAAAAGCATGCAGTGCGAAAAGGCATGCTAATTATCAGTCGACCGTGGACGAGCTGGGTTCGTTAAGATTATTATGGCGACAGCCTTAACATCTGGGGAGTGGTATGTTGAATGTGGTCAGCGTTGGCGGCATCAAAATTCGGTGGTTCCAAAACCTCCAATTCGCGTTTTGTTCACGTCGTATATGGCAAAGTGAGCATGGAAAGGTACGAATGTAACACTAACGTCATTGCTAGGTCATGACATCGATAACTTGACAGGATTTCGATTTACGTAACAATCAGGAATACTAAAACCCCGCTTGACTCGTGCTCGCATTCTTCGGTTAGGAATGTGCGGGTATCAGTCACATACGATGCAAGATTAGTCTTTACAGCCTATTTCATTCAAGGAACAGGCAAAATAGATGCTGCAAGAAATGCAATAGTCGTAAAACGAATGAGAGAAAAAAAGAAAAAAAAAGTGAATTGATCCTCATGACACTGGCTTTCGTGGTCAAGCCATCTTAGCATGCGATACGGGGCCGGTGACATACGGCAGAAGGCAGAGGAGGTCCGTGTCGAGAGAGCAACATTTTCTTTCACGAGGCAGACACCGTGGTTGCTGAGACCGAGGTTTCGGGTTCGATGCCCAGCACCGGCAGCCGCAAATCAAGGCTTGTGGAATGGTAACAAAGAGAACACTGCGGCGTTGAGAACACGTGTCAAGGGATTCCAGGAGATCTGAAGAAATTGTGCACCGTTCACCATACACGACGTCTGTAGTAATGCTCTTCAGTTTCGGGGTGTGTACACCGTCACTCTTAAGAAAAAGGCAGTAGAGCAGTGGAACAGTAGAGGTATAATAACTGCAGCATTGATATGGCGACGGAAACATCACTTATCTGTTATGATAAGTTAGGACAAATCTGTTATGATAGCACGGTTATTAACTTTGTGTTTCTGCTTCTTTGTAGCCGCCCTTGTTGCCGTACTGACAAAGATCCACTTGTCGAAACGTTGGCTTTGGGGATATTTCCTGTTCATCGTCTTTAACAATATCTTCATCAATTCAAACCTACCCTTAGCTTCTGTTCTAGTTTGGATTACTTCCTGGCAGGTAGTAACTGTGTAGTAGGTGTCGTGGTGGTAAATTTGTACCAACGAGGCAGTTACTACCGGTGATTACTACGCAGCCAGGGAATGTGAGAAAAATTGTCTACCTCAGTATATGTAGCACTTCTTTTGAAGAGAGTGTTGAACTGAACAGCGCTGTCTTGCAAACCACCTCGATCGAACCGGCTTTAATTCACAAACCGAAATTGCCCTTAAATTTCGTTTTCCGTTATCGTTCTTGCACCGTTGCGCAATCTTCACGGGCAAAGCAGGACAAAAACATTTGCCCTGATTACTATTTTTGTGCCGTCTAACAGCGTCAGTGCCACAGAAGCGATAAAGAAAACCAAAATTAAATGTTTGGTAGGTTTGCGAATATGGCATTAGGCGGTAAGGACGGTCAACCCCACATTTGAAGCAAAGTGTATAGCTGCATTGTCGCCATACACTACGATGTCTCACAACTGCCGAGTCATCCTTACGTCTGCCGAGCCACATGCCATGCGGCTTATTAAAACAGTTGCCTCGCACTTTCTTTTTACTAATAAAAATTTCTGAGGTTTTACATGACAAAAGCATATGATTACGAGAGACACTGTAATTGGGGGCTTCGAAATTTCGACCATTTGGTGTTCTTTACCGTGCACTGACGTTGCGCTGCACACGGGCCTCAACTTTTCGCCTGCGTCGAAATGCAGCAGCCGCGGCCGGGATACGATCCCGCTACTTTCGGATCAGGAGCCGAGTGCCATAGCCACTAGACCACCGTGGCGCGGTCTTTTTACAAAGACGGGAACGTTGATATCCGTGAGTGGCACCAGCGCGACCGCACAAGACCGCTAGGTGGCTACACCAACGTTTGCTACGCTGACAAAAATCTTGCGTGCTTCTTGCTGCTTCACGCGTTACACTCGTTGCTGTGCTGCGTGGTGCGAAAAAGGGAGCGACTTCGAGCGGCCGACCCAACGCCACAGCCCCGTTCCATGCGCTTTCGCAAGAGTGCTACGTGGTCTTCGCAAGCACATGGCAATGTTGGTACGTTATGTGCATTCTTTACCCTTTCAGGAAATGAATCGTATGTCTGATGATCTGGGCGGCTGCTACAAGCTGCTTACGAATGCTCACGCATCTTTAAGGACCGTATTCATAAACCTACCTTATCCTTATAGCTTGATTTCCTTATCTTACCTGCGCCATTATCATGCATCGTGAACAAATGAGTCCAGTATCTACAAACAAACCTTATGAAGGCCTTTCGCAGTGATTACCATTTTAGTCCCTTTAACGCGCCTTAACGCCACAGTGGTTATAAGGAGAACAAGCGATAAGGATGAAACAGGTTTATGAATACGTGCATAAGTGAACCAAGCGAAGTAACCTGGTGGGCGCATGCGCGCAGCGTGTGCCCACTATCGGCTGCAGGTTGCGGCAATACGCAAGGCAGCTAGAAGCCACCGATTGCTTTCGCAGCCTGTTTCCGTGGTAATTTTCACGGTATATATAGATTACAAGATGTAGCAGGCCTGCTGAGTACTAAGTAAAGCATACCGTGTGCTCAAGATTTGTAAGCTGTGCTAACTTTACGTTCGTGACACGGAGAGCGAGGCATGATTATTTAAAAAATAATGTGCAACCATTGCAATATATATGGTCATTACTTGCCCGAGAAATCCAGCTACATCAGCAGCTAATTTTCTAATGAATTACTCTAGGACATGTAGTGAAATCGTAACCCACCATATCGCGACTTCATCCAAATTTTCAGCGTGATCTCGACATTTGGGGTGCCCCGCCATGGTGGTCCAGCGGCTATGGCACTCGGCTCGCGGATTCGAGTCCCGGCCGCGGCGGCTGAATTTCTGCTGACGCAAAATGTTGAAGCCTTTGTATATTGTGCGATGTCACTGCGCGCGTTAAACCCTAGGTGGTCGACATTTTCGGAGCCCTCCACTGCGGCGTCTCTCGTAATAAAAATCGTGGTTTTAGGACGTAGAACCCTAGAAATCAATCGACATTCAGGGTCATCATTCTTGAAATGTGCGACAGGACGCATGGACGTTCTAGTGAAAAAGTTAATAGAACAGTGTTACCTTTTAGCCGCAGTTTGATGATGCGCATCTAAAAATCTGAGCCACCCTTCAATTTCATTCCAAGTGGATATGTCCTATCCATTAGTTGTAATAGGTACCATTAGGTAATTATTTGAAAATCTAGTGAAAAAGTTAATAGAATAGCGTTACCTTTTGGCCACAGTTTGATGATGTGTATCTAAAAATCTGAGCCACCCTTCAATTCCATTCCAAGTGGATATGTCCTGACAACTCCCAGCGTCTGCTATCTATTAGTTGTAATAGGTACCATTAGGTAAATATTTGAAAATCTGAATAGTGATGCAAGTAATTAGTCGCTTGCACTTGTGCTCTATACCTGTCCACCTCGTACAGCATCACAGCCCAAAGTCAAGTATGTGAAAGCTGTCACAGGCCGGACATTTAAAAATTAAGTATGGTTTAAGAAAACGTTGCATTGTACACAGTATATACAAGAGGTCCCAGGTAGCCAAGCTTCTAGGAGATTGCCGCCCCTTAAGCGGTATCCCCTGAAGAGGCCAAAGCTCTTTAAGTCTGACCGTATTAGTGACCGTGCCGGAAAGCGATTACCCGGCACTGTTAATTCACCATAATCCTAAACGGCATCCAAACGAGAAGCTCAGGGGAAGATGAAGGCTTGAATCGGTGGACAGACTGCTAAAGACGATGGACGAAGATAAGTCCACTTGTCGAAACGTTGGCTCCAACGGCATTCCCTGTTCTCCATCGTTTTTAGCGATCTAAACAACTACATGACTGTTTTATGACGCGACGGCTGCGCCATGATCATTCTTTCCGGGGTGCATGTCGTAATTCTCTGCTTTCCTTCTGGTTTCACGACGTTATGCTCTTTCGTTGTTATATGGGGTTTAACGTCACAAAACCAGCTCTGATTATGAGAGACGCCATAGTGGAGGGCTCCAGAAATTTCGACCACCTGGGGTTCTTTAACGTGCACTGACATCGCACAGCACACGGGCCTCAACATTTCGCCTCCATGGAAATGCAGCCGCCGCGGCCGGGATTCGGTCCCGCGACCCTCGGATCTGCAGCCGAGTACCATAGCGACCAGACCACCGTGGCGGGGCGAGGTTATGCTCTTTCGTACTCAATAATGCTAGAGAGGCGTACACATTATGGGGAGCACGACCACAACGAAGTTGAAGCGCAAAAGGTGGGGCGGGTGGTTGGGGCGGTGGACTCCAGATGCACTGCCGCCCACCGTGGTACAAGGACGTTTTTGCCGACCGTTATAGTGTCGTATCTGCTGCGACTGCGGTATACCCGCCACTAGCAGCTCCGCAGTCTGTAAGACTTTTCTTTCTTTCGGAGTGGCATACTGTCAACATACCGCGAGCAGTCGGTAAGGAGGACGCTCTCGAAGCATCGTTCGCGCGGCGGTTCCCTGGCGCAGCTGTCCAGGCAAGTGCCGAGGTTTGGGAACCTGTTGGCACCCCGGTTGCAGACGCGCACGCGGTCTCGCTCGCTCCATACGCACGAGAGAGACTGGTCGCTGAAGTAGGCCTCGCGTCTCTCGTGCTCGCAGTACGTGTAGAAGCGGTGGCCGCAACGACGCCCACCGGGTCTCTGCGTGCGGAAGACGGCAGACACTCGAATTATTAGGGATGGCGCCGCAGTTCTGTCTGAAGGGCAACTCCGGCGATTGGGCGATGGCCACTGATCTCTATGAAATCATGTGTATATGTTCTCGGTGCTGTAATATATGCCAAGCCATGCAGTTGCATGTCATTTTGATTTTCTGCAAATGAATTTAAATTTTTAGCGGTTTCCTATGCCTTCGATTGCGGACTACCCTTTGTTCTTGACGTCATTACCTACGCCCCTGCCTATACCCGAGCGGGAAGACAAGACGATGCTTCTTCGGTGCTCAAATCGTCGCTGTCAGTTTCAGAAGCGTTGGTATAACTCGATACATCGTCGGACGACTTAATCGCCACTTTGTTTCATTCTGGCGCGATCTCCTTATTTCTGATGGCGGGTAGGCTGTGACGTCATCGCATACACTGCACGAAGCTTCTACGCATTTCGGTTTGAACGCATCGTTCATTTGGTTATCTAAAATTTTTGGCGAGTTTATGAGCCCATTGAACCCTCATGAGTGCTACAGGACTGTCAGTATACCACTGGAAAACGGCGATATCAGAATATGGCTAATGTTCCTGCGTCACGGAAAGGCTATGGCTCAAGTAAGTGGTCTCTTTCCCTATGTGAATCAATTACTCATGCGCCCTTTAATTGGATTTTATTGGATCATTGTGTGCTAGATGAAAGCAATAATAAAGAGGCCAATTTCAATTGCGGCGTGTTTGAAGGGATTCAGTGATATAATTCAAACATTTAGAAAGACTTTTAGAGAAGTGTTCGATGGTGTCCGTTACTGAAGGAAACAAGGTGATCATTTATTCGCTGTTCTTCAATGTAAATAAACCCTTATTTGGCACTCAGCATGGTGCTTCTTCGATTCCCTCTTGCAAACCGTGATTTCGTTTATTTTGTCCAGACAGCACATGCGACCCTGTAGTCCCTAAATGATTTGAAATCTGTACATCTTCGGCACGGGGCTATACATGTTGAAAAACACGAGAATTTCACTTGTCTTAGCAAAGATGTGTTGGAAATCCTTGACTCACAATCACAGGCTGGCTTGAATGAATAACATTGGGTTTAATGAGTTAAAAAAAAAGAAAAAATTAAGTAATAATGTTCACGCGAAGGACAGAAAGCACACACGCACACACGTACTTCAGTTCCTGAGTCGCACGGCGGGGAGGGGGGGGGGGGGACGCACACAGCGTCTGTCGAACCTATACATATATACGCAGTCTCTTGCGCCCACACGCACTCACTACCGCACCGTTACACAAACGCGCACACACTCACAGGACACCCTGCCACCACCAGGCTAGTCTCAAGCAACTGCCCGCTAGTCGCGGATTTGCAACAGATGTTTAACGAAGGCAATCATATTCTTTTGTATTTTGCATTCCACAGGCCAGAAACATGACAATAAATGAGTAGCAGAAGGCAGAGATGGTAATCAAAGACCTGCCCACACAAGACAATAACAAGTTAGGGGTGACTTGCATTGTTCTCATCAGTAGAGCGCCGTAACAATGGCCGATTCTTCAGTAAGTCTGGTCTTGCGCTTTGACAATTACTCAATCGCCGACTCTGCAACAGAAGCGAAGGCTCGACAAACTACGATACGTTTGTTCTAAGTGCTTACCGTATGGTTCTCGGCGTCCCGCCGAGGAACACGCTGCGTCCTCGTCCTCGCTCTTGCGCGAGGTCGACGCCGTGGCGACGACTTTGCGACGCCTGGTCATCACTTTAGATCCAACCCAGGCCGGATCTCCCCTCGCCTGGATCGGAGCGGAGATCATATTGCCGCCTGCCCCGGCAATCTCCTCCAGCTCGCGCGGCAGCGGCGAGGCATCTTTCCGATACACCGTTGCCGTCGGCCTGTCAGCGGTCAACGCCAAGGTGATCACAGCGGCGACGAGCGCGGCCACCAGCACTCCGATGCCGAAACTCTGCAGCCACGGCTGCTCGGAGCCGTCGGGCTCGCCGCTGTCCCCACGTCGCACTTCGTACGTCTTCGACAAAGGGTCGAAGACGTCAGCGCGAGCGCTTTCCGGCGGCGGCGGTGCCGGTGAGCCGTACGTATTGGTCGTCACAGCGGGGCCTCGTCCCGGGGCCAACCAGGTGTGTAAGGGCGGCGACCCTCGGAATAGATGCGACGCCGACGCGGCCGCGGGGCCAGGTTTGGGCTTGGCGCTGTCGCTGCCGAACCGCAAGTCGTACTTGGCGTCGTTGGACTGTGGCGGCGGTCGCAGCGTCTGTCGCGGTTCCTCTCTGGACATCCACGCGGTCGACTCCGAGATGCCTCCGCCCGTGCGCTCGGTGACGTCCCCTGTGCTGGACTCGAGGAAGGAGACTCGGCGAACCTTTCGCATCTCGGTGTCGATGAGGTACGGTGGCCTTCGGATTTTCGAAGTCGATATCATGGCCGTGAGTCGAGAGGTATGGGAGTGAATACCGTCAGCGAATTCCGTTGCGGAAATGCAACCCGTGTTCGCTTCCTGCGCGGTTAGATGTGCAACGCGCTCGCGCGAGTGCGTGGTTCGTTGGTTTCTTTTATTGATACCCACTACGCCAGTTTTCTTCGTTCAGGGCTATTATGTACGTGCGTCTGAATGTGCAAATGCGTTCCTGATGATGTCGCCGGTGTGTATATTTTACAGCACGGAAACAATACAATAAGTTTAGCTACTGCGAGGACAAACACTGCTTATGCCTCTCATCGGTTCCTTGCTGGTGGTTTGAGGTTTAACACAGACACAAATAGGCAAATGGAAATTTCCTGTTTGAGTTATGACCTTGTAGCGATGGTCGATACGGTGAGATAAGTAATGCGGCTGTGAAATGAAGTCAGGTTATCATGGTAGTGATGTTAACATTAATCATTTATGTCCATCACATTAATACCGTATCTGACAACAACTTTGGCATGTACCGAGCAAACGAGATGACCACCCTACTGAAGAAGTCCATTTCCGTATTCCAAGAATTCCATATTTTCCATACAAAATCCATAGGTTTTCCATATACTTGCCGTATATTTTCCATATTTTTCCATATGAGTGTTACGGAAACATATGGAATTATTGGAACGACCATACGGAACGTTTCAGTAGGGCAGGAGAGCACCGCGGCGTAGGTGGAGAGGCAGACAGACAGACAGACAGACAGACAGATAGATAGATAGATAGATAGATAGATAGATAGATAGATAGATAGATAGATAGATAGATAGATAGATAGATAGATAGATAGATAGATAGATAGATAGATTCAATCTTGGCTTAAGTAACCGAAGAAACGCTTCGAGTTTAGAAAGCAAAGAAATAAAGAAAAACTCCTTGTATTGCCTTAGCGTGTGGCTGATGCCCGCTCTGGATAAGCATGCGGGTGCTATAGCTACACGCCTAATTGATTTCCCCTAATATGCATGCACTCAACAGCTAACGGAACTGCAAATGTAGGAGTACAGGTAGTGGGTCCGGTGGACTCGCGACAGGCTTAGCTTGCCCTCCGTTTTCTCCATAGGGAAGGGGACCGTGATTTTTGCTACCCGCAGCGTTTGTAAGGCGATTGTCTCATCTCAATACATATGCCGTTCATTTATGAAGTCATGAGGGCCTCATCCAGCTTTGAGTAATAATTGTTGGAGGTAACTCTGGAGGTAACTCTTCGTAGCTGTCTCGATCGCTATAGGCAGGCAGCTCAGCGCAAGTAGCTCAACTTTTACCGCAGTAAAAGAAAGTGTCACAGAAGAAAGTGCTACATTATAAGGAAATATGGGCGGGTATGTGGCCGTTTTCAAGAAAGATTATTATTGCGCTGAAGCTGTTCGTAAGAGGTGATGCTTGCCAAGCGTATTAAAAAAAATATTAGGTAAGACGGCTAGCCGGTGACAGCGCTTTCCAACAACAACAACAACAACAACAACAACAACAACAACGACAACAACGACAACAACGACAACAACAACAACAACAACAACAACGACAACAACAACAACAACAACAACGACGACGACGACGACGACGACGACGACGACGACGACGACGACAACAACAACAACAACAACAACGACAACAACGACAACAACGACAACAACGACAACAACAACAACAACAACAACAACAACGACGACGACGACGACGACGACGACGACGACGACGACGACGACGAGAAGCTTTATGAATTCAGCACCCTGTACTCGTTGGGCATTCGCAGAATTTAAGGCATAAAAGTTCAGTGGGTGAGCTTATATAGTTTCATTACTCTAAAGACAGGAGCTTTCATATCATATGAATTCAAATTCAAGGTAAATAAAAATGAGATGACATTTCTTTGCAATAATAGGAGCGAGTCGCCAACTTTTCAATGCTGTTTTTATTGCTTTTGGTACTTTGACGAGTCACTTAACAGCTCGCCTTGTACAGAGGTTTACATGTTCAAATACCGTGACCGACATTGTCGAATAGCCCTCGAGTCTCTGCCTGCGCGTTTTCTAGTTTCATTGCAAAAGAAGCAATAAGCCATAATGTCGCCACGGGGGCTACATTCAGTGAATGCGAGATGTTGAGACCCGTTTGCTGTGCGATATCAGTGCACGTTAAAGAACCCCAGGTGGTCGAAATTTCCGCAGACATCCACTACGGCGTCTCTCATAATCAGTAGTGGTTTTGGGACGTTAAAGCCCGCAAATCAATGGAGTGAGGCCAGCGCCGCGCAATGGTAGGCGCTGCTGCCGAAATAATATTTACTTGATTATTTATTCATTGAATAAATAAATAAATATTATTTCGGTCTGACGACCGTGCTGACGGCTGTACGTATGAATTTGACGTGTCTTCGTTTATTTGAGGCTGGGGCACACAAAACTGAAAAAAAAAATTGTTAGTGTATCGGTCCAAGGTGGCGCCGCCAATCACGCTAAAGTAGAATCGTCTATAGTGAGGACTTCCAGCAGTCCACGTAGCACGACTCCCGCCGACAATGTCGGAGCTCGCTGAAACACAGTCGTCCATCGTGGCTTCGCAGGCCTCCGCCCCCGGTCAAGAACAGGTTCTTTAGCTCGTAGGGGTCTGCCGTCAAGTTGTAGCTTTCCACGAAACCCTGCACAGCGAATAAGTACAAGCAGTGTAATATGATGTGTCATAGCGGGTGGTAGTAATTAGTCAATTCATGGCGGTGTGACGCGAGCATGCACCATACCGCACCTACCAAGCAAAAGATCAATACTGTATAGGTCACAAACGTTTAGCTAATTAGCCGGCTAAATAATAGGAGGGGCAGGAGGAGACACACGTGGGGAGGAGGTCAAATCTCGTTTGGACGAAACTTCGGTTTGCTTTCGCTATAGAACTCAATCATGAGAATTGAGTTACCTCATCATAATAATGCAATCATAATAATGCGGCATGGCAATGCAATAATTATGAACTGCTGTGTTATGGGCTAAGAGCTCAAGCTGTTTTGCAGCAGCTTTTATCTTGGCCCCTGCCATTGTATGCTTGCAATGTAAACAAATAAAGAAGGAAGGAAACAAAAAATAATCAAGATTAACAAGCTTCCGCTGAAGACGTGACTTCTTTAGCGCTCCAGCAGATCCTCTTGTCCAGCCTCTAATTGCCGTCATCATTAGAGCGAGGGGGCGAAAAAGATATCACCAGTGTAGCTAGAATGTAATTTCAACTACCTGTAACAATTTTGTATTCCGCAAATTCTCGCGCAAATCTTTTTTGATGGTTGCCATATTACTTTTTTAGTAAAAAGAACACCAATTGAGCTTGTGGGAACACATTTAAGAAAATACGCGGGCACAGTATATGGTTTACTTTCCTTAGTTTACTAGGGAGAAATGACCAAGGCAAGTTATGTGTATACACCCTAAATGGCAGGTTAAACCATTTCTACTGCTAAAACAAAATTAACGCGACTGTACAGCGCCCACCTCATCATCCTCGAACGTGCAGAACTTGGTGTTGGCTTCGGCAGAAATGTGCCTTGTGCAGAGGTACGTGTTGTTTCTGGAGTCCTGACATTCGCATTCGACCTCCGGGTTACACCCCTGGAAGAGAAAACTAGGACGCGTTACAATGTAACTATACAAGGGCAAAGAGGCTTCAAATGTACCACCATTGGTTCATGATGATGATGATGTATGCAGGGACGGGCGCACGGGTGGGTGGCTTGGTGGATGGAACGATGGAGGAACGGACGGATGACAGGCGGACATGGGCAAGGCAAAGCAAGACGAGACAAAGCAAGGTAGATGTTGAAGTGTAGGCTAGTGCTGCCGTTCCGTGACATGAGAAGCTATCGCTTCGTATACGCGACAGTTCCCCTGGGGAACTTCCCCCGTATTTATTGCATTCCTCCCGAGAATGCGGCTCCTGTTGCCAGGAACCGAGCCCTGTACATTGCTTTCAGTCAACGAGTCTCCGAGCGCGGCAGGTCTAGGCTCTCGAAGAGTCCGCTGCGTGTATAATCAAATGCAGCAAGCGTCGTGTATTTCGTGTTTTCCCTCTCCTGTGTTTTCGCTAGAAGTGCGCTGCTTCACCTATACATTTTGATGATCAGTCGCCAACTCGCCCAGTTTTGAACTGCGTGTACTTACCGACATGCCTTCGGGTGTGGGACACTGCCCGGGGTGTGGCTCTTCTTCCCCCTCGCCTGAGTATTCGACCAGGAAGCTTTGCCTTGAATGGCTGCTGCGGGACGCGCCGCCGTGCAGCAGAGGCTTGAGCGATACGCCGTCCATGTCCTCGCGTGGGGGAAGGCCGGCTAAATCCAGGAACGTTGGCGCCAGATCCACGTTCAGGGCCACGCCCTGTGCAGAAATCCGAGTCCTGTATTTTAGAGCATTGTACAGAGGTTTATGTACCTTAGGCACAGTTTTCCCCGACGGTGTGCGCTATCCTTTAGGTGGCCGCAGCGGCACGCTAATTGTGGCGTGCTGTTGTGGACTTCGGTAAATATGGATTCTGGGCTGGCACAATGCAAATCCAAGTACAACAACGGATGCCGATGATGATTACGATGATGGTGATTGTGGTTCGGTTAAGAAAAGGACGCTAATTTCTGCAGCCCATGTCGGGAGCACAGCTAAGAGTCCGTGGGAGTAGGGGAAATAATGGAATGACAGAGATAGAAGGGAGTGAAAGGCCGTAGTGGAGGGCTTCGGGAATTTTGACAACGTGGGGTCCTTTAAAGGGACTGTCTACCATCCTTCATCGCTCGCCCGTTTTTTTGGCTCAATATAGAAAGCGTACCTTTCGAAGTGTCCCAGAGTGCAGTGGTTTCTCCAGAGACTGAGTAGAAATTATTAAAATGAATTTTTTATTTACGAAGTCGCTCCTTTTCAACGTGTACAGAAGCCATTTCGCCTGGCATTTTCGCCTCCATCGAAAATGCGACTGCCGCGGCCGGATCGAACCCGCGTTTTTTTGGGTGGCATCGGAGTACCACAACCACTGCACCACCGCGGTGGACTCAGCTGGCCGGCTGATAAAGTGTCCTGCGGCGTCTGGCTGACCTTTCTACTATGGCCATTCCTCTTCTTTCTATCTCTTTCAGTCCATTCTCCTTACACCCGCAGGCACTGAGCTGTGCTCCCGACATGGGCTACAGAAAATGGCCGTTTTTTCCTTAACCGAACCACAATAATCTTCAGCACCTGGGGTTCGTTGATAAAGTGCACTGACATCGCACAGTACACGGGCCTCTAGCATTTTCGCTTCCATCGAAAATGCCACATCAGCGGCCACGTCTGTACCCGCGCCTTTTAGGTCCACAGTGAAGCGTCGTAGCCATTAGACCACTGCGGGAAAAGTGTTGCGCGGCGTCGACAAACAGTGATGATGATGATGACTGTGGTTCGGTTAGGAAAGGACGCAAATTTCTGCAGCCCATGTAGGGAGCACGGCTAAGCGTCCGTGGGGGTGGAGGGAAAGGGAGTGAAAGAGATAGGAGAGAAAGGCCGTAGTGGAGGGCTCCGGAACTTAGACCACCTGGAGTTCTTTAACGTGCACTGACAACGCACAGTACACGGGCCTGTGGCCTTTTCGCCTCCATCGAAAATGCGACCGCCGTGGCCGGGATCGAGGTGATGCGTGCTTACCTTCTCCACCCTACCGGCGGCGATTCCGGGTCCCCTGACCAGCATGGGAACGTGAATGTCCGTCTCGTACGGCTGCCGCTTGTCCAACGGCATCGAGTACTGACCTGTTAAAGCAAGTTAAACGTACAAGAGCGAGATTACGGGCTAGTTAATTTTAGGTGACTTGTTGAATGTACAGCGCAAACAGGGCGCGAGTACAATATAATGAATTCCCTGGTCCCGACAAGGCCACGACCTTTAGGCGAGGCCGCAGAACGCACGAACAAGCGACAAACCTCGTGTTCCTTAGATTTCTTGTAGTCGCCTGTGGAGTAGTTGTTGTGATTTAATCACCCGAAACTGGGTGGTGTCTCCACTGTGCGAACGAACTTCAGTCGCCACCGAGTACTTATACTGCTTAACCAATAACTGACCTCTTCGCTTATATAGAAAGCTGACACTGCGGTGCTATTCACTCAAATCGTTGTACAGCAGGCTATACCGTTTAACCGTATCACACTCGGAAGCACTGACCACTTTTACGATGCGAATCGCTCGAACAACAGGAGTTGGAGTCGACAATGTCGTGAAAAAGCCAACACTGGACACACGCTTACTTCTCAAACGAGACAAATGCAGTTCAGCGGACGCCTTATGAGCCTCCCATATTTCCAATCCCAGAACGCCAGAGAGTCGGGATCATTTTTTGGGATCTATCATAAAAGAGAGCAAGCAGTGCAGACAACACAAACGGCATTCGTGTTGTACAGCTGTCTTCTCCCGTGTCTGCGTACGCACGTTTTTTCCATTCTTGCCCCCATGATGAAGCATCGACATTAACCTTCTGTGTCGCATACGTACAGTCTACACCGGTTACAACGAACCTGATATTCCGGAATGAGTTGGATATTTCGGGTATTTTAAAACGGACAGCCGTACCTGCTTTTAACGAATTCCAGCACCTAAGTCCATTGCACGAGATGTTGTGATCAGTAAATATAAAACGATATATTGAAGAAAAACCAGGCTGCTCACCCTGAATAATTACAAGAGGAGTTATTTATAGCACAGAAAAGTACATTTGCAGTAGGCATTGACTTTCGCCTACACATTTCGTTAAGCTCCATCAATGAGGATCGCAATTTCGACAAGCGATATCATTTCAGTGAACTTCAGCCCATACCCCGTGTCCTCTGGCAGGGTCATCGCAGCACATTACGTGGTATGCGGCGGCCGAATAGGGTCGTTATGGTGCAGCTGCGTGGAAAATGCACTAGGGTGAGCCGGTGCCGGCGGAGCAGCGCGTTTGCGGCTGTTTGGTGAAAGATCACGTGCGCTCAAAGCTCGATATATCCAATGTTTGCTATAAAAATACATTTTGCATTCACTATGATAGGGGAACCTCGTGTGTTCGATATAGAATATATTTCGTTCTATCCGATTTTTTTAATGTTCCACTTCGAATGTTCTGGCCTCCAAATTGGCACCGGCATTTTAGCTTTGTCTTTTTTGGTAAGAGATTGCCTACGCATGCTTCTCAAACTCTTCTTTGCGGTAATTCTTGTGTGAGCTTCTCTCTGTTCAGACTATATACTTATGTCCAAATGCCAAATAGCTATCGCATTTATCGGAAATCAGCCGGCGAGACGAAGAGCCACTAATAAATTCGAAATAATAATCCCATCGAACGCGCATATTCTCAGAAGCATGAGGATCACAGGAGTTCTTGGCCAATATTCATAGAAACGTCTTGCACTAAATAATATTCTTAGGATAAGATTTCATATAATCCCGATGCTGGGCATATCATTAGCGAAACGGTCCGCCCAACGGGAACGAGTGCTTACAAAAGGGAATTTTGATGGACTTGGCCTGTATGGCACACAGGTTAAAGTAATGAAAGGCAAAATTAGCGTCCAACCGTCTGTAGCACGCAGCTACAAGGAAATGCGTACAGATTTCTCAGAAATAAAAGCCGCCTAGTTGACCAAAAATTCGTCCTGGTCTGGGGTTCGAACCCGCGGCCAACGCCTGTACCGCTCTGCCAATTGCTTCGCTCTGCCAATTGAGCTGACCAGGAGACTAGCGATTGACAGCACGAGGACGAATCTATCGACAATTAACTTGATGCACGTGGGAATGATTATGGCAAATGAGTTCTGCGGAAACCCGCAAGGTGGAGTAACGTTTACGAAAGGGAGAATTAGCAGCTACCCGTCTGTAGCACACAGATACAAGGAAGTCCGTACGGATTTCTCAGTAATCTACACGTCGTGCGCATGCATCGTTCAAAGTCTGCAAAACATTTTTACTCCAATGCGTCCTCACTGTTAGTTACTGTTCTTTACTGTTATGTGTAATGCATATTTACCTTCCGCGGTTAATACAGCGCAAAAACAAAAAGAAACAGAAAAAGAGCAGCGCTCGTTTGTATTCGGTCCGTGCTTTCGTATTTTCTTTTGTTTATCTGTATTAACTATTAACGCACACCTACTGCCGAATTAACCACGCTTCTGCATAACTACCCATGAGAAATATTTTTCGCCACATCGTGGTCAATGTAGAAGAGTTAGGCAACTCTTTTTCCGAAATACGTCACTTGGAAGATTTCAAGTCTGCGACAAAAATTAACCATGGGGGTCGTGCTTCTCGAGAAAATGGGAACCGTTAAAGCACGCGTTATGAGGTTTCTTGTTTATCATACATTAAGATCTTGAACTACGTTGGGAAAGCGGGATGGTGTATAACTGACGGGTAAACCTGCAAGCGTCTTTGCAGTTTATCACAGTCTTATAGTTGCAGTTTACCACAGTCTATACGACTGTGGTAAACTGCAAGCGTCTTTGCACGTCGGCGTGCGCGTAACTTTCGAGTTCCAGTGCAGGCCTCAGACATGTCGATAATGGCCACTGATTTTGATGTCGCCGACGAATAGCTCTTTTATTCTCTCAACTCTCATAATTGTGAACCGATCATGGCCCACGTACTTTTTTCCCCCTAGATACTCCCGCAATTAACCGCATACAGTAGATTAAGCGTTCCAGAGGGGGGGCAAGGTGCCACATATTGGAAAGTCTCATATGCGTGTCTGCATTTTCCCTAAAGACAAGTACACCGAGCAGAAGGTCCTTGGTACACGTACCCAGGTGGTAGCCGTTGTCGGAAGAGAAGAATACATAGGTGTTGTTCAACAGCTGCTTCGACGCCAGGTAGCTGAGCACGTCCGCAACCATATCGTCCACAGATAGCAGCGTGCGTAATCTGCGAAACAGGCGCAAAAAAAAAAAAAAAAAGCGCACTCAATACCTCCCCTGATTTAGCTTTCTGTGAGTGTAAGTGTACTATCGGTGTCCAATGAAAGGCGAAAAGTGGAGATCATTTCCAAGCATTGGCAAGGTTATAGTGCGCCCCGCCACGGTGGTCTAGTGGCTACGGTACTCGGCTGCTGATCCGAGGGTCGCGGAATCGAATCCCGGCCGCGGCGGCTGTATTTCGATGGAGGCGAAATGTTGAGGCCCGTGTGCTGTGCGATGTCAGTGCACGTTAAAGAACCCCAGGTGGTCGAAATTTCCGGAGACCTCCACTACGGCGCCTATTATAATCAGAGCTGGTTTTGGGACGTTAAACCCCACAAATCAATCAACCAAATCAATAAATCAAGGTTATAGTGCCAAAAATACTGCACTTTATGGAGATAGGGCAGTGCTACCAAACCGGATGTACGCGCCTGTAATGGTGATGACGTGACGTGCGATATGCCCTCGCTAGTGCTTGGACAACGCGCTCCGCTGTTCGTGTTCCACTTGACGTCGACAGTACATGACACACGGGCTCAATTCTCGCCAGAATTAGTAGCACGAACGTGCTTTGCGGGTAATACGTAACAGGTGTGCCGCTACGGCCAGCACGCTTATTATACGTGCCGGTACTGATATTGTAGCAGAGCACGGCGCATTCACGAGTACATAATTAAGAAGCACCCACAAGGCCACGTAAGTGCGCCCCTCTTCAAACCTTGGCATGCATTACTGCATGACGAGTGCTCTTCACCGCAATGCTATGTGCACCCTTTACTGTACGACAGTAATGCCGTGCATATTGCGAAGTGACGATCGCTATAGGCAGCGTGTTTGAGATATCTGTTGTCACAACCGAGTGTGACGTTGGCTCGATGCTATATCTACCTGGCTGGCGCTCAGACACTCAGCATTGCAGGAGTACGAATCATCATCATCATCATCATTTCATCATCAGCCTGTCTACGCCCACTGCAGGGCAAAGGCCTCTCCCATGGATCTCCAATTATCCCTGTCCTGTGCTAACTGGGCCCAATTTATCCCCGCAAACTTCCTGATCTCATCTGCCCACCTAACTTTCTGCCGCCCCCTGACACGCTAACCTTCTCTAGGAATCCATTCTGTTACCCTTAGTGACCAACGGTTGTTTTGTCTTCGCATTACATGGCCCGCCCACGCCCATTTCTTCTTCTTTTCTGTTCATATGTCCCTAACATGCGTTTGTTCCCTATCCCACTCCGCTCTCTTCTTATCCCTTAAGGTTACACCTACCATTTTCCGTTCCATAGCTCTCTGCGTTCTCCTCAATTTAAGCTGAACCCTCTTAGTTACCTCCAAGTTTCTGTCCCGTAGGTGAGTACCGGTAAGATGCAGCTGTTATACACTTTCCTCTTCAGAGACAATGGTACGCTACCATTCATTATCTGAGAATGCTTGCCAAATGCACTCCACCCCATTCTTATCCTCCTAATTATCTCAGCGTCATGATTCGGATCAGGGAATAGCCGAGATCAAAGGATTCGCATTGTGCACTTGCGAGGGTTAGCCTTGCTTTGCCAATAAGGAAAATCATTGGTGAAATCTTTCAAGTAGTTCACCGATAAGCTTTCTTTTTTCTTTCTAAACATCATCAATGCTTGACCTTTGCCGTCGGTTTGGTTTTCTAGTGAATATATAAACAAAATATTATTTCGAAGTGGTTACATGGAGGCATTGGGAAGTGTTCGCTGTTCGAGTTCGTTTACCGTCATCTCATAATCGCTATCACGGTCATATCATAAGTGTTATCACGGTCACACTTCGTCCTTACCTGTTTCTGTAGGTTTCGTCAATCGAGGAAACCACATCTTCCGGTATAGGGTGGATGGCTTGCCGTACTAGCCAGTGCTTCGTCTGGAACACAAAAACAAAACCAACCACAAAATATAGAATAACACATATTGCGCGATTAATGTTTTCAGCTCTGCAGAGACGGCATGCCTCGAGGGGTGCAAGTGGAGGTGAAACACTGGTAACGCATATACTAAAGTTTTGCGGTCGCTCTTACCGACATTCCTAATCAGTAGCAAGGAAATCAGTTGTACACACCCTTTCGGTGAAGTACTTATTTCAAATCATGTATACTTGATGTACGCAAAACGTGCTCGAAAATTAAGAAACGAGTTCAGCACTGGTAAACATCAGTACATACTCAGTAAGAAAGTAGCGTATGAAGTTGGAGTCCGACGAAGCGGTGAGGAAAGTGAGTCTTACCCCGTTGGCGCTGACGTTGAAGGCTGGTGTCCTGGGCGCCTTCACGTTGGGGAATGCGTCCCTGTGGCGTACTGCAGGCGTGAATGGTGCATGAGGCGCAGGTGTGCTCAACATCATGAAGAAGGGACGTCGCTGGTCGACTCGGTGCTCTAGGAATGACAGTGCCTTGTCTCTCTGCAGTGATACCGAGGAGGGAAATGCGTTACAATTCTGCATCACTTCATTGCGTCGCTCACTCGACGGAATTAGACGCTAGTTTAGGCCTTGAATTGCAGAAACGTCGTAGGTGCATTCAGGTGTTTTCATTTCAGTAACACATATACACATGACAGCTCGCACTGCAATCTCTGTTGCGTGGAAATATACTTCTGTTACGAGGAAGCTCAACTGTGTTACCACGGAACCTCAAACAGCTCCAGTAGTTTATAGAGAAGGCGCCGACGCGACGCCTGTGCGCGTTACATTTTGCATAACGCGTGCAGAGCTTCCACTGCTCGCGGGATGCCGACAGAATTTGACGTCAGCGCTAGGGAGAAATGCGTCGCAGCGCGCGCTCGCTCTTCACTACTCGTGAGATAGACTTGGGTACCGTGTTATGGTGCGTTCGTCGTCGGCAAGTACTCACGTGGTATCTACGTCAATTCGTACACGACCCCGAGTGAGGCCACGCAAGACGGAGGTGGATGTTGAACGAATAATGTAGACCATGACACCGTCAGCGTTATGTGACTGAACAGTACGGCAAGCGAATGAGAGTGTGGTGTGAACGGGGCACGATAACGCTATCTCGTTCCACTCTTAAAGGCGAAGCTTAAGCGCCCCCCCCCCCTTTTTTTTGGGGGGGGGGGGAGGAAATTGGGGGGGGGGCGGGGGGCTTACCATGTCTATACTTGGTTGCTTTACGACACAACAGTTTCGCCCACGTTGCGGCTCCTCCCAAGTGCACTTTTTATTGCTTTCTGTGATGTATATAATCTCCTGGCGTTACATTCTCCACTTATTGTCTTAAAAAGATTCGTGTTACTATAGTACAAAGCGTTCTCTGCACTTGCCCGAAACTGTGCTTTCAAAAAGAGAACCCAACGTTAACGTCCCTCGAGAGCTATGTATTACATATGCACGTGGCCATTAGGCATACGCAGAGGGGTGCAGGGGTGCGCGTGGGGCCGCCACACCTCTGATCACTTAAAGGGGGCGCCAAATCCGCTCCATACATTTACATTGCTTTTCGTTTTCACTGAAATGGCTTCGTTGGGAGGCGGTTGAGAGGCGGAGGGGGCGGTAAGCGAACCTTCTCTCCCCCTGCCATCTAATGGAGAACCGCTAGCACGGCTACGCGCGCAGTCCAGGCTTGTTATTCGCGCTCACTACCTATATTAACGGAATGTAAAACGTGGAGGAAAACCGGTAAAGGATCCTAACTCTTTACTTCGTTGTCTCATAGTGCGACTCCGCGATCATTTAACCAGGCCGCTTCCTCTTAATCCACAAGGCGGGTACGGGCAACACGTTATGCGATTAGAACCGGAAGTGCACTAATTATTTTACGCAATTTTCTCGATATTTAAAAACCTCTTAAGTGTAAAAGATATATGGTTTGATATATCTCTCTCACTCAACTCTTAAAGCGTCATTTTCATTCTCTTTCATTTTTTAAAATTTAATTTCTTTCCCGGACGTCTGAGGAAGTCAGTCGGAAGAAACGTGTGTCCCTCGGTGCTCATTCCACTGAATAGAGAGAGAGAAGAAAAAAAATGCGCGCAAAAACCAGCTAACCTAGTAGTGGCTCTTGTTATTTAGTAGTCAGATTAAGATAATCAGCCAACGCAATGTTCACAAAGATTCACTCGGCTGAACGAGCAAATGAAGGCTATCAGCTGTGCCTTCGTCAGGAAGCAATGTCTACTCACCAGTACGTCGGTAAGGTAGTCCTTGTTCGGGCTGTCGCCGTGCTTCTCTGGTGTGCCATTGATTGAGAGCGTGTAGTTGTAGTAGACCGAGTTGCCCACCTGCGAGTCATTGGCCGCAATGTCTCTGCTGAGCGTTCGAAACGAAACATGTAACCCTGAACCAATTCTGGACAGAAACTAACTTAACTATAGTTTTCATTTAAACAAATGTGATGTGTCGACTCAGTCTGTGACAGCCGGAAGATGTACGCAAGTATCTAAAATCATATCGAGACCATGCTGCCAATATACTGTTGTAGATCTCACAGTGAAACGTTCTATTTGATGTATACTTGCGATCGGTCGTATTCGGTAATGGCTGCGGCTTATCATGGTGCAGCAGCTAACGTCTTGTGTGTGGTGCGACAGACATCGTTTCAGTATACTCAGGAGATATAATGTGCGCAGAAAATTAGACATAGACGAGAGAACAAACACTGTTCAGTATTCCCGACAACTACGCGACGTTAAAGTATGGTAAACCGCTCCTTTAGTTGCAACAGCTGTCAGTGATTGTAAGTGTTCGCACGTATACGGTAGTAGTTGGGGCGTACTCGGCCCGAATTTATCGGTTGAAGATTTCTCACTATTCACGAATTTTACAGCGGAGATGAATATGACCAGGATCCCGGGATTTATTCGCAAGCGTAAACAGAAAAAATGCGCCTATCTCCAAGGCAGTGCAGTCGGAGAGCAGGACTCACTATGTGGCGAAACAGCCTCTGTGACTGGGATCTCGGGTCTACTTCGCCTTTGTCGACGGAAAGTAGGGATCGATACCGGAGGCAGTGCAGTTCTCTCTATTTGCTTGCATACCACCGGCAGCTGTTAGCAATGACTAGTGGTAGCTTATGTTAGCGAACAGCTGTTGAAACACTTGCAACGTCTTCATTCAACCGCGATGCAATGATTGCGTTGCCCACTAAAGAAAAGTCGCTAAACGCTTCTCGAAACCACTCCATACATTATAAAGCATGTTCGAACAATGGCTGAAAGCAGCAACTGCAGTATACAAATGCGCTTTTATGTGTAAAACAAGAGCCCGCCTAGCACGACCTAAGAAACCACACATATCCTCGGAACATCCCAGATATACCCCGGTGGGAGATATTGGATCTCCCAGGCAGAAGTGCACTGTATATACCATGAAATCTCCCAGGAATGTCCCGGCAATATGCACTTTCCAACAAGGTATTCTTACCAAGGACATCCCCTTAAGGTGTTTCGCTCCGCCACGGTGGCCTAGTGGATGGTACTCGGCTGCTGATCCGAGGGTCGCGGAATAGAATCCCGGCCGCGGCGGATGCATGTCGATGGAGGCGAAATGTTGAGGGCCGTGTACTGTGCGATGTCTGTACACGTTAAAGAACCCCAGGTGATCAAAATTTCCGGAGCCCTTCACTACGTCGTCTTTCATAGCTCGTTTTGGGACTTAAAACCCCAGGAATCAATCCCCTTTAGGTTTGTCCTGAATTTCTCGGCTCCAGTTCAGTGTGACAGAGACGCTTTTTGTGCACTACACAAGATAGTATGAAAAAACAAACGTCAGTATCTTTTGTTAAAGAAACAAAATGTTGCCGTCAGTCAGCTCGCGCATCGTGTTGTTCAGTCGTTCAAGGCTGCTTCACGCTCGCTGGTTTATCGGATAAAGTATTATACCAGCTTTGCTGGCCAACCCACCTTAACAACGTGCAATGTAGCCTTTCTTTTACAGCATCTTTAGGTCTCTCACGATAGTTTAAAAGCGGCACACATGACAAGTCCAAAAGCTATCCTTTGTAATACCCGCTGTGCTGCTGGGTTGCGCATGTGGCGTTTCGCTACTGAGAACGAAGGTGAGAGTTCGACTCCTTTAGACGGTAGCCGTATACCGATTGCAGTGAAATGCAAGAAACGGTAGTATAGAGTCAAACGCCTTTGCTACGAAATGCTATCGGGAGCTGTAAGATACATCGTTGTACAGGTTTCTTCGTTGTAAATGGTTACACAAGGGAAATATCACAACATAGCCGAGACACGAGGATTACTACATTACATAGGCGATTTCTTTGTAGAGGTGTTCTCGGCAGAGGCATTCGGCTGTAGTTATGTTGAAGGGCAGAATAGTCGTCAGAATAAATGCGGTGTCCTTCCAACGGCTTGCCTCATGTTCCTTTGGTCTGAGCACACAAACTCCCAGCAGTAAATCTGCTGTATGTTGGGCTATAGTTGGTGTTTAGACATTGTTAGTCTGTGCCTTTGCTGTCTTTCTTGTGTGTCGTTCCGTTTCGCTATTTCACGATGAATTTCGTCTCAGCAATAACGAAAATGCTTCATAGTTGGACTCCGGCTCCTGTTCCTTGCTGTGCGCCAGGAAAGTTGCGCTACAATATATTGCTTACACAATGTATTTCAGCATTGACATTTTTGTTATATTATAATCGAACAGAATGACGTCGCGAGCTTAACTTGGAGAAATTAGCCCAAATGATAGCGGATTTATTTATGAATGCTTATCAGGCAATGGAACGGAAAATGATAGGTGTAACGTTAATTAAGGGACAAGAAGGCAGCGGAGTGGAATAACGAACAAGCGTGTGTTAGGGACATCTTAACACAAAATAGGAAGAAGAAATGAGAGTGGCCAGGGCACGTAATGAGAAGGCAAGACAACCGTTGGTAATTAACGCCAGCAGAGTGGATCCCTAGAGAAGGCAAGCGTGGTAGGGGTGGCAGAAGGTTACGTGGACAGATGAAATAAACACGTTGGCTGGGATAAAGTGGTCGCAGTTACCATAGGACTAGGATAATCGGAGATATATTGGAGAGGCCTTTAGTCTGCTGTTGGCGTAGACATGATGATGATGATGATACATTTGTTTATGTCGGCAGTCGCTAATAATGAAAGCCTTTACCACTCACCTTTTCTAAGGAAGTTGCCCTTGTTATTACATAAAGGTGTAGTGTGTGTAATTCGTGGAATGAGTTCATATATATATGTTCGTATACATGTTTACATAGGTCCATGT
The DNA here is from genome assembly GCA_013339685.2 of Hyalomma asiaticum. Lineage (NCBI taxonomy): Eukaryota > Metazoa > Arthropoda > Arachnida > Ixodida > Ixodidae > Hyalomma > Hyalomma asiaticum. Next base: position 60,815,475 of record CM023486.1, read on the forward strand.
ATGATTGTTCGATAACATATTCTAACTATACCGTACGTTGGATAAAACTGATGGCGTTTAAGACGTGCCAAAGTAATGGGCATGAACCCACCGTGATAGGTTATCGGCTAGGATGTTGGCACACGAAGCTGGAGGTCGCAAGGTCGAATCCGGGCCACAAATACCGCGTTTAGATGGGGGGGGGGTGTCAAAATTACATCGGAGCCCCTGTTCCTCCCCTCACAGCTACGGGGCTTGCCACATAATCATATCGTACGTGGCTTTGACACAACAGAAAATGAATAAAATAAAACCCACCATTTATTAAATTAGTGTGCATTGTAGATGCTTACCAGGCCGTTCCAGTTAGTCCATCCAGGGGGCACATGTCGCACGCCACCAGCCTGCTTGTGTCCGTACTGCAACAGAACCGGAGACAGATGAGTCGGCTAGGTTAGTCACACCTGCCCTGAGGTTTTGAAGAAGATACTCAAAATGAAAGACGAAGAGATTGTGCAGGCTATAATGAGTGGACAGTTTCAGGCCCCCCTCTCCCCCCCCCCCCCTTTTTTTTTTTGCAGGTAGAAATTTCACGAAAATGATGCTGAACAGCACCCAAGTTTTCAAAACGAAAGCAGGGTGCAGTGCAATGATTAGACAATAACCGAAGACAAGACACCGACGACTTCTGTTCCCGTCTAAATGACTATGTGCTGATAGACGGTGCGAGAACACCCTTCCCGAGTTGAGTTATGAGTGACCACGACCACGATTACACAGAGCGTTCACAACGCTTGAAGAACGGCGCTGTTCTTCCGGTCTTGCTTAACAAAAAGAAAAAAAAAATCATCGGATCACGCTCACGCTCAAACCAATCTAAAACAACCCTAAAGCCTGCCCTAACTTTCACGTGATTCCACCCCTATATAACCTTACCCGGTTGAGATATTTCCCAGCGTAGAAGGTCTCGTATCCGGCCCGTTGTAGGTCCACCGCGAACGCGCTCCGCTCGGGCCCACGCTGCCACTCCGGCGAGCTGCAGCCCCCGGACAGCGAGTTGTTCTTCACGCCGACGTTGTGCACGTACCGGCCGGTCATGATGCTCGAGCGGCTTGGGCAGCACAGGGGCGTCGTCACATACTGCGCCCAGCGTTAAATGGACAATAGAGTGAAGAACGATTTTAAAGACAATAGCCTGTCTTGGGATACCTGAACGCAGAAATTTTGGTCTGTCTGTTTGTCTGCCTGTCACACGATTTAGCCACCCGGCCAAAGTTTAAGCACTTGCCAAACGCCCGGCCATCTTGGACTGGTAGCTGCGTCCATACTTGTGAACATTGTCGACCAAAAAGCAAATATTACGCATATCTGCGGCGGATTATCAAAACGTAAGCATTAGGTGGTGTGTTCCTTTACATAGAAAATACATGGATACGTAATTCTAAAGACCCTAGTGGTTAAAGACCCTATTGTTTCTTAGGCTGCGCTAAAGATGCGACGCTATGCACGAAAAAGGCCTCTGCCGACGATTTGGTGCTACCACCTAGCAGTTGCCTAGGGATTCTGTACAAGCTCATGTTTCTCGACGGCGCTGCCAGATGGCGTCCCTATCTCATGCAGCGTAGTGCGGCCGGCAGAAGGCTATTGTCTTTCGACGACATTTGCAGCGAAGCACGCAGATAAGCGGCCAATTTTTTTTCTACTATTAGTAGGTTAGCTTTCCACATTGCCAAAAACACGAAGCTTGCGAGGAGACCCTCGGCATAAGCTAGAAAACAAGCAAAAAGAAAATGCGGATGACGACGGTGCTTTGAAATTCCGGCACTAATGCGCGTGACGTCACAAATCATTGACGGTGTCTGTAGACAGGTACTTATCGGTAAGAAAGACATACATTGTTTTCTAACGAAGCCAGAGAATTAACAGAGGTTTTTCAGAACATTTTATGGAGTGAATTTGTCGAGAATGCACAAAAAAAGAGAAAAAAATGAATTTGGCCGTCTGACGTCACGAGGCCGAATTCTGGCACGAACCTAAACTCTAAAACATTAACTGACATTCACTTTCTCGTTTAGTAGTGAGCGTAAAATGTCGAAATTAACAACAATCGAGCTCTCTAAATATAAGTTATCATCTAAAGCCACTTCGCCTTTTCACATTTAGTGTGCCTTCAACGATTAGCTAAAGTGAATCTTTATTGCAGTGCACCTGTCTTTTTTTAAAGACTGATTAATGTCATAGTCTAAATTATGATTTTTTATTGGATAAACGTTGCTTCCGAAACGCCAATTCGCTTCGCACTAGGGTACTTTCCTTTCAAACAAAGCCCAAAGTTGCTCACTAGCACTCTGAAAATCGCCACTCACCGCATTCGCAAAAGTCACTCCAGCATATTCAATGAGCTGACGCGTCTTCACGAGGGGTTTCTGCGGGCAGGGATTGAAGGATACGCTTTTATTGATCACTCGAGTGGTAACTATGATATAAACTCACAAAATGCACGTCACAAAATCAGGTGAATTATGCGATGAATGACGTTGCCGATGGCACGACGACGTCAGAAATACCCCTTGAAAGAAGCGGTAAGGGATCACTTTCATGGTGCAATGGTGGTATTTGCTGCTTGAAAGCTGACGATATGCGGGCAGCCATACCTGTAGGTCTCTGACAACATCACGAGGGAATGCGGTCGAGCTTTCAACAAATCATTTCCACCTGGACGTCCAAAAAAAGAGACGCGATCCTTCCAGAAACAACAAGCGTTCCAAGTGCGCCTCAAAGTGTTCACTATGAAGGCGACTCAGTAACTGTGTCAGCTTCAGCGTGGTTTTAAGGATGAGGCTAAAGAAACGACTTATCAGGCTGTGTAGTAATGAAGCTGTAGAAGGGCCCTCTAAAACAGGCGAGCATTGTTAGAAAATTATATTCGTTTCTTCAGGAAATACTCGCTTCTTTGTTTCTTATCGGAATAGAAAGTGTCGTCCGAAGTCTACAACCTTGCAGTGGTTTCCCTGGGAAGTCAGCACATATTTTTAAAACGGAATATTTTAATCTTCATGGTCACCCGTTCTGTATGTGTAGGGGCGCCATTAACACTGGTCACTGTGCTTTTGTAATATTAACTTAAAAATAAAAGTTACTCTCCATCGCGGAAGCAGGCTACCACATGTGTCAAATGCAACAGTTAAGTAATAAATTCTTGCTTTACGCTGGATAATCGAACCTGCGGGCGTATTTCCTTACACTCTACAAGTCTGACACTCATCGCCGGGATGGTACCGCCGGTCAATTTTTTCCCTAATTTCAGGGCCAAGTTACGCTTTTTTATGGGGCGCAAGCACGCTCGTTTTCGTGAATGTGAGGAAGGATCTTCTCATTTTCAGCACAATAGAAACTTTTTTTCGAGCGGTAGACAGTCCCTTTACGCGCGCACGAGAGACACATACTGACGAGAAAGAGCGTGTACTTCATGAAGTAATGTCAGACCAACTAGCCAAATAAGCTGTCCTACAGAAGCATATTGTTTTCGCGGGGAACATAGTGAGACTTCATTTGGTTTGATTGATTTCTGGGGTTTTACGTCACAAAACCACGATTTGATTATGAGAGAAGCCGTAGTGGAGGGCTCCGGAAATTTCGACCACCTGGGGTTCTTTAACGTGCACTGACATCATACAGTACACTGGCCTCAACATTTCGCCCTCATCAAAATGGAGCCGTCGCGGCCGGGATTCGATCCCGCGACCCTCGGATCAGCAGCCGAGTAGCATAGCCACTAGACCACCGTGGCGGGCCGAAGCTTCATTTCGTAGGAACTTGATGGTTATCGCGATTTATTTATTTATTTATTTATTTATTTATTTATTTATTTATTTATTTATTTATTGCGATTGAGCCCCGAGCACTGAAAGTGCACACAAATGTATGAATTTTTTTTATTTCTGACTTGAATGAAGCTTTCGGGTCTTGTTGAAAGAGAGCTCCACTATTGTGTGTAATAAAAAATGCACACAACGATCCTGCGAGAACTCGATGCAGCGTAACACATTGCGCCATTGTGTACTATTTGACTAAGTGTGCGCCGGCAGCGCACAAGCAGGGCTGTTCTTTTAGGGGTGTTTACTTATTTATTTCTTTGAAATTCAGTAGGTATGAATCGGTTGCTATATTTTTCGGGGAGAAATCGCGTTTTTTTTTTTTGAACCCTTCCTAAGACCGATGTTTTTTTCGGGTAATGTTTTCAAGTTTAAATTCGCAAATAACAGCCCCAGAGCTTCCATGGTGCTGCGCGCAGCCTATGAAATGTCTGAAACGCAAATTACGCACGTCGCTTTCATTGTACGTTTGCTTGATGCGAGGCTTAATTGTGATCGCAGCACAAGTGAGAGTGACGAAGTCAAAGTTTATGTTATTTTAATTTGTACATGAAATCTGCTTCTGCGCCGACGGCAGCGTTGTACGTAAACAGTTTGTGCGAGCAGATGTGACGTTGCTGTGCTGGTTACTCTGTCGGTTCTCATTGGCCGGGAACAGTCGGGAATAAAGATATGCATCGCACTTGCTTGCAATGTACTGACCGCAAACAATTTTAAAATGTAAACACGTCTCATGCTTGCTCAAGCTACTAAAAGGCAAAAATTTGTGCATTACAATTTCATTTTGCTTGTACCTGACACAAGGAGCTCTGTGCGGCCCACGTGGTTGCTGTGGTAGGAAGGCCACGTGGGGGCAGCAAGGTTCCGGTTCCGCAAAATGTAAGTCGCGTTTTGATTGGAAGTAGCGTGGTACGTCTCTGGCCCTATCGATCTCGAAAATTCTTTTTGCATTTACCGCAGGATAATACAGAAAACCCGTTTTGATGCAAAACTCGGTGATCACAATATGGTTTCAGGGCCCCTTTAAACCAACAGTGTGCAACTTCGTTGCCCCGAGGTAGGATAGCTATATAGCGCGTCTGCGCTGCAAACGCTGTGCAGCGTAAGAAACAGGTTGGTACGGGGCGTTGGAATTCGGGGAGGAATCGCGTTCAACCTGATTTTCTGAAACACTTTCGGAGGGAATCGGATTTCACCCGAAAACGAACAACCCTGCACATAAACTCTGGTTAGCAACACTGCATTCGCTACACAAACGTCTCGGGCCAGCTTCGCTTGAAAATGCGAGAGAAGCTGCTGTATCCGAAAGACTCGGAACTCACAGGTTCACTTCTTGCACAAACCTCAAAACGTGCACATATTAATCAACGCATCGTCTTTTCCGTTTTCGCTGATTGTGCGTAGGCACTGAGAGTTGTCCTCCCGTTCTCAACGTGATAAGCTAGCGCGAAGTTCTCCGTTCATCAGAGCTGGACTGATTCACTAGAATGATTCCGAGCTGCTACGTACAGTAAAACTCATAATGCTCACCATCATGCTGCCAAGCTCCAAGTCCAGATCATCCGTGAGGAAGAACACCATGTTTGGCCTGTTGGTTTGGGCGCATACGCCTGCCCAAACCAGAAAGGCCATGATACCAGTGAGCACGAAATGTACCCTCATGGTGACGACTGGTTTCAGCGAAGGCCCAGGTAACAGTCGACGGTCATCAAGCTGCGTGAAGAAATGCAGATTGTGTGTATATACATGTGTGTGTATATATATGTCTCGTTCACACGCGAACTGTCAGAAACAGTAAAAACGCACGTATATAACTCTAATATTTATCAATGTCATCGCAAAAGCATACCCATGCAAACGTAGGCGTGCGTGGGATTCTCCACTATAGGGGGTGCGGCGCTCCCACTCTCCTTCCGCTGCTGGCAGTTTTGGTCAAAATGCTGTGCACTTTAAAGGTATGAGGCAAATTTGGCGCCCCTCATCAAGTGATTATGGGGGGCGGCCCCCGCCCTTCCCGTCCCTGTGCGCGCGCCTATGCTTGAAAGACAAAAAAAGGTTGTGGTAGTGTCACGCTGCTATGCAGAGCTCTCCTCGGGACATTATCAAATTAACCCGTGTTGTCGGCTTCGCCGTCTTGTCATTCCCCTTTCCTACATCTCCGCCCTCCTTCAGGACTTCCTCGACATGAGGCCTCGCTTCCTTGTCGACTTTGGCTGGGGGGGAGTTGCCTTCACAAGGGCATACTCCGCATTAACTGGAGCGATCGACAGTGCAACATGCGAGATGTGCGACGCTGACGAAACCCTGGACCATTTGTTGTGCCACTGTCCGCGATTCGCCGCGGAAAGGAAAACACTTGCTCAGACGCTACGCCAAATTGACGATTGGCCACTTTCCGTACAGGTGCTGCTCGAACACCGCCCTCATCGCTCGTCGGCCCACAAGGCACTAAAAGCAATTTTGCGCTTTTTGAAGATGACTGGTTTGCGCGAACGCCTTTGACTGTTGGACTTGTCCTACAACGTCTTTTTCATTATTCCCCTTCTTTCTCTCTCTCCCATCTTTCTATTCCCCCTTCCCATTCCCCCAGTGTAGGGTAGCCAACCGGACGCCTTTCTGGTTAACCTCCCTGCTTTTCTGTTTTTCCCTTTCCTTCCTTCCTTGTCATTTGTGATTGGCATCAAGACACGAAGTGGTGCTACCTGCGGCCTCCATTATTGGTACAAAATACTGCGGTTGCAAATTATGGACAATATGCTGCATTGCGTCAATGTAGCCCCGTCCGTTTCTTATTTTATTTTATTTTATAACATACTGCAGACCAGAATTCGGTCCATGCAGGAAGGGAATTCATAGTACATACAAAAAAGAAATACAATACCAGAATATCCATACAGTGAGTATAGAAATGCGTAAATTTTCACACTCAACTCAGTTAAAGCACTCAGACTGCGTATGATAAAAGAAATGCAGTACTGTAATTACAACAGAATTAACAATAATAAAAAACAGAGGAACGAAAAGGGAAAAAAAGACAAAGAAATCACACAAAATCGAAACACTACACATAACGCGGGTATTGTGGTAACTTAAAAAGGTTCATTCATTACATGTTTAGAATTCCACTCCGACACTGTCCTGGGAAAAAATGAATATTTGTAAATATCTTTCCTAGCAAAATGAGGGGTTAATGCAAGTGTGTGATCGTGACGTGTACGCCTTGTGGACAGAGGTGCTACATATAATGCGGGGTCGATGGATAATTCACGTTTAATGAGTGATTGTAGGAAAATGAGGCGGAGAATCTGCCTACGTGTTTCAAGGAGGGGGATGCCATTTTCTGTCATCAGCTGTGTGGGGGAATAGGTGTGCTTGAACTTAGAGTAAATGAAGCAAACAGCTTTTCTCTGGATTCTCTATTATTTTAATGTTGTGTTTTGTGTAGGGATCCCATGTAATACAAGCATACTCTAACTTCGGTCTAATGAAAGTCATGTAACTCAGTAGTTTAATGTGGGCGGGTGAATTTTTTAAGCTTGTGTTTCAGGAAACAAAGTTTACGGAAAGCTGAGGAACATATATTACTAATATGTAAATTCCTTTGTTCAATATAACAAGAAACAATTGCATACTCTCAGGCGTATTTTCCTTTTTGTACACCTGAGTACGTGTTCCTGTATCTGACTCCTCATTGAAACGGAAACTTTGTCGCTGCTAGACATCCTTGCCGCTATGGTTGTACAGCGGCCGCGGCGCTCGGCTTCTGTCCGAAAGACGCGCTCTGAAACCCTGCCACGGCGGTCGCATTTGAGATGCAGGCGGAGGTGCCAGAGGCCACGTGCTATGCGCTGTAGGCGTACGCCGAAGAACCCCAGGCGTTCATAACTTCGGCAGCCCCCCGCTGCGGCGTCCCACTCTTTCTTGCGCCACCCTGACGGAGCATATGCATCGCCGCGCTGCCGCGCGTCAGCCCGCGGCCCGTCTCGAGGCTGGTCAGCGCGAACCGGCGCACGCGGCGAAGGAGGAGGACATTAGGCTCCACTCTCCCAGCATGGTAATTTAATAACAGGTCAAATAAAACAAACAAAGCAAGGCCGAATCAGTCGAATGAAATACAATGAACGGATATTAACGATAAACAACACGCGAACACAATAACACACAAAGACCATAAAGGGGGAGAGACTCATACAGAGATGGGCGACTATCGCAGCCGGGGGTCGCTGGGACCCGAGACGGCGCGCGCGATCCGAGGGTCGCAAGAGCACGTACGCACCGCTCCGAGTCCCAGCGAGTTCTCTGAGCCTCTTCCAAAACCCGAACGCGCTAACGTCAGAACTACGAGCTGCCCAATGACAGACTAGTTAAAACCAGAGCTGTTAAAACGACATGGGCGACGCGGGCAGCATTCCACAGTGACGGGCCGCCGCTCCGTGCAGCTGCGAGAGGGAGATGCAAATTAAGACATTCCGTCCAGCCTGCAGCGCGCATTCCACGCCTGGCATTCCAGAAGGGATATGCGCTGCAGAGCGACCTTAATAGTGATAGTGATAGTGACGTTGTGGCTACAGGCGGTGTTAGCCTGGCAGACCTGGCCGGCGATTGTTCCACCCAAACGTCTCTGTCCATGTCGCATTAGTCACCACGTGTCACTCAATCCTGTCTCTCGGAGAAATGTTACAAGCAGGGCTGACACCCTCTTGCGAGCCGTCCGTGTACCTTCCGCATATATAATTTGTTCAGTGCTCCCATGAGGAAGCCCTCTTTTTTGCATGTTGTCCATGAGTGCTTTTCTCTCGGTGCAAAAGCGCTTGAAGGACCAGATGTAGTGGTCAGTGTCTCCCAGTTCATTGAACTCCGTGCACGATGGCGAAGCAGCGCCCCTAACTTTAAAAGACCATGCGGGAGTGCATGCTGACCCCGTTCTGACTCGGTACAGTAGAGTTGATTCGCTGCGGCTAAGTCCTTTTGTTACACAAGGCTGCTGTGGTGGCTTCCACAGAGAACGGCAATGATAACGAATTGATTGTTTTGCTAATATCTGATTAACAGGAGCTCTTATCGTCGGTTGTCTTGAAAGCGCTGCGTTGGCCAGTGCATCTGCTCTTTCGTTGCCGTTGATACCAACATGCGAATATCCACTGGAAAGTTATCCTAATTCCTTAATAGTCCGCCGCGGTGGTGTAGTGGTTACGGTGTTCGGATGCCACCCAAAAAACGCGGGTTCGATCCCGGCCGCGGCGGCCGCATTTTCGATGGAGGCGAAAACGCCAGAGGTCCGGAGCCCTCCACTACAGCCCTTCTCTATCTCTTTCACTCTCTTTCCCCCACCCCCAAGGACTCTTAGCCGTGCTCCCTACATGGGCTGCTTAAAGTAGCGTCCTTTCCTTAATCGAACCGCAATTATCATCATCATAATCATCATAATCAAGGACATTACGAGCAAAACAAGGCGTCGCGCGGGACGCGCGCGCCCCGGTCCCCACAACACATTTCCTGAGACACCCTGAATAAATACAACGACGCAGTTGGTTTATGCTCGTATGATGATGATGATGATGATTGTGGTTAGGTTGAGGAAAGGACGCTAATTTCTGCAGCCCATGTAGGGAGCACGGCTAAGCGTCCGTGGCGGTAGGGGAAAGGTAGTGAAAGAGATAGAGGGGAGAGAAGGGCCGTAGTGGAGGGCTCCGGAAATTGAGACACCTGGGGTTCTTTAACGTGCACTGACAACGCACAGTATACGGGCCTCTGGCATTTTCGCCTCCACCGAAAATGCGACCGCCGCGGCCGGGATATATGCTCGTATGAATAACCAGAGCGAATTTAGCAATGACTAAACCCTCTCCGCAACGATTGATTCCACAAAATATTTAAAAAAGAGAACCCCTGAAGTTCACGCTCTTAGTTACTGCGCGCTCCGCAAGCAATGACAGTTTGAACTTAAATACGTCGTTACTGTTCTGACGGAACCACTGTTCTTGTGATTATGCCACATTGCTTCGCATACTGCTTAGCAACCCTGCCTGTTGTACGGACCAACCCAGGAGCCAAGGAGTGGCCGGCGCCTCACTTGTGCGCCAACATCTGCTAATACCATATCAATGAAAAAAAAAAAAAAAGCAATGACAGAGCCTTGTTGACTACCGGCTGGTATACGTAACGCGTTACAAGTACTGAATCCCTTGTAATCGATTACGTTTTACCGTAATTTTGTAACGCTTCGATCGATCGCTGTCTTTAGAATGTAGAACTCTTGTAATGCATTTTTTTTCTGCTATCAATTAAGATTACAAAATGACCTGTGCACACGTGGACGTATGAAACTTTATACATCCCTCACATTTACATACCTCGCACATAACCCAAGTTTAAAGCAGCGCTTTGTTATTATATGATAGCGTACGCCAGTAGAACGGCGTTTAACGAATATTTCAGGTGCGTAAGTGCAGGTGTCAATATTGCCGACTGGATTCGCCGGTACCCGTTTAAATGTACCGCCGTAGTAAATGAACTGTATGACAGGTGTGCGAGGGCAGTGGTCGATAACTCTAGAGTAATTCTTCAATTACTCTTATGAGGCTGTAACTGCAATTACAGTCGGTCACATTTTACAGTGAGGTAAGCGCAGTTGTAATCAGTTTCTTTTCCAGTTGAACAACCCGCGTACAGGTACGGTTGAATATATATATATAACTTCGCAAAATATCCTTCTATAGCAAAGCCGCTTGAAGCCAAAACAACGAAGATCGTCCAATTCGTGTACTACCCCATATTTTCAATGCAGTCTGAGCAGCCATGCATTGACAGTGACGCGGCGCTAACTTACGCAGTTTTCATGGAACTCTACGGTCTACAACGTCGGTGCTGCCTCTGTCAGTAATCTTATTCTGAAGCCGCGCAGCACTGCGTGGGTGTCAACTTACCCTTCACGTTGAGGCCGGCGTCTTCGATGGGGTAGGGAAGAATGGACGCTTCGAAGAGAGTGAGACGCGACCTGATATGGTGTTATCACCGGATTTCCTAATGATAAGGGCTGATATCGGCGAACAATGTGGTGGCAGGAGTACCGGAAAGTCCGAGTAACTATCACGGCGTGGCCCAGCGACTTTCACTCCATTCTACCGCAGTGCAGCTGGTGGCATTCATTGTTCTTTCCTGCTATAGGTCGTCACATTGTATACGCGCAATCATCTGAAACACCTAATGATAAGGAGTGCGATTCACCTGAATATCGCACGGCAGCTCGAAATGCGGCTGTTGATACAAAGTGTCATACGTTGATGAAAAAGAACACGGACTATGACTTTTCACGCGACAGCGTTATAGGAAGCTCATGTCGCAGAAAATTTGGCGCTGGTGTCGGCATAGGCGTCCGCGGTGGAAATAATCATCCCGCACTACCAGCGTTTACGAAACCGACCAATCACGCAGGTCCTCCGCCACGACGCACGTGCGTTTGCGAACAAAATTGTATTTATCAACGCAAAATGCGCCATAAAAATTCTAAGCTACCACTTAAATAATACACAGAGACATGGCAGCTGTAATTTCACGTACGAGAAGACATAACTTTGTTACGAGTAAACTCGAGCAATTCCAGCATTTTATAGAGAAGGCGCCAGTTTCAGTAAATATCCTAAAGAAGGCGATGCGATTGGGGCCCATTAGAGCTATAGCGTTCCACCCTTAAATGCGAAGCTCAAGCGTCCTCTAACTTTTTTTCTTGGCGGATTGAGTGTGCCCACAAGGAGGAACGTGTATACACCTGTGCATGTACCTGTTATAGCGGTAGCCCTTTGCGACATGGTGTTTCTTGCTCAGCACCTCAGGTTCACCTCCATATGTGGGGGTGTTACGAAAGTAAACGAAGCTGCGTAAACATATTTTACAGAGGTCGTAAAGTTTAGAGTTTCGTGAAGTAGATGAGACACGAGAGAATAAGTTTAGCATACGAGAGAGTCATTTAGCTGTCAGGATAGTTAAGGAAAATTAATTAAATGGAGGTAGGCACGCACCGCATTGGATATGTGCGTATGAGCATGAGCCCAAGTAAGAAATAAAGGAATCACTTCGGTTCGTACTCGCATTGGACATGCTAGTGTGAGCCAGTCCACACATAGTTAACCTAAAATCCACATCAGTCAACCAAAAGTGCACGAAACGCTAGGGGCTAGCACCATCCGAGACACTTAGGGGAACATTAAGGGTGCCTGTACATTGTTGGTTTCGGGATTCGTAGCGTTCAACTTCCATGAAAAAAAAAAAAAAAAGCACGGCACACCAACATGCTCACATCGCTATATACGCTATACTCATGTCGAACTGTGGCATGCTAAACCAGAGCTGACACTTACCTTTTCTTAAGCCGATATATCTTCAAGCGAAGCTTGTACAGGCTTATCCTCTGCTAGCGTTGTGGCCGTCATGTGAAACTCTCAGAAAAGCGGTACCTTTGGCGCTCTCTGTGGAGTCGTGGAAGAAACTAAATGGAGTCTCTTCCTATTGGCAGAAAAACACTGGTATGGGAAAAGGTTGTTACCGCTGCTGGGGCTTGACCCCACCCTCCGAACGCATGAGCTCTACCGCCAGATTGCATGCCCACGCTTGCGAGATTTGAACGTATCTGAACCATGTGAATGGCTTGGATTTTCTAACACCTTACGGGAAGGAAAGAACGAAAGAAAGAACGAAAGAAAGAAAGAAAGAAAGAAAGAAAGAAAGAAAGAAAGAAAGAAAGAAAGAAAGAAAGAAAGAAAGAAAGAACGCAGACGACAAGCTTCGCTTGCCCCCATTTTCTCGACAGGAAAAGGGCTGCAAATTTTCGTAAGTAAACGCTTCGAGCTGGAGGCTGGGGTCAAGTTAAAAGACGTCTAGCGTTTCCGTCGCCCATTTTCTGGAAGCATTGCATTATGCAGCCTCTGAGATCGACCTCCCTCGGCTATGATACTCTGCAGAACCGGCCCGCCGATTGTATACACGTTGGGCCAGTATTAGATAGCGCTGTACACGACTGCACTTTACAAGTGAGACCGCCACCGAGCAGGCGAACAATACCATGAACTCTGGAAGTGGAGGTGTGTTTGTTAAAGGAATAACCCTCTTTATTATGTACGCATTTCTTCAAAATAGATGTTCGGATAGCGCATATAGCTTTACAACGTCGCTCAGAACTCTGAGGACAAGGACAGCAATCGCACATCCGCGTTTTTTGACTCTGTGTTACTGATTAGGCTGAGTCATTATCAAATCATTCACTCCTTAAATTGAGCGAAGCACCTTGCACCAAGGCAGCTACGGTATTGTTTGCGTGGTTTTCCTCCGTGACACTGCTGCTCCTTTTCAACCATCTCAGCTTCAAGGTGCACGACATAGCGACGGCTGCGCCAAACACAGCAACCGTTGTGCCAGGACCTCAGTTGTGACACGGTGCTGCTATTTCACTATGAGGCCCGCCGGCCTCACTAGTGCTGGCGTGTCTGTAATGCTACCTAAGTGCGCCAGCGACGAGCAGTTGGTGCGCCGGAAGGCGAGTTTCAGGAAAAAGCTTCCAGCGCCGTGAAGAACTTCAATGCAGGGACTTTGATGTGAAGAAACTGAAGTTAGCAGCGATATTTCTTTGTTGATTTCTGGGGTTTCATGTCCCAAAAAAACGGTATGATTATAAGACACCATAGTGGAGGGGTCCGGAAATTTCGACCACCTTGGTTTTTTTTTTTTTTTAGCGTGCACTGACATCGCACAGTACACGGGCCTCAACATTTCGCCTCCATCGAAATTCGATCCCGTCGAGATTCGATCCCGCGACCTTCGGATCAGTACCCTAGTGCCATAGCCACTAGACCAACGCGGCGGGACGGCGACGCCGGAAGGTACAGGGACCCACCCCTCACTTGTTAGATCATCATTCATTGTCATCTCTCTCGGAGGACATTTCCACTTCCTCTCCTTAAACTCACTCGACCGCAATCGTCGGCCTTCAGATGCTCCAAGCAGGGTCTTCGCCTTCGAGGGGTAAGTTTAATCACTTCTCGCCCTACATCGAACCGCATTGTAGGACTTCCGAGAGAGAGAGAGAGAGAAAGAGAAATAAGGAAGCCAAGGAAGGGGTGCTAACCAGTCAGGATTCTGGTTTGCTACCCTACACTGGGGGATGAGAAAGGGGGAAGAAAAGCAAAGAGACTGAAAGAGGGGGAATGCCTACAGGACAGTCCTATATAATATCATAGGGGCTCGGTAAGGCCAGATGCTTTCAGAAAGCCCAGAAGCGCTTTCATTGCCTTCTGAGCCTTTCGTCGGTGAGGACGGTATTCCAAGATTTTTTGTTCACCAAGTGGACGATCGTCGAGCTTTTTGAAGGACTCGGTCATAGGCAGTCTATGTTCCTGAAATTGTGGGCACTGGCACAACAAGTGATCGATGGTCTCTGCGCATCCGCAGACAGCACACGCAGGATTGTCAGCCATTCCGATCAGCGCAAAGTAAGCGTTCGTGAAGGCCACTCCCAACCACAATCGGCACAGTAGCGAAGCCTCACGGACTTCGGAGAGGTGTATTGATCCTGCGCTCATACGTTCTGGCAACGTCTCGCGTTACGCGACTCAGAGTTCAACAAAGATGTTGTCAGGTTGGGGCGGGATGGGGGAGGAAATCCTTATTAGTGGCAACTTTTCAGTCCAACTTCGGGCTGTCAGGAGGGCATGGGAGAGGCCGGAGGGCCACGATCCTCCGGTCCCTGCGTGGGAGCTAGTGTCCTGTGACTGATGCCTACTCCCCCTAAAAGGGGTCATCCCAACGCAGTTCCTCGCTAACAGCTAAAGTGTGTAGGTGCAGTGATAATTTTTGAGATAATATGTTGGACTAGGGAAAAGAAGCGTTTGTAGAGGAAAGAATAAAGGTAGAGCTTGGTAACCGGCGGGCCACCGTCCGTTCGCTCATAATAAGCGTAGATCCAGCAGGACTTCAATAAAGTTCTTGTGGTTGTGGTTTGTTTTTAGGAAAGGACGCTAATTTCTGCAGCCCGTGTAGGGAGCACGGCTACGCGTCCATGGGGGAGGGGGAAAGGGAGTGAAAGAGAGAAAAGGCCGTAGTGGAGGGCTCCGGAAATTTAGACCACCTGGGGTTCTTTAACGCAGCGCCTCCTCTATTTTTTTTACAGGAGGCGCTGTTTAACGTCTACTGACGACGCACATTACACGGGCCTCTGACATTTTCGCCTCCATCGAAAATGTGACCGCCGCGGCCGGGATCGAACCCGCGTTTTTTTGGGTGGCAGCCGAGTACCGTGACCACTACACCACCGCGGCGGACAATAAAGTTCTTTGCCTGCCTACCTTCACTACTGGCGTTCCTCTTCTTTCTGCTCTTCCATTCCTTTTACCCTACGCCCTACGGACGCTAAACCGTGTTCCCGCAAGGCCTGCAGGAAATAGCGTCCTTTCCTTAACCTGGGATATAGTTTATACTATGGAGTTTCGGCAAAGAGTATATAGGACAAATAGATGAGGCCCATGGTCAGACCTATAACGATAGGGCTAGACGTGCTGTCTTGCCCTGCCTAACATCATCTCTGTGTTAAAGGAGCACTCCAGCGCATTTTTGCACTTGGTTTTTATTTGCAGGTCGCGTAGACAGATAACTGGGTATAGTTTCGGCGCAGGTCAAGCCACCTATATCAACTGGTTTGATATTTTTATCGTGCACATCGCTGCCGACCGCATCAGACCGTAGAGGTGTTCGCCAGAACTATTTGTGCCGGAAATGACGAGATATGGCGCGAGGCTCTGATTGGAGAAAAGTGGAATTAAGAGTGGTCGCACGACTACACAAAGAAATAGGATATTTGTTTTTGTTTTACGTTTTCTTTTATTGAACGTCAGAATGTCAGTGACCTGACAATTTACAGCTCGGCAAGGTCAGACACCGCGTTTTTTGTTATTTATTATCTTTTATTTCGTACTGCTACCTTGTTATACAAGCCATAGGCAGGAGTGACTAGTGGAAAAGAAAATGTTGAACAATCTGTAAAAACAGTTAGGAACAAATTTCTGAAGTGAAACTAAAGTCAGTGTTGAACAACCTTTACAGCAAACACAGGAAGCAATGAAATCCAGTAAAGCATAAAAGATACTACAGGTGAAAATATTGGTAAGAAAAGACAGAGATCAGAGAAACATCGACAGTTTAGGAAAAGATGACAATGTGCAACAGAGCGCGTGTTTACACAGTGATGTGCTCAACACCGAAAAGTGGGGAGTTTATTACCGCTTTCAATATCGTTAATTGATATATGCAACGCCGCGTCACCATTAGATTGAGAGAAGCACTGAGAGAGGCATTTAAACAGGCAGCTACTAAGGCGCATCGAGCCCACTCTATTGGCTGCGCGTTCGGTCGCAGCGTGGAGAGTGAAATATAGTCACGTGACCCCACGAAACGCGAGTTGAGGGTCTGCACTTTTTGCTTGTATCTCGCGTGTTATCGGCGTAATAACCTCGGACTGCATGCTCCCACCGCTGTTGTTCCTGCAGAATTCATTCTGTATAACTTTTTGTAGCAAACTTTATGAATCATAGAGGCTACGTTGCAGTTTTTATGATGTTAACATTAGTTATCGGCCGCAGCCGCTTTTAACCTAGGGGTGTGACGCAAATAAAGACGTTTTATGATTGTTTCTGCCAACTGTGTTTCTGCACGTTCAGCATTTACGTGAAAACGTTTACCCTCACGAGCGCAAGATTGTAGTGCATTGGGCATGATGTGCCTTTTTGTTATTTTTTTCTTTCTTTACGCTACAGCGTTTTTCTTTTTCTTTTGTGTTTGTCCGTGCAACCGTTGGGCGCATTTGAAAGCAAAACTCTCTTCGTGAACATCTCTGGCTTTCACTGACCGATAGTGCTGCTGAGGCCTACTTCTGCCTTACACAAATGACTTATGTTTACTCCTCACGTTCGTTTCCGCTTTCAGTTTCCGGTTACAACCTAGCTAAGAAATGCCTCGGAGACAACAGCAGCCAGAACTGATCATCGATATCAGGGTAGTGCTAGTCCGTTAAACAAAGTGTCTAGGTGAGGGAGGTGCATGGCCAGGAAGTTATTTAGAAGTGCTAAGGAGCGAAGTGTAGTCTTCTCCCCACCAAACCCGTCCCCGTCGCTGGGACAATGAGAGGAGGTTCAGACAGACTTGTTGCGTAGCGCGCATCTGGGCACAGTATCAAAGACGGTAGGTGCGAAGGAACTAGGCTTTATGCAAATTACAACAGGACGCGCTGGATTTGCTGCAAAATCTTTATTCACGTTGATGATCCATTACAAGTCGTAATATCTTAATCGTATGTACCCCATATTACGAGGTGTTTCTGCTACAGTGCCTTCATCACATCGTCGCTGTGACTGGCAACGTCGTCAACACGCAGAACATACAAAACTCGAGAGAAGTGTTAAGCTACGTATAGCTCGGGCTTGCTAAAGCTACTCATGCCGTCTTCTTTCAGTATAGCAACATAACTACCCTGATGACAGTACCTGGCTGTACCGTAAGAGAAGAACGAAACGCTGATTACGATGACCATGATGGTGATGATAACGATAACAACGATGGTGGCGCTAGTGGTAATAATACTTGGTTAGAACTTGAAAGATGGTCCAACTAATCAATTCATTGTCTTTTCTGCGATGCTATAACGCCCACGAACACTTTAATCGAACAGCGTACCAGCGGGGCGCACAGTCGAATTAGTGCTGTCGTTTCGAGTAAGCTTAATACTAAGGCTCACCCACTACCGCCCTCGTGAGCATGCTTTTCGTTCACAGTGTCTTCGCTTTCTGATTGCTCGTTCTATGCCTCTACCAATATGCAAACGATATGATGTGCAGGTGATGGCAATGTCTGTTTTCTTGTGTGTTGTCCGTGGCCACCTTGTCGCTATGATACGCGAAATTGGAAGATGACGAACATACGTATAGCCTTTGGTAGTGATAGCGAAACTTGTTTGGCAGCGCACCGCTCAAACGGTTGGATCACACGCAATTGTGTGTGTCGACATGTATCTGTTCCTACATGAAGCTTAGATGACATATTCGTTGGAAAGCCTTCGAACGTAGGCGTTGCTATAGCCGCTTATTGAGATGACGGATGATGATCCACGGGCCTCTTGCAGGTGTTGACACCATTGCACGTGACTTCACCTCCAATTCGCCCTGTAAGCAGAAAGAGAACGAGTTTAAAATTGTCAGAACATTGCCACAGCTTCTCGCTGAGCCCAAACACATCGCATTATTTTTAGTCTTTCTTTCGGTCGCGGTACAGTTGTCGCGAGAATTCTGCATCGTGCCAGGGCCTCCGCGACCAAGTGTTCTTTAACGAATTTCGCATGGTCGTATATGTGCCTACACGGGCCATGTCCTCTGAGCTCTCACTGGCGCGCCTTTTCTCGCACGCACTGGCGAGATCTGGGAGGCAACAATAGAAGCCCCGAAGCAAATTACGCGCGTGCTGTATAAGGGAGAAGCCGCTTTCTTTTTCATTGTTACGCCCCTGTATCGCCGAAACGTCGTGTGAATCGGCTTCGTAAAACCGCAAAAATAACCCAAGTCAGTCGATAATTTTAAAATTGCAGCATGCTAAAAGTGATCTCCGAGACAAAGCCAAATCGGCAAAGCATTATTATTTTAACACTACCCTGCCGAGTTTCCTCAGAAATAACCCTCGCAGGTTTTGGAAACACTTCAGCGGAACGGTGGCAGTGGCACAACTATCTGCAGAAGAAAAACAAGAGAAAGCTGATTCCTTTAACGGTTTCTTTCAGTCAGTATTCACAGCTGAAAATAAAAATGTACCCTCAGTCAGTTCACGTATTACCACAAGAATAGATGACCTAATCATCACCAATGCCGGCATCATGAACCTTTTGTTAAAAATTGATCCCATGAAATCTAGTGGTCCCGATAACATTCCGAAAGAATTTCTCAAAAGGTACGCGGAATGGTGTAGTAAATATCTCGGACTAATTTTTAGGAAGTCTTTCCAGCTTTCTAACTTACCTTCAGACTGGAAATTAGCTAAAATTATACCAATTCACAAATCTGGAGATAAAAGTATGGTATCAAACTATAGACCCATATCTCTTACAAGTACATCTTGCAAGCTACTAGAACATATTATTTTCAAACACGTCACACTTTTTCTTGAAGGAATGCACTTTTTCTCTCCCAACCAGCACGGATTCCGAAACGGTTTATCGACTACTACGCAATTGACCGAAGTTGTGCATGACCTTGCATATAGCCTCAACAACTGCAGTCAAACGGATATGGTTCTATTAGACTTTTCCAAAGCATTCGACAGTGTATGCCATAACAAATTAATCGCAAAACTAGAAGCCGTCTTAGGGAACAGTCAAATTACTTGTTGGATTAAGGACATTTTGCTCAACCGAAAACAATTTGTATTCTTTGAAAGCGCTAAATCAAATATTGTTTCCGTTTCATCAGGAGTACCACAAGGATCAGTTCTTGGACCATTGTTATTTTTAATTTATATAAACGACATTGCGACGGACATCGATTCAAACATTAAACTTTTTGCCGATGACTGTGTTATCTACCAGGAAATTAATAGTCATTCAGACCACCTAGCTTTGAGTGCTTCCCTTAACGCAATCTCCGAGTGGTGTAGGCTATGGCAGATTTCAATTAACGTAAAAAAATCCGCCGTGATTACAATAACTAAAAAGAAAGATCCCTCATACTTCGATTATGTGGTCGACGGTACTGTGCTAACTAAAGTAAACGCACATAAATATTTAGGTGTTACGCTTACTGCGGACCTTAAGTTTACCGAGCACATAGATAATATTACCGCAGCAGCATTACGCAAGTTATTTTTCCTTAGAAGATGCTTAAAACTAGCCCCAACACCAGTTAAGCTGCTCGCCTACAAAACATTTATAAGGCCAATATTAGAATATGCCAATGTGGTTTGGTTTCCGCACACAAAGATTAACATAAGAAAACTAGAGGCAGTGCAAAGAAAAGCCATAAGATTTATCCACAATAAGTACAGACACACAGACTCGCCAACTATGCTCCTAAACGCATCTCATCTAAAAACGCTAGCAAAAAGAGCGAAGGAAGCCCGCTTAAAATTTCTTTTTCAGATCCTTAACAACAGCTTCAAGATAAACGCATCGAAATACATTTCATTTTCTGAATCTCGTCCTACACGTCAAAAGCATGCGAATAAACTAACAGAATATTCATATAGTAATGACACTTTCAAATATTCATTTTTTCCACTTGCCGTTAGAGAATGGAATCTACTACACCCATCAATAACAAACACCAAATCGTTCTCGGAATTCGCTATGAAAATTGAAGAAACAAATAACTAACGTTGTCCCAATCACATACCATAATGCATGTACCCGTACCCCATTTACCCTTCTCGGTTGCAATCCCTTCCTTCCTTTGTTTTGAATACTTACCATGCGATGTTATATTGTTGTATCATTGTGCACATGGTATTCAACTTTACACAATTGTATGTATTTTACTTCATTGTATGTATTTATGTAGACCACTGTTTTTCGTCGACATAGTTTATAATCTCTTTTTGTCTGCATTCGTTTGTACACTTGATTGTTATCCCAACTTTTCACTTATTATACTGACTATTTGTATCGCCCTCCTGCTAAGCTCTCAGCTGAGAGCAGCAGTATTGGAAATAAATAAATATGCAGCAGAAGGGACGTGAATTAAGGGATCATTTATTTGTCAGACACAACTTAACGAAGCCGACAGACAGCGTAGCCAAGGGAAGCGTAAGGAGCATACACTGTGAAAAACTTTACTCCCGGGTGGGAGTAAATGGCGTGTCCTCTAGCGACCCCCCCACCCCCTTATTGGGAGTTAATTATACTCCGTAGGGTCGGAGTAAACTTTTACACCGCATCGGTCGGAGTTCCTACGTGGTGCCTTGGGAGTATATATTTTTATTTTTTTACTCCGTGCCTGACGGAGTTTTTCGGCGAGACATTGGAAGTATGTTCTATATCGTAATACTCTGTTGTGGTTAGAGTTCCTGCGTGGTTCACCGGGAGTATATTTTTGTTTGCATGCTCCGTGTTTGGCGGAGTTTTCAAGAGTCATATTGGGAGTACATATATAATCTTTTGTACTCAGTGCCGGACAGAGTATTCGCTTGGTACGCCGGCACTATATTTTGTATGTTTTCTCAGCTGTAGCTACTTTTTATTGCGTGCTGATCGTATATTGTGTTAGGCATCAGCACACTCTTTACATAATGGGGTATTCATGACAGCACTTCCCTTCTGCGTTCCATTGGTTTCTTCAAAGAGCGCAAGAAGGTATCAAAAGGGCAGTTGAGTTGTTATTTGGTTTATTCACAATAAACACCAGTCTGCTGTTGCAGATCAAGCGGATGTTCAAAAAATACAGGGAGTAAACAAGGACGCAGAAAGCGACCGATAAACAGAACACAAGAAGGCATATCGCGCGAAACATGAAAACAAGAGCAATCAAGTTTCGGGTGCAGCGGGCAAAAGAAAGCAGAACACACGACAGAGATGAGCTGCAAGAGCCGCAGTAATAGTCAAACACAGGACAACGCACGTTCTGCAAAATGCTACATGCGAACGAAGGTTTCGAGAATAGCATCAATCCGTGTGAATGATTTCATTACTAATCCGCCTTAGAAGTAAACTAGAATGGGTGCCTCCTAACAAGATATCCCACATTTGACATTTGCAAAGGCCGGGCGCACAGTTGACTGAGCCAAAGTAATAGCAGAAAGAAATGTCGAAAATGTGTTTTTCCATTATATTATCGCCATTGCAAATAACTACAGGAAAAAATATTAAAAGCATTTAAAAGTTGTCAAACACTCAGCAAAATTTGCACGCTAATCAGTGTAAAAAGATCACTGCTCTAGAGCAGAAGTGAAACTTGCACGAAATAAGCAAAGAAAGGTACTTGTACTCCAAGAATAGGGGCGTGCGAATATTGGAATGTTTAGAATATTCTTGAATATCGCGTATCTAGATAACATTGCATTTTATTATACTGATAGCTTAATAATGTACCTTCTCAAAGTAAGCTTTCGTACTAAGAAAGTTACTATTATGGAAGAGGCATTTTTCTTATGTATCCGATATTTATTCCATATATAAAATTTGATATTTTTACCCGATTCGTATTCGGAAAATTTGGTCTTCGCACACCCCTAATAAAATATCTTTCAAGATTTCACACATAATGCGGACATTTCATGTCCCATCTGCATAAACCAGAAAGCAAAGCAAGAAAAGATTGGGGAAGAATAATGGTCTACGTATAGCTACAAAGGGTGTTTCAGAAAATTTGCCCAAGCGTTTTCAACACATAACCAATCTGCAAAATCTTTGCGATCTTCGTTCATGGCGGCACGCATCGTGTAAAGGAAGTTAAAATGTTAACAGTAATTAACAATAACAGCCAGACACTCAAACCTAATGAAGGATGCACGTTACTTATACGTGAATTCGATATCCGTTGTGGTATTTGTAAAAGGGTGCCTTTTTAGAATTGCTGCAGAGCGCTGAAATCCGGCTTATTTCTCTCAGGAAACCGAAACTGAATGGTCAAAAAGCGCTGTTGTCGGTACTTTCCGTGGTCCTCTGTACGACATAGTTGCTGCCCTTACTATGCCGCGCAACAGTGAACAAGTGTCGTTTTAAAGCGGCTGTTCTAGGAAGCGCGATCAGTCGTAGCAAAGAAATCGTAAAAATTGTCGCTTGATAACACTTGCCTATCCTCGCTCGCCGGCAATGGGAAGAAAACTGGTAAAGTCACACAGGGCGCTTCCAATTGTAGCTGCAACTTCGCTATTACACCATTAATTTGTGTTTCCACAATCAACTCAGTCAAATTTTTATCGATATGTAAAAATAGCAGCATCGCTCTTTAGCAATTATGTTGGGCGCGAACTCCCAGTATAAGTAAACTCCATTTTCAATTAGGCTTGAACGCGTGGCTTTTCAGGTTATAAAGTTAGTCAATCTTGTTCCACTATTCGATTTCACTCCTACCATGTTACAATGCGCGCTGCCGTGAAAGAAGCAATCCCGCCAGAACTACGCAAATATCCGGTGTTCTGTGTATATAAGATCTTCGCACATGTTTTCTCAAGATGTCTTATATAATCACAGAGACATGATGAATACAGGGCAAAGGTAACTGCGCGATTTCTTGCCGCAAAAAGCACAGGTTTTCTAGCGCTGCAGAGCTTTATACAATTCGTTTTTCTTTGCGTTAAAGGCTCATATGGCATCGTCATCAGCGTGGCTAAAACTCGTCCTTTGCCGTATCACAAAAGTTTAATTAATGTTGTAATTAGTAAATATTACTTTGTTACCCAATTAATAAGTGCTTTTTTAGACTTCATAACGTTTGCCTCAGCGAACAGTTTCTTTATGAGGAGGTTTTCCTTTTTTTATCACTAACAGCCTATTTTTAAGAAATTTTGCAAGTTCTCACTGAAACATCCTGTATATCCTTACATTGTACTTGTGTTGTGGGGCGATTAATGCGATCAGCGAGGCTATTTTTCTGAGAATCATTTTCTTCGGCTCGCTGAAGGAATTAAGCGCCAATAATTTAGCGGCGCGGATGGTGCTGGTGTTCCTTCTTGCATGTGCTAGTCAAACTTCTGTATCATTGAAACAGTCCGTACTATCATTCCTTGTTTTTTACCATATATGCCTTTGTTTTTTTGACAGTTTTCTAACCCAGTCTGAATGACTGCGCCATGGAACTATTTCTACTGTGTGCGCAGAAAGTTTACCGTCCAATTGACATATATAAAGACGATTAAAGAGTCAACAAAAAGGTCATCGTTTTATGCAAATACAGTAACACACGAATGCAAGTGAATTTGCCAGTAAATATATATAAATGTCAGCATAATTTTATCGTGTGATTTCTGTACATACGAATAAGCAGTCATATACAACGCAACGACAACTTACATTGTGTTATGAGCTGCGACTTTGAAAGTCGAGGCTGGCGATTTCTACAGTTTTCAACCGTTGCCCCAGTGTTTCTTTGAGCAAATTGAAAACTAGTGCTAAAGAGCTTTGCGACAGGCTAAACTTATCCGAGCTGGTTAAGGCGATCGATAAGAGCAAGAAGAATGTTTTAAAAGTGTTTTTTAGTGCTAAAACGCACAAGGTTGACGTCCCTCTTCGGACCATTGTGTCTGAATCTGGAACTTGGCAGCATTCAGTAGCACTTTTTTTGCAGCGCCATCTTAAGGTTTTACCATTGGACGACCCTTTTATCGTGACTAATTCTAACCAGGTTTTAGAATTCCTGGACTCCGTCTCTGACAAGTGCTGCCAAGCATTCTCTATTGACGTTAAAGACCTTTTTTATTCCCTACCCCACAACCTTATCCTTGCATGCGTCGAGAAGTCTATTGACAAATACGGTTCCGTTGCCTTCCAGAACACTGTGGGGATTTCTGTTTGTGGCTTTTTAGAACTTTTAAACTTTTATCTGCGCTCCACCTATGTTGAATTCGAGGGTACCCCACACTTGCAAAAACAGGGTGTTTGCATAGGCTCTTGCATTGCTCCTATACTTAGCGATCTAGTTCTTGCTCATCACGATCGTCTTATCAACGGCTCGCTATGTGACCTAGATGTTCTTAAAGTATTTCGCTATGTCGACGATTTTCTAGTGTTTGTAAATTGTGACCCGCTCGATATTGAACCTGTGAGTAAAGTGCTGCTGGCATTGTTCTCGAAAGTAATGAGCCCGCTTGACCTAACACACGAACTCCCGGTAAATGGCCATATTAGATATCTGGACATACGGATTGGCTTCAAAGATGTTTGCGTCTGCTGGTGCTATGAACCGCGCGCAAAAAAACCCCTTCTGCCCTTCAACTCGGCCCATTCGAAGCTCGTCAAACGAGCTATTGCCACGCTATGCTTCAAGAATGCTCTTCAAAAATCTTGTCCTCATTATATTTCAGAGGCGTTCGACCTCCAGAAGGAGCGCCTGCTGAGTGCTGGGTACCCCCAGCATCTCCTCATTTCGGTAGCAGAGAGCCTGCTGAGGAAAATGCGGCGTCACCCGCAAGTGTGTGAAGTCGGCACCTCACGCTGGCGTAACGTAGCTGTGATACCCTATGTTCACAAGCTTTCACACAATCTGAAAAAGGTGGCCCAGCGGTACGATGTACAAGTCGTCTTCTCCGCTCCTCACAGGTTGTCTAAACTCTGCACAATGACCGACCCTGAGGCAAGGAAGCAGCAAGCGTGTGGCACTTCGCATAAGCGCCCTTTCCACTTTGTTGATTGTGCAGAAGGTGTTGTGTACGAAATTCCTTTAACTTGCGGGAAAGTTTACGTTGGCCAAACCGGAAGGTGTGTCAATGTTAGGCTAAGAGAGCATGCCAACAATGTAAAAAACGCTCGCCAAGGGAAGGAATTTCAAGGTTTTTTGGCTAGCCATTGCGCAACTTGCCAAGATTGTTCACCGGACCTGAATAACACTGCTGTCGTTCTGAAGAACAATTCACGCCTCACTAGGGAGATTGCCGAGACCGAACGTATTAGCAGGTTAGGGGAAAGCTGTGTCAGCACACCGTCGATAGCTCTTTCAGATAAAGAGATGGCGTTTTTACGCATGTGCGGCAATGATGTATGATCTGATGTGTACCTATATATACGTGATCCCCGTGCTAATAAACACTTGTTGGAAGTTCAGCGCTTGTCCCGTGTGGTTTTTGTCTTCGTCCTTGTCCTCTTTTGCGCTGCAGGTTGTAGTTAACGATGTACCAACACGCCCAATTAGCCACATTAGGCAGGTATTATGCCGTCCCTTCTTTCTACGTCCGTGTTTTATTGTAGCGGTAATCATGTA
The DNA here is from genome assembly GCA_013339685.2 of Hyalomma asiaticum. Lineage (NCBI taxonomy): Eukaryota > Metazoa > Arthropoda > Arachnida > Ixodida > Ixodidae > Hyalomma > Hyalomma asiaticum. The sequence continues at coordinate 60,841,255 of CM023486.1, forward strand.
TAGCAGTAAGCAACTAGGACAATTTGAAGTTATTCTGTGCCGACTGTAAGCCCGAGGTAATACGACGATGCACGTGACATTTTTTTGAGAGGACTTACCAGAGTAGGCGTCATCGGTAGCTGGTGTACAAGGGTTGGATAGTTTGTGCAACGACGTCGAGCATAATCATAGTCTTTGAGAGTTGAAGATTACGAAGGTAATTTCAATGTTAGAAATCCGATAGTTCTCAGAAGTCCATCGCGTGATCTATAATTTTTGTGCCATGGGCGGCGCCCACGAATCAGCGATAGCTGTTTGGTGAAAGAAAACGACGCAGCAGATGGACGGACGTCTTCCAAGCTGCTGAGCAGGGTGCGATGTCTGCTTGACGTTATTAAGAAAAAAGTAGAATATCCAGCGTTCAACGAGCCATAGAGCATTGGAATGGACGGAAATTAGCAAGTTATTATCGAATGGACGTTGCCTGATTATACCAGAAGACTTTAGAACAGAGCAGAACGGAAGACATTGCTTCACACATTTCAGAGTGACAAGCACGGGGGGTCCGTTAGTGACGAACACGCTACCGAACATTGCAAGTATGCAACCACTGTCACTGATAAGAAGATCAAGCTTCAAGTGTGAAAAGAAGTAGCATCATATAGATTATACTTGCAACGAAGTGCATAAAAAGCTATAGGCTATTTACTGCGCGCTTTGCTCACATGTTTTTCGACTACTACATTAATCACCTGTAGCTCAGTTGTACGGCCAGTCATTGGAGTATGCCTGCGCGGTGTGAAATCCGCGTATGAAATCAAATACTGATGAGTCGGTAAGGGTTCAGCAGAGAGCCGTAAGATTAATCTATCCTCGTTATGGCAGCAATTTCTCTCCATCATAACAGCTCTATAACGGCTCTTAGCAGCCGTTGCAACTTGCAATCACTAAAGCTCATGCTCTCGATGATTACCTCATCTAACTCATCGTCACTTATTTCGTGCATAAATTTTGCGGAACCTTCCTCATGTATGAGCTTTCAACGCCTTAATATTCTGCCTTGTATAAATCACGAACTGATGTGTATAAATGTAGTTTCCTTCCTTTCACCATTGAACGCCGGAACTCGCTACCTGGTGTTGTTTGCTGTCTTCCGCTGGATGATCTCGGCAAATCTAGGCTGAGGTACTTGTGGCCCCACCTCGACCAGATCGAAGGATGCCTTTAATAAGGTTTTCGCCCACTCTCTGGCAAATAATTACCACAGAAAACTGTTTTACTATGTCATCTAAGACGCATGGTCATTAAGGGTAACAGAGTGGATTCCCTGAGAAGGCAAGCGTGGCTGGGGGCGGCAGAAAGTTAGGTCGGCAGATGAGATCAGGAAGTGTGCGGGGATACATTGGGCCCAGTTAGCAAAGGACAGGGATAATTAGACATCTATCGGAGAGGTCCTTGCCCTGCATTGGGCGTACACAGGCTGATGATGATGATGGTATTGATGATTATGATGATGGTGATGATGGTGGTGATGGTGGTGATGATGATGATGATGGTGATGATGATGAAGACGCGTGACTACCATGCGTGGGCCAAGCGTCGCAGGTTCATATTCTGAGTGTGGCCGCACTCCTTGCACTACAAGCTCTCACGGAACAACGGCTCATTTAACTGCAGCCTGCTAATGTGCAGTGCTTGAGCGGTTGAAACAAAATACTTGGACCGCGCGATGGCCAGAGGATCTTGTTCTACTGGACTGCGCTGGGTAAGAACGGATAAAACAAACTGAATTGCAATGCGCCAAAAGGTCTTTGGCTATCATTTGATACCACAAAGAATCAGGTCGGGGCACCAACGCGGAGAGGTGACGCAGAAAGCATCGGCAGCCTTGCGCTGCAAGCACTGCTTTTCAATCGCTGAGTACAGTGCATGTCTTCTGGACGAACAAGCGGTCTTGGAGTACCTTCTTTTCTATCGTGAAGGACAGAGGACATTTGTTACAAAGTACGTTGCGATCAGGCTGAAGTGTAAAACGAGAGAACACGAATATTTTTTTCAGTATGGTTCTCTGACGACTAAAACAACGCGTTCAGCAGCAATGAGATCTTATAAGATCTCAATGCAGTTCCGTGGAACGAACGCAGGCTTGAGGAATAGTATGGATGCAATTGTTGTTGAGAAGATATGCGATCAACAGTGTAGAGTACTTCAAGCCAGCGCACTGAAAGAAACGTCCAATAGTGGCCTCATAAGGACTATTTTTGATTGATGGGACGTCTATAGAACTTCCATGCGGAGCAGACACCATTGCTGGGAACATAATACGGTCTGAAGAAGTATGTAGTGCCGGGCGTAGTTTTTTTTAACGTCCCCTAATTGCCTAAAGCATCTACGAAATCAAATGATATATGATAGGGCCTAACTCGCTCGATGATGATGCATATGAAGCACGGCGTATCGCTTCTCACCATTTGCGATGGGCCCAGCTCCAGGCGGTACTTGAGCAGCAACTTTGCCATCGCCAGTTTCAACTTCGCCATGGCCATGCCTTTGCCGACGCAGTTGCGCGGTCCCACGCCGAAAGGCATGTACGCCATCTTTATTATCTGAGCTTCGTTTTCTGGAGCAAACCTGGAAACGCGTGCATTGAGATTCTTAAGCTGTTCAACGAATGCTGCCGCAGAGTGGTTAGATATAGGCGATTAAGGCACTGACGCCCCTAAACGCAGAATATAAGATTGACAAGATACATTTGCGCGGATTGATAAGTGAAATATTTTTAAAGCAGATGATAAATTTGTATACTCATGATTTTTCACAAAGGCGATAGACGCACACAATAAACTAGCGTCACTCGCAGGGACGTAGCCAGGATTATTCTGGGTAGAATCCTCTATATGTGTGCGGGTGTCATGGTGCATTGTCGCGACATGCATTTGTCTTCAGGCATACTTACAACGCCCTCGAAAAATTCCTGAGAGTCTTTTCAGCTATGGCGCATACAGGCGAAAGCAACGATTATGGAAGTCGAGCACGGGACCTATAGGGGCTCGAAGCCAGAACCTTTGGCGATCGAACATCACGCGAACGTAATTTTACATCGACTGCGAAGCTTATAACATTCAAGTCACGTGTGACTCACATCCGCATATTTATTGCGGGTGTGATTCACACGTAATGTTATTATCATTAATCGTGACGTAACTGATGCGCACGTCGTGCTATTGACGTTATATGGCCTCTCAGTGATGTTAGCCATGCATCGGTATCTTTTTACGCCAATTTAGATGTACACCCATGAATGATACTCCAGTTTTCGACTTATACCGACTTTCTATACCGGCTTCGGACAGCGTTAGCTGTTCAAAGTAACTGTTCAAAATCGGTATAGAAAGTCGTATAGAAAAGTATAGAAAGGTGTAGAAAGTTTGAACAGCGGATCTGTTCAAAGTCGGTACAGAAAGTCGTCCTCAGTCCCGAGTCCAGGCTGAGGACAGCACAACGTCGACTTTGAACAGCATAGCACAACAACGTCGGGGAGAGCACAATGTCGAACTGCTCCGCTGTTCCAAGTCGACGCTGTGCGCTGTTCGTGCGATGATCTCGTTGTGACGCAGGAGAGGAACGCGGATCCACTCTTGCCCTCCATCCACTGCCACGTTTTACTTACTCTTGCCCTAAGCCCAGCACTACGTGATAATTATTATGCGAACGCCAATGTACGATAACATGTACAAAAGGTTCAGCTCGAAGTTACGCATTCGGTAACCGCATCCGCGGCCGCATTACCATAACGCTAACTGCAAAGAAATAAAGAAAGAAAATAAGAAAGAAAGAAAGAAAGAAAGAAAGAAAGAAAGAAAGAAAGAAAGAAAGAAAGTAAGTGCATGAATGCGTGGTGGTGGTGGTACGGTCAGTAGATGATGATGACGAATGGTATGACTGGCAAAACTGAAACGTGGCGACATCGACAACTTGGCACACTTGCCAGTCACGTCACTATTAACCATAAAATAACAGCTTCGCTGTTCCGACTGTTCTCATGCCGTGGAAATGACTTGAACTTGTTTTGCACCATATTTTTCTGGAACCGTTTTTCAGATATACATATGACGTTTTCTCCTAACTTAAATGTTTGCAGTAAGTATTTAACAATGAGTATTTTTGTTCTAGTTGCCAGGTATAGCTGGCATATATAATTTGCAGCTTGAGTGCGTATGCATCGTACGATGGCATAGCTATGACTATTTCGGAGTGAGTGTGTGCGGGGGAAGGGGGGAGGGGAGGACTTGGTGACTCCCCTTCACGCACTTTAGCGCACGCTGTCCATGTAATCGCTGGGAAGGGGTGGTGGTGAACCCCTTGTTCCCTCTTTCTGGCAGTGCCAATAACCTCGCGAATAATTTACAGCACAAGCCTCGAACGTAAATGGGTATACAAATAACTTATTTATATGCTACGCGTACATCTCTATAATTTACAAACTACAAAGCACAGCCTCACAGGCCGTAATTTTAGACATGAGATATATTTAATAACATTCCACAGGCAGGCTGGCAGTCATTTCCCGTTAGACACACGTTCAGGAAACAGGTGCTCTTTACCTTTTTTTTTTTTTTTTCACAGTTAAACGACACCGCGAATACTCACGTGCGACGGATTGTTAAACAGTCAGCTGCCTTTCTGAATGCGCACTTCCTGCTTTTTGTGTGCGCTGAAGTTGAGGTTAACCGGCTTATTAATTGCACGAGAGACGGCCAAAGGAAAAAAAAAAGAAAAAGAAAAATGAAGACAAGTTCAACGACCCCTTTTAAGAGAAGGACTTATAGCACTGTGCGAATTCCCAGGCAGCCTATTCAAACGCAAGTGAAAAGCGGCAATCGCATTTTCTTTAAGACAGCCAGTGAGCCGATTGAAACAGTTTGTTGTAAATAGGAATGAAAAGCACAATAAAAGAAGCAAACAATTTCTAGCAAATTCAACTGGGAGGTTTTCTTTTCAGCGCGTGAATAATTGAATAAACCTGCTGGTAAACCTAACGCTCAATTCACAAGACTTCTCTTTCATAAATGATTCTTGCCATTTGCCAAGTATATCTAACTACACGCACAACATCACGACTGGCTGAAATATTCTTGAGCGAACATTTTTTTTTTCATCGCAAGACCTTCCCGTGAATCCAGGCCCTGTATGTTTCCGAAAATTAAAGGCCAGAATAACGAAGCTTACTAACAGCGAGCTCTGCACTACTTTCTGGTATCTTGGTTAACTGTGATCCGTTAAATGAGAAGCTAAGGCGAACAAATCTGTTACACGAACTTACTGCTTACACGCAATGATTACTGTGTTTAAAGAGAGAGAGAGAGAGAGAGAGAGAGAGAGAGAGAGAGAGAGAAAGGAAGAGCCACAGAGAAAGAGAGAGAACAAGGACAGAGAGAAATACAGAGAGAGACAGAAAAAAAAATAAATAAAACGTGATATCCACTACGCTTTAAACCCACGCTTGCTCAGCCCCGTTGTTTCACCAGATTTGACAAGCGTGGAACTGGTTTATTATTTTGGTCGATAGTACATACTAAACACACACAAGCAGGCCTATATGCTTCAAGCTAAAAGCAGCGCTGTTTTTTCGATCAATCTGATTTTTATTGACAAATCATGGAGAAAATTACAAGATATCTGGACCGTTAGCCTACATTGGCTAGTGATCGGTCCACATCGGTCCAGTGATCGGTGCAGTTTTGACGCTTGAAAAGTGCCCTATGTCGGCCATCCTAAGCAAATTTTTATTTTTGCAAACAAAACGAAATGGTGCGCATCACGACAGGAGCTTAAGGCAGCCTAGCAACACTGATGTTACGTGGATTCCTAAATTAAAGAGGAGAACACTCTCGCACCTGTCAGGATCGAATCGCAACGGGTCATGCCAGAAGCGAAGGTCCCTGTGGATCTGGTACAGCGGCGCCATGAAGCACGTCCCAGCCTTGAAGTGCCTACCCTTGTACGCGAAATCCTCCTTCGCTTGCCTCGTTACGAACCTGCACAATGAGCAGCCACAGCTTTGATTTAGGTGGCACTATGCCAAAAAAGCACGGCGCACTCCAGAGCCAAACGTTCGGCATTGTGGTGTCATCTTGCAGAGGTAGGAGAAATTAGGGCATGCGAAAAAAGGAGAAAAAAAAGTGAACTTTCGTCAGCGAGTTGACTGTGCAACAGTCTTCCTAATGTCAGTCGGTCTTTCCCTGTTCTCTCGTAACTCATATAACGGTACGCAGCATGGACTCAATGGCATAGTGCTGGCGCAGCATCCGACCTGACTTCCCCGAAAGTCGTGGAAGACAAGATTGTAGGTCGTCTTTGCCATATTATCATGAAAACTTCGACTTCGTGCATGCTGTTCTTTGGTATTCTTGGACGCAGGTGATGCTGATGTGGCATACATTGTCTTTCCCGAAAGTCTGTGCAAAGTGGAAGGCTGAACGATACAAACAGGGTTTAGCGCTGCCGTGTCCTTATTCTCTCGCAAGGAACACTTTTGTTCTCGTTCCTCATTTAATTAACCACTTTCTCACTACGTCGATATCGGAAGCGACTAACAAACGGAATAAATTATCACTGTCAAATTTCCGGTCGGATTTGTAAATATGTGGGGCACAGATGGATGCTCTAACGAATAGAATTGGGCGCTTACACATGGTGGGTAGATGAAAACGTTACTGTCGTATTCTGAGAAGCGCAATACTTAAAAAACGAACAGTTGTCATGTATAGTCTTGCGCTTCCGAGCTTGTTGTTGCACCTTAAATGTACCATCGAGGTGCGAATCGTGAGCGCTTTTTCAATGAGAACATTGATCAAAGGGTCTCTTTGGCGTTCAACTACCGTGGAGTTCCACTTACTACGATAACGTAAGAACTTAATTTAGATAAACTTTTCCTTCCGATAAATTTTTAAGGCAAATGTAGGGATGCGAGCAGCTTGAGTCTACCGATTTCTCAGTGCATGTTTGCCTAGAAAACCATGTCGAGCTCCTTAAAGGACTTCAGAGCAGAGCGACCAATACTACCCAACGAATAAATCTGTATTTGTGCAGCGCTACACTGGCCTGTAACTTTAAAAAAAGTCACGGAACAGGTAAACACACGCTTACGTGAGACCCGGCGGGTAGAGCCTCACTGTCTCCTTGATCACTTGTTCCAGGTAATTCAGCTTTTTGGTGAGAGTCTCGAAGTCTAATGTGACCTGCATTAGAATAAGCAGAACAAAAAAAATATGTGTAAAAATGCTCCATCTATCTGTTCAAAACTCCAAAACTAGTTCAAAACTAGTTTATGCCTGAAAGGAATTTTTGAGCGCGAAGAACACGACACGAAGGAAGACAGGACGGCTGGACGAGCGCTTACTACCGCAGACATCAACACGTGACAGCATCGGCAAAAGTTCAGAGCAGGCGCTAATGTGGTGAACCGAGCTGTATATTTCAATGTGTTTTACGGAATTGAACTATAGATGGTAGTCAGCGCTCGTCCTGGTCGCCCTGTCTGCTTTTGTGTCGTCTTTTTCGCGCTCAAAAATTCCTTTCAGTCTATGAACCAACTCACCCAGCAAAGTATCTTGTTAGTGTATGCCTCTTTTGGCTCTTGTTGCACATAAATACAGGGTATATCGTAACTTTAGTTTGACAGCCCATGTTGTATTGCACGGGACCTGCGATCATATAAGCCTTAGAAAACCAGCCTGCATACATTTCTTGTTCTTATTCTTGTTTACCTGAACATCTATGCCTTGCACTCGCTGTAGGGGATCGAGCCACAGACGTTTGGGTGTCTTCTGAAGGCATGTGCGAGAGTGGGGCCTGGACCTTCAGCTTCAATAAGGTTTGCTTGTTAACACAGAAATATCGTGATATCGCGTCCCTCTAGCACCACTTGAGACAGAAAGTTGGAATACGTGACACACTAGCTGAAGAGGCTCCCTATGCAAAGCCCGTTGTTTTATCGCGCATCAGACAGGACGCTGCTGTCCTGGACATTGTCGAATTCGGCCATCTTGGCAACACTGACAGGCCCAGAGGGTAGCTTAGAGGCTCTGCGATTGACTCAACAATAGCACCATTGCCCCGCCACGGTGGTCTAGTGGCTGTAGTACTCGGCTGCTGAACCGAAGGTCGCGGGATCGGATCCTGGCCGCGGCGGCTGCATCTCAATGGAGGCGAAATGTCGAGGACTGCGCGATGCCAGTGCACGTTAAAGAACCCCAGGTGGTCGAAATTTCCGGAGTCCTCCACCACGGCGTCTCTCATAATCAGATAGTGGTTTTGGGACGTTAAACCCCAGAAATCAATCAACAATAGCGCCATTACAGAATTTAACACGATGGCGGAATTTAACAGTGTGCAGGATAGCACCACGGGTATGTCGTATGTCACGTGATGCACCTTGTACCCAGAGGTGCAACGCGCGCTTCTGGATTTGGTCCGGCGGACGGCAAAGGGCAGTGGAGCCCTGGGCTAGGGGCACCACCCATCATTCTCTTAGTTATTCCCCTTGACTCCTTTGTTATTTTGGCATTAAAGTTTCTTTCCTCTCTCCTACGCAAACTTCTAGCAAGTGGTTTACATGATAGAAAACTTTTCCTAAAGCATCCCGGAAAACCATGTGTCTGCATAGTGGTGTGCTCTGATGAAGCTTTCTTTCTCACTTGGCTTGCGAAAGGTCCTGCGAGGTCTAAGAAGTGCAAGTGGTCTACGGACCGTTGCATTTCACTCTGAAGGCATGTAGCGGTGTACACAAAGAACAGTTGTTCATTGCTCAATTTCGCATAACGTGTTAAAGAAACTACGCTATGTCCCGAAGCAAATCCAGCGTTCATACGGAACGCCTCAACTGAGAGTTAAGACATTCTACATGAACTAGCAACGCTGTTAAGCGTACATTAAGTCTGCGAAGAGCGCCCTGCGCTATGTTATTGCGTTCTCTTTCGCACCTAGGGACATTTCTCCTGCTTAGTTAACCTCCCTGAATATATCGTTTCCTTCGCGTCTCACTTACCATGCCGTGCAGATGTAGGCGATGCAGGGACGTGTTACACGTTATGGTAACGCGTTTCACAAGAAGCGGCTGTGGTCTAGTTAGTACGACGTTGCCATCGCCAATTCTATGTAATTAACACACCTCTCAATTTTCTGAGCGCTGTCGCAGATTCATTATGAAAATCAACGAGGCAAGCAAGAACGCCGCATGCAGCTGTTATAAATCGTCATATTGTGACAGCTGACAAAAGGCTGCATGTGGTTCCTAGTGCCCAGCACCACCTAGCTCTGCTGAACTCTCTTGCTCCAAGAGAGAAGGTCCCACAGCAGGCAAAAAGAAAAAAAGTATGCAGCAAGTGACGCAACCGCATGCAAAAGCACAAGCGTGTGGGTGGTTGTACTTGCCTGCTCGGACATGGTATCGATGACTTCTTGGCGCACCTTTTCTTGGACGTCCGGGTATTTGGCGAGGACAAACGTGAGGTAGCTGAGCGACGACGCTATTGTTTCGTACCTGCGATGTATACCGTCACAAGTTGCAGATTATGCCGTACCAGTGTCCTTGAATGCTTTTCAAAGCATTGACGGGTTCTGGCCGTGCTAACGCTCACGATTTACAGGCTTTTCTTTTTTCTTTTGTATTTACGAAGTGCAAGTATGTGTTATCCTAGTGACCTATTATTGCCAGTGCAGGAATTTGGCACAAATGGACGCTGATTGTGCTATAGAGGAGTATTTGTTGTCATGTTACCTCATGTCTTTATTTATTTAGAGGTAGGTGATGCGCATCCTAGAATCCGGCCCACGCAAAAGAACATCTAGAAAAAAAAAAGAGATCTAGCTGACTTTTTGGTGATTTAAGAAAAGTGAACGTTGTTTGTACCACTTCACGTAAATTTTACTTCTTTCTAGCTGTTCTTATTCATTTCAGTTTTAGTTTAGTCTAACTATTAACGATATCGCGTTAATAGTGCTCATGCCAGCCTGTGATGTCCCATGGTCGTTTTGGGAGCGCAATAAATCTGCTACGATTTCAAACGGGTGTTATTAAATGTGCAACAAACGTTTCGCCGAAATACTTCGGGATCAGTATGTCGAATGCTTATTGAAGCAATGAATATTGCAACCGGGCGGCTCCATTTTCTTTTCACGGCCCCTTTAGGCGCTAGACGCGCCATAAAATGCGGCCATGGTGGACGCATTTTGATGCGAGCCAAATCTAAAGACGCCCGTGTATTCAAATTTAGGTGCGTGTTAAAGGAACCTTGCAACACTTCTCAAATATAGACAGAAAACAGTTCTGTTTATTGTGGAAGCTCATGTGAACACGTGAGAGAAATACTATTGTACTGCACGCTCCAGAAAATTAGCATTTTGGCCTCGGATACAGCTCGAAACTCCCTGCTCTTCTTTCAGCAAATGACGTTACAAAGCGTCTTGTGACGTCACACAAATCAATAATTGGTTTGGGTAGTGCGGAAAGCTGAATCAAATGGCCGGACACCGCGATCGACGGATTGCAATTAATTCCGTGAAGACAATATCTGTTGCTGTTACAACACTGGATATGGCTAATATGAGCTAATACCATACCACTGTCACACGGTGCACTGCTGGTCGCGATTGAGGCCGAATTTCTGGACCGTGATCGGTTCCATTTAAACGAGCCGATTACGACCAAGAAATGTGACCCTGATAACACCCGATCGCGATTGAAAGTGACCTTGGGACACCGGTATTAGTGGACAGTTAACATTAGCCACTGCTGGTAGAGTGCCAGTGAAACAAGGTAGCTATAGCTGAGCGAAGGCTCAAGATAAGGCAAATTCCGCCACAGACACTTGTCAGCGTTACCGTAGACAGCGTGAACGTAATCACTCTGACGGAAATCAGGGTGGCTAGGAAAGGTTCAGGACGACAGAAAATTAAAGCCAGTCCCGCGCCTGGTGAAGTCTGAGTAAACAGCGGGGATAGCATGCAATCGCCCCCGCCTGGCGAATGCAGACTGAGTTCACCATTCGTACTCTTACTTTCTTTATTTCTTTCTACGTCGTTTTCTTCATTTTTGTCATTTTTCTTTATCTCTTCCTATATTGCAATGTGTCTCCTCCTTCCCGTCTTGCTCACCCTCACTTCACTTTCCCATCCTTTGCTATACTACACTGTACATGGCTACTCTAGGGTTTAGCCTCTCACATAATGCGTTTCTTTCCTAATGCTGTCACCTTCACTGCCATATACTGCTGGGATGTGGGGCTATTTAAGCTGCGTTTATATCGAAGCTTTTTTCCCACATTCCACACAACATTGTATCTTCATTTCATGCATCTCTATAAAAATACGTGAACAATGTAACATTGTGGTGAAATAAACTTCAACTTCAACCTCCTCCTCACCCTCACTTGTCTTTCCCACCCTCTTGCTATAATGTACCATGCATGGCTACGCTATATGCTAATAGCTGTCTGGCGCACGGACTTTCTCTGGCGCATAAGCGCTACTATATATACAAGGCTACGCCATGCCTCGCCCTCTCCCCTCCTACTTTTTATCCTCCTCTTCTTCGCTTCCCTTTCCAACCTCCTTGCTATTCTGTACTGTGCATGGCTATGCTATGTTAGGAGCTGCTTGGCACATACCCGTTCTGTGGGGCATACCCGCGAAGCATCCTCTATTTTCGGTGGTCGCCCACGAAATTTTGCCATGCTTAAACAGCTCCGCTGTTTAAACGCAAGTGCAGTGCTTTTGAGCTAGTTATTCAACTTAAATTATTTCGCACGCCACGCGTACTGACGTGTAGTGGGCACTACGTTTGAACTGACAGCCGTATGAGGTGCAGCGCAGCGGTATGTGTGTGCGTCTGTGCGTGTGTGTGTGTGTGTGTGTGTGTGTGTGTGTGTGTGTGTGTGTGTGTGTGTGTGTGTGTGTGTGTGTGTGTGTGTGTGTGTGTGTGTGTGTGTGTCTTCCTTACCCTGCGACGAATATCGTGGCCGCGCAGTTGATTATTTCCACGGTTGTCAGTGATCTGCTCTTCAGTCGTCCTTTTTGGGAGAGGGGAAAGGAGGTATAAGGAAGAGATGTAGGTCAGTATGACTCCGAGAAGCGAAAACAAAACACCATTCTGCCACACAGTGTGGAGCACAAGTGGTTATTTCTGTGCAAAGCGAGTGCGACAGGAAGCCTTCATAATATTAAAACGAAATAGCGAAAAGAAAGGGACATGATTGACAGAACCACGCACTGCATCCTTTGGCGCACTTTCTCCGACGAGAATGTGAAAGGCTGCATAGAACGCTCTTTTTGCGAGTACGGAGTAGCTGAGAAACAGGGCTACTTTAGCTCACGCCAAGTACTCATATTGTACACACCAATAAGAAAATGCAAGGAGGAAATAAAAAAAAAGCCCGGAGAAAGAACAAAATCAAATTAGCGTGAAAACGAATGTTACTCTATCGTAAAACCCTGAAAGTTATCATTTAAATTTATAATTTTTACCTAAACAAATGTTCCTAGACAGCGAATACAGTAGGGCGACTTAAATATCGAGCTTTGTGGCGCAAGGGCTACCAATCCAACATTATGGGACGCTTATAACCAGTCAATGCATCCATCCATCCATCCATCCATCCATCCATCCATCCATCCATCCATCCATCCATCCATCCATCCATCCATCCATCCGTTCGTCCATCCGTCCGTTCGTCCATGAGTAGAGAGCAAGAGCGTTGAAGAAGGAGTACTTGGCTCAGCGCGATGTGCTACGGAAGGTCGCACGCGCAATTTCCCGAGAAAAGAGGAGCTGTAGAACACCTCCTCATTAAACCACGTACAGAGAGAGCACGAGAGGGAAAGGGAAATAATAAACTTTATTTCCCGACCAGGCTGTTTCTGCCAGAATGTGGACGGAACCTTCTTTCCAGGTAGCCTTGGCCTAGGGCTGAAAGCACTAAATTACTTCAAGTTGCGCACAGGTGTCGCTTTCTGCTAAGATATAAGGAGTTCACAGTGCGCCTAATACAGTGAGTCTGGCGACGCGATGTCTCAGCTGCTTATTCCATTTCATTGTTTCTGCTTTACGTGTTGCTGCCCTTGCGCCATGCTCGCCTTTTGCGCCATGCTCTTCCTTTGACACTCAACGCTAAGAAGGCCATGGCAACGCGACGAAACATGTTCAGTGCTAGAGAATTTGCCTTTACCTCATTGTGGCGGCTCAGCTTGGTGGTGTTGTGTTGCACAGTTAAGAACAAGAGTGTCGGTTAGATTCCCGACCTCGACGCCCACATTATACAACGGGCGAGAAAAAACACCAGCTATGTCCACCTATATAGGTATAAGCGCATGTTAAAACACTTCAGATATTTAGCACTAATGTGTGGTATGGTAGGCGTACCGCATAACCGTATGCTAATTTTGGCACGTAGCACATCATTAAATTGCCTTAATCGCGGCCACCTGGTTACATCCTCTTATCGCAGTTAACGTTGATGTTTCGTGGCAGCATCGTTTCATGGTGTATGCCAGCTTCTTATTGCATTTTCCACGCATATTAGTGTTATTATTAGTTGCATATTAGTTGCGTTAGTGACGTAACAACTAAATCGTTATTTTTTTTCAAGCTACGTTTTCCAATATCCTCAAACATTGGCTTGTGTGTATAGTTGTGACAAGCCAGTTCTACAGCCATCTGCTCTGCTGGCGAGAGGTATTTTGGGAGGTTTAAACCCCATATTGTCTTATCTCATGGGCATACCAAGTGTATGTAACGTCTGAATAAAACCACAAAGAAGGAAAAAGACAACAAGAAAATGTACGTTCTTCAGTGCACCTCAGAGCCGATAGAGATGTACGGAACTCACCGTTTCTCTCCTTGTAGCCGTTTTTCATCGCTTCGGTCTCGTCATACTCCGCATCGAGCAGGCTCTGCAGAATATCGTGTCTTCGATACTGAGTGACGGAGAAAAGAACACATAATTAAGCGAGAAGCCATAGCAAAAACTGATCGCTAGATGATGCGGACAAGGCAGAGAGGAGGTCACGTGACACGATAAGCTAATAACGTGCGCCCTGTAACCCCCCCCATTTTCCATTACTTCTAAGCATAGTCTAACGAATCTTTCTTTCTTTTTTTTATTGTGATAGCAATTATATGGACAGTTTCGACGTGTTTTTGCCATCGCTGTAATGTCCCGTATAAATTCCAAATTCCCAAATTCCGTATTCCATGTCCCCTATAAATTTCAGTCGTGGCTGGGAACACATGGCCGGGCACTTTCTGGTTATTACGTGTTCTCAGATCCGGCTTTGGTTTCATCAACGAGCACGATGAAAAAGATGACGATGGTGAAGAATAGAAGTATACGACGACGAAGAAGACGAAAAGGAAGCCGAAAAAAGCAGACAACGGAAGAGGATGCGGAGAAGAAATAATGGAAAAATACTGAAATATAAGAATGGGAGAGCACGCAGCAGTATCTACAGCTTGCGCTGCGGCTGTGCTGCGTTTTATGCCCAGGCCTGGGGGATTTTCTAATTGAAGCTTACAGCGGTTACGGACACCGCCGCTCGTGTCATCATCTCACTTCGTCCGTCCTCCGAGTTGCACTACCCTCTTCACAAAGCTGTCATGGTTACATCATCGTGACATCGTGTAATTCCGCTGCCGCACGTTGCCGCTAATGACGTCATGGTAGCTTGAGCCCTGACTGATGTCGATTTGTTAGGAACGTTCCTTAAAACAATAGAAATACATGGTTCTGAGCAGGAAAAGTCGCGGGGGTCCTGGCACTCGTTGCCAAGCAAGGACGCCTTCCTGTGTCCACCGCGGTGGCTGTTTGGCTGCGCTGCGCACTGTTTAGCTGTTGCTGTTCGGCCAGGCCAGAGATGGGCAGCCGCGTCGCACGCTGCTACGACGTGTGCGCTGCACAAGACTATTTTTGACAAGCACGGAACGGTCGGGTACGCAGCTACCAATATGAGTCGCGCAGATCCGCGATGATCCGCTGTCACATACAAACAATTACGTGGGCATTCCGGCCGGAAATGGAGTGGCAAATTTTTCGGCGGTGTGCTATGCTGTAGGGGGTCATAATTCGGTAAAGAATTGGAACGCGGTGGCCTGTAGAAATTGAGGCTGTTTTTTTGTTTTGTTGTCTTTCGTCTTGCTAGTGGCATCCGTTTTGTTACTTCTTCTTCGTTAAGTGATCCCGCCAAGTGAATAACAATGTGAAATCTGGGGCAATGTCAGAGGTTGGGATATATGTGTGTTGCTTCTGGTCAGTGACGTCGTGAAAGGAAAGCATGGGTGACCGCTGCCATTGTTGATCTTGCCGGACGGACAACTAGGACAGGTATCTGATGCCGGGAGTTTACGTCATTGATATTGATCCCTGGGGTTTTACGTCCGGAAAGCACGATGTGATTATGAAGGACGCCTTATTGGAGGGCTCCGGGAATTTCGACCACCTCGGGTTTTTTACCGTACACTTTCGCCGTGACCTTCGGAGCAGCAGACGCCTGCCATAAACTCTCTCTCTCTCTCTCTCTCTCTCTCTCTCTCTCTCTATATATATATATATATATATATATATATATATATATATATATATATATATATATCACCTGTCGCACGTACTGCGCGTTGTTGTTCCTATTGTCAGGTGGCAACCATTTTCTTGAGGTCTGGCGTCGGTAGGGTCCCACTACAGCCACCATAGCTACACTGCTCGGAGCTCGACTGCCGTGGTGACGTCGCGGAAGCTGGGGGTCCCCTTGGTGTCAGCTTTGCTATTGTCGATGTTGCGAGGTATGACTTCTGGCTCACGACTGTGCATGCGAACTACACTATTAATTTAGGTCACCTTCGGAGCTGTGTTCGCTGTTCATATTTGGTAGATGACATGTTCATGTCCACGAAAATCGATCCCGCAGGCATGCACGCATCACTGAGGGGCTGATCTTCAATGCTGTCTCCTCCCAGGCGAAACTGTTATGGCGGTCGATGACGCAGGACCCATTTTTCTAAGTAGTAGGAAAGCACGTCGTTTTACGGCCCTTCCACAGGCGTGTTAATTCCTTTGTAATTCGTTTACTTGTGGCAACACTGGGCGCACCTTTGGTGAGGGACAATGAAATCACTCTCGAAGAGTCCCGCCTCCGCAAGAGAAAGTGGATCCCGTGGAATCCGGATCCAGTAGCTTAATGGCCGGAATCCAGCAGTCGCTCATAGGCATGCAATAGTCGATTAAACAACTAGCTGCCGGCATGGTTGTCCTAGCAGAGATAGTAACGACAATAGAAGCACGACGACAGAAGCAGAGTAATACTATCGATAAAATATAGTTGTAGTACATTCGATAGTTAAACCATCGGGAGCGCAATCGGTGGTATTATAGATTGTTTTGTGAATAAGCGTGCCGTTGTTAGCCGGCGATATCGCCAAAATATTTGCGATAGCTTATTGTCTACAATACTCACTTCATTTAATTTACAATTAAT
This sequence comes from Hyalomma asiaticum, assembly GCA_013339685.2. Lineage (NCBI taxonomy): Eukaryota > Metazoa > Arthropoda > Arachnida > Ixodida > Ixodidae > Hyalomma > Hyalomma asiaticum. The sequence continues at coordinate 60,857,758 of CM023486.1, forward strand.
TTTTTACGAATGAAATAAAACACCTTACAACAAAATTAGTTCTTGAAGTTTTTATTCTTAAATCACCAAAATGCAATACAAATTTGAAGCCGCTCTGTTTCGCACATGTAACGGTTCCTTTCCGCTACTGGTGAACTGTTCAACCTTGCACCGCCGGTACCGCTTTCTCTGCTCGTTTTCTTTACATCCTCGGGCGCATTCGGTTTCGTTTGCGAATTCGCGGACGGATCTTTTAGTTCGCGATTTCTACCGTCATTCACTTGCTTTTCAAGATCCGTGGGTGGATCGAGTAGGTCCGAAACATCAGAAGCAGGCAGAAGTACAGGTGATTTTACACTAATACCGACAGCATATTGACACAATCGATAATACTTTCGATGGTGCCATCGACAGCTTTGACACCATCGGTAGTTCGATAGTGACTGAACTGTCGAGAGTATCGATAGTATTTTTACACCATCGACAGTTTGATAGTGACTCAACTATCGATAGCGTGGATATTACTATCGATAGTTCTGCATCACTACCCTAGAGACATCCCTGCTCACCCACGCAGTACCCATAGAAAATACCCGCCAACTCACCAACAACTAAGCAGGCTGATAGGTGCTGAATTCGATCCGGGCTTTTCGCTCCTTAAAAAAATATTGCGTGCCATGCGTCCCTTAAGCTACAGGGCTGAGTGTCCGCGATGCGGTGGGAAACACACACTACTCCACATAACGTAGGGCTGTCTCGCACACCCCCAAAATCAAATAATTAAGACATCCCAGAAATGGGAGGTACAGCTCTCTGGCTCAGACCCAGTGGTACAACAGTCCATCATGAACCGGGTCGGGCGGGCGGCCCAGGCCAGTGGGGCCCTAAAGTACCGAGGGCTGCGATTATTTATCGGGAAATTATTTCCTTTTTTTAATAAAGTTTATTCTCTCTCTATGGACCGCGATTAAAGTATACGCGCGACTTACCGAAGGGTCTGTTTTCCTAATCTCAATTACCGTAGCCATCTGCTGGGTAAGTTTGTCGAGGTTCTCAACCACCAGAGACATCCAACTCAGGGGCTTCATAAGACGCCCGAAACACGTGGTGCTCTCTGCAGATACAAGGGGAAAAAAGAGAAAGATAGAAGTATCAAGAATCAAGGTTGGCACAAACACAGGGGCGTAGCCAGGGAGGGGGGGGGGGGGGATCCGAGCCCGAAATTAGGTGAGCGCTCGTTTCCAACTTCGTTCGGCATTTTTCGCTCGTGATAGTTACGCACCACACCGAAATGCAAAAAAAAAAAAAAAGGAGGAGAGAAAAGACAAAAATAAGAAACATGTCAGTTTTTAATCTAGATACTACAGTGAATGAAGCAGCTAATCATCCAGGTTTATTGCAACAGGAAATCCCAATAATATTGTGTAACCTCCCCACCTCCCCATTAAATTTTCGCGCACCGCGTATGACAGCCCCCGAAAAGTATTTCTGGCTACGCCACTTCACAGACATGTAAGGCTACTCGCGTGTTGAAACGGGAAAGCAGCCGCAGTCAGCCGCATGGCTGCGACTTGCGGCTCGCAATCACTCAAGCACTATACACACGTTTGGTCAGCCACGGGTACAAAAGCTGAGCCACACATACGCTCCGTTTCGTACATCAGGTGCAACGCTTTGGAAACTATGCAAGAAGTCTGATCAGCAAGGTGTGCGGTGAAAGGGGCCCTGAAACGTTGTCCTAAATTTTTTTTTTTTTTTACGAATTATGGGGTAGGAATCCTGACCCTTCAAACTATAATTGTTTCGTTGTACTGTCTGTGTTTATTTACAGCGATGAAAACACGGTTTCGATTTTGAAGAGAGCGCGCGCTCCCTTCAACTCTGCAGCTGACGTCATGTTAGTCGCCACCACGGCCTCTGAGGTTCGAGACTTCTCAGAAGCCATGGAACAAATCCACGCATCTCGATGAAGTGAACCATGACGAGTGGGCGAAGCACTGGGGATCGTTCGCCGTTACCGTAAATCATTCGTGACATTACCCACTCACGCATGTAAATGAGTCACAACGCGTGTGTATGTTTACACACGCGTTGTCATTTATGCTCCTCGTCTTTATGAGGTCCCTGCGCTCCCACGTCTTAGATCGGGCCGAGTGCCGGACTACATTTAGTTAACGCGCACGCTGCGAATGCTTATGGTTCAACTACGCACAAGAGAAATCTCCCACCGGCACTACATTGCAGGTCAAGATCCAGCGCCTATATATACGGGGTGGCCGGTGTATGGTTGTGCAGCGCGAGCAGTCGGTTTTTTTCAGTCAAGAAACTCGCTAGCAGACGCTGCTTGCGTCAGCGTTGTCTCTTGCGGGTGAGGGCGCGTTCTCGTTCCTTGCGAGCTGGTAAAGCATTCATCGCGGCGGTCGCATTTTCGTCCGCCGCGGTGGTGTAGTGGTTACGGTACTCGGCTGCCACCCGAAAAACGCGGGTTCGATCCCGGCCGCGGCGGTCGCATTTTCGATGGAGGCGAAAATGCCAGAGGCCCGTGTACTGTGCGTTGTCAGTGCACGTTAAAGAACCCCAGGTGGTCTAAATTTCCGGAGCCCTCCACTACGGCCTTTCTCTCCTCTCTATCTCTTTCACTCCCTTTCCCCCACCCCCACGGACGCTTAGCCGTGCTCCCTACATGGGCTGCAGAAATTAGCGTCCTTTCCGAACCACAATCAATCAATCAATCAATCAATCAATCGCATTTTCGAGGGAGGCGAAAATGCCAGAGGCCCGTGTGCTGTGCGTTGTCAGAGCACGTTAAAGAACACCAGGTGGTCAGTTTCCGACGATCTCCACTACGGCTTTTCTCTCCTTTTTGTCTCTTCCACTCCCTTTCCCCTACCCCCACGGACGCTTAGCCGTGCTCCCGACATGGGCTGCAGAAAGTAGCGTCCTTTGCTGAACGAAGCACAATAATCATCATCATTATCCATAGTCAACGCGCGCCGTTCGCTCTCACGACAGCAGACGACACTGTCTAGGTGCACTGCCTCTGGGATCGGCCCACACATGCACACACACACACACATCGTTTGACAGCACTGCCTCCAGGAAGGGTCCACACCCATACGCTAGGGCACCAGCGACCCTAGCGGTCTCCACTCAAACCCAGAGCACGGGCAGCCTTGTCTTCATTTATTTATTTCAAATACCCTCAGGGTACATATGTACATTGAAGAGGGGAGGGGCAAAAAAAGAAAGTTAACAGATAATAACTACTTGGTTACAGATACATAATATAGAACAAAATAATATATCACGATGACACTTACAATTTCAGTTGCAAGAACAAAGGCAAAAAAAAGAGATATAATGGTAAAACATAATGTGCAAAAAAGTAAACATTCGTAAGACGAAATTAAAAAAAAAAAAATAACATAGCAAAAGCATACACAACAATCAAAGGTGTAAAATAAACACTGCGCGACGTTAACTTGAAATGAAACTCTGAAGTGCGATTTTGAAGTTATTGGTGTTAGTTATGCTTGTGAGTGATCCAGGTAGATTGTTCCAATCTCTCGTCGTTTTGGGGAGAAATGAATGTGAAAAACCGACGGTGTTGCAGTGTGGAATGTCTACTTTTTGGCGATGGTCGATGCGAGATGAAATGTACGGCGGCGGCTGAATAAATATAGAATGTAAATATGAGTTGTGGTAGTAGATTTTATGGAAAAGACAGAGTCGAGACAGTTTTCTGCGGCGTGATAGCGGTGGAAGGTGTAGGATGTCTTTCATATTAGTAACACTCGCAGTTCTTTGGTAGTTGTTTAGAATGAAACGGACTGAGCGATTTTGTATTTTTTCTAGTAATTTTATGTGGTTCTCATATCCGGTGTCCCATACTGATGATGCATACTCAAGCTTCGGACGAATGAAAGTTGTGTACAGTAGTAGTTTTAATGATGATGGTGCTTGAGAAAACTTCCGGCGAAGGTATCCTAATGTGCCCTAATCCTAATCCTGATCCTAATTCATAAAGAGGTGCACGCCATGACTGCCGCTGTCGAAGAGGGAGAGAGAGATCGCGCGCCTGGAGCTAGCGGCACCGCGGCGCCTCTAGCAGCCTCCACTCAAACCCAGAGCACGCACCGGGAGCGACCGACCGACCGACCGACTTTATATAACGCAGTCTTAGCGAGCACCAGCCAAAGCGAGGCGACGTTAGCCATTTTGAGCCAACACTAGCTATCATGCGACACCGCTAACCAGTGCTCGTGAAACGCTATAAACATGGCAGACCTGGGCACTCTGTAAGGGCGTGTTCTGGGTAGAGGGGAGTTGCGAGAGGGCATACGATACCGTCTTCTCTCATGCAACAGTGGAGCATTGCTGACTCACGTGCAATCATATGTAGTGGACCGGTCATGAGCTTGCGACAGACAGAACCGGCGGCGGCGGTGACAGAGTAACCGATACTTCCGGGGACTCTCCCGTCGACGCCGAACGAGACATGGGCCACCAAGTTCATGGCGAGCTGCTCGTACTTGTGCACCATGTTCACCTCGCAACCCGATCGGTCCGCTTCGTCCAGAGACCCTAGCAGGTCGGTAATGTGTTCTTCCACGAGTGGCATCATCTGCGAACGATGTACCCTGAAGTTGCGGTCGTTAAACAGCGGAACACCTACAAGGTACACTGTGAGTTAGGAAAGACGCACAAAACGAGGACGACACCAAAAGCGCAAAACCAACTACACCAATACCTCACCTTGCAAAGGTTCGGGACCCGTATTGACAAGAAGGTCACACGCTGCATATGTTCGCAAACATGTTTGCATTACTATTGCATGTTGGCGCGCTTGGGGGTGTTGCTTTCTGAATCACCTTCGTATAAAATTTCAGCCAATCGTGAGGACAGGGGCCGTATTCGTGAGATGTGTCGCAAGAGGCGATGGTATCACTTTGGTGACGTGAGTGTCGCCTTTGGTGTCTCCTGCGGTGATGATTGGCTGGTTGAATAAACCGGAAAAGTGAGGTTGCGTTCCTGATTTGTTCAACCAGCCAATTACCACCGCAGGAGACACGAAAGGCGACACCTACGTCACCAAAGCGATGCTATCGCCTTTTGCGACACACGCAGAATACGGCCACAGACAGATATGTGACACATTTGGAGGTTGCTGAACGTTTAGGCAGATGGCGCAACCTTCAAAACATTACCTGGGAGGGAGTATGCCTGCGGCGGCATTTTGCGGTTTCCTCCACCTTCAATTCATCTCGTCATTTATTAAAGGCGCGAACGTTATGACAAAAATAAAAAATGATGCGTGGTTCAGTCAGCTCATAGTTCAATGTATACCTCTCATGATGCAGGTATACACTGGCGACACGCGCTATATCTGAATACACCTTCTTTCTTAGAGGTCGTCGACAGAAAACATTGCAGCTAAAGGCGACGAAGATGCTACACGGACTTGGACAAGCGTTGGGACAGTTCATGTCGCGTCTCACGCAAGTGTGAAGGACTGTGACTATTTGACTGCGTATGTACATGTGTTATGTGCTGTCTGTCTCTCTCTTTCCCCTCCATCTTTCAACATCCCCCCTCCCGTTCCCATGTGTAGGGTAGCAAAGCGGTCACCCTTAACTGGTTAACCTCCCTGCCTTTTCCTCTCCACTGTGTCTTCTCTCTTTCTCTTCATTTCCGGTGGGCAGTGGCTATTCTGCGATTTTCCTTGCAACGAGTTCGTAAGCGCCCCGACATTCTATACCCGCGCGGACAACTTTTATTGCCACTGAAATCATGGGTTAAAAACCACATAACGCGTGTGTTACCGCCAGTGTAGTACTACAACTGCGTATAAGTTTTCTGCGTGAGGAAAAAAAATTATTACGCCATCTCCCGCTAAAGGGGACCACGAGGCGATGCGAAGCAGCACGGGGGGTGCACAACGCGTTTTCATCGGTTTGACTAGGTGTCGCGTTTGCATCGGTTGGACGCTAGCAGACGCTGCCTGCGTCAGCGTTGTCTCTCGAGGGCGAGGGCGCGTTCTCGTTCCTTGCGAGCTGGGAAAGCGCTCATCGAAGATTTCCGTCAGGCGGCAGCTGCGGGCGCTGCGGCGAGCGCGCGGCAGGCGAGGGAGACTGACGTCAGCGCGCACTGCGAGGGGAGCGTGACGTCAACGCGCAGCTGAGGCGTGACCTACTTGGCACCGCTCCAACACCTGCGGCGAGGGGAGCGCGTTGCGGCGCGTTCGTACGGAGGCACGGAGGGACAGCGTTACACAGGCTAGTCAAAGAGCTGCTTCGCATCTAAAAAAACACTTCGTTCTCCACAGGGCTTTATTTGAAACGAGACGCAGCACACGCCATGGTGATGTTCATATTTGTTCTGCGTCATACCAGTAGTATTGAGGGACCCTAGTTACACCTAAACCATTCTGGCGTTTCGGCACATGCGCGAGCGTCGCACCTTTTTTACGTGCACCTGAAGTGCAAAATAGCGTCTTCGTCTGCAGGTTAGCGTTTTTCACCTTTTGCATCCTCCGTTGACTCGCCACAGAAGCTTGTGACGAACTTCGCCAGCAAGTGACTATCTAAACTCACTGTCAAGTCATGGCTGCCATTAGGAAGAAAACACACGTGCTCACAAACGGTGCAGAGATATATAAGTTGCATGACAAAATCCACACGTTTTGTGCACGGCAAACTAAACATCCCTCCAGGAGGGCTTTCATTTTGCCGTGGACATAAAATGTGACGCGCACTGACGAGTATGATAGCGACACCGGCAATAATAATCGGAACAATGTTCTAACTGCCTACAGAGAATATCTTCATGCATTTCGACAGTTATACAACTCTTCCCCGTATAGACCATTTTATATAAGACTCGTCGTCTGCTACGCGAATGACGTCCCAGTTTTGGGTGTCGGGAATGTCGTAACACGTCAGATAGAGTTCTTTTCATCCGTATTGGTCTACCGTCACTCGTATCCATTTATACATACTACTGACGCAAAACGGAATCCATAACAGACCAAGATGGCGGCGCCCAAACGGATGCGTAAAATGGTTTACAATTCTTGTACGCAAAAGCAGTGGGCGTCTTCTGATGTATGTATACTTACCAGCTTTACCTTTGCGGGGCTGAAACCGCCGGCCGCGGATTTTCGTATGCTCCTCCACTTTGAGCCTTCCACGTGTATGATGGAGTCGCACATAAACGGATGCATCTTTGCTATCATCATCGTATCCTGGCAAAGGAAAGGAAAGATCGAAAAATTATCGGATGTCGGTGTAATCTGTCGCCGAATCCGAATGCCAATTTACGTAAGTGGAGTAGAACATAACAAATGCTGGAAGCTCGTGGCGCACTCGCGCATAATCCCTAGGATTAGCCAAGAGCCGCGGGCAGCCTTATAAAGACATCTTGAAGCGATGCTTGTTATGAGTTACATATTTCGGACGCGGCGTTGATGTACGCGAGAAACCCAGTTCAAGCAGACGTGACTCGTACACCCGCGAGCGCACAGGAACGATTGATTGATTGATTGATTGATTGTGGTTCGGTTAAAGAAATGACGCTAATTTCTGCAGCCGCCACGCCGGGAGCACGGTTAAGCATCCGTGGGGGTAGCAGGAAGGTACTGAAAGAGATAGAAAGGAGAGAAAAGCCGTAGTGGAGTGCTCCGGAAAAGTTTACCACCTGGGCTTCTTTAACGTGCACTGACAACGCACAGTACACGGGCCTTTGGCATTGTAGCCTCCATCGGAAATACAACTGCCGTGGTCGGGATAGAACCGATGTTTTTTTATGTTGCAGCCGAGTATCATAAGCACTACACCATCGCGGCGGACCATACTTGGGTGCCTAACGCAGCAGTGTTCTTGTTGCACTTGCTTTCTTGCTCTTTCCTCGATGCGGTCGTCCGGCTCCGAGCACGTGCATCAAGGCGCACTTTGGAACGCACCTGGAATGGTGCCGCCATCCATGAGATGCGAGGTGAAGCTGTAGTGCTTCACTTCGCCTCTCCTGGCGGCACCGTCCAGGCGGCACCGTTCTGGGTAAAGTGCGTAAACTGGACAAAAGCGTGGAGGAAGAAGGAACAAAGCGAGATAAGGAATATAAGGCGCGTTCGTACAGCTTCGAGCATATGCGTTGATAGCGCAGTGCTCGAGAACCGGCTACTTTTCGTTATTACATGTATGTTTTACTGCGTCACTTTTGTTAAGAAAGCGACGTGTGGGTTTTGGTGGACCTCGTCATAAAACACTTTCGTGTTAAAAAGATTACAGCATATCCACGGAGTGAATGATGATGAGTGGGCGAAGCTCGGGAGGTTCATTGTAGATCGTGCCGAGTTCCGGATTAATTTAGTTAACGCGCACGCTACGAATCCTCATGGTTCAACTATGCACAAGTGAAATCTCCCAACGGCACTTCATTGCAAGATCCAGTGCATATATATATATATATGAGAACTTGTGCTCAATGGGCCAAACGTATTTGGAGTGAAGTAGCAGACACGACTTCGCAGTTATCGTTTATTGCCAACAGTTTGCCAACCCATATATATATATATATGGGTTGCCGGTGAACGCTTCTCCAACGCGAGCAGTCGGTATTTCTCAATCAAGAAACTCGCTAGGAGACGCTGCCTGCGCCAACGTTGTCTCTCGCGGGTGAGGGCGCGTTCTCCTTCTTTGCGAGCTGGTGGAGCGTTCATCTGAGCACGGCCGTGATCTGAGAAAAAGCGTTTCCATAGCCAACGCGCGCCTTTCGCTCTCTCTCTGCCTCTCTCTCCCTCTCTCTCTCTCTCTCGCACACAAGACAGCAGGGGCACGCGCCGGGAGGCACGCGCCGGGAGAGAGAGAGAGAGAGACAGGCACGCGCCGGGAGGCACGCGCCGAGGGCGAGCGCGTGCCTCCCGGCACGCGGGTTATGCCCGACGACTGACGCCTGACGCCTGACGCGGGACAAGGTTAGACTAAGAGGAGCTTCGCCCCTAAAAACATGCCCGGGCAAGACTGAAAGATGGGCGCTCGGGCATAGGCGCCACGTCTGCCAGCGTGCGCACATGCAGGTAGACAAAAGCTGCGGGTGAAGAATTTCCGGGAACAGCACGCGCATGCATTGACACTGACAACATGGACCAGCACGCGCTGGAGCTGGCAAACAAAAGCCGTTCAGACGCTCCGACGATCCGCTACGTTATTATTATCGCGTCATCTGCCCTACTTCACACATGCCGTCCCGGTAAAACTTGCATGCCTAACGGTTGCGGCAATTGCTAAAAACCAGTTAGGTCCATGTACGCACTGTGAGATCTAAATGCGACGGCTATGCTCAACTACAGCTATACTGTACGCATCAAAGAAATCCAGAAGCAGTTTCGAATTTCGGCTTCAGTGTTTCATCGTATATATAGTTCAACGAGGACGCTTCTTGCTCTAGCTTTAGCGACAAAATGGAAGGCTCTTATAAAGCGAGAATTTTGAATACTCACCCCTCGGCCCGTAAAGTTTGAGAAGCTTCGCACGTACACCTCCTCGATCAACTCCAGATCCTGAGTGACGACGAATGGGACGTCGCCGTTGTAGAACCTGCGATCAGGTGTGTCGCGTTTCGCAATGTTTTATCGCGCAAATAACATTCCCATGGAAGAGAACAGCAAGTTAACTGAGCGTGAGAATTGTACGGAAGAAAACAGAACTCTCTTAGAAGGTGAAGAAAGCAGTCAGGCCGTATTTTGATCAGCTGTGGAGCTGTGTGATGACGTCTGTCAAACTTTGTGATGAACGCTATGCTCATACGCTGTTGAACAAACTTTGTAGTACATCGAGTTATTCATTAAGTTATCCACAGCATTTTGTCCGCAATGTCCGAGAAGGCAGTTTCAACAAGTGCTACAAAGGCACTTCTTCATTTCGGAACTCGACGCTCGACTTCAGAGAAGGTGCTGTGCGTTGAATGTACATACGCATCACTTCTTCCGCTACCCATCATAATCCTCCATCCCTCTTTTTTTTCAAATGCGAAGCATTTCTTAGCGAACTTCGCCGACTTTGAGCGTATCTATCTATCTATCTATCTATCTATCTATCTATCTATCTATCTATCTATCTATCTATCTATCTATCTATCTATCTATCTATCTATCTATCTATCTATCTAGCCGCCTACGATTTTGTGCTCTCCTGGCCGTTTGGCTAATGGGATCTTTACTAAAATTGGTACGCCACAGCATGACTGCATCATGAACATAAATCACAGGTCAAAACATGAAAATCATGACATGCATGTCATGAGCGGCATGATTTACATGCCACGGTCTTAGTGCTCTACTGGCCGTTTCGTTAATAGGATTATACGAAAATTGGTATACCACAACATGACTGCGTATTGAACACAAATGACAGATCACAACATGAAAAGCATGACATGCATGTCATGAGCGGCATGATTTACATGTCACGGTCTTGCTGCTCTCCTGGTCGTTTCGTTAATGGGATGTATACGAAAATTGGTATGCCTCAACATGACTGCATGACGAACATAAGTGACAGATCACAACATGAAAGCGTGACATGCATGTCATGAGCGGCATGAGTTTACATGCCACGGTCTTGGTGCTCTCCTAGCCGTTTCGTTAATGAGATGTATACGAAAATTGGTATGCCACAATATTACCACATGGCGAACATAAATGACAGGTTATAACATGAAAAGCATGACATGCATGTCATGGGCGGCATGATTTTCATGCCACGCGTTTCGTTAATGGGATGTATACCAAAATTGCTAGGGCACAACACGACTGCGTGACTATCATAAATGACAGGTCATAACATGAAAATCATGACATGCATGTCATGAGCGGCATGATTTACATACCACGGTCCAGGCGCTTATACTGAGACAGGCACGCGCCGGGAGGCACGCGCCGAGGGCGAGCGCGTGCCTCCCGGCACGCGGGTTACGCCCGACGACTGACGCCTGACGCGGGACAAGGTTATACTAAGAGGAGCTTCGCCCCTAAAAACATGCCCGGGCAAGACTGAAAGATGGGCGCTCGGGCATAGGCGCCACGTCTGCCAGCGTGCGCACATGCAGGTAGACAAAAGCTGCGGGTGAAGAATTTCCGGGAACAGCACGCGCATGCGTTGACACTGACAACATGGACCAGCACGCGCTGGAGCTGGCAAACAAAAGCCGTTCAGACGCTCCGACGATCCGCTACGTTATTATTATCGCGTCATCTGCCCTACTTCACACATGCCGTCCCGGTAAAACTTGCATGCCTAACGGTTGCGGCAATTGCTAAAAACCAGTTAGTTCCATGTAAGCACTGTCAGATCTAAATGCGACGGCTATGCTCAACTACAGCTACACTGTACGCATCAAAGAAATCCTGAAGCAGTTTCGAATTTCGGCTTCAGTGTTTCATCGTATATATAGTTCAACGAGGACGCTTCTTGCTCTAGCTTTAGCGACAAAATGGAAGGCTCTTATAAAGCGAGAATTTTGAATACTCACCCCTCGGCCCGTAAAGTTTGAGAAGCTTCGCACGTACACCTCCTCGATCAACTCCAGATCCTGAGTGACGACGAATGGGACGTCGCCGTTGTAGAACCTGCGATCAGGTGTGTCGCGTTTCGCTATGTTTTATCGCGCAAATAACATTCCCATGGAAGAGAACAGCAAGTTAACAGAGCGTGAGAATTGTACGGAAGAAAATAGAACTCTCTTAGAAGGTGAAGAAAGCAGTCAGGCCGTATTTTGATCAGCTGTGGAGCTGTGTGATGACGTCTGTCAAACTTTGTGATGAACGCTATGCTCATACGCTGTTGAACAAACTTTGTAGTGCATCGAGTTATTCATTAAGTTATCCACAGCATTTTGTCCGCAATGTCCGAGAAGGCAGTTTCCACAAGTGCTACAAAGGCACTTCTTCATTTCGGAACTCGACGATCGACTTCAGAGAAGGTGCTGTGCGTTGAATGTACATACGCATCACTTCTTCCGCTACCCATCATAATCCTCCATCCCTCTTTTTTTTTCAAATGCGAAGCATTTCTTAGCGAACTTCGCCGACTTTGAGCGTATCTATCTATCTATCTATCTATCTATCTATCTATCTATCTATCTATCTATCTATCTATCTATCTATCTATCTATCTATCTATCTATCTATCTATCTAGCCGCCTACGATTTTGTGCTCTCCTGGCCGTTTGGCTAATGGGATCTTTACTAAAATTGGTACGCCACAGCATGACTGCATGATGAACATAAATCACAGGTCAAAACATGAAAATCATGACATGCATGTCATGAGCGGCATGATTTACATGCCACGGTCTTTGTGCTCTACTGGCCGTTTCGTTAATAGGATTATACGAAAATTGGTATACCACAACATGACTGCGTATTGAACACAAATGACAGATCACAACATGAAAAGCATGACATGCATGTCATGAGCGGCATGATTTACATGTCACGGTCTTGCTGCTCTCCTGGTCGTTTCGTTAATGGGATGTATACGAAAATTGGTATGCCTCAACATGACTGCATGACGAACATAAGTGACAGATCACAACATGAAAAGCGTGGCATGCATGTCATGAGCGGCATGATTTACATGCCACGGTCTTGGTGCTCTCCTAGCCGTTTCGTTAATGAGATGTATACGAAAATTGGTATGCCACAATATTACCACATGGCGAACATAAATGACAGGTTATAACATGAAAAGCATGACATGCATGTCATGGGCGGCATGATTTTCATGCCACGCGTTTCGTTAATGGGATGTATACCAAAATTGCTATGGCACAACACGACTGCGTGACTATCATAAATGACAGGTCATAACATGAAAATCATGACATGCATGTCATGAGCGGCATGATTTACATACCACGGTCCAGGCGCTATACTGCCGTTTCGTTAATGGGATGCATACGAAAATTGGTTTCGCACATCAAGACTGCATGACGATCATAAATGACAGGTCATAGCATGAAAATCGTGACATGGGCGGCATGATTTACATGCCACGCGTTTCTTTATGGCATGTATACCAAAATTACTATGGCACAACGCGACTGCATGACGAACGTAAATGACAGGTCATAACGTTAGAATCATGACATGCGTGCATGAGCGACATGGTTTACATGCCACAGTCATGGTGCTCTTGCTGCCGTTTCGTTAAAGGGGCCCTGAAACGGTTTTGACGATTTTGTGAAAACATGGTGATCCGGTAGAGCGAGTCATTAGGATCATTAGAGGACAGATTTCAGCGCTCTGCGTAAAGTGTGTAATTTACAATAAAGCTTTGAACACGTGCATCGCGAAAGATCGCAGCGGCTCGGCGAAATGCGTTTTCAAACGCCCCCGCCTATCGAGCGATGGAATGCGAGACCGCTGATTGGCCCCCCAACATGTGACGTGCACGTAATTTTCCCCATCTAAATGCAAGAACGTGCTCCTACAACGTGCTCATTCGTTTCAGCCAACGGTATCGTCGCGGCATCTGGCGGCGTACACACGAGTCGCCGGCGCTCTATCGCAGAGGCTAGCACTGCCGAGGCCGGGGAACTTAGTAGAGATATCGGGGCGCTATGTAGCTGCGGAGGGCTCCGCAGGACGGCGGCCGAGGGAGGCGCAGTCGTCGCTAGCGCGCACTCCGCAGCTGATCGAGTTGAGGAGGAACAGCAGTGGTAAGGAGGAAGGCTACAGAAATAAGCTCATAGCTGCCTTAGCGCATGGTGCTTCGCTTTATTTATGGCGCGAATGATTTAACAATTCTGTTGCCTAATCAGTGACGCAATGTAAAAAAAAAACGTTTCAGGGACCCTTTAAATGTACCAAACTCGGTATAGCGAGACAACAATGCAAATCTATTTCACGTTCCTGATGCGTGCTTCGCATTTCCTTGATTCCCACTGCACGTGGGATCTGCCAATTTTTCCTTTTCCTTTCCCCCAGAGCAGGGTGGCAGGCCAGAGTGTGCTATAGGTCAGGCCGACCTCTCTCCCTTCCAGTATTCTCTGTCTCTCTCTGTTCATGAAATTATACACTAGTTATGCATTACTCAATGCAGCAGGCTCCAGGCAAAAATAACGTGTGGCGCATGGCCGAACATACCGGACGGGGGTATACTGGTGTGCCCCACATGTGGTAGGGCGCATGCATTTCCATATAGGGCTACACGATCTTTTCGCGCCTCAAAACGCGACCTTCAAGCATCGGTACCAAGGGCCGCGCACACGAAAAATGGGCAAGACGCCAATTTTTACAACGCAAATTGCGCACGTCATTTTTATTGTACGTTTGCTTGATGTGAGACTCAATGGTGACCATATAGCACCAACGAAAGTGGCCAAATCAAAGCGTATATTATTTTACTTTGAAGACGAAATCGGCTCCCGTGCCGACTGCAGCGTCCTACGTCAACAGTTCCTTTTAGCTGATTTGACGCTGCTTTGCTGGTTATGTTGTCGGTTCTAATCGGCCGGGAACAGTTGGGAATACATATATGTATCGTGCATGCTTCCAATGCACCTACTATGAACAACTTTAAGATGAAAACATGTTTTATCTTTGTTAAAGCCAATAAGGCACAAGTTTGTGCCTTAGAATTTCATTTTCCGTGAGATTGACGCCAGCAGCGCTGTGCGGCCACGTCGTTGCTGTGGTAGGAAGGCCCCAGTGGGTCGTACGGTTCCGGCGCCGCAAAATGTACGCCGTGTTTCGATTGGAAGCAGCATGACGCGCCTTGTTGTAGTTTGTAGAGGGAAGAATAAAGGTAGAGCTTGGTGGCCCTTCAGGCTACCCTCCTGTTATAAAAAGGGGACGCTCATAGCATAGATACATTCATTCATTTATTTCATCTTATTATACTGTCAGCCTCTTGGGCTGACAGTATAACAAGATGGGGTGGAAAAATAAAGAATACAAACATTACAAATAATATGCGGTGGAAAAATAAAGAATACAAACATTCAAATTTAGATATTAGGACTCCTACACAGACATCTATAATAAACATGTAACAGTGATTGACAAAGGATAGCCAAGAACTCTATTCTGAAGCACAAGCATTAAATAAACTACATATACAAGCATAAACAAGCATAAAATCTCCTTGCATAAAACTAGCAATTCGTTACTTAGGTTTTTCACTGAAGAAGGTGCACTTTCAGATGATGGAGTTTGGCAGCCTATTCCACTCACTGATCGCCCGCAGAAAGAAACTGTACTTAAAGCAATCGTTGTGGGATCTGGGGGGAGGTATTTACATGTTGTGGCGGTGCTTTACAGCACTCACGTTGCTTCCGATTTGGCGTCATGCTACAACGCTTGCTCCTTCAGATAAGTGCACGTTTGTGATGATGCGTCTGTGCCTGTACATCACTTCTAGAGAACGTAGAAAACGCTTTCTCATGCATGGGCGGGCATACTTCAAAAGGACTTTATAGACTTATGCAACTACAATGAACCAGCCATCCAACACAACAGCAGAGAACTTCGTTTGCTGCTCCTACATTTGCTCAAGTTCGAAGCTCGCTTCGAGTACAGTGAATATCAAGCTTACCCAAAGATGTCGCCGTATTTGTCTATCCATTTTCCGATGGATTTGTATATGTCCTGCGCAAATAATAAACATGAAACGATACTTCAAGAAAGGTTATTTCGCATGAGAACCTGCAAATAAAGAGGACATCGACAGGCCGAGGAATGCGGGTATAAAACACACGTTGATATTGTTTTCCTTGATCCCGACGTAATTAAACAACGAGCATGCCGTGTTATTGGTGTACTGACATGTAGGTTTTTTTTTTTTTTAGTTACGCATTCGTACCCTTCCGTGCTAATTTGTCTTTGTTAACAATTGCAAAATAAAGAATTGAATTGAACAACAAACGAGTCGATGGGTTTTCTTTTCTTTCTTTCTTCTCTTTTGTGGCATGATTGCCTTTGACGCTCGACGCTTAGCGTTGCATTCCGCTTGTCATTAATCTCTTAATTAGCCTTAAAGGGGTCCCGCAACACTTTTCGAACATGGAAAAACGGTGCCGATCGGTCTTGAGGGTTCCTGTGAACATGAGAGAAAAATATTATTGCATTGCACGCATCTTGGAATTTCAAATTTGGTTTCAGACCCCGCCATGGTGATTTTTAGTGGCTACGGCACTTGGCTGCTAATCGGAAGATCGCGGGATCGAATCCCGGCCGCGGCGGCTGCATTTCGATGGAGGCGAAATGTTGAGGCCCGTGTACTGCGCGATGTCAGAGCATGTTAAAGGACCCCAGGTGGTCGTAATTTCCAGAGCCCTCCACTACGGCGCCTCTCGTTCTCATATCGCGGTTTTGGGACGTAAAACCCCAGAAATCAATCAAATCAAATTTGGTTTCAAACACAGCTGGAAACTGCTTTCCCTTGTTTTGACCTATGGCGTCACGGGGAGCACCTATTACGTCGCTTGAGAGAGCTTTGGTGATTTCATGATTGCGAAAACATCCTCAGTGACGCTTTCTGTGTACGTTCTGAGTCCAACAAGCTCAGAAACTGTGCGTGTCTTCCATTAAGAACACGGTGCAAATAATTGAAGCGACGTAGTTGGTGCACCTATAGTAACGTATTTGTTGAAGAGGGCGTGCGATTTCCAGCTGTATTTGAAATCAAGTCACGAATTTCCTGGAGCGAACAGCGAAACATACTCATGGGAGCCTCCAGAACTGAATGGCACCGTTTCCTGACTGTTAAGTTGGAGTACGTTTGAAAAAAAAAAATGTGGGACCCTTAAGCTTGGCCTTAAGAGTTGAACGCGATATCGATGCCTGCCCCCATTCTCATCGCGCTCTCTTCCGTTTGCCATGCTCTTCGGTCCCATAGCCGCGCAATTTTCCACGACACCACTTGGCAGAAAGTTCGAGCTACTTGCGTTACTGCGTGACCTCCCTCCTCGTCTTGCGCCATTCGACATACATGCGCCATTAAACCTCGCCGACGACGATGACACCATTGGAAGTGAGACGATCTAGTTGGCAGTGATTCATCTTGAGGTGGGTGCAGCGCTACACATGAAACACAGACAAAGAAGAAGACGCACCTGCGCGTCGTCTTATTTATCCGTGTTTCGTGCAGCGCTGCACCCACCGCAAAATGAAGAACGCAGGAGGATATACGCTCTTATGCTGGATTACCCTATGACTTGATAATGCTTACGGGCCTCCACTGGTTATAGGGCTCCAGAATGGCTGGGTACCATTGCGATCCTGATGCCCAGCCAGCACGTATTTTCGGCGGTGCATGGCACGATACATTGAGGAATTGAAGCAACAAGAGTGTGTGCCTGAGTGGCTTAGCCAGATAGAACCTATGGCTGCTTTAAAGGAGTTTTGAATGAAAGCGCGCTTGACGGATTCACCTTCTGTACAACGTGAAGGGGAACGACGCCGACACCGACACAGGAGTTTCTGCGAAACGAGCTCTGTAACGATATCGCGTTACTATTCCTATCTGATTCGGAAGTGACGTATCTGAAGTTTTCGAACACTCTGTGTGTCTCGAAAATTCGGAAAGGTACTGGATACGCGATTCAGTCGTCTTGCTGGAGACGAGTGAACTTCCATGTTTACGTTTGATGCCGAAAGCGCCAGAACGTGCGGACGATTTTACATATATATAAGACTCGTGGGCGGCGCCATCTTGGGCTGCTACACGAATGATTTCCCAGTTTTGGGACCGTTGACTACAAACCATCGAGGTCATAACAAGTGGAATGAATACGTAGAACTCTATTCGTACGTGTTATTCTATTGGTATAATCTTCCTTTAAAAGCTACTGACACAAAATGGCAACCCTTAGGATGGTGGTATACTGAAACGGGTGCGCGAAATAGTCCCCACAAGTAAGCACCGATGATAAGGACATTGTTCACGCTGTGTCGTTTTATCACTGGAATTACGATATGACAAGCCAATCTGGATACTGTGTTTCTGGTGTAATGCAGCAATATATTTTGCGTTGTTGGTTACTCGTGTAATTTCTTAAAAAATAAATATGTGCTAAGTAAATATTACTTTTTAAAGCGTTCAGGTACTTGATATTCAATTGGATATTCCGAAGCTGGATACTCGTATTTGGATTCGTATCCGAAAAATTTGGCATTCGCACAGCACTGTCAAAAAGCGTTTGTAGGGTGCCCCAAAACGTACAAGCAACGTAACAACGACCGCTGGTGCCTGCGCATATGGGATTACGCTTCCAGTAACACGCGTGTGTGCGCTAGTATTACAGATATCTATCATTCGACAGTGATGTGCTACTTAGTGCACAAAACTGCTCACATGTATAGAGCATGGCAATAAAAATGTGGGTGCGATTGGATGTTATTCGTTGTTCGACTCACATTATAGTTTATATATTTACGAGAGTAAGTTAACGTTCCCAGGGTCACATACCCAGCTAGCACACAAAGGATTTAAGACGTCTTCGAGACGGATATCCGAGACGTTAACGACGTCTCAGAGACGGCACGCGTAAGAAGTTTTGGTCTAGAAGACGTCGTATATCTCGTCTAATGTCCGTCTTGTTGCCCATAAACGAGACGTTTCCTGAACGTCTTTGAAACGTCTTCAGAAAGCTGGTCTTTTCGACGGCTTGGGGGAGCCTCCAATAATCCCATTTACCGGGATTTCTGAATCCGTTTAAGGACTCACCAAAGACGTCATCAAAAAGCTGGTCTTTTCGACGGCTTGGGGGAGCCTCCAATAATCCCATTTACAGGGATTTCTGAATCCGTTTAAAGACTTACCAAAGACGTCATCAAAAAGCTGTTCCTGAAATGTTAGCCGTAATCTGAAAAAGAAGCAGGAATCGTGCTCGGGAACGGGGCGCGCCCACCAAAATTTTGATCTGGTTACCACCCTCAGAATGTAAGCTAACGCCTGAGGGGTACAAATAACCACAAAACATTTTTTTGCACCCCTCAGGCATTAACTCCGTGGTTCTGAAGGTGTTAACGGGGTCATAATTTTGGGGGGCACCCCCATCCGCGGACGCCGTCCCTGCCTTTGTGGTAGTAGCTGCGACCTGCTATGTTATCAGCAGCACCATTAGAGCATTTTAGTTTGGCGTGTTTACGCTCCGCTCAGGGGCTAAGCGGAGCGCGAGTGCAACTGCGCATGCGCTCTCCGGTAAGGATGCAAGCGGGCTACCGGAGCGGGGGGTGGGCTCCGCTTACGAGCCGGTTTAGCGGAGCGCTGAGCGTCACTACGCGCGCGCGCTCATATCCAACATGGCTGCCCCCACGAGTGGCATGCCTTGCACCGCGGCCGGATCGGCGTCATCGTCCACGGCACATTGCAGGCCCCGAAAAACGATTTTTCATCGACGAGGATTTGCGCCTGACCCGCGATGTGGCTAGTGCAGGCCGATACGACGGCCCCCAAGCATGGGATAAATAAATCACGAAAACGTCCTCAGCACAAAGGCAAATGTCAACAAAGCTTGGACTGGATCCGGATCGCATTCGATGGCTATCACTGAGCCAACCCTTTATTCTTCACCCGGTAAAATGCATCAATAACGCGTTATTCAAGCACATACCTGTTTGTTTATAAAGAAGTAACTCATATTTATTTGTTTTCCTGAGTAAAACTGACAAAAAGTGATTTTAGTTTTGTTTCACTACGCCGCATTCAGCCCGAGGGCGCTGCGAGCTCTAAGGCCAGCGATAATAGAGCAAATATGTGTGATTCGGGAAAAGAAATGGTTGTGGGCGAAAAAGAAATAAAGCTAGAGCTTGGTGGCCCGGCCACCGCCCCGTTATAAAGGGGACGCTCCTAATATCCATCCATCCATCCACGTTCCGCTATACGAAACGTGTAACTAAAACGCGACAGTCTTCTCCCGCTCCGCTGCGCCTTAGCGGGGCTACTCGGAGCGGAGCGTGCCGTAAACACGCCAAACTAAAATGCTCTATTATCTTTTCGATGCTGCAGAGTGGGGGGTAGTGCCAGCAGAATACTTTCATAGTTACATCCTAGGAAGAAGTCCTGGCATCGCAGTTGCCTGGAATTCTTTTTTTTTTGGTGGTTAAAGGCATCAGCACTGAGTGCAACAGAGCAAAAATAGTGCAGTAAGGTAGGTACACAGTTCGCAACAAGGCTTCATCAGTCTTAGCATTTAAGTCAAAATTGGCTGTCATGAATACAAAAATCAATCTAGCATGTAATTTGTTGAGTATGAAGCAAATCTACCAAAAATAGTAATGACATATCTTTCTACAGTGAAGGATAGACAGTTTCATGGCAAGCGGCCTAGCAAGGAGGCCTCTGTGCCAATGATCACGCAGTCGAAACACTGCTACATCATCATTTTATTGAGAAACTAACTTGTGCAAGTTAAAAAAAGAAGAAAATGAGAAATGCCAGAAAAACAAAACAACAAATATTCAAGAGCAACTGCAGAAGAAATACTTTAAATATATTTGGAACTTATTAAACACTAGAGGCTCACAAAAGAGCACTAGTAGTCACACAATAATCAACAGCCAAACGACTATGCGCTTTTCACCATGAGAGCAGCGCATCCGGTTATATGAGCGGAGACAGAACAATGGATGACTGTGTGACAGCCGCTTTCAATCACGTTATGCAGTATCTTCACCGCATAAAATCAAGGAATATAAACACAAGAACTCAAATATGACTCAGACATGAAAGTGAAAATTTGTCTAGGACATCAGCTGATGTAATGAAGCAAACTTTAAAAGACAACCAAAAATATCAATCAAGTGTCAACGAATATTGACCAAAGTGACCTTCAAAGAAATTAGCGCATGAAATATTAACAAAATCGGTATAATGAGCAACGTCGCAATGCAGTGCACAATCTCTCACAGCGAGCAACGTTACATCGAAGCAACCTCCATTTCATAATGAAGCTACATACTTGCTCGAAGTTGAATACAGTGGAGACAGCATTGAGGCGACGAAAAAGAAAAAACAGAAGCAATATTCTCAATTACATATACAAAATACAGATGTGGCTCTCTACAAAGCACTGTATTACGCACATATATGCAAATCTGACATGAACGGAGATCAAACTGGCAAGCATCAGTTGGAAGCCAAAAAAGAAAAAAAAAAGGAAGATTTTGGCACCCAGCACATGAAGCTATTCCTAAAAGGGACTTCAAATAACCATCAGGTCTACATGTGCAGGATAAAACTGAGGGTCTTCGAATTTCGCCCTGTTTCACATTTAAGGAAAACACTGTTACCTTATACCTTGTCATTAAACAAAACACTTCGAACAGCCAAGTCCTTTGAGAATGGAACCTCCACCAAACGCGCAACCAGTTCACGTTCACGCTCATCAAAAACTAGTTGTAGTGCTTAGTGCAGCTGGTGAATACGATGCTACTGGCATCACATGACACGCTGAAACCGCCGTCGCGGAAATGCTTTCAATGTAGAACCTTGGTAGGGCCGTGGTAGAACACAGTTGGTGCCCTATCAGGTTATCCGTACAACCGCCGATTAAACCGCATGTATTCCTGCAAACGAAAAAAAAAATAAAAATAAAGGGGCCGCTATTTTCTATAAAGCTGTTCTACAACTGTGCTTTGAGGAACGAAATTTGAAATGCATCTCTGTCATAGACTGCGCCCTTTACAGGAAGTGTTCATAATATCCTGCAACTTGCAATAGATAAACACTCGAAATGAATTAATGAATTTTCCTCGAGTGCCTGGTATTTCTGCACTGCTGCCTGCACCATATATACATATATTTAACGAAGCAACAAACTATGAAGCCTAGGAAAACATAGGAGAAGTTATTGGGGTTCTTAATTGTAGTATTTACTTGTGAAGTAGGAAGGAATTTAGGCGGACGAAAAGACAAACCTGCCTTCTGTAAGAACCGAACCCACGACCTTCGGATAAGGCGTCCGATGATCTACCGCTGAGCTACGAAGGCGGTCGTCTCCCCCCCCCCCCCCCCCCCCCCCCGTCCCTTTTATCGGGTCTATGTGCACATACAATCTAACACTCACAGGATTGTATGTACCTACGTACATATATACGAAGGTCAGCGAGTTCCGCCGAAGCTTGGACGCTCGTGCTAGATGCCCAGCGATGAAAAGGAAGAGAAGAAAGAAGTCAGGATACAACAGCCGGCCTGCGGCAAAGGCGCTGTGTCTATGTCTCTATCATTTACAATATACAGTGGTGTTCGGGCCATCTCCGCAGGAAACTTGATGAATCTCCTGATGCTACCACCGCCGAATAGTATGGCACTCGTGAACGTTAAACTGCACATTACTGATTCGTAGTTTATTTTGGACGCATTCCCATACACAGCATGTAGAAATTGGGTGACACACATGCTTCACACTTAGACTGTGAGAATATTCTTCGAGGCGTGCTTACGTACTCACTGCGCACTCGGTATGAAAGGGTCCCTGCAACACTTTTCGAACGCACTGAGCAAACGGTGCCAATCAATCGTTGAGACTTCTGTGAACGTGTGAGCCAAATGTTATTGTGCTGCAAGCAGCAGTGGATTTGCAGTTTCATTTTAAATACATCATGCAATCGCCTGCAATTGTTCCAACAACTGACGTCACTAGCAGCACCGACGAACGACTTGCCTGCTCTTCTTTCAACAAGTAACGTCACTGGCGCCAACGACTAGGTCCCTTCGCTCACCTCGGTCTTTTTAAAGACAGGCACTCAGATTGCCTTTATTTCTTTAATGCAAAATGAACAAATATATATAGGCAAATGAGTTCTGCGGAAACCCGCAAGGGTGGGTAACGTTTGCCTTGTGCTACAAAACGGGTGGATGCTAATTTTCCCTTTCATGAACAAATATATAATTGCAGACTACCTTTCCGTGACCGTAAGTTCAGCCAGTGATATATCTGCCTCGAACAAAGTAGTCGACGGCCTAGTGACATTTGTTGGAACGAAGAGCATTGTTAATTACAGCTGTGTTTGAAACCAAATAAAAAATTCCCTGGTGCACGCAGCTCAATAATACTTGGCTCACACGTTCACAACAACCTCCACGACTGTTAGGCATCGTTTGCCATCGAGATTCCAAATGTCGCAGGGCTCCTTTATTAAATGGGACCTTCAAGGTCGCGCGATCTACGGGCACAGTGACTGCGCATCACATCTGTGCATAGCATCAACAAATTTTCGCTGTGGCTTCGATTTCGCCTGCACAAAACTGCCTTCCATGGCCAGGTAATAGTGAATTTAGTACAATGCAACGAAATATGGCTCATTTGGGGTAGCGAGTATGTCGCGGGGTAGGAGGAAAACGTCAAACGTTCCGCTGAAAACTGTTGAATGGCACCGTTGCTTTGATTTGACGATATAGGTATAGGCATGCACAGCTAGATCCCGGCACCGGACAAGCTGGCGGCGCCCGTACTAAATAATAAAAATAAACAAAATACGTCCAAACGTTCATGTATAAGTCGTCGTAACACGCCGCTCACCCATAGCCCGACGTACTAATTCGTCGGTCGTCGCCTTATCATCGCTGTCCTACGCTATCAGCCCAGCAACATGGTTCAAGTCTTCACTCCCCAGTCCGTACCACGTGAAACACTGGACAGCTTATGGCATACCGAAAATCTACTGTACACAACAGCGTCCCTGTAACACCACTGTGGAACCAGATAACAGGTCTTGTAATTATTTTGGTATTTGCGGTCTGCAAGAATAACGAACCCCAAATGCAGAAAACCGCAACAGCGTGGACAATGAGAAATAATAATAACGAACATTCGCAAACGAGTCACATGCCTCTGACAAAGTTTAAATATGACCGAGAACGAGCACAACGACACTCATGCTCATATGAATGCTGAGCTGCGAGAAGTCATTCCACCACCATAAGACGTCATGATTGCCTGCTTCAGTTCTGCTGACATGCCACAATAAACAATGCGCGATTTTCACATCCACATCACATGCACGTAAATTTCGCAGCTCTGAACTGAAATCTCACGACTGCAATGCAACAGTGAAAAGACGCGCGGCAACGGTTGCCCTACAACGCGCGATATCACATGCATGTATTCGTCTCTGTAAGACACGAGTAAATTACTACTACCCGACATTGTTGTACATGCGCTGCACTCGCTACCCGTAACGACCAAATGACAGGATGGTGGGAACGAAGCCAATGCACTCGTTACTCACTAATCAGGCTCAACACGCACATAGACCTAAGAAAATTTGAGAATGCAATCATACACGATGATCTGAATAATAAAACCACAGTTGCGTTATTGCTTTGCGTTTAATGCGTCAACTATCTTAGACCTTACATAGCATTAATCCTCCTTGTATCTGTCACAGAACGATTCGCCCTATCCACGGAACACATGAGTGATCTCACAGGCATCATGCTAAGCCATTCAAATGTGGTACTTACATTTATTTTCGGCGAGACGTAGTTATTGGTGTTACGGGATCCAGTCACAGAAGCGCCGGAATTGAACCAGGGTTAACATAAGGAGGAAAGTAGAAAGAACATAATGCCACCACACAAACACACGCAGCAGTTGCAGCACGCTAACAGAATTTTCCCAGAAACGAAGCAAGAGCCGGCCGCCAACAACTTGACCACACTTACTCTACGACCAACCACGCAAACGAGCTTCGCTGCCTTTGCTTCGTGTCTCCGCGTGTTTGCGCCAGCCTGCGCCCTCTCGCCTCATCTCCCTGGTAACCGGCGAGAAGGAGCCAGACATTCTGGCGCCTCCCTCCCGGCCCCATTGCAGCTGGCGACACCTCGGCGCCGTGCATTGTGTCGACGCCCGCCGACGCTTTGGGGAGGGAGGGGAGGGGGGCGGTATTCTTCCACGTCTGCTTACCGTCTTGCGTAGGACGTTTCGAAGACGGATTCATTGTCCCTTTGATGTCGCTGCCCCTTAGTTCGCGTGGCTGACGTCTCAAAGACGTCAGCCACGCGAACCAAGACGTTAATCCCCCAATAAGACGTCTTTTTGGTCTTGTGTGCTAGCTGGGATAGCAGATGAGCTTTCAAGCTGCGATTATGTCAACGGGCTGTTTGTTCTCACCACGTCCTTACCGTAGAGTGGTACTCCAAGAGGTTACCCCATATAAGGTTGGGCTTCGGTCCTGGAATACCGATCTTCTTGAAATACGAGAAGTGCCACCATCGCCACCTAAAGGAGAGATAAGCATAGAAAAAGTTTCGTCGGCTGGCTGTATACCGTCCTTCTAACCTTTTCATTGTCCAACAATAACACCACCAGTTTCAAGAGCATAATAATAATTAACGGAGTTTGACGTGCCAAAAACCATGATGTGATCATGGAAGGCCCCTTTAATGGAGCGCTCCCGAGTAATTCCGACCGCCTGGGGTTCTAACTTGGACTGGTATAGCGCATTACGGAAAAAGAGAAACGGCCAAGCAGACCGACACAAGAGGACAGAGAGGACTGTCCTCTTGTGTCGGTCTCCTTAGCCGTTCCTATTTTTCCGTAAAGCGCTATACCAGTCCAAGTACGACGAACCAACTCGCCCAATCTTCAGCACTTCCGGGGTTCTAAAACGTGCAGCTATAAGTATGAGCACACGGGAGTATTTGTTGCATTACGCTCCCGCGCAAGTGCGACCGCCCAGGCCGGGATTCGATCTCACGACCTCTAGTTTCGCAAGCCGACACCATGACGGCTAAACCACAGCGCATGTAATTCCGCGAACATGCGACGCCCGTCTGAGCTATTGTTTTCCAATTAGCGTCGCCTGGGGTTAAACTATACAAGCATGCGTTCTACGTCGTAAGCTGTACGGGTACATTTAGAGCTCGTTATAGGGGCACATGGGCCTGTTTGCTCTGTGCATGTAGCGGTATTAACGAGGTAGAGCAAGTTCAATATAGGACGAATTTCGAAGAGTTCGCGGAATTTCGCCTCTTCAATAGGGCAACGTATCCTGCACACATCGTCACTAAAAACACACTAGAAAGACCTACTCGGTCGCGTACAAACTGACATTCCCTGCAAGGCAGATTGTAAACGAACAATCACCTGTGACGGTTTCCTTCTCTTTTCTTGTTCGTTATTTTTAGGGAGTTATAAAGTAAAATGCAGTCGCAGTGGAGCTGCGAGACTATAAGCTTTATTACAAGTGGAATCCCGTGAGCTCATTTGATATACGAGCGGGCACTGAAAACAAAGGCCCCTATACGGAAAGGCTGAAAAACCTTTATGCGAAATTGTTTCGAGCAATAAACGCATAAAACTAAAAAGAAAAAGATGGACGGGCCATGACACAATGAAAGGGTAAGTGACCACGTAAAAAAATGGCGCCACTTTGTAAAATCATTTTTACTCGGGGAATGCAGCGCATAAACTTTCCTATCTCAATTCAGTGTCTGGAACATTGGGAAATAAGTTAATTGTTCACGCTTACATTAGCTAGCGCCTTTATAGCAAAAGATTGCTAGGAGTTCTTAGCGATCGCCCGAGAGACGTAAGTGGGAGAGCGTAACGTTTGGTAGCCGAACCCGGGAAGCTAGTGGTTCAAACTCGGAACCTTTGGCAGTCGAGCGTCAGGCGAAGGTATTTCCCATACGCTGTAAATGTTCATGTTCAATCACGCGGGGGTTATACCCGCATGGCTAATGCGAGTAACTTATCAATCAATCAATCAATCAATCAATCAATCAATCAATCAATCAATCAAACTAATTGATTGAGTGAGTGAGTGAGTAACTTAGAAGTACGTAACTTACAAGTATGTCAACTTATTGAAGTCATGGCCTATACCCGCAATGTTGGTCATACATTCTGACTTTTCCATGCTCTTTCATATACGGAGTGGTCCCACCATTGTCGTCTAGTGACTATGGTACTCGGCTGCCGATCCGAAGGTTGTGAGATCGAATCCCGGCCGCGGCGGCTGCATTTCGATGGAGGCGAAATGTTGAGGCCTGCGAGATGTGCGATGTCAGTGCGCGTTAAAGAACCTCAGGTGGTCGAAATTTCCGCAGCCCTCCCCTACGGCGTCTCTCAAATCATGTCGTGGTTTCGGGGCGTTAAACCCCACAAATCAATCAATCAATCAATCAATCAATCAATCAATCAATCAATCAATCAATCAATCATATACAGGGTGAACGAGGCGCACGTTTTCGATTTCCGTTTTTCGTTAATTTAATGCTGCGTATCCACGCGTACGGTTTTCTTCGTATACGTTTTGACGTAGTTCACTGCAGCCCACGACAAGCAGTTGTGTGCTGTCCGGGTCCGCTACGTGTAGAAAACAATACGGACCTCGAAAGTGCGTTAGTCGCTCGTTTAGACGCTACCATGCTTGCTGTAGTAAGCTCGCGACACTCTGTAGATGGGTGTTGTTGAATTTCACGCTGCAGTAATGAATGAAACTCGCGACCCCATGCTCTGCAACAGAACGACTTCGACGTGTGCCGTAAATTTCCGTGCCTCGAACTGACATGAATGAAATTACACAGCCCCCTTCTATCCCCACCCCCCCCCCCCCCCCCTTAAAGGCTGTCATTATTAGGCTTAAGAGTGACACGAGCATGAGATAACACAATGTAAGAAGCAACAGGTGCGGTGTTTGCAGCAGTGCCTCGCAGAGGGATGTCGTTTTCACATGCAGGGTAAGTTGTTGCCTGATCACGATGAAAACAACGGCGACACAGCCCATGAATGCCGCCATCGCTCATGCACGTACCTGTATTTGGCAAACTGTCATAGTCGTAACTCGTAACTCTACTGTGGAGCAAAACAGTTGCACCTTGGCACACACACCTGAGAAAGTCAACAACCCTTCGATCCCTTGTCGAGAAAAGGGGGGAAAGTGAAGCTTGACGTGCGCCTGCCTGACCAATACTACTTCTATTTCTTTCTTTCTTTCTTTCTTTCTTTCTTTCTTTCTTTCTTTCTTTCTTTCTTTCTTTCTTTCTTTCTTTCTTTCTTTCTTTCTTTCTTTCTTCGTGATGTTTCTTTGTTGCTCTTCGAAGGTTCTAAGCACGACGGCAGAAAATCTAAGGCATCCATGTGGTTTAGATATGCTCACTTCTCGAAAGCACAGGTGCATTGCCTAGTGGTTAAGACACCCGCCATCGGAGGGTTAGTTAAACGGGGTAGTTAGAAAAGTAAAAATAATATTAAGGATAATTAAAAACATCTAGTCTAACCGTGCTACTAACGGGAAGGCGTACACAAGCTGTGCCAATTTTGGTATAGACCAAGGGCACTAGGCGCGACTTACAGGTTTTGTTGTCTCTTAGTGAGACAAGGCCGATAAGGCAGTGAGATTTATCATGACGGGAGTGGAAGGCAAAAATAAGAAAAACAAAGAAGACTATTGATATGATAAGGTGAAGCTTGAAAAATAAAATGACAAAGGAGGGAACAGGGAAGGTGGACAGTATACCCATTCAGCCACGGCCACGGGCGCGCTTTCTTAGAACTCCGGCACCTATTGCACTTATAGGCAAATGCACCTATTGGCATGAAAGCGCGTTACGTGGATACTAATTAACATGTTTTACGACTTTTCATTGAACATTTTGCGTTTAGAGCAACAGTTTAGAAGTTGACTAAATAATAAACAATAATTAATAACCTGAAGTAAATAAATTTTTTCTTTAATTTACTTCAGGTTATTAATGCGAATTAATGAGAACATCATGAGGGCAGTCAACAATACTAACTTGGTTGCATCTCGCAACGCGCACGTGAAACCTTTTTTTACAGCGCAGCGCAACCCAACCTAAACACCCCGTATATAAGGAGAAAATTGAGAGAGAGAGATAGAAAGAAAAGATGTTTGCATGGCACGAAATTATTCCGAAGGTCAACATGTCACACACGCACACACACACACACACACACACACACACCACACACACACACACACACACACACACACACACACACACACACACACACACACGCGCGCGCGCACGCACACGCACGCACGCACGCACGCACGCACGCACGCATGCGCGCGCCGTTATTATAATCATATATCTTTTTCATAGATCGACGTGCTATGCGGTGAAACTCCAGAAAGCAGAGAAATAGATAACAGAAGCTTTCTATGCGAGATGCAGTGTAATACTTAGGCTTGTTTCGCACAAATAGAGACGTGTACATATGTGTCGAGGCCGCAGGGTAAAAGCTGCAAAACTCTGCTTGACTGCCCCTACTTCCCCGCTACCTCCATTCATAATAACTGATATGAGAAATCATACTGTCACGTGGTCGAGACGAAGAACGATGCAGATTCCAAAGCGTTACAGAAGAAACCCTTTATATGGCGAATCTGTGCCCAGCAAAAACAAAAACAAAAGAAAAACGTAGCTCTTACTGCACAACGATAGCGGCGGACAAGATCGTCGGTTATCGATGGTAAAAAGCTAACGCTATGCGAATATTCATCGACCATTACATGTTCAATATTCGTATTCGATTCGTACATGGGGCATTGATGATTTGATTTGTGGGGTTTAACGTCCCAAAACCAACTCTGATCATGAGAGACGCCGTAGTGGAGGTCTCCGGGAATTTCGACCACCTGGGGTTCTACATCGCACATCACACGGGTCTCAACATTTCACTCGAAATTTTCTAATATTCCGGGTCATTGGAATATTCCCGAAACATTCAATATGCAATCCACCCATCTCGCCAAAAGTTACCGAACTTCCGCTTTATGCAAGGTGTCTGTACTGACAATGCCTATTGCACGTAAGCATCGGTAGTGCACGCTTTGTGATTGCGGCCAACGACGAGAAAGCCAGCGCGTATGACTTGTCTTCAACATGCGCTGTCAATATGTTTTCAATATAAACATCTTCAGCAACGTGCTCGGCTGCTCTTCTGGAGCTCAGGTAACTATTCTGGTGGACTGCCCCATTACGTTCAGAAAATACACTGAGAAACCATCAACGCGAAATCTATTAACATAGGAAAGACACCGTCGAGGCTAGCTTGTCATTCGTAACTGCGTTGACAAAATGTTACAGCATTAAGGCAAGAGAAAACAAAATACGAAAGGTTATCACACCAAGAATATTAGCCAATGAAGCCTAGGAAAACATAGGGGAAGTTAATTGTGGTATTGTAATTGTGGAGAAAGTAGAAAGGAATTAAAGTGGACGAAAAGACAAACCTGCCCTCGGTGGGACCCGAACCACGACCTTCGGATGTCGCGTCCGATGCTCTACCAACTGAGCTACAAGGGCGGTCGTCCCCCCGTCCACTTTATTGTGTATTTATGTAGGTATTATCCTGGGAGTGTTAGGCAGCGCCACTCGAGGCCAAGGCGGCGTGTGTAGAACACACTTTCTTGCCAGGAGGCGTCACGTGGAACGTGAATTAGACGAGATGGCGCTGCCCAATAAGCCCTCGCATGCTACCTAGGCACCAAGTCTGCCGCCACTCTGCACCGAGTGGCGCTGCCTAACACTCCAGGATAATACCTACATAAATACACAATAAAGTGGACGGGGGGACGACCGCCCTTGTAGCTCAGTTGGTAGAGCATCGGACGCGACATCCGAAGGTCGTGGGTTCGGGTCCCACCGAGGGCAGGTTTGTCTTTTCGTCCACTTTAATCCTTTCTACTTTCTCCACAATTACAATACCACAATAACATCCCCTATGTTTCTAGGCTTCATTGTCTGTTTGCTCATTAAGTTGTTTCTAACAAATAAAGAACAATCACCTGTGACGGTTTCCTTCTCTTTTCTTGTTCGTTATTTTTAGGGAGTTATAAAGTAAAATGCAGTCGCAGTGGAGCTGCGAGACTATAAGCTTTATTACAAGTGGAATCCCGTGAGCTCATTTGATATACGAGCGGGCACTGAAAACAAAGGCCCCTATACGGAAAGGCTGAAAAACCTTTATGCGAAATTGTTTCGAGCAATAAACGCATAAAACTAAAAAGAAAAAGATGGACGGGCCATGACACAATGAAAGGGTAAGTGACCACGTAAAAAAATGGCGCCACTTTGTAAAATCATTTTTACTCGGGGAATGCAGCGCATAAACTTTCCTATCTCAATTCAGTGTCTGGAACATTGGGAAATAAGTTAATTGTTCACGCTTACATTAGCTAGCGCCTTTATAGCAAAAGATTGCTAGGAGTTCTTAGCGATCGCCCGAGAGACGTAAGTGGGAGAGCTTAACGTTTGGTAGCCGAACCCGGGAAGCTAGTGGTTCAAACTCGGAACCTTTGGCAGTCGAGCGTCAGGCGAAGGTATTTCCCACACGCTGTAAATGTTCATGTTCAATCACGCGGGGGTTATACCCGCATGGCTAATGCGAGTAACTTATCAATCAATCAATCAATCAATCAATCAAACTAATTGATTGAGTGAGTGAGTGAGTAACTTAGAAGTACGTAACTTACAAGTATGTCAACTTATTGAAGTCATGGCCTATACCCGCAATGTTGGTCATACATTCTGACTTTTCCATGCTCTTTCATATACGGAGTGGTCCCACCATTGTCGTCTAGTGACTATGGTACTCGGCTGCCGATCCGAAGGTTGTGAGATCGAATCCCGGCCGCGGCGGCTGCATTTCGATGGAGGCGAAATGTTGAGGCCTGCGAGATGTGCGATGTCAGTGCGCGTTAAAGAACCTCAGGTGGTCGAAATTTCCGCAGCCCTCCACTACGGCGTCTCTCAAATCATGTCGTGGTTTCGGGGCGTTAAACCCCACAAATCAATCAATCAATCAATCAATCAATCAATCAATCAATCAATCATATACAGGGTGAACGAAGCGCACGTTTTCGATTTCCGTTTTTCGTTAATGGAATGCTGCGTATCCACGCGTACGGTTTTCTTCGTATACGTTTTGACGTAGTTCACTGCAGCCCACGACAAGCAGTTGTGTGCTGTCCGGGTCCGCTACGTGTAGAAAACAATACGGACCTCGAAAGTGCGTTAGTCGCTCGTCAAAGAGCGCTGCTTTTATTAGACGCTACCATGCTTGCTGTAGTAAGCTCGCGACACTCTGTAGATGGGTGTTGTTGAATTTCACGCTGCAGTAATGAATGAAACTCGCGACCCCATGCTCTGCAACAGAACGACTTCGACGTGTGCCGTAAATTTCCGTGCCTCGAACTGACATGAATGAAATGACACAGCCCCCTTCTCTCTCTCTCTCTCTCTCTCTCTCTCTCTCTCTCTCTCTCTCCCCCCCCCCCCAAAAGGTTGTCATTATTAGGCTTAAGAGTGACACGAACATGAGATAACACAATGTAAGAAGCAACAGGTGCGGTGTTTGCAGCAGTGCCTCGCAGAGGGATGTCGTTTTCACATGCAGGGTAAGTTGTTGCCTGATCACGATGAAAACAACGGCGACACAGCCCATGAATGCCGCCATCGCTCATGCACGTACCTGTATTTGGCAAACTTTCATAGTCGTAACTCGTAACTCTACTGTGGAGCAAAACAGTTGCACCTTGGAACACACACCTGAGAAAGTCAACAACCCTTCGATCCCTTGTCGAGAAAAGGGGGGAAAGTGAAGCTTGACGTGCGCCTGCCTGACCAATACTACTTCTATTTCTTTCTTTCTTTCTTTCTTTCTTTCTTTCTTTCTTTCTTTCTTTCTTTCTTTCTTTCTTTCTTTCTTCGTGATGTTTCTTTGTTGCTCTTCGAAGGTTCTAAGCACGACGGCAGAAAATCTAAGGCATCTCTGACGCTTCCGTGCACAACCGATGCTTACTTTTATAGCTATTGCCAGGCTCGGCACCCTACGCAAACGTAGATCAGTAATTTTCGGCAAGGTGACTGGATCGCGTATTCAATACTTCCGTGACTTCTGAATATTAAAATCCTTTCGAATGTTCGAAAATGTCGAGAACCTCGTTTGTGAATCAAATTAGTACTATATCGAGTAGGTAATATTCGACGTACATTCGAAACATTTCAATATTCGCATATCCCTAAATAAAATCAAAAGAAATCTTCACTGAAACTGCAATGCAGCTATTCAAAACAGAATGACGCATGTGGTACATAACGGCACGCCGGCGTCACATGTAGTGTCGCGTCAAACATTCCGCCGTCGAACACGTTGCTGAAATCAAATATTGCTGTTTGGTTAATACCCTGGAGACTAATTTTGATTTCGCTATCACCAATAGTTAGCGAGGGGGGGGGGGGGGCACTTGCAATACGCGCTTTGTGTTCTTGCTTCAGACAAGCATCCGGTGTCCGGAATAGACACTTTGCATAGGTGACGTCGTGACAAAAAAAGAAAAATCGCTTGCAAAATATACGTTAGGGATCTTGTGACATGTGACATGGCTATATAAAAGCGACAGAGTTCCGTCACTCTTTCGCTGTGTTTCCTCTACGTCCACAGTCAGTCTGTGCGCTGGTATATCTAACCGCACGCGCAGGACTTTCAATATACGAAATACGTGTACAAGGTAACGGAATGTGAAGAATGGAACAAGAAGAAGTGTGTGAATGAAACTACCTTGAACGACGTTTAATTTCCAAGAAAAATTGGAGAGCCATTTTCCTATTGGCAAAATGGCAAAATGGGGGGCAAGCAAAGCGTGTATGTAGTCTAGCCTATGTCGGCGTAGTCGGGGCATTTGTCGTTACGTCAGAACTACCACAAAAGTAAAAGCCCTGACGCCTTAAAAATAAAAAAATAAAAAAAGCACTGTCTTCGATGCTGGGATTTAAAGGAGTACTGACAAGATTTTGCGGCGGCGAAAAAGTGACATTTGTCGTTCTCTAGCCATGCGTTGTTAACGCTCTCCGCACACCGAGACCAGGAAACATGTACAAAGTATTTTAACTTGATTTTAAAGTTTTCATCGTCCAGCATCTGTAAGTCAGCCCCAGCGCTATGGACAATACGATGACGTGCGAACACAGTCGCCTAAAAATCGCCAAAATCGCTGTCAGAGTCGCTGGACGGCCGTGAAATCGTCGTTTGCGTGCCCCACGCGCAGTTGACCATAGCCGACTAGAGTTACTGTATATGCGTCCTACGGGAGCATAGTTCCCCAAAGGGAACATATACAGCAACTCTACAGCCGACAGAGTTGCAACGACTCCATCACGAAGTACTGTCCCCACGTGACTTATACGTACGTCCGACTATGTGGATACCTCGCTAAGCAACCGCCGCTTCGAAATCGAAACCAAAAGTGGGTTTCTTAAGATGGCGTTATTAAAAGTATATTCATTGCGTTGCGAGGCACCGCAGTACTATAATTTATAGGGTTCTCCATGCTGGTGCTCTTATTTAGAGCAACAATACGAAAATATGAAAAAATCATGTCAGTTTAAACTCGGGTCCCCACCCTCCAGAGACAAGCGCCTTGAATGCACAGCCACGCTTGAGGGAAGTATGTCTTGGATTTTCTACTCCCATGCTTAGAACTTTCGACTATAGCGTCGAAGCAACAGCACCGGAAAAGAAACGAAGGAACGTAGAAAAGAAAAGGATATATTGTATTGCCTATATTGTGTGGCACATACCCGCTTTGGATATGCATGACTGGCACGAACTACACATGCGCAGACAACGAAAACTCATGGAACTGCAAAAGTAAAAGGGCAGGTAGTATATCAGGTGTACTCGCGATAAGCTTTGCCCCCATTTTCTCAACAGGGGGAGGGCCAGTGAGTTCGTTTTTCGTATTTACTTACTCATTTTTGCAGTTAGCAAGCTAGCTGGCCAGTTAGTTATAGTTAGTTAGTTAGTTAGTTAGTTAGTTAGTTAGTTAGTTAGTTATGGTGTTTAACGTTCCAGTGTCACGATTTGATTGTGAGAGACGCCGTAATGAAGGGCTCGAGAAATTTCGACGACTTGGTGTTCCTTAACGTGCACTGATATCGCACAGTACACGGGCCTCTGGCATTTCGCCTCTATCAAAATGCAGCCGCTGCGGCCGGGATTCGATCCCGCTACTTCTGGATCAACAGCCGAGTGTCATAGCCAGGCCACCGCGGCGGTGCTTAGTTCTAGTTAGCTAGTAGAAAAATTCGAGGATTTCATAACGGCTCAGATATGTTCTCATATTCGTTTGCCGAGTGTACGCGTGTTATCGGCGTGCGCCTAAAGCCCCCACTTCTTCATGCGCATAAAACACCGCCTGAAAGGGCAACTCCGGTGATTTTTGAGTGTCCGCGGGTATCGATGAAATTTTCAATATACGTTCTCGTCGTCAGTGTAATAGTACATGCCAATCCAGGCATATGCAAGTCATTTGCAACTGAATCATACTAGAATTTCTGAAAGTGAATTCGAAAACTTTTTAGCGGATTCCCATTCGGGCCGCCCTGTGTTTTTTATGTCATTACCTTCAACGCTGCCTACCCGAACAGGCGGGCTGTCAAGAGCAATACGGCGACACTTCAGCGCTCAAATCGTTGCTGTCAACTTAAGAAAAGCTGGCCTAAATCAATATATCATCGGATGTCACCCCCGCTTTCATTTTTTCTGGCACCATGGCTCCATATTTCTGATGGCGGGTAGGTCGTGACGTCATCGCATACGCTGCACGAAACGTCTACCCGTTTCGGTTTGAACACATCGGCCATTCGGTTATTTAAAGCTCTTGGTGAGCTTCTGAGCAAATTGAGCCACCCTGCCTGCTACAGGAGTAGCAGTGCCATTGGAAAACAGCATATCAGAACATGATGAAAAAAAAGAAATGTGGTTGATCCCTCTGTCATAGCAATCTGTAAAATGCGAAATTCAAACCTGTCTTCGCGAAGTTGTGGAATGCATAAGTGGCAATCTGACGCCGAGAGACAACGCTGACGCAGGCAGCGTCTGCTAGCGAGTTTCTTGGTTGAAAAAACTGGCCGCGTATCTGCGTGCTTCGCTGCAAATGTCGTCGAAAGACGATAGTCTTCTTCTCCCGGCCGTACTACGCCGCGTGAGATATGGACGCCATCTGGCAACGCCGTCGGGAAACGTGAGCTTGTACAGAATCCCTGGGCAACTGCCAGGTGGCAGCACCAAATCGTCGGCAGAGGCCTTTTTCGTGCATAGCTTCGCATTTTTAGCGCAGCCTAAGAAACACTAGGGTCTTTAGAATTACATATCTATGTATTTTCTAGTAAAGGAACACCACCTAAGACGTACGTGTTGATGTTGCACCTCAGATATGCGTAATATTTGCTTTTTGATCGACAATGTTCACAAGTATGAATGCAGCTACCAGCTGAAGATGGCTGGGCGTTAGGCCAGTGCTTAAACTTTGGCCGGGTGGCTGAATCGTGTGACAGACAGACGAACCGAAAGACAAACCAAAATTTCTGCGTTCAAGTATCCCAAGAAAGACTACCGTCTTTAAAATAAAAGCAGAAACGTACAAGACAAGAAAAAAATGACAAGTCATAACATTGGAATCATGACACGCGGTGCTTAGGTGGTGTCATGACTCTAATGACACCGGGCGGCCGTTCCGTTAATGAAATATATACGAAAATTGCTATGGCACAACACGACTGCGTGACTATCATAAATGACAGGTCATAACATGCAAATCATGACATGCATGTCATGATTTTCATGTTATATGTCATGACCGGCATGATTTACATGCCATGGTCCTGCCGCTATACTGCCGTTTCGTTAATGGGATGTATACGAAAATTGGTTTGGCACAACATGGCTGCATGACGATCACATATGACAAGTCATAACATGAAAATCATCACATGAATGTCATGAGCGGCATGATCTACATGCCACTCGTTTCGTTATAGGATGTATACCAAAATTGCTGTGGCACAACACGACTGCATGACGAACGTAAATGACAGGTCATGTTAGAATCATGGTATGCGTGTATGAGCGGCATGGTTTACATGCCACAGTCACGGTGCTCTTGCGGCCGTTTCGTTAACTTCATATGTACCAAACTCGGTATAGCGAGACAACAAAGCAAATCCATTTTACGTTCCTGATGCGTGCTTCGCATTTCCTTGATTCCCACTGCAAGGGGGATCTGCCAATTTTTTCAGCAGTCATGTTGTGGCATGCCAATTTTCGTATACGTCCCATTAAGGAAACGTGTGACATGTAAATCATGTCGCTCATGACATGCATATCACGATTTTTATGTTATGATCAGTTTTATGTTCGCCATATGGTCAAATTGTGGCATACCGACTTTCGTATACATCCTGTTAACGAAACGACCAGGAGAGCACAAAATCCTAGGCGGCTAGATAGATAGATAGATAGATAGATAGATAGATAGATAGATAGATAGATAGATAGATAGATACGCTCAAGGTCGCCGAAGTTCGCTAAGAAATGCTTCGCATTTAAAAATTACACCATCTCCTGCTAAAGGGGACCATGAGGTGATGCAAAGCAGCACGGGGGGTGCACACAGCGTTTGCATCGGTTTGACTAAAGTCCGGAAAAAAGATCTAGGGACTTTAGGTTTGACTAGGTGTCGCGTTTGCATCGGTTTGACGCTAGCAGACGCTGCCTGCGTCAGCGTTGTCTCTCGCGGTCGAGGGCGCGTTCTCTTTCTTTGCGAGCTAGTAAAGCGATCGCATTTTCGATGGAGGCGAAAATGCCAGAGACCCGTGTACTGTGCGTTGTCAGTGCACGTTAAAGAACCCCAGGTGGTCTAAATTTCCGGAGCCCTCCACTACGGCCTTTCTCTCCTCTATCTCTGTCACTCCCCTTCCCCCACCCCCACGGACGCTTAGCCGTGCTCCCTACATGGGCTGCAGAAATTAGCGTCCTTTCCTAACCGAACCACAATCATCATCATCATCATCGAAGAAAGCGTTTCCATAGTCAACGCGCGCCGTTCGGAGAGGAGAGGAAGAATGCAGAAAGGAGAGATGAGACAAGGAGAGGATGGGGAGGAGGATGCGCATGCGCAGTGCGGGTGTGAACGCCACACGGCGTTTGGAGGGAGGGACATAGCCCCGACCATAAGCTGCTTCGCGTCTAAAAGGAATAGGTATACAGCAGAATGCATTTACAGGGATATACTCGGCTGCCACCCAAAAAAACGCAGGTTCGATACCGGCCGCGGCTGTCGCATTTTCAATGGAGGCGAAAATGCCAGAGGCCCGTGTACTGTGCGTTGTCAGTGCACGTTAAAGAACCCCAGGTGGTCTAAATTTCTGGAGCCCTCCACTACGGCCTTTCCCTCCTCTCTATCTCTTTCACTCCCTTTCCCCTACCCCCCACGGACGCTTAGCCGTGCTCCTTACGTGGGCTGCAGAAATTAGCGTCCTTTCCTAACCGAACCACAATCATCATCATTTACAGGGATAATGATAGTCTTTCGCGTACAAACGAAAGGAGAACAATGCAAGAAAATTGTACAATGACAGAAATGAACTTATGCTGCAACGGTTTTACACTCACATAATAGAAAAACTTTTATTTGTCCTTTGAATTCATAAAGTGATCAAGGTATACTCGTGAAGTCACACGATTTATTAGCGCGGGTATTTGATGGTGCGAGGGCTGACCTTCCGCAGTTCGTACGTGTTCGCGGTTTTATGGCATACGCTCACTGAGCAGGGGACAACGTCCTTACATTGCGCGTGCCACGGCTAACACTTTATTTTTATGTACGTGCGGAAGGAGTTCGTATATAGGCGTGCCATCATTTTTTTTTTCTTTATTGCTGTACAAACACAAAAATAACACTTATAGCCCGCCAGCGTCTATGAGGCTGGTTGTCTATGCTTGTGAACTTTCAGATGTTTTAAGTTGTCTACTATACGAAGAAGTTCCTCATCACCTTCTAGGTACTTGAGCACTTCAGCGAGTTTCGTGACGTTTTCCACAAAATGAGCATTGACAGATCGTGCATGCAAGCGTTCGCAGACTCCGCTTTGCTAACTCGGCCGATTGCAGACATCTTCTGTGCTCCTGTCCGAGAACGTTTTGCCAAACACGTCAACAGGAAGTGTCCCTCAGGAGGTTACGATTTGATGCAGCAAGGAAAACCCTTTTTGGAGTGACCGTTTACGAGCACTTCTAATAGCCCCGCCACGGTGGTCTAGTGGCTATGGAACTCGGCTGCTGATCCGAAGGTCGCGGGATGGAATCCCGGCCGCGGCGGCTGCATTTCGATGGAGGCGAAATGTTGACGCCCGTCTACTATGCGATGTCAGTGCACGTTAAAGAACCCCAGGTGGTCGAAATTTCCGGAGCCCTCCACTACGGCGTCTCATATAATCAGAACTGGTTTTGGGACGCAAAACCCCACAAATCAATCAATCAAGCACTTCGAATACACTTGTCTGGACCCGTGGTTTTGCCTTTCGGTGCCTCCATCTTTTTTTTTTTTAATTATTATTCTGCAATGCGAACGTTTGTTTCGGAGTGCAGAAGTAGGCTCGTGAAACTGATCGTTTACCGAGCTGGCCAAGCTAGTATTATTTCTTGTGTACGCATATGATTATCCATCAATAGTGGTCTTCTTAAAATGGTTTTGTTATTTTTATTAGTTTTTTCATTTGCAAAATCAGTAATTTTTGTACATTGCAGCAGTTACTTAGATATACTATTTAATTAGTTGTCTCTGTCCGGAAATTAAGCTACTTTTCTCAGTTTTATGCCTCTTTTTAAAAACCCACCAAATTCTTGGCCATTTCCCCGCACTGGGTGTGAGTCACGCTTACGAAGTAAAACAAGGGCAGGAACCTGTCACTACTAGCGCTATCGTTACTAGAACCTATCGCTTCTAGTGCTACTTTTTTTTCTTTTTAGTAAATTCTAATTTCTTTTTCTTTTTTAAAAAGTTCCGAATGAAATTACTTGTCTTCTCACTAATTCTATCCTTTTTATATTTTTGTGTTATAATTAGTTCTGGTTCAAATTTTCTCATTTTCTTGTATTATCCACTATAGTGCGTCCAATCCCTATCGTAGGTATGTGACTCCAGCAACAACGACAACCTCTTTCCGGTGCCGTGATGTGCTATAGCAAGGTTTTTGACCAGGCTATATTTAGTGTGCATCCATAATGAATTACAACTGCACGTTCTACAGACAAGGACGAAGAAAAGCACACCAACACACAATCGCTGATTGAGGTCCTGTGCTAATCGCGCTCGCTCACGTATTTCCAGAACGCTAGTCGACACTGCATATTGTTCCGTCACAGCGAACTCATCACTTACGTGAAAAGAGCAGCCACCAGAACCGTGATGACGAGAAGCAGCGCCACTGTAACGGACATCACTGTAGCCGCAGGCCGCACCGTATAAGGCTGCGTCCAGTCGGTGCGTAGGAGCCAGATATGCTCTGCTGCGCGGAGTCTTGTCCGGAGGGGGCAGCCAGCTGCCGCGTATTTATCTGGTGACGTATGTATATGAGAGACAGGAGGACGACGGTCGTGTTCCAAGCCTGGTATTTTAGCAGCTGTCGGGCTCGTGTTTTACACCAATAACCCCTTAGTGTTTATACCATCAATCCCTAAACAAAGAAAAAAAAAGCAAGGCCTGTTCGCTCTGATCGCCGACGTCAATCGCATTGAAAACCACTTACTGTTTAAAAACAAAACAAAAATTGAGCAAGATGACTGGAGTATAAGCGCAGCCCGCGACCTCTAGTTATCTAACGGTTCTGCCTCGCATTTCCTCATGACGTCACAGCTCTCTGTTGGCGGTGCAAATTTTATGTGGGGCCGTGAGAACTTTGAAGAATTTGAATGTCGACTATAATAGGGTTGTAGATAATTATATTTCGAAGTGATTTCTCTCCAATTGGAGTAGAGTTCCATTCTATTGTGTATTGCACAATACCTCGGGAATATTTCGAAATTTCAATTGCACAGAAACTACCACTAAGATTGTGCAGAAGGGGGACATGTTTTGTCCCAGCAAAAAAGAAAGAAATCTTTAAAGAAAGTACACGTCTCTTAATAATGATTCAGTCCTTTTTTTTTTAATTTTCTGGTGCACTTAGTTATGATTCAATTTTTTTTCATTAACGTATATCATTCACTATAGCGGGGCAGATGTCTTCGTTCGGCGAGGCGAACTTTAGGTGTTCTAAATTAACATTTTAACTTGTTCTCCATTTTTATCTTTTTAGTCCTATTTTAATAAATCCTCAATATTGTTCTTCATATCGCTTTTTTGTTATTTGCTTTCTTTTTTTATTCAATTAACTTCAGTCATCGGTGAACAGCAGAATTTCATCTGCAAACCAAAGGTTGGTGAGATATCCTCTATCAACCTTTATTCCCATCTCGTGCGACGCAATCGTTTGAACATTTCTCATAACCGCACAACCAAAAACACTGGATAGGCTGCATCTATTTGCTTGGAGGCGTAGAACACTTGAATAACCACAGGCACGTCTGCTTCCTTAAAATATTATGAAGTTCTACGAAGATAATTTCAAAACGAATAGGGGAAACACTTTAACCAACTAAGAAAGCAGGCTGTCTTCAGAAATCTCTTAATCTACAAAAAAAAAAAAAAAGAAAATCACAGACGCGAGTTCGACTAAGTAATTGAGAGATCTGCGCTGTACAAAAAACAACATTGTACGGCTCTCATGGACCGCGAAAAGGCATTCGAATCAGAAAGCAATCATGCTGTTTAGTGGCTAAGTTCTACTACGATTGCTAAGACCGCTTAGTTCGCAATTCCGGAAGTGCAGATGTTTTAACTTTAAATTTTTCTTGATAGTTTTGTAACCAGGAACACAGATAAATGCTTTATATAACCACACCTATCATGCTGAATGACGTTCCTTGTGTGACTTTCAAAAGAAAATATACCTGTCAAGAACCTCTGTAGTGTTTCGCCTTCAAGTTCAGACAAATACACACTGCGCGTAGACGTCCACCACAAATAATGTAAATATTGCACGATTAATTTTTTTAAAAGAAACAACGTCCGTACTGGTGTTACCCTTCAGTATCGGAAAAAAATTCCGATGAGACGCTTCTTTACGAACGAAGACAATATGTCAAAAATACAAATTATACCACTAGTTATAACAAAACAAGCTCTGTGGACATGCAGAATAGACACAATAATCTTGTACTTACTTTGCACGTCTCACTTATCTATGAAACGTGCACAATCCTTCACTTTCTTATTACGGCCCACAGAGCTACCACCAGAGGGGGCACTCCAGCGCTTTTGTAATTGCTACCCGCCCCTCTAGAAAAATACCTGACTCGTGATGTTGCGTTATCACGTGCTACTCCACTCGTGACGTTGTACACATGCCGTTTTCACAAACACTAACTTGCAGATCAGCGATGTCTGGCAACGCCCCTTGAACGTTATCTCGGCAATCTTCGAGCCCTGCAGAAACGCAATAACTCGCGACGGGTGCATGGTTTGGCGACATATAGATATGAGCAGTGGTAGTCTCGCTCTTCAGACGCTGCGTTTATGCTAATAGACTAGTTGTGGGTACTCTTACGAGCTCGCGGAGCGTCAAGAAAATGTCCTGACTAGCATCCTTATATGAGGGAGCATGTACAGGGACACTTGCCTCTTCCTCGCCTCTCTGT
This sequence comes from Hyalomma asiaticum, assembly GCA_013339685.2. Classification (NCBI taxonomy): domain Eukaryota; kingdom Metazoa; phylum Arthropoda; class Arachnida; order Ixodida; family Ixodidae; genus Hyalomma; species Hyalomma asiaticum. Next base: position 60,900,295 of record CM023486.1, read on the forward strand.
GGGAGCGCTGTGGAAGAGAGGAGACGGGGGCATTCGGACATAACCCCGCTTCATCTTGTCTAGATTCGCCTTGGCGTAGGAACGTGTGCCTTCTTTACTGAGTTGAGACATCTAGTAGCCGAGTAGAATGAGATCTTAGAGACTGAACGCCCTATAGAGGTTTAATGCGGGCTAATAAGTGTGCTCTCTGTGCTTCATCTTAATCAGTCACTCAGTCAGCCAGTCAGTCAGTCAGTTAATTAGAACAACTTTTTTCCTGATTGAAGTATAGTGAAACTCTATGGCGCGGCTATATGGCAGAAGTAAACGTAGCAACAATGTATTATTTCGCTTTGACCACAACTCGCTCCCGCATTGCCTTCAGTCATTGAATGGATAAATGAAATGGGTATTAATTAATAAATAAGTTAATTATTAATTGCACAATTCTGTACGAATATGCAATTTTTTTTGCTTGCATTCTTTTCTTATTTCCTTGAGTTTTGGTTGACGCTTATTCACTGTTCTAGAACTGACTTTTGCGTCACAACTTTAGTGCTTGAATGTCAAACGGCAGGGACGCATGCTGAACGTCAGCCTTGCATTTTCTTCTGTTTGAACCACGCTGGTCCAAAAAAGTGCACTGAAACGTGCTGTGCGATGTGTGCGACCCCCTCGGAACATAGCGTAATTATTCTTACCAATGAAAAGTCATTTAGGCGCTTGCTGCCGTCGTAATAATTTACGACTTCACGGTTGGTTGCAGTGCGGAAAGTTCGAGGTGGCGTCGCCACCAGCGTTATCATTTCGCGCCCTTTTGTCGCTTATCAAGCTTCTTCTCGTGACAGTTGTGTGTTTTCATTATTGTGAGAGGGTAATTGACTATGGAGAAACAAGTAGTTTTCCATTTTAGTTTTCCTCTGATGCCTGCGTGTCTCGATGAACAGCGGGCTCTAGAAAGTCCGCGTTGAGACGTTTACGCGGGTATAGCTTCTTACCGTTACCCCGTTGCCACACGGAAAAAAAAAACTCCATCGGTGATAACGCTGTATGCGTAAGCAGCTGCACAATCGCGCCAGGCGCAAGCAGACCAAGCGTACGTTACACGGATACGCGTCACGGACCCGTAATATCCGTTCCGCTAGCAGTAGTAGTTGTTGTTATGTGGGGTTTAACGTCCCAAAACCAGCTCTGATTATGAGAGACGCCTTAGTGGAGGTCTCCGGAAATTTCGACCGCCTGGGGTTCCTTAACGTGCACTGACATCGCACAGTACATTGATGGCAAAAGCGATCGCAGACTCCTCCGCTTAAAGGGCGGGGAAGCTCTCGGCTGTAGCCGCATTTAAAATACAGCCGCTCTTGGTCACATACGCTCAAGGATGTTGCTGCGATCATGAAATCAGCCCGTGCCAGTTCTGTCTCATGCGACGCAGTCGGTGCTGACCGCGGTGTAGTTTGTTGACAGTGGAACAGGCGGTTTGCAGCTGTATATAGTTGAAACCAGAATTTCAAGTTCTTTTGTGCGTACACTACAATAATACACGTGTACACAGGAACCTTTACGACTGACCGTACCCTCTTCTTGACTGTGTTCACAGCGTATTGCAAGACCCCGTCAAAATGGTCTTTTCAAAGTTTTCTTAAGTATATGGCTCTGAGAGCACGTGAAGACGTAAGTTAGTGCAAGCTTGCTTATCGACTGCACGTTTAAGATGTGTGAAGCGGCGTTAGCCTTCCGCTAGGAGAAGAAGAGGTGTAATATCCTTGGGGGGGAGGGGGGGGGAAGGAGGGAGGGGAGGGGGACAAGACGTTGAAGGGAAGGAAGAGGCATTAAAGATGGACGCCCGTTCCAGAACAGTGAATTCTGTTGTGTCTAGGAACGCTACAATGTGTCGACGCGCTGTGTGCAGGCTGGTCATTCAGTGACATTAAATGGAACCGGGATTTCTAGTTTATTATTATTATTATTATTATTATTATTATTATTATTATTATTATTATTATTATTATTATTATTATTGGACACTTGCAGAAATGCTAGGTTTAAGGATCTGTCGGAAAGGGCAATTTTGTACGCGAGGTGCATTGTAGTGTCGTCCTCCTCATGTCCGTGTCTCTTAGCCTCAAAAAATGTTCGCGTCCAGTCGATTCACGCATCACCTGCGGGCATAATTTTGTTGCGACAGCCGGGGTATCAGTGAAATTTTCCTACATACTCATTGTGCCCCATAGGTAGCGCATTTTCCGGGCGAACGCTGCCGCTGAAAGTATACGCTTTCATTTGTTGTTGTTTTGGTGTGTGTGTGTTATTTTGTTCCCCAGAAAGAAAAAAAATGGTAGATCCCACGTGCAGTGGGAATCAAGGAAATGCGAAGCACGCATCAGGAACGTAAAATGGATTTGCAATGTTGTCTCGCTATACCGAGTTTGGTACATATGAAGTTAACGAAACGGCAGTATAGCGCCAGGAGCGCGGCATGTAAATCATGCCGCTCATGACACGCATGTCATGATTTTCATCTTATGACCTGTCATTTATGATAATTCATGCAGTCGAGTTGTGCCATAGTAATTTTGGTATACATCCCGTTAACGAAACGCGTGGCATGTAAATCATGCCGCCCATCACATGCATGTCGTGCTTTTCATGTTATAACCTGTCATTTATGTTCGTCATGCAGTCGTGTTGTGGCATACCAGTTTTCGTATGCATCCCATTAACGAAACGGCCAGGAGAGCACAAAGTCGTAGGCGGATAGATAGATAGATAGATAGATAGATAGATAGATAGATAGATAGATAGATAGATAGATAGATAGATAGATAGATAGATAGATAGATAGATAGATAGATAGATACGCTCAATGTCACCGAAGTTCGCTAAGAAATGCTTCGCATTTAAAATAGCGTGGGTAAGCCCGAACCACCGTGAGGTACAACGCGGGCCTAAGCCAATCAAAAATAAATGAATAGGGGAAATGCTTTCCCCACGTTCATTTTAGAGAAAAATAAGATAAAAGATGTTAGGGCTCGGGAATTTAAACGTAATCAAAAGAACGAAATTGGGAAATTTTGAGCGGATTAATGTAAAACTTGGGTCATAAATAAGCATATACATGCCCCAAATGTTAAGGTTGTGTATTAGTGTAAAGTGTCTAGCTAGTGATTGGGATTGTGTTGGGTTAGTGTAAATTAGGTTAATGTTAAGGTAGTAGGTGATGTTAATGTAGCGTATTAGTGTACTCGCGTTAAAGTGGCCTTGTGCCCCTGAAATTTAATGTCCGAGGCAAACGAGGCAGAAGAGTCCGTGTTGACGCGCCTGGTCCTTCGCTGGCGAATATGGCCATTGGTGCCGTCGCTCAGGGATCCTAGACGGCCGACGAAGGCTGCTTGTTGGCTGGAGCCGAGTTGTCTCCTGAGCGGTGACACCTGCATCGCAATTCTAGAAAATGCTTTGATTTATTTTAGGGGCGAAGCTCCTCTTTGTCTAACCTTGTCCTGCGTCAGGCGTCAGGCGTAATTAACCGGCGTGCCGGGAGGCACGCGCTCGCCCTCGGCGCGTGCCTTCCGGCGCGTGCCTCTCTCTCACTCTTCCATCTGCTGTTTTGTGAGAGAGAGAGAGAGAGAGACAGAGAGAGAGAGCGAAAGGCGCGCGTTGACTATGGAAACGCTCTTTCTTAGATGAACGCTCTACCAGCTCGCAAAGAAGGAGAACGCGCCCTCACCCGCGAGAGACAACGTTGGCGCAGGCAGCGTCTCCTAGCGAGTTTCTTGATTGAGAAATACCGACTGCTCGCGTTGGAGAACCGTTCACCGGCCACCCATACATATATATAGGCACTGGATCTTGACTTGCAATGAAGTGCCGGTGGGAGATTTCACTTGTGCATAGTTGAACCATAAGGATTCGTAGCGTGCGCGTTAACTAAATTAATCCGGAACTCGACACGATCTACGATGAACCTCCCGAGCTTCGCCCACTCATCATCATTCACTCCGTGGATATGCTGTAATTTTTTTTGTCAGTAATTCTCCTTTGAGTGTGCCGATGGTAGGCTTGGGCGGCGCGGTGATGACATGAGATATGATGGTGGTGTGAATATTTGGCAATTATGCTTCTGCCATGATCGCAGAGTAATCCCCGCCCTGTCTGGCTCAAAATATCAGTACACATATATGCAAAAGCAACATGAGTGATAATGAGGATAATTACAGGTATAGATGAAGTAGGGTTAAAAGAAAAGTCATACGTATGCGAGAAAGGGAGTGTGTGGAGTTATGATGCATCAGTGTGGCGTTGAGGTGGTGCCACTGTCACAGAAGTTTTCATGATCGATATTATCTGTAAATGATATGCACGTGTTCTCTTGTTCTGTAGAAGTTTAGGGTATTCTTCACGTGCTGTGTTATGGTTGTTATAGTGAAACGGAAATGTGTGAGCAAGTGTCTTGTGAGTGTGCATTCATTGAAGTATAGTGCTGTTCGCCAGTGCAAATTTGTCTACAGGTACATTTGTCACATGCTAAGTTAAAAGGTTTTGAATAGTACTGAAAGTGGCCGTGACCAGTCATTAATTGAGTCAAGGATTTATGGGGGGGGGGGGGGGGGGGAATTTTGGGATTTGGTGTATGCGTGGTATCCAATGAAGTACCGACAACTAAATTTGCCAATCCTTTTGCCAATAAAAATTTAAGATTTTGTAGAGCCGAGTTCGAACCGTGTGAATCGACATTTTAGAATAGCGCACAATGCCCGATCCCGCAGCTGAAGAAGCCGTGGTATCCGCAAGTTAATTTTCCAAGATTCCGACATGCGCGGGTACATGGAATAATTTAACTAGTAACTGAGCCTTTAGAGATGATGCTATGAAGCAAGAGCTTGATCGTCCAAATAATCTCGTGGTTGTCGTGTAAACTTGACAGCTTTTTTTTTTTTTTTGGCAAGCAGTCCATGTAGAAACAGATCGTCACTTTTTGTTTGCTGTGCTGGCTGAAAATATAAGCGCTTCATTAAATGCTGCAAATTATGTTGCGTACAAACTAGTGGCATTTTGAATGCGCAATTCTTTAATTGCCACTACCATCCATGGAGTCCCCGGTTAATGCAACGTAAGCTGTCCCGGCTGAATGTAGTGTATAAGAGCCATCAACCCATCAGTGTAAACATGAAGCGCCGATGTTTTAGACAGCTCATGTGCGGAACACGCCGACAGCCTGATGCATGGGAACTTGTATTTATTACTAAGATGAAATAACCATGGATTGCGGGGATATAGAATTAGCTGGGGATGGAACGTTTGAGCACCATAATGAGTGATGTTGCACAATGTGAACAATGAAAATTCTGCGTTTAACCGATCTAGTTGCAAATGTAAAGGTGGTGCTTTTGCCTAATACCTGTAATAATGACGTTCTCATGTTCTAGAAGGCTCCCGTTATGGAAACAAGAATAGTTATTTGTACTGATAGCACTCGGGATGTAAGGGATAGGAATAGAAATTGTGGCCACAATACCGGCGAAGGGTATGCGACTACAGCCAGTAGTACCTGACGATATAGCTTGATGATTAAGATGCTGCTTAATGAGTGGTGGGATTTTAGGAACGTGAGCAGCCGCGATGTGGAAAACTCATTTTTTTAATTTAACATAAGTACATGTGTACGCAAATTTAGAGCCTAATCGAAAACTACGCCTAATATCTTAAAGGTCTGCTTTTGTTTCAGATAAACGCCGTCCATGCGTATGGATGGACGGCGTTTAAATGTGCCGATGTGCCCATTGTTGAAAAACATAGAAAAAGGACTTTTCTGTACTAACGGTAACTTTTTGATGACGAGCCCAATTTAACACTTAGGTCAACACAGCTTCCGCTTTGGCTTGTAATCTTAGTCTAGTTGTGTCAGTAAGGGGTATAATGGTGTCCTCCTCATAATCTTGAATGTACGAATCGTGGGGCGTGGAGAGATTCAATAAATTATACATTTTAATATTACAGAGCAGTGGACTTACAGGAGAAACCTGAGGACTTCAGACGATTCCGCGGACGCGTCCCCGGCATTTGAGTGAAACGTGACTGTTCTATGCATAAGGAATGGTTGCAAGAGGAGATACAAATTCCTGGGACATCTGTGCTTACGGAGAAAATGCAGTACTGCGGTAGGGCGCACACTATCAAAGGCACCGACGAAATCCAATGAAATTAATACTGCAGGAAGCTTTAGCGATTTATTGTGAGCTAGCCGATTTTCGAAGCGTAAATAGCGCCAATGCTGTGCTTTTGCCATGCGTGAAACCAAATTGGTTGGAATGAAGCAGAATATTTGAATGCAAAAAATAATACAAACGTGACTTCAACAGTCTTTCTAATGCCTTCCCGAAAATGAAGTTCATAACTGTTGGCCGGCACGATTTTGCAGGATTGATAGGGCGCCCCGATTTTAAAACGAATGTGATTTTTCCGGAACGCCAGGCAAGCGGGAAGTAACCACGACTTGGAGCTGCATTGAAAATGAAGGTAAAGAACAGAGGACGATACCTGAACAACTTTTTAATGAAGGGTGGAGTCAGGTTGTCGGAGCCGGGTTCTGAACGAGCATTGCCAGTGTTAATTGCGTATGCAATTTCATGTTCTGAGAATGGTAGATGTAGTGTTTGCTATGGGTATGAAGTGTAGGTTATTTGGCGTATATTTCTATGATGGGTAGGTCACAGGATGGGTCGTCAGATGCCACTAGCGTGTTGAGTATAGGACAGGTGCGGATTCTAGAACCTAGTTCGTTTTTGTTCCATTTGGTAGGAGCAATGGCGGTGAGAACGCTTCTTGATCGTATTTTTGGAAAGCAATTTTAAAAGCGTCCCCATAAGTACACGTAGTGGCCGATGTGTATACACTTTTGCCAAACGCGTTTTTCGGATTCCTGATGCTGTCTTTGTAGAGAGAAAACGTGTTGACGTAAATATTTCTGAACACTTTTCGTATAGGGACGGATCTGACGTTCTCTGAAATCGCCTTCGAAGGGCTCTAACGCGTTTCCTTTCCATTGTAACATCAGGTGTCCACCAACCACTACCATTTTTGTTGCAGGGTTTTATGCGGCCGAAATATTTTTTCTCTAATGCACTGTAAACTATATAAAATTTTTGAATAATAAGATCTAGTGCGCGCGGTGATGTAATGTGAAAGCCGATCACATCTGACGAAACCATGGGTCGTCTTAATTGATTAAAGTACGGGCTCTGCCAAATGATCTTAACTTTCTTGTGTTCGTTAAAGGGATTTCTGAAAAGGAAAACTATATAACCGTGCTCAGATAAGGTTGACATATGGAGGACTTTCCAATGAAAACCATTCTGCAGTAAGCCCGGAGACACTATTGTCAAATCTATCCAAGACTCAGCGTACGGAGTCGCGAAGGCTGGAGGCTAATCTGGCTGGTTTAAAATTGTCGGATTATTATTGACAGTTATAAGCTGTACAACTTGAGAGTCTCGGATATTTCCCGAAACAGGTTCCCACATAACATGTTTTGAGTTAAAATCTCCAGCAATTATAACTTTAGTAGAAGTTGCTAGGGAAACAATGCACTGCAGCTTATCCAAAATTGGGTCAGTGTTTCTCTCTCTCTCTCTCTCTCTCTCTCTCTCTGTGTGTGTGTGTGTGTGTGTGTGTGTGTGCGTGTGTGTGTGTGTGTGTGCGTGTGTGTGTGTGTGTGACGTAAGACGGCACCTGCATTACACTCTTCGCACGGATACATACCCGCGACATTGACACGGACAAGCAAGCAACGTTCACGTAGCTGCTCTTAGCTAAATGAACTTCCCATCGCGTTTTTAATTACTTTCGCTAAGCTCTTGTTTCATACTACCGGGTCCTTCGTTAGGCCATGGGACTGGCAGTGGAAGAAAAACGTTTAAAACCAAATGTTTCTGTGCATGCGTGCGCCGCATGTACTTCGTGTATTTCACGATGAATCCCGTTCCTCCCACTCTTTAATTAATGCATACGTGACATGCGACTTCAGATGCTTGACAAAGGCCAGTCGCATCAATTAATGAACTCATTGAACAGGTTGCACTTTCGTTGTGTGCGATAGTTGAAACACTCACGTTATCCTCGTACTCTGCGACCTGCGTCAGTTCCGCGGGATAGGAACGTACATGCAGCATCAAAGCTGTGGGTAGATACGTGCGCAAGAAAGCGGTATACAGACCCGATGCGACGAAACACAAAAGTATTCGGATGAGAAAAACACGCGTAGCGAATATTTAACCGCATTCCATCGTGCGCTACTAAAATGACGGCGGACATGAACATGCTCGTATAGACTGTCACTGCGGAAAAATTTCGCTAGCGAAGCTCTTTCAAAACAACCTGGGTCGACGACATTGCATGGGGGGAGGGAAAAATCCGCTGGTGGGGGTAAACAATGAACTGCTCTCGTGTATTATGCTACGGCGAAGTCAATTTGTCTCGTGGATTGTGGAGTCCGTGCACCATCGTCTCGTTTCTTTAGTCCGCTCGAATGATTTATGGTACCCTTCCTGAGGGAACAACTGGTCGAAAAGAAGTCATCATGGAGCGTGCGAGGACAGTACAGTTTATGAAATAAGGTTAAAAGAGCAAAGTGACGTCGACGTCAGTGGTTTCAACTCGGCCCGTTGTTTTAATGCTGTTACACTCGTGAAGCGGAAGTAATCAGGACAGATGAAGCGAACAGCACGGTTTTGCAAGTATTCAATGTTGTTGATGGTATACGCTTGATCAGGATCCCACATGGCAGAAGCATATTCAATCTTTGGGTGGATGAGTGTTATGTAAGCGAGCTTTTTTAAATGGGATGATGCATGCTTAGGGTTACGCTTGAGAAGACCGAATGCTCGGTTAGCTGACGCTGAAACAGTGTTGATATGGTATTGTCAAGTTAAATCAGACTGAAGATGAACACCAAGGCATTTTTGTAGGTTGATGTAAGTCAAGGCTAGCATGTAAGCAGGTTGTAGAAAGTCGAGTGGAATGTTTAGTGAATGACATTAGCTTAGTTTTAGACGCATTTAGAGACACTAGCCATCAGAAGCACCAAGTTGACAATTCATCATGGTCAGTTTGGAGGGAAAGGCGTTCAGCATCGTTAGCAATTTCCCTATATATAACACAATCATCTGCGAATAATCGAATTCTAGAGGGAACACATTTTGGCAGACCAATAATAAAAATTAAGAAAAGTAGGGGACCAAGCGCGCTGCCGTGAGGGATTTATTTATTTATTTATTTATTTATTTATTTATTTATTTATTTTGAATAGCTCAAAGGCCCCAGCTGGGGTATTACATGAGGGGTGGGTATTAATTACAAAAGAAGTGACTCGAGGGCAATCTTGAATTGATGAGGGTCGGAGTGGTGCACGGTAGATGCAGGCAGACGGTTTCAGTCCCGTGCGGTTGCCACAAAAAAGGAGCGAAGATGGCCGGTGGTTTGTGCTGGCGGAGGGTATAATGCTCTTGCATGGTTTGTCTTCTTCCAGAGGTTACGGGAACAGAAGACAATTTAGAGCCATTATCACAGGTGTATTGTTGTCTATTGGAAGGAAACTCTTTAAACCAGGCAACAACGTTAGGATTATTGAGGTGTGTTAATTTGATTGGAAACCTGTGACGAAGAACGCGATCAAAATCCTTATAGTAATCGAGAAACATTTCGTTCACTTGAAGGCCTTTATCAACTGCGGAAAATAAATCGTGAGTAAATCCGGCGAGTTGAATATCACATGAATAACCCTTGCGAAAACCGTGCTGATATTTAAAAATGATATCATGCTCTTCTAGGTAACTTATTACATGATTATGTATGACGTGCTCGAGAAGTTTACATATGATTACTTGTTAATGAGATAGGGCGATAGATAAGTGGAACAGAGCAGTCACCTGATTTGAAAATAGGGACTACTTTATCTATTCGCCAATGGTGAGGAACAATACCAGATGACAATGACTGTGAGAACAAGGCTGATAACACGTGAGAAAGGTTTGGAGAAGCATTTCTAAGTGTACATATATATACTGAAGCCGAGGTGATCAGGGCTGGTAGTAGTGTTTGAGGTTATTCAATAGGGCATAAATGCCGGATCCACTGATGATAATTTCTGGCATAGAAATGTTAGACATTGAGTGTAGTGTGGGTGGAGAAGTAACGTCTTCATTGCTGAAAACCGATGAAAAGGCATCGTTTAGCAGTCCTGAACATTCAGTTTCAGTGATTGGTTCTCCGGCAATAGTAGTTCTATGCCACTTCTATGTCAGGATGAAAACTTGGATTGATGACTCGCCAGAATTTATGACAATTATTGGTTGACATAATAATTCCAAAGCAGTGAAGCTATAGTTTCACTCGCTCCCTGGCCTCTTCAATGTTGGGCAAGACCACGGAATACCCTTGGGTGTGCCTTTAGAAGGACAAGCTGGATAACATTTGCTCATGTTGTTAAGTGGTGGCTGGTGCTGTCATATATATTGGTTAAAGGGACTGACAACCGATTTTTAAGGACCCTTCTTTTTATGGCGCAATGGAAAGGTCGCCCTCTGTACTGTTTTCACCTGCAGCAGTTACTTCCAAAAGCGCGTGGATATTGCGCACGCGGAATTTTTCGATCTGAGAAGCCTCTAAAAAAGGCAGAGTGCGCGCTCTAGCAACGTTGAAAAGTGATCGCGATGCCGATAATCCGCCTCGCTTCCAGACATCGTTCCGCTTTCGTAGGAGTGAGCGTAGCTGTGATTAGCCACCTACACTTTGACCTGTTCAACTATTTTTCGAAAAAAAAAAAGACAGCGCGGCGAGCTAGCATTGTTTGCCAGGCCGATCTTGTATTTTTAAGGCGTTCTTTCGCATGTCCGAGCCTACTTCATGAATGGCCGGACTCCGACGCTGCTACTCTGGCCATAGCCGAGCCAAGCCAGGCCAGCTAGATTTGAAACCACGCTTTCGCACGTGACGGCAGAAGCGTGCAGTAGCAACGTGCGCTACAAACGAACGGTTATCTGCACATTGTAAGTGACAAAAAGCTTATAATATCAAAAGTTTCATGCGGTCCGATACTAATAAACAGATAAAATATTGCTTAAATTTGTAGAAGGTCACGTGACCGCACTCTAACTCTAGTTCTTATGTTTGCCGCTTGAGTTACCAAACGTCAGTTTTCGCGACTTTGCATGATGAAATAAAAACATAAACCCGTGTTTATTGATGAAAAGTGGCGTCGTTTGAGCCAATGCAAGAAACAATCTTTCCGCCAGTGGGGTCATCTCAATTCAAGTTTTGGGTGGTTGTCTGTCCCTTTAATTGATGGCCCCAGTGTTGGCTATATAGTAGATACAACTTAACAAAACAGCAGTTGGCAAGAAGGGCAGAAGGCCCGCTCGAGTAGGTGTTACTCCGCCTGCCAATCAAAGAAGCAGACAATTATTGCCGTGCGACATTTTCAAAACAGCGCAGTGTTTGGTGCCTTTGCGGCGTCTTCTGATCTTGAGTATTTTCATCTGTAGAATGAATGAGTTGTGCAAAAGATAAAAACCGCAGGGTTTATCCCGATCCTCCTCACTCCATGACGAGACGCGAGGCAGCCCTGGTGAGGCGTGCCCAAACTCACTCTTTGACGACACGTCACATTGAGCACTACATACAAGACAAGGACGTGTCTCCTGCCTGCGTGGCATGCGGTGGATTCCCGGATAACGCGCACGTTCTGTGGAATTGTCCGAATGGTCGTGCAGCCATGGGCGAGAGCCTCAACCACATACCTACCAACCTAAGACCTGTGACCCTGGAGGAGTGGCTGGAGGACTCCTCGCCAGACATCATGAAGGCACTACTCAGACATTTGAAACTTCTAGGCCTGTCTGAGGGCTAGGCCTTTTTTTTTTTTGTATTAGTGGGCCCGGACGGGGGTTGGTTTTTCTTTTTTTTTTAAATAAAGTTGTTCTCTCTCTCTAGATCAAAATGCATGAACTCTGCATGAGCGTTTCCTTTTTCCAAAGGCCGCTATACAGTTCGCCTCCGAGCCTTTTTTTTTTTTTCGCGTGAGACTTCTCTGCCAAAGGAGTTTAGAAACCTGGGTAGAGTGTACCACGGCCACCTGGATCGGAACGCGCGGCGGTGTTGCTCCGGCCGTCCCATTCGGACGGAGGAGACGTAATTGCACAAAGGGGCGTGGCCTCTCCTTTCGCCGCACCGCGGCGCTCGCCTACTACCCCTCCATTCCTTTGCTATCTATGCGGGAAGGTTTGCGGCGCGTTGATGATATCGCTGTATAGTAACCGTGGGTTAGCATAGCACGTCCCCCACCCTCACGAAAACGCATATAAAGGAATGGATGGCGGCTATCGCTATATTCTTTATTTGTGTGTGTGTGCGCGCCAGTCCCTGTCGTGATGATGGTGCCCGAAGCGAACACACCCGTGAGCCAGTATTCAAGAATATTGTTTTGGTGTTCTTAAGTGCAGCATATCAGTAAAAAATATGTGAGGGAAATAATTTCTGGGGTTTTACGTCCCAAAACCACGATTTGATTATGAGGGATGCCGTAGTGGAGGGCTCCGGAAATTTCGACCACCTGGGGTTCTTTAACGTGCACCTAAATCTAGGCACACGGGCCTCGACATTTCGCCTCCATCGAAATGCAGCTGCCGCGGCCGGGATGCGATCCCGCGACCCTCGGATCAGCAGCCGAGTACCATAACCACTAGACCACCGTGGCGTGGCTGCGAGGGAAAGAACGACATTTATTTAAAACTTTTTTTTTTCTGAGTGCTTCCAGAATATTTTGCAAGCATTTGTTCAGTGCAGAGTACAGCGCACTCGACTTGTAACCGCTGACATTTTAGGGGCGAAGCTCCTTATGGCGTGGGTCGTTCGTCCCTTGTAGTCGTAACCACCTCGTTCTAGGATTGCGCTCGATAGCTCGCGCGCCGGGAGGCTCGCGCTCGCCCTCGGCGCGTTCCTCCCGGCGCGCGAGCTCTCTCACTCTTCCATCTGCTGTCTTGTGTGAGAGAGACAGAAAGAGAGAGAGAGAGAGAGCGAAAGACTGTCCGTTTCTAACGATGATGATGGGTTTGTGCTAGCGCGTTACGGCGCGTGTAAGAAGCTGGTGTAAGACGCTGTGGCCTCTCTGCCTTATACTCTTTCAGCAGTCATGTGATGGCGTCGGCAAACGCGGTGCGCGTTCCGGCCTGTGTAAGGGGCTGCGTAAGACGCTGTGGCCTCTCCCCCATTACTAGCGTCCCCTTAAACGCGAGATCCCAGCGTTCGAATAGAGTGTTTCTCACGTCTTTACATGATGATCGACTGGGCGAATTACACGGAAGATTAACGGTTTACTGGTGATTCACTCCGGAGCTTCGCCCACTCATCATCATTCACCCCGTGGATATGCTGTGAATTTTTTTCTTCAAGCTTTCATTTTCCTTTTGAAGTCTTCGCATGACATTTTTTCTGAAGAGCTGCACTCGCAAGCGGTTTATTTCCGGCACGTCGGAAAGCCGACGTGGGACAATTTCGTCTGTAGTTTGAGTTGCGCGTTCTGTTGAATTCACTGGGCGCCTATTCTCAATATTTTGGGGGATAGCCTGTATGTCACTAGAAGTTTCAGACTCCAGCAAGGTTTCAGAACTCGTGGGATGGCAGATGACAGATGTTGAAACCAGCTGGTGGCTTCCTTCACGGCCACTTGTTGGTGCGCAATCTTCGACACTGTCACTGTTCACTGTGCGAAGGACGATCCTTCGTTGTAGGAACTGAACACGGCGGTTGTTCCCGTTCCAACTTTCGTCGCTTCTGTGGTATTTGCGGCTGCATATAGATGGGGTAACCAGGAAAGACACTGGGAACAACAGTCCGCTTCAGACGGCGTCTCTTGGGTGAATCAGAAGAGTAGTCATCGCCGAAAAAATGTAATGAGCAGACGACGCTACTTGCGGACTTGTCGTTTGGAACGAAATCTTTCCTGGATATGGCTTTAAGCCATTTTTGCTGGATAGCCTCATCTGCAGGAAACTCGTGGAAGCTTACACCAAGCTTTTTTTTTTTGGTGCTCGACTTGCAGTATGGCACGCAGCAATACGGCATGTTTCTGAAAAACACGGTAAATTACCCACGGAATCTCAACGCATTTCAACGCGCCGCGCCAAATGAAGTCGCCTAAGCACGCTGCTTGGCTCTGCCTCTATCGTAATATGCTACAGAGAACTACACTCACTGTGTAAAGATCGATTAAGAACGCATAACAGCGTACCTTTATTCCAGTCACCACGTGCACGATGTCCAATGCGCATTTCTCCAAGCACGTGTGCGGCTGTCTACGGCGCGGCCAGCGCGGCATCGTCCGCAAGGGGGTGGGAGAAGACCGCCGCGTCGCGGGACGCGGCGGAACTACCTCAATTACATTTTTTCAAAGGCGCGCGCGCCGAATGAGACGGCCGGAGCAACACCGCCGCGCGTTCCGATCCAGGTGGCCGTGAGTGTACTTTTCTAGTACGCTCTAACCTGGGTGGTGGCGCGCGTGCCGCTCGCGCCGGGTTTTGCCATTGCAAGCGTTTCATGTCAGCTCAATATAGGGAACTGGCCTTTTGATGATGATGATTGTGGTTCGGTTAGGAAAGGCCGCTAATTTCAGCAGCCCATGTAGAGATACAGTGCCTAGAAATATACTGGCTTTTCTAGGCACTACAGTAGAGAGCACGGCTAAGCGTTCGTAGGGGTGGGGGAAAGGGAGTGAAAGAGATAGAGAGAAGAGAAAGGCCGTAGTGGTGAGCTCCGGAAATTTAGACCACCTGGTGTTCTTAACGTGCACTGATAACGCACAGTACACGGGCCTCTGGCCTTTTCGCCTCCATCAGAAATGCGACCGCCGCGGCCGGGTTTCATGTTCCCCTCGGATAACCGAATGAAAGCATGCAAATTTATGCACTTATCCTTTATTTTTGCCACTCTCGCTTTATTACGCTTACATGGAAAGTTCGAATTATAGAGGAATTATTGCAGCCTCGCGGAGGAAGTGTCTGGTGCGGTAGTTTGTGGGCGGCAGGCTTTAGTTGTATACGACTGTTGTGTTGACTAGTGTTGGCTAACGCAGAGAGTCCGCTGTCATAGCAATGCTGCCGTCATTCAGTCTGAATGAAATCGTGGTATCGCACATGCGTTGACAACCTTATACTTGTCTGCCTGAATTTCTAGGGCGAAGTTTGGGCTGCGCGGTTAGGCACGGTAAATTGAGGCAGTTCAAAGCCACTCTCCAACGCCGGTAGAAGTTGCGCAGATTGGCGTGTAAGTTATTAATATTATAAGTGCCTGCCGCCCCTCCCAGGAAAAAAAAAGAAAAAGAAAAATACACGCTTTACATTTTTGCGGGTGTGGGTTCCACGCACCCCCATTCGAGAACCACTGGTTTAAGACCCGTAAGCTTTTTATTTCGATAACAATTATATGGACGGTCTCGACGGGTTTTGCCGTCGTCGTCATGTCACGTATAAAGTACAAGTTTATACCCCCCACCCCGCGCATCGTATGTTCTACCCGCGGCTAAAAGAACGCGAGTGGGGACAACGAACACTGCTGAAGCAGAGATTAAGCGACCCCGGCCCATCTCCGCCGCTCGGAGGGCGCATGCGACAACATCGCCCCCATCGGGACGCCTGCCGTCGAAGCGGAAGGAAACGCCCCGCCCGTCTGTAACGAGCATGAAAAGATGCGAAGGGGGTGGGGGGGGGGTTGTCGCTCGATCAGCAGCTGTGGACTTCGCGCGGTCGCCATCGCTGGCGCTATCTCGATAGCCATCAGCGGCTCCGCGCATCCTGCAGCATTCAACGTGAACGCTGCAGGATGCGCGGAGCAGCGATTCGCCGGCGTTTCCTTTGCGTTTATGTTCATCTGCTCTTTTCCCACTGACGTTCGAGAATGAGAGAGAGGTACTGTGCTATCACTGTCACGTAGCAGTGCCCTGAGAGCAAGAGTAGTGGGTCGAAGGTCAGCGCGGGTCCGCGGCTTCCTTCTGCGCAACCCGACACCTTTCTTCCCTTCTTTCTTTCTCTAGTTTTCTTTCTTTCTGTATATTTTCCTACGCGTAATAATTACCATGTGGCATGTTAGTTGGGCAAGACCATTTCCCTTCTGGGAAATCCAAGACTTCTTTCTATTTACTTTTAGGGGCGAAGCTCCTTAGGGTGTGGGTCGTTCCCTCTTCTGTAGTAGCACAGTCTCTCAATAAATGGTATTGAGGGACTATGGTAGTAGTACGTATGTAGCCACCTCGCGCGCCGGGAGGCTCGCGCTCGCCCTCGGCGCGTGCCTCCCGGCGCGCGAGCTCTCTCACTCTTCCATCGGCTGTCTTGTGAGAGAGAGAGAGAGAGAGAGCGAAAGACGTAGCGTGCGCGTTAACTAAATTAATCCGGAACTCGGCACGATCTACGATGAACCTCCGGAGCTTCGCCCACTCATCATCATTCACTCCGTGGATATGCTGTGGATCTTTTTTCTTCTTTTTCCTTCCTTCATGTATTCTTTCTTTCTTCCTTTTTATATTACCTTTCGCAAATCGCTATCATTCAGCAGTGTGGGCAATGGATAAAGGGTCAGAACGTTTCCATTCTCCGTGACGCCCACCTACATGAGACGATAAAGCAGGCCCTTAAAGTGCTCCGCACTAAGCTGAAACTGCGCATCGCGGTGACGCATCTTCTGTAAGACAGAAAGAAGCCACTATACGACTAGTGCACATGCGGCATTGAAGGAATGTGAACGCCCCCATGCGTCATGTAACATGTTGAGCGTTTTGGACGCCCAAACGGTGCCGAATAGTAAACAGTGCTGCGACGCCGTCCAGGGTCGCAATAAGTCGACCGCATTCCTGTGCGGTAGCGGGCCCGGGCTGCCGCGGCGTCCGTCACGCAGCGGAAAACGCAAGCTTACGAACGCGGATGAATGAATATACGTACACCACTAAACATGGCTAAAAATTACAGCATATCCACGGAGTGAATGATGATGAGTGGGCGAAGCTCGGGATGTGCATCGTAGATAGTTCCGGATTAATTTAGTTAACGCGCACGCTACGAATCCTCATGGTTCAACTATGCATAAGTGAACAACTCTCCCACCGGCACTTCATTGCAAGTCAAGATCCAGTGCCTATATATATATATATATATATATATATATATATATATATATATATATATGGGTTGCCGGTGAACGCCTGCCTGCGCCAACGTTGTCTCTCCGAGTGAGGGCGCGTTCTCCTTCTTTGCGAGCTGGTACAGCGTTCCTCTAAGAAAGAGCGTTTCCATAGCCAACGCGCGCCTTTCGCTCTCTCTCTGTCTCTCTCTCTCTCACAAGACAGCAGAGGCACGCGCCGGGAGAGAGAGAGAGAGGCACGCGCCGAGGGCGAGCGCGTGCCGGGAGGCACGCGGGTTACGCCTGACGATTGACGCGTGACAAGGTTAGACTAAGAGGAGCTTCGCCCCTAAAATGAACCATATATTAGTGCAATAAAATATTCACCAAGCGTAGTTAATCACATAATGAGTTCAAAATAGGCGAAAATAATTCGAAAACAGAAACACAAGGGAAACGCAGGCCAGTCACACCGCCGAGGTCCACACAGCTCTCACTTCAGTGGAACTGGCATAGATTTTGACAGCGAAGCTGTTTAGGCTTTTTATTCTTTCGTCGGTATCACACATATAACCTTGAAATGACCTTTCCTAGCAACCAAGCGACGCTATATCTCCGAGCATAACCTTGTATAGGACATCATGTTGCGTCACGTAGTATGACGTCACAACGACACGTAGGCGGAAGAAGATGATGATGATGAAATCGCAGAAATGGTGTTAGTGATGAAGTTGAAGAAGAAAAAGATGATGATGACGTTGAAAACGCGGGCCAGCCCATCAGCTTCCCTGGCCTTGCGTCACTCGTGTAAGCTGCGCTAACCTTTCTTTCTGCCCCTGACAAGGCACCGTGCAGCATAGAATGGCTTTCATCCGCCATGGTGGTATTATGGTGCTGTCACAAAATAGTATGCCTACTTGATGATGATAATTATGGTTCGGTTAGGAAAGGACGCTAACTTCTGTAGCCCATGTAGGGAGCACCGGTAAGCGTCCGTGGGGCAGGGGAAAGGGAGTGAAAGACATAGAAAGGTGAGAAAAGCCGTCTTGCAGGTGTCCGGAAATTTAGACCACCTGATTGATTGATTGATTGATTGTGGTTTGGTTAGGAGAGGACGCTAATTTCTGCAGCCCATGTAGGGAGCACGGCTAAGCGTCCGTGGGGGTGGGGGAAAGGGAGTGAAAGAGATAGAGGAGAGAAAGGCCGTAGTGGAGGGCTCCGGAAATTTAGACCACCTGGGGTTCTTTAACGTGCACTGACAACGCACAGTACACGGGCCTCTGGCATTTTCGCCTCCATCGAAAATGCGACCGCCGCGGCCGGGATTGAACCCGCGTATTTTGGGTGGCAGCCGAGCACCGTAACCACTACACCGCGGCGGACCGCCTGCGGAAGAGGCGCCCGAGGTCACGCAGCAGCTGGCCCAAGTCGAGACGGAGAGCTTTTAGAGCGTGACAGAAATGTGTAGCACACGGCAGTGAGTCATCCTATCGAGACGTGAGAGCGCGCGAGCCTAGATGGAGTAAGGAGGCGGAGAGTGCGTACCTACGCTCGTCGCGACATCTGAGGGAGAAAGAGGTGCCACCCAAGAGGCGAGTGAGTGAGTGACAACTTTATTCATCAAGGGTTTAGGGGTAAGGGGGGTTCAGGCTACGTATGCTGCCAGGCCGTGCTTTTCAACTATGTCTTCAGCTCGTGCCAGGATCCGTGTCTGGACATCTCGGTCTGCGCTGAAGGGCCTCCCATTGCTCCTCGGTGTAGGGTGGCGAGACGAGGTCGGTGGGCGGGAGATCCTCCGGGCAAGCCCAGAGGATGTGGTTGAGCGAGGCGACGCCTCCACATAGGCAGCAGCGTGAATCGATGACGCCTGGGTGGATGTAAGAGTACACAAGAGGGCACGGAAAGGTACGGGTCTGCAGTCGGCGCCAGGCGATCTGGGACCTCTTGGGAAGACTGTCGTGAGGTGGTGGGTAGGCGTACCGTTCAAGGCGATAGTGCTGGGCGATGTCATGGTAGGTGACCAGGGACTCCGGCACTAGGGCATCCGACTCCGAGGAGCCCACCGCTCGGTTGACGAATCCTCGAGCGTGTTGGTGGGCCGACTCGTTGCCGGGGTGACCAGAGTGGGCGGGGACCCAGACCAACTCAATGTGGCGCTGTTCGTCCCGCAGCAAGAGCGGGCGAAGAAGCCGCAGGGTGATAGGCGAGACAAGGCCTCGGGCAAAGTTCGAAATGGCAGACTTAGAATCACTGAGTACTACACTAGCTTCGGTAGATATGGCAGCCAAGGCAATGGCCGCCTCCTCCGCCTCGACGGCGTAGGTTGTGCGCACGGTACCGGCTACGACTGTTGACTTCGCGGGCACCGGCGAGGAGGGCGAGGCACAGACGACGGCAAAGGCGTCGCCGGGCGAGGTGTAACGAGCCGCGTCCACGCAAACGACGGCTGGGTGGTTGGCGTACTTGTTTCGAAGCATGGCCACGCGGGCTTGACGGCGGGCGTCATGGTGGCCCGCGAGCATGTTCTTGGGTAGTGACTTGATGTAGAAGACCGCCCGAAGGGCGTGCGGTAGTGAGACCAGGTCCGGCGGATGAGAGGAGGTATCATGGCCGATGGAAGAGAGGATCCAGCGACCAGTCCGCGAACGACAAAGGCGTTGCACTTGAGCGGTACGGCGAGCTTCAACCAACTCGTCGATGGTATTGTGTACCCCCAGGCGGAGGAGGCGTTCCGTTGACGCGCTAGGGGGAAGACCGAGGGCAGTCTTGTATGCGCGACGGATGAGCACGTCGATCTTGTAGCGTTCGGATTTAAGAAGTTGAGTGTAAGGCAGGCCGTAGGTGAGGCGGGAAATGACGAAGGCGTCAATTAGGCGGAGCAGATCGCGTTCGCGCATACCCTCGCGCCGTGCTCGAACACGAGCTAGCATGCGCGCAGTCTGCTGAACCGAAAGCGAGAGCTGGTCGATGGTGTGAGTGTTGCGACTGTTGGATTGTAAGGTCAACCCCAGCACACGGAGATGCGAGACAACTGGAACGGGGGTGGAGTTGACGTGAACCATGATGGTGGGATGAGGTGTCTTGAGGCGGCGCCGGTCGGGGGGCCGAATGAGAAGGAGGGCTGATTTGGCCGCTGAGCAGGTGAGGCCAGCCGCGTGCACATGGTCCATGACAACGTCGGTGGCGCGTTGCAAAGTGTGCTCAATATGCCCGCCGGAGCCTGACGTGACCCAAAAGGTCATGTCGTCCGCATACAGGGTGTGCTTTAGGCCAGGGATGCGGTCGAGCTTTCCGGGAAGCGAGCGGAGGGCGAGGTTAAAAAGGAGATCTTCCGTCTACCACGTACGCTCTCGGCTCTCGCGGTACACCGCAAGGCGCAGTCTTGTCGCCCAAGAAGATACCGGTTTTTTGAAGGAGGTTCTCTCGGTTTTACGCGTGCTGAGATCACATGGCCCGCGCTGAAACATCGAGAAAGATTGCAGAAGGCAATATAAGAAGTCGACCACGGACCGTGAGCAGCAGTCATGGTCGTGTGCGACGGAAGACGTGATACAACGGTGATCTGCGAGCCTACCGACGAGCCCGGCCTGCAAGCTTCATGTTGAGCAGGCGCTTCAAGTGACTTCGATGAATATGACTCTTGTGTTTTATTCTTTGTTGTAGTGCATGAGCTTGTACGTTTGTGGTTGCTTTCGTGTAATGTTGTAACCCATCTGTATTTGTATATTGAAGATCCGTGTTAAAGCACGTTTTGTGTAACTGCGTGATTGATGATAATATATTCGTTTTGTTTGGTCACCCTGGGCACTGACTCGGCCTTTGAACCACTGCTGGCGTTTTGCTAGTGCGCCGAAGGAGACCAAAACCTAATCGTTCAAGCCTTTGTGGGATCTTTTTCTGGGAACTGACACGTCGGTTCTTAGAATTATTTCCGGCGATTGCGTGCCGTGTCTCACAGCTCGGGATCGGTGACACGTGCTTGCAAGTGCGGATTCAGAGGACGCGGGTTCAAACCCGGCTGCGGCGGTCGCATTTTCGATGGAGTCGAAAATGCTAGAGGGCCGTGTACTTTGCGTTGTCAGTGCGCGTTGAAGAACTCCGGGTGGTCAAAATTTCCGGAGCCCTCCACTACGGCCTTTCTCTCTCTTTCAGTACCTTTCCCTCTGCCCCGGCCTACGAACGCTGGGCCGTGCGTCCGGCATGGGCGGCAGGAAATAGCGTCCTTTCCTTAGCAGAACCACAGTAATTATCAGTCGCTTTCGCTTCAAAATGATGAAGCAAAAAATGCTGCGGGAGCGTCATTGTCACAGTCTCTTTCTTTCTTTCTGGATTGAAGGCTGTCCCACACCACGAAATCAAGACCGGACGCAGTCGCCGACCAATGCATGTTTACAGCTTCCGAGCATAGCGTTTGCATAGTACGTATCTGTCAAATTAACTGGCCGGCGTCAACGACCGCTGCAGAGAACATGTCATTCGATGATAGAGATGAGGTCAACTACAACGGCATTGCTCCCAGCTCGGCTGAAATGTTGCTTAATCAGTGGATGACACTAACGCGCTATGGGAACCAGCGCACGCCTGGCATGTGTACAAGCCTTCCTGGGTCATCAAACATTGCACACTTACAGCTGTCCGAATTGCTACATTTGATTGACAAACAATCGTTTTATTTTTGTCTCTCTCTCTCTCTTGCGTTGAATACGGCAGACTTGTTTTCGCGCTTTTCCGGCATCTCTGTCATAAATACTGGCGGACAATCAAATTTGGCTGACAGTACCTTGTGGTTTATTCTTTCCGTCTATTCTGTCTTGTGCTATGATATTTTGTATGAATCATATGCAGGCAACTTGTCACGGGACACAGCACATTTTGTCCCTTAATTAATTAGAAAGTTCGAATTGTTGCGGCGTGCGTATATTCAAATGTTCCGAACTTTCGCCGAATAATTACATTTTCGATATTCGTATTGGGGTGCTATAAAATGAGCTGTCCGAAAAATTTTTAATATTCCAGGTGATTCTAATGTGCCGAGAGCCCTAATAGGCGAGCCATACATGTTGCCTAAAAATGATTATCTTCTGCATTCGAGCAAGGTGCACAGACCGAGAATACCTATGCAGGTACGCATAGGTAGTGCGCGCTGTGACTGCGGCCGCGATGCTGTAGTGGTTATGGTTCTCGGCTGCAAAAAATAAATAAATAAATAAATAAATAAATAGATAAATAAAAATAAAAATCACAGCATATCCACGAGGTGAATGATGATGAGTGGGCGAAGCTCCGGAGGTTCATTGGTAAAAACCGTGAATCTTCCGTGAATCTTGCCCAGTACATCATCAAAGACGTGACAAACATTGTGTGTCGCCATCTAGCGCTCTCCTATCACAGTTGAGCACGCAGCGAGCGCCTCCGCGCCATCTATTGATCAATTCACGTACTAGCTAAGCAGCACCGCAGCGCTCGGACGGACAGACAGACAGACGGACGGACTCCCATACTACGCGTTCCCATACATCTGAATGAAGCGAGCACCGCAGCGCCATCACGACATCTAGTGAGCACTTCATAAAACTACAGGTGGCTACATACTATGTACGGAGGAGGAAACAACCCACGCCCTGAGGAGCTTCTCCCCTAAAAAAAAAAAAGCACGGGTTCGATCTCGGTCGCGGCGGTCTCATTTTCTACGGAAGCGAAAATGCCAGAGGCCCGTGTACTGTGCGTTGTCAGTGCACGTTAAAGAACCCCAGGTGGCCAAAATATCCGGAGCCCTCCACTACGGCCTTTCTCTCCTCTCTGTCTCTTTCAGTCCCTTTCTCCTACCCCCACGGACGCTTAGCCGTGCTCCCAACATGGGCTGCAGAAATTAGCGCCCTTTCCTAAACCGAACCACAATCAATCATCACCAACGACGAGCACACCAGTATGCACGACTTGTCGTCACTATCACGTTAAAGGAAAACTCCAGCGATTTTTCGATGTCCAGTGATCTCTATGAAATTCTCAGTATATATGTTCTTAAAGATTTGGTATTCCAAACCATGCGGTTGCAAGCCACTTAATGTTCTGGAAATAAAATTTTGAATTCATTTGGGCGCATATGCCTTTGAATGCTGGCGACCCTGTGTTTTTGACGTCATTACCAAAATCGCTGCATACACGATAAAGTGGGCTGTCAAAAGGAAGGCGTGATGATACTCCAGCGCTCATATCGTCGCTGCCAAGTTCAGAAACCGCTGGCATAACTCCATACATCGTCGGATGTGACTCCGCCACTTTCTTTTTCGGGCATTAGCTCTATACTTGTGGCGGCGGAGAGGATGTGACATATTCGCATACACTATACGAAGTGTCTACACGTCTCGGTTTGAACTCATCGTTCATTTTGTTTTTTAACATTTTTGGCGAGCTTCTACGCGCATTGAACTATCAACCAGGACTATCAGTACCAATGGAAAACAGCGATATCAGAACGTGGTGACGCTCATCTCATAGGAAAATTATCGTTGAAAGTCCGTAAAACGTCCACTGACATCTCATTGTGTGGTCAACAAAATTTTAGTTGAAATACCGCTGCCGAATTGTTGACAGTTATTGAAATGGTCACCATGATGTAACCATCGAGATTCTGTTTGCAAGCTATTGTACTGACTTTACATGTAATCTCCGTGAATTCACTATTGTTTTTCAATTTGATGCAGTTAAAATGAAGATGAGTAGTTCATTAAAATCCTTACACCCTTCAAGTAGCAAGGAGCACTCTTAAAATGGAGTGCTCCTTTTACCCTTATGCACAGAAGTGAGGTTGTGCCATTTGTATAGAGAAGGGTAACCTCCTATAAGTAAGGTAGAAATACACATTATACAGTAAGTGCCCCTTTTACGGGTCACCAAGCGGATAGGAATTGGTTCAGACGTGGTACTAAGCAAAAGAAATACTAAAGGATGGTGGTGGAAGTCATAGCGCTGAGTGTGGCTCAGCAAAGTTGACTCTGCTGAAGCTGAGCACATCACCACGAAGTTACAACGTAAAATCTTTGGAAAGCCCTCAATGGAAAAGATGCGGAATTTGGAACAGCAGAAAATTCATCAGGGTCTATTATTACAGGCTGAATGGGCTTAATAAACTGGATGAGTCAGTTAGACCTCAACAACTCAGCAGTAGAAATTCAGCATCCAATTTCACAAGGTATATGTAACAATGATAGTGTACTGCGTGCTTTCGACAGGAAATGAGACCTGGCATTTGCAGCCGCATCCTTGTGCAGAATGTCTCCGGAGTACATTGGAACGGTTGACCGCGATGAACAACTGATACATTCCTTCATGATAGCCTTTAGTGTTTGTTATCGCTTGATTAACACCGATATTTTACCAATAAAGTTCCAATGCGACAAGCTAGTCCAGCTATGGTAGAATACAACCTATAAAAAAAGAGCAGGTGGCAACAAGGGCAGACGGGCCGCACGCGTGGGTGTTACTCCTCAAGCCAATCACAGAAGCAAACGAAATTGTCGTCTTGCGACTTTTCAAAATGGCGAGGTATTTATGTCTTCGGTACCTGCGGAGGAGCATCTGCTGTTGAGTCCTTTTGCTCGAGAAGCGTGGACAAAAACATGCAGAGTCTCAGCGTTTCAATTTGCAAAAGGCCACGGGTACAGTTCATTTCGCTTCCGAGCCTGCTTTACGCATGAAACTTCACTGAACTGTTTTGAAAAAAATATTACACCATCTCCCGCTAAAGGACACCATGAGGCGATGTGAAGCAGCACGAAGGGTGCACACCACATTTGCATCGGTTTGACACTAGCAGACGCTGCCTGCTTCAGCGTTATCTCCGTGGGAGGGGCTTCACTGAAGACCTTTATTTATTTATTTATTTATAATACCTCAAAGGCCCCTATAGGAAGGGGTTTTACATGAGGGGTGGGTATATCTACAAAAGCAACTCTTCTATGATTTGTTTGAAGATGGCTATGTCAGATTGAAGCACTGCCTTAGTGGGAAGGTCATTCCAGTCCCTTGACGTCTGGTTGAAGAATGAGGAGGCGTGGGAGACAGTGTGAGCTTGGGGGGGGGGGGTGTATATGGTCTTTTCGTGGTTGGTCCAGCTTGAGTGGTGATGTGCGGGAACAATGAGGTCGGCTTGGGGTGACTTGTGAAAGAACTTGTGAAAGAGAGAAAGGCGGGCGACTCGACGGCGTGATACAAGGCTGGGAAGGTTGGCTTGGGATTTGAGTTTTGATGAGCTAGAGTTGTAGGAGTAGCCCGAAAAAATGAAACGTACGGCACGGCTCTGTACTGATTCAAGCAAGGTAATGTGATTATGTTGGTATGGGTCCCACAGCGCACATGCATATTCGAGTTTTGGCCTGACTAAGGAGCAGTAGGTTAGAAGTTTGACTGAGGGGGGTGCTAATCGGATATTACGTCGCAGGAAGCCAAGAATGCGATTAGCAGGATTTGTTATGCTGGTTATGTGGGTGTGCCATGATAGATCAGAAGTGAGATTAATTCCTAAATACTTGTAGGTGTTAACAGCCGATATTGAAGAGCCACATATTATATAATCGCGAGCAGCGTATGACATCTTTCGATGAAAAGTGAGAAGGGCGGTTTTTGATGTGTTTAATGACATGAGCCACTTGTGGCACCAAGCTTCAATTTGACTGAGGTCGGAGTGTAGGGATAAAACATCGTTACTATTGTTAATAGGGCGGTATAGTATGCAGTCTTCGGTAAACAGTCGAATCCCGGAAGAAGTGTTAGTTAGAACAAGTGTTAGAGCAGGGGCCCTGAGGAACCCCGGATGTAACGGGTGCGAGGGAAGAGGAGTGTTCGTTAACATGGACAAATTGCTGACGGTTACACAGAAAATCACGTATCCATTGAAAAACAAGATAATGAAGGTTTAGGCGAGACAGTTTTAGGAATAGGCGGTTATGGGGTACTTTATCGAAAGCTTTTTCGAAGTCTAGAAATAGCGCGTCAACGGGGGTGTTAGTATCAAGGCTAGAACTAATGTCGTCGATAAAGAGAGCCAGTTGGGTGTCACAGGAAAGGCCCTTCTGGAAGCCATGCTGACTGGGATGAAAGAAATTAACAGAGGTAAGAAACTTCGCAATATGTGAATGAAGAATGTACTCCATTAATTTTGAACATACACTCGTTAGTGAGATGGGACGATAGTTTCTCGGTGACGCCGGGTTACCTTTTTTTGGGCACTGGGATGACCTTTCCCACCTCCCAATCCTGTGGGAGGGTACTAGTGGAAAGTGACTGCTGAAATATGCAAGAGAGAATGACACTGGTGATTTGCTTTGTACTCTTTAGTATTTTGGTGTTGATGCCGTCTATCCCAGCTGATGATGTCACCTTTAGGTTGTCGATTAAGGCAGCGATACCAGCAGCCTCAAAGGTGATTTCCTGCATTACCGGATATTTGATCGGGGACAAGTAGGGCAATTCACTATCAGGCTCTTTCGACTATAGTGTGTTTCCTATAGTAGTAATATATTTCACGTTGACGGTTAATTGGTGTATTTTCCTAAAGTAATTGTGTGTTACACAAATATTCCTGAAGGCACGCTTGTGTTTCACGTTCAATTCCTAGTCGAATAACTTTACATTTGCACACCCATATCGAATACATATCAAATATCAAACACTAGTCGAAAACTATTCGTCACACAGGCCTATTTTATTCACAATTTGTGTTGCAGAAATGCAGATTATTTCTAGCATTTAATGCTCCGAAACTACAATATGATTATCTGAGACGCCGTACTGGAGGGCTCCGGAAATTTCTACGACCTGTGGTTCTTTCACTTTCTGTTTACAATGTCCATTAGTTTGCTTTTACCTGGTGAAATGCATGCACAATGTCGCATAACTTAAACATGGTGGAAGCTGTTGAAAATGAGCAATTCTGCCACGGCACGCACGAAGAAATCAAACCCTCTGGTTGCATTGCGATGGACGATCTGTTCCAGCCCACCCTACAGATGAAAAAGCTATCAACCCTTGTGTCTAGTGTTAGTGGTGGTGGCAGTAGCACAGGAGAGGGGGAATGGGGGAGACCATGTTTCAGATGACTTAAGATGCAGGGGTCTTGCACTGCAGTCTTAGGGTGATGCGAATACGTAGTAGTGCAATTTACACTGCCTTTATGCAAAGTAAGATTGCAATTTTTGGCCTCTTTCAGAAAATAACTGTGCATCGATGTAGCACGCATTTGGATAGTAATTCAGCCATTTTTGCCAGTCACGTGAAATCCAAATTAAGGAGCTGTTATTGTAGGACTCTTTCA
Source organism: Hyalomma asiaticum (assembly GCA_013339685.2). Lineage (NCBI taxonomy): Eukaryota > Metazoa > Arthropoda > Arachnida > Ixodida > Ixodidae > Hyalomma > Hyalomma asiaticum. Next base: position 60,927,743 of record CM023486.1, read on the forward strand.
TTTCTTGAATGCAGCAAATTTCTCAAAATTAGACATATAACTGTACATCAACTCTATTATATGCAGTTAAGCCTCGAAATAACGAACTCTGTAAAATTAGAACTTCATTATATAGAAACTTCGTTAAACCTAAATTCAGGCTTCTATGCAAAGTACAGCAGCGCCGAAAGATTGCTTTCTGCAAGGGAATTCCGCAAGAGTGCCCATAACATTTACACAATGTTTCTGTTGCAGCCGATATGTGGCAGCAACGACATGATAACGCGCCGTCTAAGTTCCCATCACAGCGGCCATACGTCACATGCGCAGCGCATTCGGATAATAAGTGATAAGCAAAGCTATCGCGCCCATCCTGCCGCGTGGCCTTGCTAGCAAAAGTTCGGTCGCTCCCTAGATCGAGAGGGCGCCACAATGTTATCATGTTCACCAAACCGCTAGCTATTAGAACAATGAACACGCGACGTCAAAATCTGTAGCACGACACAAAACCAAAGAAAGCTTCGGTCAGGAACTGCATGAACGCAAGGCTTATGGTGGCCGTGTTCTCAGTTTCGCAACATTGCCCGGGTATGTATGAAAAATTTAGCAAGACGTAGTACGGCGTTGCGAATTTCAGTCGCCACTAGGCACTGGTTCAAAACCTATCGTAAGTCGCCGTTATCACAGAACACAGCTTTGTAATTCTATAGAGTTGGCAGCTGTGCGGCGGGTAACCGGCGAGTGAAGAAAAAAAAATTGTGGTAAAAGCGCTCGTCATAGTTTCGACTAATTTCGCTGAGAACGTGTGCTGTTCTTCAGAAGTCTAAAAATAGCCTCGTTGTTAAGGGTCGTGAAAATCGAGCTGTGCAATGTCCAAAATAAGCAGCGACAATTTTTTTTTTTTGTAATTTCTCGCTAATCGTGATCACTTGCATGTTACAAGCCTGGTCGGAGACACCCATGCGATCGCGATCCCTTGCAAGATAAGTGAGAGCCCGGTATATTTACTAGAGCTTGTACAGCTACATGTGCTTGTCGTTTGACACTCGGTGATAACAAAACACCAAATCAGCCGCCGACGCGCACGACGCCTGTGACACGAATTACAGAATCACGCCCCTTGCAAAGTTCCCAAGGCGCGCAATATGGTGCCTGGAACGTAAGCGTTCAGAATCCCCCTCGCCCACTAACCAGATCCTCCGCGTCGACGGGCGTGGTGCTCAATTTGATAAACGCGTCCAAAAAAGCCGCGTGCAGCTCCCGATTTTACCGCTGGCACCTGCAAAAGTTTCAAATTGTTGGCTTGGCCTTGCTCTGCGCCAGCAGTGAAACTTCGTTACACCGAAATCGCGAATAAACATGCTTTGTTATAAGGAGGTAAAAAAAAGTACACTTCGTTCTATCTTCGTTATAATGAAGTTCGTTATATCAAAATTTAACTGCATCTACGTGTAGAAATTACAACGAGGACCTTTGTAAATACGAAAGGTTTCTAAAACATTTTATTGAGGCTGTTTTACAATGCATGCTCACACCGTGACAGTCTTGAAGCTAAGTGCTAGAACTTTATAATGGTGACTGATGATACTGGAAGGAACACTATGGAACCCACGCATCATATCTCACTATCATGTGCGAGAAGGAAGCTATCTACAATGCGACTGCAAACTTTGCCACCCCTGATCTGCTCGTTTTTATTAACCTATAAAGAGGACTCTCGTTAATTCAAACTTGAGGGGACCTTAGAATGTTGAATTATCAAATGCAAGCAGAAGTATGGCTTGGCACAGCATACCAAGGAAAGCAGAGATGGCTAGTTATGACTTGTACTGTTGCCAAATCACTGTTTTCTGTTTCTTTTTTCTGCTAGCTGTTTTCAATGCTTTGACAAGTGCTGGTTAAGTGATTGGCTTCACTTCTGACTGTTTAAAAAATATATATCAGCATGAATGTTCAGCTAGAAGGAATGAAATCAGCCAATAATTCTGGTAAATATATAAGCAAAAGGTATGAATTAACTGAGTGGTGCGGTTCTAAATAAGCAGCTTTTAAGTTTGTTGAAGACATAGGAAGCGAACCAAAAATTTGAAATTTGTTTGAGTTAACCAAGAGTTCGATTTATCGAGAGTCTACTGTATTTTCCAATGGCTCATACAGAAATTTCTATGCTCAAATAACGGAAGTGGTGTGTGAAGATTTGTTTCAAAGAAATAATTTTGAGCAGCAAATTGACCTTACTTGTGTGATGCACGAGGAATTAACACCACGATCGCCTCGAAGTCTTAGGAGCAACATCACAACTTCCCTGAAGGACCATCCTTACCTCTGCATTGCTAGATTAAGATCTTGCCCTTTGAAAAATAGCTTATACTGGATATAAAGCTATGAAGGAGCGATTCAAGTGTTTTTATTAGCAGCACCGACCTAATGACTTACGGACACACTGTAGTAACCACAGGGTGAACTACATCTTAGTATATGAACATGGACTTCTGTTTCACTAAAACAAGCAAATAGTTGCAAGCATTACACTACCCACATGGCCGTAAATGTTCACTCCTGCATTCTTTTTATTTTAAACAATGACTAGGAGGCCTGGCCTCACTCACAAAATTAGACTCACACTGGGCTGTTTAACCAACACAACTTCAGTATTGTAGCCATAGAAAGACACAAAGTACACATTCTGTACCTGTTTAAAAAATACATACTTGGTGTCTTTAAATAAAGCAATGCAGAATGAGTTGTGACCATAACTTCTGTATGGCCCACCATGTGGTGCATAGTCTGCACTTACCGAAATCACCCCGAATCGAATTATTACAGTCGGTACAGAAAGAGAAGTTCAGAGGAAGATGAAGAATTGTAGTGATGATAAAGTCGTTAAAACAGGAAATGTCACTGAAGCTACTGTTTCTGCTTGTCGAAATATTGGCTCTATTGGCATTTCCTGTTCAACAACTTTTTCATCACATTCAGCACAATAGCCACATTAGTCCACTGTCATGTCCAGGTGAACAGCTATCAGCGCATGCACCCTAACAGCACCATCACTTCCACCGATGACTTCTCTTCAGCTGGCCTCAATGCTGCTGCGTTCTTTGTCCTGGCCCAAGTAGAAGAACTCGCCGTCCTCGGGCAATGCTCCCGAGGCACGCAGTATGTCGGCCTTAGTGCGGAAGTACTGGCGGAACCACTCGATGTGCTCGCGCTTGCGCTGGGCGGAAATGTGTGGATTTTTGGACAAGCCCACCAGGACCAGCTCCATGAAGTGGCGGACGGGACCCCGTTCCGGAAAGTCTGTGATTTGATCCTCCAGGAAGACATGCTCTGCAAAGCTTACTTGTGCCTCCTCGTCCAGACCTGTATTATTAATGGGATAGCGTATCGTTAGGCCTGTGTTCCCATCTATATTTTGTCTATTTATTCACAGCCAAAACTGAATACACCAAACTAAAGACAGAAAAAAAAAAAAAGAAATAACGTGGATCTCATACAATGCAGTGTGCAAGGTCCTCCAAACACACTCAGTTTCTTTATAACCACAATGTTCCATGAAGTATAAAACACTGAAGAACCCAAATGGTGCTACATGTAAAACTTTTTGCATGATACTGCAGTGTGCAAGATTTGCAAGTTTTTCTTTTACCTTGTGCTTCGCTGGGCAGTGTGACATCTTTCCTGCCAAAGTGCATTAGCATGTGCTAGTTCAGGCAATTTTAGCCCATTAAGCAGCTCAGCAGGACAGAGGTAGGCACCAACAGTGCTTGTGGTGTCTGCAACTCTGCGTCTTCTCTTCATGTCGTATTTCTATTGCACTGGAAACACAGGGTCAAGATCAAGCAACCTTGTGCAACATGCACGTAGAGGTATAAGCCATGGCATTGCATCCTTTTGACAGAGTGCTATGATGGAAGGTGGTCCCCAAATTCCGAAAGATGGGACAGAGAAATAATTGATTGACAGAACTTTACATGCAAAAACGTGCCATGATTATGAAGCACGCACCACAGTGGCTCTGGAGCAGTTTTGACTGCCTGAGGTTCTTTAATGTGCACCTAAATCTAAGTACAGTTGAACTGCTTTATAAGACGCACTGATATAAGAGACAACGTTTGCTCAGACTGTTGTCTGCCCTATCTCTTCCATTTGTTAGACCTCTTTTGTAAGAGACACGCTCCTTAGGACAACTGCTTACAAAGGACCAAATATAACTAAATTTTGGTCTACAGTCTTTCTTGTAGCATATACCTCGACACTAAATGCAGCACTGTTGGCTGCTAACTGCAGTTAACTTATTGAGGAAGCAAGGGAAATGATAACCAAGTAATGTGAAAAGGTTGTGGTGTATATATAAAAAAACCCACCTGTTTCAAGTCACACAGTCCACAAAACAAATGTCCTAAGATCAAGGCGAATGGTATATAATAAACTCTTTGCAACATCCTGTAGCCTTCTTTTGTGGTCGCTTTAGTTGTAGTGTGCCCACATCGAAAGAAGGGTAGATCAGAAAATGAAAAAATAGCACTCTGCTTATAAGAGACCACTCATGTAAAGGACACTAAGTGCTCCCTAAGGCATGTCTCTTATAAACAGTTCAACTGTATAGGGGTGTTTTCCGCATTTTACTCCCATTGAAACGCAGCCGCTGTGGCTGGGAGTCGATCCTATGGCCTCGAGCTTTGCAGGCCAACACCTAGCCACTAAGCTACCATGGTGGGTTATTAACAGAGAATAGTACTGCATGCGTTCCATGTTCTTGTGCTATGCTCTATGTGTCGGCGAATCAATCAAAGTGCAAGGCTAAGTCCCACAAAAGCTAGTCATGAAGGTGGCCGCTCAACATGCTCTTGTACACAGGAAAAGGCCAGAAATCGTGCCAGCATTGACCTATTTCATTGTCGATGGGAAACTTCCACAGCTTGCCCTGCTCGGTCCACAGGATCATCTCTTCGTAAGCATTCTTGGGTGGCGGTGTGACCAACAGCTGCAGCTCACGCTGCTGCAGTCTCTCCCACGTCTTCAGTTGTGGCACATCTGCGTGTGTATGCAAGGTGAATGACAGCACGAACTAGACAGGTGCATGCTCTTCCTGTTCACACTGCAGCAGGTATTTCGCTCTTTGCTGTCTAGTACTATGAGAGCCTCACAGCTACTGAAATGCACCTAACGACTTCATCGATGCGACACTAAAGATCAATCAGGTTGTTTTCTTCGAGAACTACATTGTTGCTAATTTTACCGTCATAAGCACATCAGTACAAAAGAAAACTGGAAAAAAATTACTTCAGAACCCTATCTGCAATGTACCATAAGCAAAATCCAAGAACTTTTGTTCAGGACGGGGAGAGGGGAAGCACTCCCAATTAAGCATTAGGGGCTGGTTAGGTGACTGTTGCATGGTGTCCTTTTAGACTAGGTATTCAACAGTGGATAACAGTTTCAAGAAGGGGCAAGTGCCCAGTGTTCCGCTCCTTGGTTTACACCTCTGTTTGGCAGTACATCAGTGTTATGCCCAGTATTTCAGACTATTTTCACATATTGCGGCCACTACAGTTCACTAAGTTTTCCTGTAACTTGCCACGGCAAGTGTCTGAACCCCTTGGCACACAGGGTAAACACGACCGAGCGATAAAGAATTATACATGGCCCGCTTAAACACCACAAAAATCTTGCATCATGGTAAGCTAATGTGGGAACTTGAGTTCGTGACAGCTAACATGTTTTCAAGATTCCTTTACATTAACCTTAAAAGTAACTAAATAATAATGAAACACTGATGCAAACAGCCACCACACGGGCTCACATGGCACTGATGCATAAGAAAGCAATTTAACTGTCACAAATTCGAAATATAACAGGCAACACTAATCATTTCTTTAGAACACACATGAATGTGCAAGGGCACTTGACATTATCCTGAAGGCTAACGTACCTGTGTTTTCTTCAATGTCGTTCGAGAAAATGCCCAGCCGTCTGTCAACGTCAAGTTCTAGTTTCTCTTCGATGCTGCGTGGCATTGAAAGAAAAAGAAAAAGACAGCAACTTTCATGAAGACAGGACACACTTGCTGCTGTTTAGCAGCAGGCATTACCTAGAGATTAACCAAATTATAACAACAGGCTCAACATTAATAGCATGCTTTAGTACTTCGTCAGCATGTATAAGTTTTTCTTGAAGTCGGTTCTATGAGTGCAGTAAACAATACTAAGTGACCATGAGCATGCCATACGAAGGCTGGCCAGGATTCCTGAGGAGTGCTATGTGTGCAGACATTCCTTAAAGTGGTTCTATAATACCCCTGACACACGGGCACGCTAAAGTACTTTAGGTAAGGGGACATCTGCCGGAAAGGCATTCATGCCCAGTGACACACGACAAAGGAGTATCTCCTTCCCGCCAAAGTTCCTTTCCAGAAAGGTAGATCGGTGATCTACTTGTCGAGCGTAAAGGCGTCCTCTCGCTGACAGCGTACACGACCCATAAACGAGAGAGAACTTTTCACAAAATTACAACACCCCGCAAGTATTTTCTTGCCTTGCGTATAAGCTTTAACTTTTTAGCCGTAATGATATTTGTTGGACCGCAAAGATTTATTGTTACCGCACTCTCGAACGCTCACATCGCCGCCATGCGGGATTCCGGCAGTCATGATCTTTTTCGTCGTGGCGTGAAACGAACAATCAACATTATTAGCCATCAGCAATAAATGCTATCTTTTTACTATCCACAATCGTTAAAGGTAACTAAATACAGAACTTTTTGAAAATGTTCACTATCTTGCTGCTTTAACAAGGAGCACCATCTTTTGCGGCGTTCGTCTTAGGAACAACCTAAAGAAGTTCACACGCTGCCGTGTGTCATCGGCGCAACTACTTTCTGCAGAGGGTCCTTTAGAGTAGAAAAAGGTGTTCACTACAAAGGACTTTACTTTCGCCTGTCTGTCAAGGGTGTAACACTCTTTGAACGTAACTCAGAAAATGGTGCCGATCGGTCGTGGAGGCTCTTTTGAACACGTGAGCCAAATATTATTGCACTGCGTACACAAGGAGGTTTGCAATTTGGTTGCGAAGACAGCTGGAAAGCACCCGCTCTCCTTTCAACAAATGATGTTTCTGGGGCCATCGACTAAGCCGCTTGAGGCAGAAACAACACTGACTGACTTCATGATTGCGGTAAGATCATCTACTTTGCTCTATTTGTTTTGATGTTCACAAATAAAGAAAATGTGCGCATCTCTCTTAAAGAGCAATGAAAAATGTCAAGTGGAGTAATCGGAGCCTCATGTGACGTCATTTGTAGAAAGAGAGCAAGCTTTCCAGCTGTGTTTGAAAATAATTTGCCAATTTCCTGGTGCATGCAGTGCAATAAATAAGGCTCATGTCCTCAGAGGGGCGTCTCATGACTGACTGGCACCATTTTCTGACTTTGTTCAAAAAGTGTTTCAAGGCCCCTTTAATACTGCAATGGCTAGCAAGTTCACACAAAGCAAGTGCGGAACATCATGAGCAAAGTACGGAGGGCTCCAGCTGACATCAGTATGCTCCTGCATGGCTTTCATGTGCACTTTAAGATGCTGATGGGAGAAAAATAGAATGTGACAAGTGATACTCTCAACTAAAGTTTATTTGGTGTGAACATGTTCAGCGACTGCATGGACTGCTTCCTAATAGGTCATCTTTCAATTTGCTTGATGAAGCTAAGTATGGCACAGTGTATGATTTTCTTTTTCTCACTCCAGTAATATTTTGAGTTTGTCAAACTAATTATCTCAAGAACTTGTGAAAGACCAGAATTGTGTAAGGGCCACACCCCCAACTTGACAACTTGCAATATTAGTAAAAAAAAAAAAAAAATCCCACCATGAGAAGAAACTGAGAAAACAAATTCTAACCGGTGTATCTAAAGTATGTAATGACATATTCTAACCTCAGACACTAAGTACTAACTGTTGCTACCTTTAAAACAGCAGCAATCACTGACTTATGGACGACAATAAAATGAATTAATTGACGAACGTGCATGTGATCTAAGCACAAGCAGCAGATGCAATGAAAGCATGGATGAGTGACAGATTGCATGGTGCGCTTGAGTGCATGAATATACATTCATTGTAAAAAGGATAGCATCTGCTTCTGTGGTTGTGGGAAATCACATAGGATTATAGTGATTCCGTACTCAAAGTCGAAAAAGGTTTGATCAAGCAATGTGGTCTTGTGTAAGGGCTGCACCTTGACAAAAGTGCTCAAAGGATAAACAAAACAAGAACAAAAGTCAGCTGTTACAGAACTTCATACAGTACACAGTCCAGGATGACACCATTTTCTTTGGCTTCAATTATCAGTGTGAGTTACTGTAGGGCTGCGGCTCACCGTTGTTGCTTGTCTGCAGCTTGTCGCCGGGCGGCAACTTTCGAGTCCCTGTTGACCTGCTCCGTCAGTGCATCAATGGTGCCTGGTAAGAACTCGCTCTGCACTGCACCGAGGTCGCGGTCTCTGCGGCTGCGGTCTCCACGCACAAACGCACCACCCTCCTGCCTCCCCGGTTGCTTGGCTTTCTTGCGCTCGATCTTCATGCCGACAAACAGGTCGCTGCATGGAACAAGGTATGGCGAAGTGGTGAGCATAGCACTTAGCACTAGCAAGGTGTTGATTTATTAGTGTCCCATTGCATACTATGCGTGTATGCCACAGAACATTCCGGTCAATAGCAATGACTGGTTTCAGCTGCAAGTGTATTAAAAGTTATCACTGAAAGGGATCGCCTTATAGGTATTTCACGAGTAATGCCCTAACATGCAGTGAACAAGTGACCAAACATAGCATACGTCATTAAAGCTGACATGAAGTGCAGGTCGGATTGTTAACTACACAGGCTGCATTTTGAACAGGTAAAAATGAAAAAAAAAAAAAAGAAACATATGCACAATAGAGATCAAGAAGTAAAAATTAATTTACAGGTCCCTACTGCATTATGTCGCATCATTACCGATTGATTGATTTGTGGGGTTTAACGTCCCAAAACCAGCTGTGATTATGAGAGATGCCGTAGTGGAGGTCTCCGGAAATTTTGACCGCCTGGGGTTCTTTAACTTGCACTGACATCGCACAGCACACGGGCCTCAACATTTTGCTTCCATCGAAATGCAGCCGCCACGGCCGGGATTCGATCCCGCAACCTCCGCGTCAGCAGCTGAATGCCATAAGCACTAGACCACCGTGGCGGGGTGCCTCATCATTACTAGATATTGTAGTTTTGACATGTGAAACACCAAAATTGCTTCAGGCCGCCTTACTTCTGAAAAACTATGGCCTCTGTGGAGGCCTGACATGCCACATTGCTGTGGCATGCTACTGCTCAGCAGTCTGAGTGAACCCTTGAACAGTTTACTAAGTATTAAATTACATATCTGCTCAATACAGTCGGATCCCTTTGTAAGAGGTGCTGATGTAGGAGACAACTAGGCATAGAGACATCATTCGCTCGCATGGTTGGCTGGCCCATCTTTCCTTTTAGTTAGACTTCTTTTGTAACAGACACACTCCTGAGGATAAGTGGGTATAAAGGACAAAATATGCTTAACATTGGTCGACAGTCTGACTTGTAGCAGATATTTTAACACTAAATGCAGCACTCAAGGCAGCTAACTGCAGTTAATTCGCTGTGCAAACAAACAGCAATGATAATAGCCAAGTGACATGGGAAAACATGCACTGTATTCTCAGTGACACAGTCCACCAAGCAAATCACCTAACTTTACAGCAAGTGGTACCCTTTGCAACAGGCTGTAACATTCTTTCATAGTCGGTTGAGATGTAGCGTACCCATATCGAAACACGGGTGATCAGAAAATGAAAACATGGCACCTTGCTTATGAGTGAGAGTGAGAGAATAAAACTTCATTCACAATTCCTAAATCTCAGGTCGGTGGGGTTCTTCGTCCAGTTGTCCACTAGCTATAGAGACCTCTCATACGAGGTACAGAAACAGCTCCCTTGTGCGTCTTTTTTTTTTAAGGCGTTGAACTGTATTTCAAATCTTTCAAAAGTAATGAAAGGAAGAGAAGAGAAAATAAGCCTAAGATATTCTGTCCATATTCCCTCATCCCTTAGAAACTGCAAGGTGCATCCAAAAGTGTCACATCAACAGTGAACCATGGCTACCAGTTCACATCTTATTGCACGGACGACGCCATGCCCACCTCAGAGTGGCAATGTTGCTCTCCTTGTCTGGAGCGACGTGCTCGTTTCCCTCCCTCTCTAGCGCATGTAGACGTAGCCGTGCCAGCAGCTCCGACTCGGTCTGCTCCTTCTGCTCTTCGCTGCTGCCCAGGCTGGCAGCCACATCTCTTGCAGCTTGCACTACTGCCTTTCCCAGCCCTTTGGTCCTGCATATGAAGGCAACATGTCACACTAAAGGCACTTCAACGCCTAAGCATTACAAATCATGTCTCTAAACATGTGTGAGTTGCTGATGGCAATGATGATGATCTTTGCTGATTGCCCTTTTGAAATGGAACAGTGAACAGTGACACTTTCCCGCCGCCATGAAAGGTTCATGCGGAAAAGTCAGGCCTGCTTCAGGCCCACTTCACTCTCAACAGCTTTCAAAAGAAATTCGCTTGTTCAATACATAAGTCACATACATAAGTGGAAGACTAGAAAGCCGCATAGTGTCTTCACTGTGATGGTCATGATTCAACTTTGCTGAGGCCATCAATAACGTCAGATGCACTGTGTTGTGGCCTGGCACCTGGAGGCACAGCAGATTCAGTGAAATTGCAGTATTATTTCTGTTATGTAACTTACTTACCATGGAATGCATTGAACATTTCATGCCTGCATTGGTTCGAATATGCTGCAAAATATCATATTGTCAGCAAGTAGATGCTCTAACTAATGCATCGTATTAGTACATCAATTGCATTCTTTATAATTTGTGGCTGCCTGCACAGTTAAATGCACACACACTGCTCACATACTTCTAATCAGTATTACAGTAACTTTTAATTTCTCTTGATTTGTCATTTATACTTGCATTTGTGACATTTTTTCCCTTCTTTCTTGGTTACGTGTTATTGACACTACTTCGTAAAGTGCATGTGTTAAACTTACACTGGTGCTAGTACTGCTTTGTATCATTTTCCTTTCTGCGAATATTTTTTCCCGCATGTTTTATGCCATGTTGCTAGTTTCAGCAGAACTCCTTTACCCTATGCTGCATGGGGCACTGTATAATGCACTGAAACAAATAAATAAATAAATATTAATTATTACTCACAGCACTACCATTCAAATACCTCTAAAAATGGTGAAATTATGTACGACATCACTAACTTACTTTATGCGGGTAACAGGACTTCTGAAAACCTGAGGGTTATAGCATCTGAAATGTGCTTTTCCAGAATCGTACATGCTCGTCAAAGGATAAAATTCAGCATGTATCTTCTCAGGTCAGAGAAATTTTTTTTTTAGCCTCAGAATGATACAATCTACTATGCAGATCACATCATTTGGCAACAACAATGCTTTTTAGGCAGCCAAGCTTAAAGGTTTTGCACTTGACATGTTAGTTTCCTTGTGCCATAGTTATCTATTATTGCAGACAGGCCTTCACTAAGTACCGGTACATCTACTCTTGTTAGGCCTTTTAATGCAGCCAAGCTTAAAGGTTTTGCATATGACATGTTGACCTCCTTTTGCCATGGTTATCTATTATTGCAGACAGGCCTCCACTAAGTATTGGTACAGCTGATCTCGTAAAGCATCTGCAGGGCGAATGCCTACATCTAAGCAATCTGCCGCAGGGAAGTAATGGGGCAAGTGAAGTCTCACTTTCGTGCCTCTTCTTTCAGCTCTGGCTTCTTAGGCAGCCCAGGCTTGGCCAGTTTGAAAGACAAGCTGTTGGGATCTGTACTTGCGACGGACTCGATCTGCAATGTGGACAAACCATTTAGTCATCTTGCTGATGAACATTCATGTTCTTACCAGAATATGTAGCTGGAAGCATCGTCATACACATAACCGGCATAGGAAGCACCACTTCCCCTCTTAGGCACAGCTAAAAGTGTGCAATAAATGTCGTTTCCAGTGACCACAGCGGCTGTGTGTGCACTGCAGTACACGTGGTGTGAGGAGAAACAGAGCCCGATAAAGTGGGCATACTATACGCTGTTTCAGTAGTTCCGTGCCGCACAGCCAAGGCTACGCAATCATTCAGCACAGATTCTTGAAAGGTGAGATGTGGTGCCAGTGTTCGGAGATGATCTTGCTGCTGCTGCTGCAGTGATCACCACCAACAGATGATCGGGCAGAGATGGACACAGTTAAAGTGTGTTCGTCCTTCTGATTGGTCAAAGAAGCGCGTAGCTCTCATGGGGGCACGGAACTACTGAAGCGAGCTATAGTAGCGGCCTAACAATCAGCCTTCACCAGACAACACGTGTCCACTATTTTATCACTGCAAATGGCTACAGCAACAGTGGGAAATGTTACACCCCTGTTACCAGTTTTGAATGTCCTGGATATGGAGCAAGATCACTGGGTAGCATCGAAACTCTGGGTCAAGGAGTACAAGCTCTGTGCATCTGTAACCAGGCTCACAGGCAAGCCTAAGGAAGTTCAAATGGCAGTAGTTTTAGTCATATTTGGTGAAGAGACATGGAAGACCTACTGTACATTCAACACTGAAACTAAGTGGATTGCAATGATATAGATAAGCTGTTTAAGAAATTTAAAGAACACTGCATCCCTGTTGTCAACCTCACAGACCACAATTTTGCTTTCAGCACGAGAGACCAAAAGCCCGGAAGATGCTTTTGTCTGATGGAAATTTGCACACTGACACAAATGAAACTAGGCAACTTGAAAACGGAATGCTAAAGAGGTGCATCATGCCAGGCATAAAGAACATATGGTTGCAGATCCTTCTGGCCAATGAAAACCCAGATTTCTGCAAGCTACGTCAAGGTATGAAATGTCCAGAACACAGAAACCTTGTCCTGGAACAAATTTGAGCCTCCAGACCATACCGCGACAAGATCAATGTTGAATGTGGTGTCTGCTTCTAGTCGAGTCAACAGACGATTCCCACCGACATAAAATAATGATGTCCTAGACATCATGCACATGGCCCATCGAGGCACAAAAAGGATCAATCAACTACCGTGGCAACTAGGTGGCATCATTTCTTTTCCACCGAGCCAGAGAGGAGTATGAAATCATCAACATTTAGTCATTTTATTTTGAGCTTAAGCATCTGCAGTACACACAAAGGCAGAAGCTGTAATGACGCTCTGCCAAGAAGTCTCTGGCATGTGTGGCTTTCCCCCCAAGAAAGTTACCAGCAACAACAGGCTGCCATTGAAAGGAGTACTGGCAAGATTTTAAGGCTGCGAAAAAGAGGCATTTTTTGTTTTCTTGCCATGCCTTCTTGCACTCTCCACACATTAGAGCCAGGAAACACATACAGAGTACTTTAATTTGATTTCAAACTTTTTGTCACCCAGCATTTTAGAGCCAGCCCCATCAAAATGGACAACATCGTGACATATGAACACAGTCGCATAAAAATTACAAAAAGCGCTACCCGAGTCACTGGATGTCAATATCATTGTTGTTTGCACACACCCCATGTGCAACTGACAGCAGAAAACAGAGCTGCTGCAACTCCGTGACGAATTGCTGACCCCACGTGACTCATACCTACACCTGACTGTGTTAGCACATAACTAGTATGTGCTCACTCCCTTTAAATCCAAAGTGGGTTTTTAAGTGGGCTGCATTAAATGCATATTCATTGCGTTTTGAGGCGCCACAATATTCATTTTTTGGGTTCTCTACCCCTGTGCTTTTATTAAGAGTGACAATGCGAACACGTTTGAAATTTCTGCCACTACTACTTTAAAGAAGTACTGACACAATTTTGAGGCAGTGCTAAAAGGGACATTTTTTGCTTGATTGGAATGCATTGTTAACACTCTTCGCACAGTGAACCCAGGAAGCATGTGTGATGTATCTCGATTTGATTTCACTGTTTTCGGCGACGAGCAACCGCAAGCCAGTCCCATCGCAATGGGCAGTACGATGACATGCGAACACAGTTGCTGAAAAATTGCAGTAATCACTGTCAGTCACCGTTGTTTGTGGGAACCATGTGCAACGGACAGCAAGCAACACAGTTGATGCGACTCCATCATGTGTTGCACCCTCACGTGAATTAGGCCAATGTCTGACCGTGTTGGCATGTCACTATGAAACCAACCCTTCAACGTCAAAATTGAAAGTTGGCCTTTAATGGGGTGGTATTAAAATTATCACATTGTGTTCTGAGGCACCATGATAGTCTTTTCAGGGTTAGTGACACCAGTGCCATTATTTCAAGCAACAATACGGAAATCTCTAAAATTCGTGCCAGTACTTTATAACAGCTACCAATGTGCCAGATAAATGGAGCAATGTGAGTACATACTAGCTGCATTCCAATGGACTGGCAGAGCAAGTCCTCCAAAAGGCATGAAAAAAGCAACTAATGAGCAAGGCACCCTATGACACCCCAGATTTCTACAGTGTCCTGGTGGCATGGACAAACACACCATGAGAAAAGCACCAATAAACATCTTATTTCTCAGCGGCCACTGAGTGTGGTTGTGCGTGCTCTAAGGTACACAGAATATACAGGACCTACATAATCCAACGTCCTGATTAGCTCAGACAGTAGAGTGACTGCCTCGGCCATGCTGGTCACCTGTTTGAATGGGTTTCTGATAAACTCCGAAGCCTTCTTTCAGAGGAATATGTATGAATTTCCTCTGCACTTTCCTGCCACAAACGGGTGGATGGTAGTTTGGTGATTTCAAATGTCCTCCCCGGCTTTCACAAAGCTGAGTAGTCGTACACCATTATGGCACAGGTGACACTTGTAAGGGTGCGGTCTGCTAGTTGAACAGCAATGAAGCCATACATGTCCACTGCTTTGCTGGCAGCAATCAGAAGCAGAACGTGAAGTGGTAGAACGAAAAGCCGAAGATGAGTAAGTGCGCATCATTCACTAGCGATACGAAATGGTTTCACTAACCCAAAGAGGATCGACAAACCCACGGTGCTGTTTCGCTCTGCATTGTGACAATGCCGGTGTCACACAGTCCCATTTGATCACGATCGGGCATCATCCGGATGAAATTACTTGGTCGTGCCTCTTTTTACGCAAGCTTCGGAAAGGAGCGAATCACCGTTGAGAATGTTAACTCCGATCGGGCTCAATCGCGACCATAAGCGCGCCGTGTGACACCGGTATGAGGGTAAACAATGGACAGTCGGCATGCTTTCTGGAGATTTACTGTATGGAAACTCCGAATCGACGTATCGTACAGTACTACATGCGCCCTGACCTTCATGTCGGAGAGGAGAGCCGAAAGCTTGTCCAGTGCAGCCTTCTTCTGCTCCGTTAGCTGTTCGTCCTTGGCTTGCTGTTCGCTCCTGCCTGCCGGATCGCCGGATTTCTTGTCATTTGAGGAACAGAAGGACCTGGCAAAACGTGGGCCCCACCGGCACGGTCTCGTGCGAGGACGCAGTGCGTAACGCACGCTAGCCAGCATGGCTCTGCAAAGAGAGAGAGGCGGCACTTGAATAAAAGGAACACGCATAGAGCAATGCGTCGCTACAGAAACATTAAGCGGGCTCTATCGTTTTTCATTAGTAAATGCGCCGAGCCAAATGCCGTAACGCAGCGACGGTACCTGCTCGAAGCAATGCGCGAGCTGCACATGGACGCCGCCATGTTTTCTTCGTGCCAAAACTGAAACTACTGAAACAACTTTTTCTTTCGGTGACCTTCAAAGTGGTGGAGTGCTTTGTGAACATTAAGCAACTTATATTAGCATTTGTCTTGCTCATTTTTATATTTTTGTTGCGCAAGGGCGTGGTCACGACCTACTGGGCGTGGTGACACATCTATAGACGGTGTTGACGGGCTGTGCTGGCGCAGTTAGCAACAGTGATTAAAACAGCGCGCGCGCGCAGTGCGCACGTGCTTTGTTGAATCGGTTTTGTTTGTTGTCGTAATACATGCGCTTGACGCTGTCAAGGAAGCCTCGGCTGCTTGTAGCTCCGTGTGTAAATAGCTCTCGATTTTAGCGCCTTTTCAAGCTACCAAGAAATCGTCCTCGCAATGGCAGAGCTGTTGCCAAACGTTGACATTGCGGGTAAGACGTAAACGTGACGCGCTCGCGCGCGCGAAATGCACGAGCGGCATGGATAAAAGACGTGCGCGCGGTGCGCGCTCCGTAGGCAAACACCGCGCGCGCGTCGGCATGCGTTGCTTGTTTCTTAATATGTTGTGCTCATTTGCTTTCGAGCCTTCCAAAAACATGAGACGTGATTCGAACACACCGTAAAGCAAATGTTTTGTCGCTGTCCCCCATGTTGCGCAATTGGAGAGGGATCGACTGGGAGAGAAATGGTTGGCAATCAGAGACACTTGTTATTTGGGTGCTGTCGTACTTGCGGTGTCTTTTGAGACGGGCAAAGACAGAGAAGACAAAAAAAAAAGTGAACGAAAGTTGCCATGAAAATGAAAGCACGGTGGTTCTCCCTGCGCCATCGATCTAAATGTGTGCTTCAAGTCGCATTGATTACGTTAACACCCTGCCGCACAATAATTGACCATTATAATTACTGTGTTCTTTTTCATCCAGCTTGCAACGGGCTCAGAGAGCTTGGAGGCTTGACTGCGAGTTGGATTTTTTTTTTTTTTGGCTAATAAATGTGGACGCCACAGCGCTCGCAAGAAAATGCATTCTTGAATGTGGCAATTAAATAACAACAGAAATATACCCTTCCCTGTGTCACCACAGGAAGCGGATAGAAAGAAAAAAAAATCCAGTGAGGAAAATGCTAATATGTACTGTCCGCCAAACTTTTTCAGTTGGTAATCAGCCATTTAACACAGTTAGTTGGTGCTGTTTAAACACTCACCTGCTGGTTAAACTCAGTAGTAAAGAAAGGAGACCCTCACTGCAGTTGAATGAAAGTATGGCAGTTCTTTGGTAAATGAATGGCTCACTAGGGAACATTTGTAGAGAGAACCGGGCTCTCTCACATTATTCAACTTGCTGTGCAAAACTGTTTCCTTTGAATATGTCTGCACATTTTCTTGTGTTTCCACATTGCCTCTGCTATCCTCACACTAATGTTGCTCTTGTCTCTGTTAGAAATATGCTGGCAAAGAAAGATTAGAGAGCTTATGCTAGATTAACACCACTACCGAAATGTTTAAAGGACAGAATAGAAGACACCATGGAGTACCTCAAACCATGTGTCATCTGTCTTATTAAGGCAAGGGGGTATGACTCACCGTGAAGTGAGGATCAAGGATTTCTAAGCTGTGATGATTGTAAAGAATGTAGCGTAAATGATCTCACTTCCACCAGAGTGCTTTCTCTACGCTTGCACTTGCTGCTTTCTTTGTAAATATCTTGGCAGATTGTCTTGTGTTGTCACATTGTTTCAGGGTATGTGCATGATTTAATGAGGTCCAAAATGAATTCAGTTTCCCATCAGAGACTGGGAAAGCATGTCTTACAGAATGAACACTTCAGAGAACAAACTCATACATGGAGCTTATGTTCTTTAAGTGAGGCCCTGCTGTTATAATGATATGTGTCTAATAATCATTCTTATAGACAAAAACAAGTTGGAATATGTACATTGGATGAATTCTAAAAATGCAGAAGGAATGCAAAGTGTTACAAGCGTTGTCATGAAAATCTGGTGTGGTGACTGGAAGTTGGAACTAATTGACATGTAGATTAAAGTTTCAGTAGAATTCACTTGAGCGTTGCAGACTGAAGAGTACAGTGTGGTGTTTAGTCAATAGAATATGGGCACATTCACCAAGTGAAGCTGAAAAGTTCTAGGTATTATATACTATGCACGCTTTTTCAGATAGCCATATAGGAAAGATTTCATACTCTGCAGGGCAGACAAAGCAGTATATGTTATTACACTTTGAAATGGTCATTAATATTTGAACAAGTAAAATAAGGCAGCACCTGTGGGGCTTGCGGTGCACAGTTTATTGCTTTACTGCTCTATGTGGGAAGCAGCAAGTCATTGTATACCTTTTTCTGGCATACAGGCAGCAGGAGTATTTCTTCAACAACCTTTCGGTGAATGGTTTGGTTGCTCTTGTAGCCATTTACTGACAAGAATGTGAATCAGTAAAAAAAGGAGCTTTTGGTAACAACAGTATTGAGCTGGTAAAAAATATGCCATGTGGATGAGGTGTCTGACACATCTGTGACAGAGCATGGCATTCTAAATTTTTTAGAGTTTACTAACGTTACATAGCAACTCAATGTCGTACTCTCCACATAAGAAAGCAGTTATATATATAAAAAGACAAACTGTGTGAGTTCACTACACTTCTAGCAGCATTACCCCAATAATTCTGAGGAGGCATAGGAAGAAGAGCCCACGTGTGCATCCCATGTCCTCATGGGCGTGAACATAATGCTTGTAACCTGAAACTATTGACATATTTAGTTGGTTTACAACCTAAGTAGACAGGCAGTGAATTTCACTTAAATTTTGCCTGTTGCCAAAAAATCATGTTTTGTGGTCTGTTTATGTCTGGCAAATTTATAGCTATAATTCAGCTCTAATCCTTTGCTCTGCTTCGAAGTTGCATTTTATTCCATGAGCACATTGTTCCGAAGAAGACAAAGTAATAACAACCTTTTTTTATTTAGCATGCAGTATTTCGTACTTTTTCTGGTGTATTGTTGACAACTTCTTTTCTACAATTTCTTATTGCACAGAGGTGGAAAAAGACCCTGGCTTCCTGAAGTATCTGAAGTCCCTGCCAGAGGTATTGTTCCCTTCATTTGACAATTTTTTACTGTGTTCTGCTTCTGTCCTACCACAAATGAACAATGCTTAAAGCTTTCGAGAAAATTCCGAGGTATTATGATGTGAACGTTTGCAGTAGGGTGTTTTCATGTGTACCTTGCTTGAGCAGAGCAACAAGTGATCAAATTTTGTGTTTGCTGTAGTAATAATAATAATAATAATAATAATAATAATAAAAGGATGAGGTAAGTTGCCAAGAGAATGACAATTTTGAGGCACTCCATATCACAGGACTCTGGATTAATTTTATCTGTGTGGTTAATGTAAGTGCTCAGGTGTCTTTGCACCTGATCAAAATCTGACTGTTATGGCCTGGAATCAAACACACATCCTAGAAGTTGGCAGCACGGCATTTTAGCTGCTAACCCACCTAGGCAGGTTAAAGGGCCACTGAAGCACTTTTTAAAAAAATTGAGGTTATAATTCTATTTAATCATTTTTCGTGTGAGGAACGCGAAAATCAGGTCGAAAATGGGCATAAACTTGAGCAAATAACCCTATTTTGGCAAAAACGCGCGGCGCGCGTCATGGGCGGCAACAAAAACCTTCTCGCTGCCTGCGATTGGTTGAGGAGCTTCATGACGTCATCGTGAGTGTCTCGGAGGGGTTGACTGCCACAGCTCTGATAGTTCGCGCGCGCCGACCGGCCGTGTGCGTTTTATCAGTTCTTTTTCGTGCTCTATCTAAGCATATCACTATTATTATGGCTAACTGTAGCAATTACGATGAGTTTGTGGTACAGTTACATGTGGTCGCCTGCATCAAACGCTGCAGACGACAGGCCACCATCGCAGTGGCCTAGCCGTACTGCGATACATGGATCGTGATCGCCTGGTATCCACACCGGTCCACATGCAGTGCCGTGTGCTCGAGCATGTGCACACACCGCAATTCAAGAAATGTGCAATGAAGCATCCGATCGAGTGAGCGGCGTGTAGGTTCTGTCCAGGTACAGCGCTCATCACGCAGTACATACACTCGCAAGACCTCGCATTCTCGACAAGAACTACAACATAAGCAACTTTTCATGACTCTCTTTGGTTTCGCACGAACATAATTCAATAAGAGCACCCCTTCACGTGTGACAAGCACGTGGGAACAGCGCGCCTTCATGAAGGCCTCGCTGACAGCCCATGAATATGACGCGGGCATAGCTAGGTCAACAGTGTGACCAACGCTGTTTTCAATCTGGCATAAACTCAGCGCGTACATTTGCAACATGATTAATGCTTAAATTTTCGTGTTGTGCGTCATTATGTCTGACTAGTTTTGACTTGCTCAATGTTATGACCAACGACAGAAGCCAGTCCCTCTTATGCAAAAAAAAAAAAAAAAAAAGAAGAAGACAGGTCCCTGAATTTTTGCGCTGCGATTTCGACCTCGCTTATGGTTTGGTACAGGACACCGCATTTGCGGAAGTGGTGTGCTTTTGACATCACCCTATTTAGCTAGAAGGGATTACAGTTGTGATTATATATATATATATATATATATATATATATATATATATATATATATATATATATATATATATATATATAACGAAATGGAAGAGGTCAAGGGCTCGTTTATATGTTAGAAACAACTTATTGAATATTTAAACTAGCGTGCCGATTATATTCGAGACAGTTTTTGCACGTAGTCGCTCTCTAGGAAGCGCCTCGAACATAGCACACTTGCTCTTGTAGGACTGAACTTTCTCTCTTTCCTAACAGCAATGACCCACTAAGTGGACATATAATCTTGAGAAAATTTGTGAAATGCTGCTGCTCCGCAAACGTAGATTTCGCAGCTGAAGGACACACAGAAGCTCGGTATAGCAAGTCGACTTCGTGAAATCAGTACATAGGCCGCAGCAAAGGCAATATATGTGACACACTCGGGGAACTTGTTACTGAAAAAATATCAGTGCATGACAACAAAGCAGTGCGGTGCCCAGAAACCAACACAAGCTCCTCTACTGACACAGCGCTGTGCGCAAACGGAAGCCGCAAACCAATGCAGCTACCCTGCTCGCACTCACGATGACGTCACTCCTCCGCGTTTCACTCTCTGTCATCCTCCTCACCTACTCTCCGCGCTCGCCGTGGGGCGTTCCCTCAGACCAAGTTTGGGTGCTCATATCGCTGTTGTTTAATTAAATATCACGGAAAAAAAACACCCTACGTATGTTATAAAAGGTCGCGGATTCCGAATTTTCATTAAATTCGAAAATTTAAAACCCTTTAAGCTGTCCATGTGGGTTAAAGGGACCCTGAAACGGTTTTGACAATTTTGTGCAAACGTGGTGATCCAGTAGAGCGAGTCAATAGGATCATTTGAGGGCAGATTTCAGCGCTGTGCGTAAAGTGTGGAATTTACAATAAGGTTTTCAATACGTGCATCGGAAAAGATCGCAGCGGCTCGCCAAAAGGCGTTTTCAAGTGCCCCCATCATCGACCGATGGAATGGGAGGTCGCTGATTGGCCCCTAACCAGTTACGTGCACGTAGTTTTCCCAACCTAACTGCGAACATTGTGCTTCTACAACGTGCTCCTTCGTTTCAGCCAACGGTATCGTCGCGGCATCTGGCGGCGTACACACGAGTCGCCGGCGCTCTATTACAGAGGCTAGCACTGCCGAGGCGGGCGACCTCAGTAAGGATATCGGGGCGCTATGTCGCCACGGAGGGCTCGGCAGAGCGGCTAACGCGGGAGGCGCTGTCGTCGCTAGCGCGCACTCCGCAGCTGATCGAGTTGAGGAGGAACAGCAGTGGTAAGGAGGAAAGCGACAGAAATGAGCCCATAGCTGCTTTAGCGCATGGTGCTTCGCTTTATTTATGGTGTGAATGATTTCACAGTTGTGTTGCCTAATCAATGACACAATGCCAAAAAAATTTTTCAGGGACCCTTTAAGCTACCCATCTGCCATGCTACCGAGGTTTTATTTAAGCTGCCCTCCTACAGGTCCATGTGTTAAGCTACTCGGGTATTAAGCCGACAGGTTTAGTCCCTGAGAGAGCAAGTGTATTCTGATGAGTGCAGGCTGTGTGAACATGGTGTACCATGTAATGAGTGCATACTAAAGAAACTCAACTGGTCAATATTGATGTGGAGCCCCTCATTGTAGAACCTTTCATAATGTGCTATGCAGTTTGAATCACAGTTGTACTACAAATGCATTAAGTGTAATCGAGAGCGCATTTAGTGGGGTAAGGTTGTGTGTAAAAAAAAATAAATATAAACATAGATTTTAAAAAATAATTTCAGTTACTCTTGGGTATCCCCTTTTATTTCTTATTCTTAAAGAATATGTCTTTCTGTCATGCATTGATGTGTTTTTGTAGCACCTCCAATTTATGCCTTTTCTTGGGCCTCTCCTTTTCAGAAACCCGCCACGACATTCCGGTTCTTCGACAGAAATGTAAGTCTTGACACCCATGGGTAGTGTCTTGCTCCACACTCCAAGTACAAAAATGCTGGTTAGTTACCGGTAACTTATTTTATGTTGTCCCTAATATGGGTGCTGCTTCTTAGAAAGGTTGCTTAACTTGTCGGTTAGTAAGAATGACTCCCTGCATAGACCATCTGTGGAGACAGAAGAAGAGACAACACGCTATAGTTATTGTCAGTGCTTTCTGCTGGAAATCCTTGTCACTATTTGCAGTGAATGAGCTGAGGGAAACTCTGTTGCCACATTACCATGCTTACAACGGCCTTAATATGTGATTGGCATATCACTTTGGATGTTTGCATTGCAGGATTACTACACAGTTCATGGGTCCGATGCAGAATATGTCTGCCGGGAAATGTACCGCAGCATGTCTGCACTGAAGTACCTTGGCTCAGGTAGGTTTCTGGGCAGGCTGGGATGCATTTGGTTGAGTTATGCAGCCTTTTCCATAAAAGAGCCAATTCTTACAATATCACTTAAATGTAGTGGAAAAGTACCTGTTGTTCTCGCAATAAATTTTTGTCTTCCTAACGGTGTTTGGATCAGCTTCCAGGGCCTCGGCTGCTATTTACAGTTGTACGTTTGACGCAAGTCTGAATTGCAAGACTTTCGTGGCACTTGCTTTTGGTGTGTCTGTAGCATCAGTGTTGTGTCTGGCTACAAGTGTTTGGTTTTTTACATGAACAGGCTGCCTACATTTTGTCCTGATGCACACTACCATAACAGCACCCTTTGTACCATGCTTGTAGTTTGTGCACTTTTGACTACTTTGCTGGTTAAAGGAACAGAATTTGAGCACATTAATGTACCTGGGCACGCTGTAAGGACTACTGTGTGGTTAACATGATACGGCATGATAACCTTACTGTGCACAGTTGAGTATAAAACGGATGGGGTCTGTTTATCAATGTGGCATGTGTGAGTTGCATCTGTTTTCAGTTAGGTTCACATGCTGGTATGCTGCTTCTATTATCAAGCTCACGTTAAAGGAAAGTTATTTTGCATGCTATAGATAATTCCATTGTATCTTCTTTGTACGTCCAAGCCCTACTGCAAATTGGAAAAGGTTTCTGTGGGCCACAAGCAGGAAAATAACCAGAATTTTAAGATAAGCTACTGGCAGTACATTCAGGTGCATTTTTATTGTAAACTCTTGAAAATTGTACATGTGTGTTCAGGAAAATGCAGTAGCCACCCTTGGATAAAAGGGATCACCGCTGCTGGTAGACTATGCAGCGGGTGGTACATGCATTATTTGCGTGAAGACTAAATCATGAACTCGTCCCAAGTACAATTTACTAATCTTGCTGTTGGCAACGAAGCTCTGTGTAATTTCGAACAAGGCTTTCCAAAGCTGGTTAACGAAATATTTACAGTAATTGTTCACTTTCAGTGGTTTCCTTTTTGTAGTGTCTTATTTCACAACAATGAAATTTTCTCAACAGCGAATTTCTTTGTTTTTCCTATGGATATTATTACTAAGGCATTCAGCTGTACAATTAAAGTGTTTGACATGACTTTATTTTCTAGTTTTCCAGTGTTTGCATGGTGGAAATTGCAGAACTATAAAGCAGCTACGTGGTGCATGGCAAAGTGAGTGTGTGTTTTGCTTCGATGCTGACACTGGGTCGACTGCTTCCAGGTGCGCCCACTAGGTGGCAACCATTTAGATAAAATCACGAGTTGTCACTGTCTCCACTCGGCCAATTTCGACACACAAACATCATTGTCACGCTGCTGCTGGCTTTTAAACTGCAAGTAGGAATGCCGCAATTTCTCGTTGTGGCCCTGACATGATTCTTAATGAGCTTTTAAGACACACAGCGTTCACTCCATCGAGAGTCTGCTGGCATATTTTTGTTTTCCACAACTGGAACTTGCCTTGTTTTGGTCCTCGAAATATACAGTGATTACTTTTTGTACAGCAGAGCTCATCGTCTTGTTCTCGTCAGTAGTGGTATACATGCACCGGATCAACACTGACCAGCTATGATTCCCATATTGGATCCAATGCATGCTCAAAGTTGACAGATTGTGTGTAACTGCCAGCTCTCCTGATTTGTAAGCTCCCAGTTGTACAGTCATAGTTATGAATTTCCCAATGCACAGCTCTAAAGCCACTCATTTGATGGCGCAGGCGACTCACGGGTGGCATCTGTATGTGTGAGCCAGCGCAGCTACGAAAACCTCCTCTCTGAACTGCTGCTCGTCAAACACTACAGGGTCGAGGTGTACCGTAACGCAGCTGCACGTGGTTCTGCTTCCTGGTCCCTTGCTATACAGGTGACTGATTTTCTTTTGGAAACCTGTCTTGCCATGGAGCCTGATGAGATTTGTGTTCTGGTATTGTGCTAACCTTTTGTTTCATACACCTGTTCTTATCCTTCACAGGTGTCAGTTCATGTGTAAGGAAAAGGATTACATGATTGTATTGCATGAGAGTTTGTTGGAACACTAATAATTTGATGGCTGTATTGTGTGGGCTACACTGATACGATTTATTGCTTCCTCTTAGCAAAGAAAAGAAAGCTTGTGGTGTGCGGGCTTATTCACAAGATTATTGCTCTTAAGCCTTTTTGCGCTAAGGGCAGTGTCTTTTGTCTAGAGGTCTCCTCCAACAGACTCAGACCTTGTCAAAACGAAGTAGAAGGAAGACACTGAATTACTTCCTTATATCCATTATTTCATTATAACCAGACATTGCTCTTAACTGCAATATTTACCATTTGGGTGTGAAAATTTTAATGTGCAAATATGGTGGCTCTGTGCCTCGCGGTAAAGCCTCACATGCAATGAAGGTCTATAAACGCAGCTAAAAAAAAAAAGATACTACTCAGTATTGTGCAGAGCAGAAGCCGGCACGACAGGCTGCATTCTATCACAATGCGATTGTCTTTCACTTTGGTTTGGCAGGACATACAATATTAGTCCAGTGGCTACCTAGTCACTGCGGCATGCGTCCTGGGAAATTACCATGCGGACGTGGCTGCCTGGTCTGCTCACGACTGTGCCAGGTGTGTCGTCATTCCGATCTCCAGGTCCGACGCAGCCAAAGAGCTTCACGAAATAGCACGTCGAATGACGCTTGACCTGTGGAACTCATCTGTATTTTCAAGCACAAGGCTTCACGCATTATACCCTAACCTGCAACTATGCATCCCAACCGACCTCTCGTGCCATGACTCGACTCTCCTTGTTGGGCCGAGTCATGGCGTGAGAAGTCCTCCTATGGGATGGTGTAGCCTTCTCCAATGCGTATTCCTTCACCATTGGACTGGCTGATAGCCGTTTATGTGAACATCGTGCATGCAGCGAAACGATTGCACATCTTCTCTGCAAAAGCGCCTGCTTCAATGCCGAAAGGGCAGCCCTTTCAGCCACACTTGGTCAGCTGGACAACTGCCCATTTACCGAACACAAGATTTCAGGGCACTGGACTACAAAGTCTTCAAGGCGAGTTGCTGTTAGGGCATTGCTGCTATTTCTTCAACAAACAGGACTTGGTCACCGATTGTGACAGTGCCCTGACAAGTGACAGTGATATGTCCCTCAACTCTCTTCCCTCCTTTCCCTCTTTCATTCCCCTTTCCCTGTACAGGGTAGCCAACCTGAGATCTCCTCTGGTTAACCGCCCTGTCTTTCCCTTTCTCTCTCTCTCTCTTTTTAATTTAGCACGCGCCTCCTCCATGTTACCATCCCGCCACGGTGGTCTAGTGGTTATGGCACTCGGCTGCAGATCCGAAGGTCGCGGGATCGAATCCCGGCTGCGGCGGCTGCATTTCGATGGAGGCGAAATGTTGAGGCCCGTGTGCTGTGCAATGTCAGTGCACATTAAAGAACCCCAGGTGGTCGAAATTTCCGGAGACCTCCACTACGGCGTCTCTCATAATCAGAACTGGTTTTGGGACGTTAAACCCCACAAAACAACAACAACAACAACAATCCTCCATGTTACCATTAAACTGAAGAAACGGCGACGCTGTCGAACGATCAACAGCGAAAATATGCATGTCGTGAATGAGCAGCACGTGGCAGATTACCAAGCGCGCCATCTTTGCCACTATGACGCACATGTTGTGTAGGCCAACGAATGTCGCCATGCATGTGCGGGCTAGGCTGGCTCGCTGCGTCGCCGATGCTCCCTCGGAACCCATGCCCAGCCGCATCAGAATTTGGTAGTGTTCGCGGGTGACCATATTGGGAGATATGGGTGCACTATCTCCTTACCACTGCATGCATCTAATGGCACACCGTCACATTTGTCCCTTACATCTCTGCGGCCGGCCATCTGAATGCACAGTTAGCATGACCTCCGAGATCACATCAGGCCAATCTTAAAGGCCATGCTCTGACAGCTAGCTGCTGCAAGAAGAATAAGAAAAAGATGATGGCAAGTGAGGACTACAATAGGAAGGAGGAAGGCAACAGTACATATCGGCGTGCGCTGCTGCTTGCGTACGATGATGTGCGGCAATGTGTGGCAGTTTCATCTGGCCGCAGGACCTGTGAATCGCCACGCTGAGCGGCCACTGAACACCGCTGGAGGCGATTTTTTTGGCGCAGACGTGCGCTGATTTTCAGTTTTCTAGACGACTTTAGTTTGCTATATCCATTGAAAGCTCACTTGCACTTCTTTAAAGCGAGGTTTCAAAAGCATGTATGTCTATGGGGATTTCAGGGGGTATTTTATTTACTTCGTTATATCCATTATTCCCTTATATCCAGTTACGTTAAGCAAGGTTTGAGTGTACTTGCCTGCGATGAATTGTGCCCGTCCGGACACTGCCATTCACCTGCTGAGTATTCTACAGAGGAGTGGCAGTCATTTAAATTACGTTGGTGTAAATCCTACTCAGCTAATTGACAGAAACTTCTGAGGAAACTGATTTAGGGGCTCTGTAAGTGGAAATTCAGTGAATATCTATCTGATGTTTTAACAGCAGTGTGGAACTTAATGTCATGATCAAGGCAGCCCATTTCACTTCTGAAATCTATGTTTAGGTTTTGCACATTTGGTGAAACATCTGGCGAAACAGCGGAGCTTTGGTTGCCCTGTGTTCTTGTGGCAATATTCTATGGTTTTCTGTGATTTTTCACCACCCCCACAGCACAATCACAGCTTTTATTGTTTCTTTACCTTCGCATAATCACTGTCACGTAGCAGTGGGCTGATGGCAGCCGTGGGTTCAGCACAGCAGTGGGCAGCAGGTTGCGGGCAAGGCAACAGTCCGCACGGAGTATGACACAACACCACACCTCGTGGGATCTTAAGTCCAGTCCTAGAATAGCTCTGCTGTTAATAAAAATCTTTAATTGATTGTGTACAGCTTTAGCCTTGTTCTCATGATCGTCAATAAGAGCTTGAGGCTTGAACGGCCTCTATCATCTGGATGTACCTTGAAGAAAAATGCTTCACCGCCTATGCATCATGACTACATATTTTTCTTTGAAGTGAAAGGAATAACATGTCATGTGAAGGGCAATGATATCACGCATAGTTGAACCCTATTCAAAGAAATTTCAAGCCACACAAAATACCTTTGTGCTTGCAAGTGAATTCATTTAAGCCATGGGAATGTACATGAACAGTAACAGACAGAAAATACCGTATTTACTAGCGTAATGAACGGACTCGCATAATAAACACACCCCCATCTTTAGCAGCCACGTTCCGGATTTTTTTTTTCTCCCGCGTAAGAAACGCACCTCCAACTTTGAACCCTTGTGGTCCTGCGAATGGCTGTGGTGTTCAGGAGTCATTCGACACGGTGATTCAAAACTCCCGCGTCCTGATAAAACTGCCGCAGGTTATTGCACATAGCTGTGCACGAGCATTGGTAACATCATTTACTAGCACTGCTGCACTCCTCCGTGTTATTGTAGTTCTTTCATACCACTCGCTGCAGTGTGCTGCCATGTGTGCAGCACAGGCAGTGTCATGAGTAAGGGGCCCCACAAACACAGGCTAGCAGACGAAACGGAGAGATCGGCGAAGTGGCGCGGGAAGGCACGCGCCGTGGACACGTCGATGTCCACAATTGGGTGGCAGCGGGCTTGTGGCACGCGGCCCGAGGAGAGATCGGTCATGGAGAAGGCTGAGGTGGCATTCTCTGCGCGGCACCGGTCGACGAAGGGTGTCCGGCCAGCTACGGTCTGGTGACGAGGGGACGAGGGCGTCGGGCTCCGGGGTGCCGCCGATCTGGCTGACGATCGAGCACGGACTTCGGAGTGGCAGCGGCCGAACTTCAGCAGTTCCCGGCGTACCCGCAGCGCTCCACCTTCGCCGGCAGAACGGGACGACCGGCAGAAGAATCGCTGCAGAGGGCCGGTCTTGGTTGGAGACCGGGCATTACATATGAAAAGGCCTAGGCTGGGCTAGGCCTAAGCAGTGACCCGCCACGTCACAAGTGAAGCAAGGCGGCGGACGAGGACGGACCTTGCGTGAGCGGCGGCCACCACCAACGGAACCTTCGACGACAGCTACGGGACACGACCCATCGAGAGATCACCGACTTCGAACCGCACCGCAAAGAATTCAATGTAAGAGTGTCTTACTTCAGTTTGAGCAACGGCCACGGACACAGTGTTGAGAGACTCCCGTTGGAACTGCGCCCAACGCGGAGGATTTGTAGGCTATTTAGGTTGTTAACTTAGTTTGTTTTCCCTAGTTCTCTTTTGGTGTGCGATTTGATGTTTCTTCATCTATTTCATGTCTTTGTGTTCCTGTTTATAAAGTAACGTCTTTGTTTTTGTTAACGCTTAACACCTCTCGCCGTCTCACTCTCTCAATCCATCGGAGCAAGCGCTCCCGAGATCCACGCTCGCACTCGTGACAAATAATTGGCGAGCCTGCGAGGATTAACATCTCCAGGCCCAGTCACGAATGATCGTCGGGGGTTGCAAAGATGGATTGGGATTGGTGGGCAGCGATAGCGAAGAGCAGGAACTTACGTGGCAAAGACGCGTTAAAATTTTTTGATGAATGCCAAAAAGAATGCGTGAGAGAATTAGAACCTCAGTTGGCTCAGTGCAAAGAACGCGAGCTCCAACTTGAACGGGAGCGCGAACGAGAGCATGAAGCACTGGTAGCTCAGCTAAAGAAACAGTTACATCAGACGGAACGTGGGCTGACGGTTGGGAATACAGAGTCATCATGTGCAAATTTGCCAGTAGTGCAACCAGTTGAAATTTGCGAACATGAGGCGGACGTTATCGAACTTCCGGAAATTCAGGCGAGTCAGGACAGTGTCTCGGTAGGGTCGGAGAAGGGCGACGCGGTTACGCGGTTAAGTCTAGAGGAGCTCGAGTCGGAGGTTGATGATGCGGGCGTAGGCGCCCAAGAGCTGATTGAGGATGCGGGCATAGGCGCCCAAGAGCTGTTGAGCGCAGCGGAGGAGAAAGCGCACCCAACGCCGGTGCAGGAGAATCAAGAGTGTATTGCAGGTTGCTGCAACTTGAAGTTTAACGGGGTCTGCACCGATGTGTGCCCCACAGTGAAGGACGTGACATCGAGTCATGATCAGTGCGAAAATTGTGCTGTGCTCGAGAGCGAGCACTGTGTAGGTGAAGTCCGCGACTGGAGCGGTACAAGCAGAAGTGAGGAGGTCACAGGGGAGGAAGAGGCAGAAGCATACGCTGCCTACGGACTTGACACTAAGACGCGTCAAAGAACGCGAGTTCGAGAGAATCGGAAAGTGAGAGAAGACCAAGGTGTTGGCGCTAACCTGCGTCCAGGAAGGCGCGTTCGAAAGGAGCATAAGGTGCACGAACGCGACAGGGTTACTGAGCGTCGATTGAGTAGACGCCGGGGGAAGGTCGGTTGCAAGAGGCGTTTGAAGAGGCGAATACGTAGGGGACTGCGTTGGCGACAGCGTGCATCAAGTAGGGGCGCGAGAGAAAGGATTCAGAAGAAGCGCTTTCGTTTGAAAGAGGACGAACGCAGGCGCTGCACAAGGCGGGCGCGACGGTGCGCAGTAAATAGACGCGCGAGAGAATGTTGTTTGGGGAGGCGTTTGACCTTGAAAGATACTAAGTACATCGGCCACACCAGGCATTCGCGAGTGAATTCAGCTAGGAAGAGACGCCTGAGAAGGTTTGGCAGTGAGATGAAACGCCGCTGGTGTAGCGAGCGTTTGAGGCGACATGCTAGGAGACACACGAAAGTTTTGTGCGGATTACTGATTAAGAGAGGACACAAAATTAAGGCGGAAAGATTCTATTTGTGGCCCCTGAAGAGAAAAAGATTGCGGGATTAAGATAGGATAGCTTTTGACGGAAATGAACAGGGACAGGCTAGAGGAAATATATATACGGACGGGAAAAATAGAGCAGAGGGACTATCTTAGCAAGTACTCAATAATGGTTAGGTAAGAGAGAGGCAGAGAGCATTTGCTGATTTAAAGGTCAAGGAAAGGGAAAGTGGTTGGTGTGGCAACAAAGCATCGGTAATATTGCAGAAGGATTAGTAGTGAAAGGGCACAGATAGAGAAATGAGACTAGATAGCGCATTTAACCAGATAAAGGGAAAAGGAAAGAACGTGGTGATTACCAAGCGAGTGTATAGGGGTAGTGGTGAAAGACAGATTAGCAAAAGCGGATAGAGCAGCGAAGAAGTCTGCGGAACATGGAATATGGTGGCTAAGTAATGTATATGGTGAAGGTGTTGATAGCCAATGAATTGAAAAACTGAAACCTTGCAGATAACGGCTACAGGACCGCACACCAAAGAGTGCCATTGCGGTGAATATGTACAGTTTTGTATATAGGTGGGTTGGTAGTGGGTGCGAGTATTTAGTGCACTGCAAGGTAATTAATCGAGTGAACATTCATAGCACTCGTGAAAAGTGAACATTGGTGGAAGGTATTATGTATTGGTGGTATGTGGTATGGCCACAGAGCCAAGAGTGTTATTGTGGTGTAGTTGTGTGTGTGTGTGTGGGTGTGGGTAGGGATTCATTGTATTGATAGTGTTACCTACAGAGGCAGTGTATTGTACATTGTTAAGCGGACACAAGTGTGAAGTGAACGAACATTGAATTCTATGGTATGTGAACATTCATTGAGGTGTTTAGGCATTATTGCTGTGTGTGGTGGTGATCGGTGACCTCGAGGTGCGCGAAAGTGTGTCGGTGTGAAGGGATGTGCGGTGTGTCCATGAAGGTCGTCGAGCAGCAACATTCGCAGGGTCCTCAAGAAGGCGGAAGAGGTGGAAGCAGTTTTTTTCAAGAAAAAAACTCTCAAAAGGAGGGCCAATGTCATGAGTAAGGGGCCCCACAAACACAGGCTAGCAGACGAAACGGAGAGATCGGCGAAGTGGCGCGGGAAGGCACGCGCCGTGGACACGTCGATGTCCACAATTGGGTGGCAGCGGGCTCGTGGCACGCGGCCCGAGGAGAGATCGGTGTTCGGGAAGGCTGAGGTGGCATTCTCTGCGCGGCACCGGTCGACGAAGGGTGTCCGGCCAGCTACGGTCTGGTGACGAGGGGACGAGGGCGTCGGGCTCCGGGGTGCTGCCGATCTGGCTGACGATCGAGCACGGACTTCGGAGTGGCAGCGGCCGAACTTCAGCAGTTCCCGGCGTACCCGCAGCGCTCCACCTTCGCCGGCAGAACGGGACGACCGGCAGAAGAATCGCTGCAGAGGGCCGGTCTTGGTTGGAGACCGGGCATTACATATGAGGAGGCCTAGGCTGGGCTAGGCCTAAGCAGTGACCCGCCACGTCACAAGTGAAGCAAGGTGGCGGACGAGGACGGACCTTGCGTGAGCGGCGGCCACCACCAACGGAACCTTCGACGACAGCTACGGGACACGACCCACCGAGAGATCACCGACTTCGAACCGCACCGCAAAGAATTCAATGTAAGAGTGTCTTACTTCAGTTTGAGCAACGGCCGCGGACACAGTGTTGAGAGACTCCCGTTGGAACTGCACCCAACGCGGAGGATTTGTAGGCTATTTAGGTTGTTAACTTAGTTTGTTTTCCCTAGTTCTCTTTTGGTGTGCGATTTGATGTTTCTTCATCTATTTCATGTCTTTGTGTTCCTGTTTATAAAGTAACGTCTTTGTTTTTGTTAACGCTTAACACCTCTCGCCGTCGCACTCTCTCAATCCATCGGAGCAAGCGCTCCCGAGATCCACGCTCGCACTCGTGACAGGCAGGCGCAGCCTAGCCTATACATGATCGGGACGTTGTCTCCAAGATTCTCACAATGCAATCTCGGACGTCATGCTAGACATGCATAATTAAGAGGCTCAGCACAGATATGAAGGAGAAATACGATGGTGAGCAGTTTTGCGGGCGGTGTTATGAAACGTCTACTCTCTCGTTAGGCTAAAGTTCCTAAAGTATCGAAGGACTTTCATTATGCCCCCCCCCCCCCCCCCCCGCTAACTCTACCGAGTGCTGATGTGCGTGGTGTATGATGAGCATCTCAAATGTTTCGTTGGTGACATATCGAGCTTTTTTGGTTGGCCGCAAGCCGGCGTGACGAGGATCAGCACATCGTGTGTCATGGCATCGTTATGGGTGGGACCTGCGGCAACATAGAAACTATATGCCTGGTGAAGACTGCTGTGTGCCACTCGTTCATTTTTTCGCTGACTGTTTGAGAGCGTTGCCATTTTTTTGGTTTCGTGGCACTGTGTGCTAAGCATACGTTAAATCCAAAAGAAAGGCCATCACATCGGAACACAAGGCAGCACCATAAAGGCTGTTGAAGTGGGTGCCGAGTCACATGGTGCTGACATCATAGCTCTTTTTGTACTGTGTTTTAAATAAAATTTCATCCCATGTGTGGCTCTTCGCATTACGTCGGGTCGCAGCGCTGTCTTTTTTTTTTTGCACATTAAAACGTTTTGCTCACACTGGAAAAAACTTTCATAAAATTTACCCCATGTAGTAAACGTGCCCCCCAACTTTGCTTCTGTTCTTTGGGGAAAAAAAGTGTGTTCATTGCGCGAGTAAATACGGTACGAAGCGAACTGTCTGTATTGCAGTAACAAGAGCTGTTCGTGACTAATCAGCCATGAAATAATTTAAGAAAGCCATTCCTGCTTCCTTTAAAAAGTAATCTGCCTTGAAAAGCTTAATTGGCTGTTTGTGCACTTAAGATACATGGACAGTTATGCGTGTAATTATTGTTAACATGGAAGGTATTAAATAGGTTTGTGTTATCAGTAGCAGCCTGTGGAATTTCGAAGTGTGCTCTAAGTAGGCAACGCCATGCTGTGTATTTATAGAGGTGATCAGTGTAATTTTATTGATGTTTCATTTTATTAGCTCTGATTATCCAACTTGCCTGAAGATCAGTGTAAGAAAGGCATAGAGTTACGAGGTTCATTGGGACATGAGGTTCACTGAATTATAATAAATCAACTTCAGGCATCTCCTGGCAACCTGGCACCACTGGAGGATGTCCTCTTTGGAGCCAGTGACAGGGGCCTTTCAGAGTCCAAAGGAGTATTGGCTGTCTCCCTGCACACAAACCAACAAGTGAGCCCGTTCTTTGTGTGGTGTTTCATGCAGAAATACTTTGATAATTCAACGGGGAAGTGTTTGAAGGCGAGCTTGGTGGTGTGAAGAAAAAACATATTGAAGAAAAAACAGTGCTGCATAAATAAAAATGGACAAGGAAAGAATGCACGAGGATCGGCGCTGACTTCGAACTAATTCGTTTATTGTGCGTGCACAGAACATAGCTTGTGAAAGAAGGGAAGCAAATTGAGAATAATGACTGTTGTCGAAGCACATGGGTATGACAAGTGTGTAAAACAAGTGTGTTGATAGTGTGTTCGGTAAAGTGTGTTGATCGTGTGTTGATCGTGTGATCGGTAAAACAAGTGTGTTGATCGTGATTAATGTTGCAGAAAGTTGTACACTTCATGAGATAGAATAAGCAAAGGGGTGCTAAAGCATCAGCTTTTTATCAGACTCGTGTGCTTCAGCAACAACTATCTTTCTCAGTTTCCCTCCTTTCTTTGCACAAGCTGTATATTTTTGCATGCAGAATAAATACATTTGTTGGCAGTCAGCACCCATCCATGTTAGTATTTATTTATGCAATGCTGTTTTTTTTTTCTTGATAATCTCAACTCATGTATATTGAAATTCCTTCACTGACCTTAATGATTACGACAGTCCTGTATTTTGTCAAGTAAATTTGCCTAGAATATTTGAAGCGCCAGCCTGTGCTAGCCTGGTTATCTTGAAAATCTCAAGGGAGAGAGGGGGGGGAGGGGGCGATGGCCATTTAGCAGCTCCCGCTCATTACTTTACTGCTATCCTGAGGAAGTGATGGCTTTTTTGAAGCTGCAAAGCAGTGCCAGATGTTGATGACTGATAGGTGAAGTACTCCAGCCTTGTTGCTGTTAAAGGGGAACTCCGGCATTTCTTTCACCATGTTCTGATACCGATGTTTTCCAAGTGTTCTGGTAGTCCTGTGGCAGCCAGAGTGGTTCAGTATGCTCATAAACGCACCAATAATTTAAAAAAACTGACTGAACCACGTGTTCAAACCGAAACTGAAACAAGCAGCCGCTTCGAGCAGCATATGCGATGATGTCACAGTCTCCCCTTCATCAGAAATGTGTAGCTGGCGCCATAAAAATGATGGTGCAAGGTCATCCAACGACGTATCGAGTTATGCCGACTTTTCTGAACTTTACAGCGACGTTTTGAGTGCTGAGGTGTCGCCATTTTGCTTTTAACAGCTTGCCTGCTCGGATAGGCAGTGCTGAAGTTGGTGACGTCAAAAATACAGGGTGGCCCGCGTGGGAATACACAAAATTTGTAAAATTTGTTTTCAGGAAAACTAAATGACTTGTGACTGCCTGGCCTGGCATATATTATTGCAGTACCGAGAAGAATATATATTGAAAATTCCATTGATATCAGTGGACACTGAAAAATTTCCGGAGTTGCCCTTTAAGGTACTGTGTGTGGCACACCTCGCTGGCGTACCTGAATTGTAACTGTGTCTGCATTATCTTGTATATTCATGATTTATTTCCGTTGTCTGTGTTGGAAATGTTATCTTGTTGCAGTGCAGTCTACTTGGTGAAAAAATGCAAGTTGTGGTCGGGCACAACAATCTCATTTGTCTGCTCTCTCTGTTCATGTCAAACAGACCCTGGGTATCGCCTACGGAGATGCTGTTCTGCAGCAGCTGACGGTTGCGGAATTTGTGGATGATGAGCATTTCTCGAACCTCTGTGTGAGTGTGCACTTGCCTGATCCTCCTTTTTATTTCGTGCACTAACACAGTAAAGGAGATTAACCTGCATAAGAGTACACCTAAAACAATAAAGGAAGAAAGGCGAAAGAGCATGCAAAGAACTTTTCTTTGGACATTAGCTTGATAATAAAAGCTGCGCACCATTTTAAATGTACGCAGCTTGGAGCAGATACAGTGCACACGGGCTGCAGGCGAGCATGTAACGGACCATCAGAAACTCACTTTGAAAGTGGTCTGCTGCTGTTTTGCGACGGTGTTGTTGCAGTAGTTCCGATATAGTTCCGCATTTAACAGATCAGATGGGAGACTTTTCCCAATGCCGTGAATGTGGTTTCGGTTTCTTGCTCAGTGCTTACACGCAATCTCCTCTCGGTCTTGTTTTGTCGGAAAAAAAAAAACATGCGCTTCAGATGCGAGTAAACACAGACAATTCTACCGAGACTAGCTAGGCTGCCTGTGTGTCATTGCGCGTGTAAGAAGGCTTAGTATGCCTTCTTGCACGCACTTATGCCACTTTGTCCTCCCTGCCGCTCAAGCATTGCTATCGCAAGCTGTCGATCTTTACACAATCCAAGTTGATGAGAACCGACTGCACAAAGGGTCACCATTTATGAGCTGCCTTCAGGAGATCGCGGCTTGAGCACTTGGTGGTATAGAATCGTGATAATGTTCAACCTTTCAAACACAGTGCTCTCCGGTTGAAGTGACACAGCTCCCACTGCGCTGTCAGCCTGTTGCGGCTGATGCGTAGTAAAATAAAAAGAAAGGGGAAAAAAGCCATGTTATGGCGGGTGGCGTTTTCAAAACGTGTTTGCTTTTTTTTTTTTCTTTTTTGCTGTGACTATGCACTCTTCCAGAAGCGCTAGATACAATTCATTGCAAATGCAGTTTAGTCCACTTGTAAACACACTCTTTTCACAAAGTGAAAAGCTTAACCTTTCATCGGAGGGGTTGTTAGCTATTTGTAATTAAATACGGTGAATAAAAAACAACTTGATCGCCAATTTTCAGCACATTTTAGAGGGCAAGTTCTTGTATAACTAACTATTGATATAATGGCCACTTTTGCAGCACTTTCAAGTCCTTTATTGCCAGTAGTCCTCAATACTGTGTCTGTTGAGAAGGGGTCCAACTGTAATGGGAGAGATAGGACAGCCGACCATGTTGGTGAATGATGTCTGGTACTCCACGTTGTCTCTCATATAAGTCTTTTACTCTGTTATTATTACTTCGTTACATCCGTTCTCATTCTGATATGGTTTGGTCGCAGTTACTGTAATTGTGGCTGTACCTGTAATGGTAGCTTAGCACATAAGGTATTGCGCTGATAAGCTAGAGCACTCGGTTTTGACTTCTGGCCATGGCAACTTCGTTTCGGTGGGGGCGAGAGCTAAGAACACCTGTGTACTTAGGTACAGACGCATGTTAAAGAAGCTCGGGATGTCAAAACCACTGTCGGGCTCCCCTTGAGCATGCCTCGTATTCATATAAAGGTGGGTCTAGGCATGTAAAGCTTCACCCGTTATTACTAGTTGTAGCCATAAAATGCGAACAGAGTGGTGGGTTGTCTTTTTTGCACAGCTCATGAAGTGAAAAAGCTGTGAAGGTGCATCACCAATTTTGTTCCATCATGGGCACTGCTTGTTGCGGCACATCACAGTTCCTTTATATCAGCAGTGTTTGCTCCTTACTGGATTGCACAAGACCCACATGCTCAAATGTTTGCCTTTTAGTGACTGCACATAGTGAAAGAGCTTAGTTTCTTTGTGTGACGAGCGAGACATTCTGAGGCTGCTGGTGGGCACACACGTGCAGGCTGTTCTGGCCCAGCTGAGCCCCCAGGAGTGCCTGCTGTCAGCCACAGATGCAAAGCGCTGCCCTGAGTTGAAGGCCCTCTTAGAGCGCTCTGGTGCTCTCGTCAACGAGACAAAGACAGGTGACTCATTCAGGAGTTTATGCACTTTGTCCAAAGCTGGCAAGGGTTCATCAGAATTTTTCCATATGAATAGTTATCTTCAAGTATAAAGCTGCACATTGAATATTGATTTTACATTTAATTTGATTAGGGGTGTGCAAGTATTTGAACTTTTGAGTATTTCTTTAATAGAATTTGCTATTCAGTTCACACGCAACATTTACTTGACCATGAAATGGTTAATTACAAACTCTTCGAAGTTTGTAATTAGCCCTTTCACTGTCACTGGACACACCGGTACATTCGCGTTTCATCCCCGCAGTGTCACTGACGTACTGGTACATTCTCTATAGTGCATTCAAAACTTTGTGCCGAAGCGCAATGCTGGCGTGCTTAGACTGCTCTTGCCATCTCTCAGATCTTTTTAAACACTTGTATTTTCACCCTGGGCTTTTTTGGCACATATACTGAAGAGTACAGAGTGACCACGCCAAACCAGCTGTGCTGGGGAGGGGTGTGGTCGCTTCGTGTGCCCTTTCCTTTCGGGCTCAGCAACCATGGGGCATGTGTGCGATTACGGGAACAAGGGTTTTTTAGCTTCTGCTTGAGCTTTGGAGAGAGAGTGAGAGACGCAGCTTTATTTTGTGTCTGGCAAGTTATTAGAGTGGGCTGTTTTGGAGCTTCTTTTTTTGTTTCATTGGCATGTCTGCTATGGTGCATCAAGTTCAGGGGCGTGCACCGCTTCTGCTTGCTCACCACGGGCTCGCTTGCCGTTATCAGCAGGTAATGAGGTTGTTGCGTCCCCTTTCGATCTCTGTCTGTCATTTTGTCTTCACAATGTGCCATTTCTCTGCGTTGTGCGGGCCAGTGACAGTGGGTCCTTCGTGCACGTGGTTAATTTTGGATGGCTGGTCGTCCGGGGCCTTCGACTGCGGACTAGAGTGATGATTCTTCTGATGGAGGTGTCACATGTGTGCGAACGATGTTTGAGGGGAAAAGCAAAGACACCTGTGTTATGTGCTCTGAGTGCGACAAAGGCTTGTGCCTGGACCCGTGCTTCAGGATCTACCACACTCTGAAAAAGTATTGAAAGCAGTTTTGTGTGTGTGTTCCTCATTTATATGTTTTGTTCATCAGCAACACCTGCAAAAGTCTAAAATGTGCATAGTCTGTTGACTGTGTTTTTATATATAAATTGCTATAATAAATCTCTTCGTTCAGTTCCCTGATATTTTCTAAACTAAGCCGACACTGGGGATGCATTGCAGCCAGAAACACCTGACAGTGAAAATTCTAAAGGGCAAAATGGGTGCTTTGTCCCACAATAAGTGTCACGTTCACAGTATGCTTCACCCCATGACACTTGTGTACTGTGGTGAAGCTAGCGCTTGCATAATACATCTGTACGATTCTTCGTAGAACTGAACTCTTTTTCTTTCTAGGAGTGACACTGCAGGACTATTCTAGCCATGCAGTAAATATGTCTTTCCAATGTTTAGCAGTACATTTTATGTGTAAATTAAATGAAATTGCTTGAAAACTTTTTGAACTATTTTAAAGAATATTCAATTTGATTAGCACACAGACATTAATATTTGAATCGCTTCACACCCGAAATTTTGCTATTGGCACAGCTACGCCTTATCCTATTAATTCAAAGTAGAGGTGTGCAAATAGCAAAATTTTTAGTGTGATCAAATAGAATATTTTTTTGAATAATTGAATCTTTAAAACAATGATGCCATGTTAAATTAAGAAGAAATGTACTGCTAAATATGGGCAAGAAAGTTCATGTTCTAAAGAACAATCTAACAAAAATTTGCATTTGCATGAGTTAGCTTCGTCACAGTACATGAGTGTTATGTGGTGAAGCGTACTACATGTGGGAACCGGCCAGTTCTTACAAGACGGCATATTTTCCCACTGAACTGCGAACTTCGAATAGTTTGAATAGTAAATGTCTACGTGAATCGAATAGCAAATGCTATTTAAAAAATATTCGAAAATTCGAATATTCATACACCCCTTCTTTAAAGGTGTTGAGACATGGAATTTTGAGGCTGGAAATTGAAACTTTGAGGCTTTCCTGTCCCCACAACAGGAAAGATGGAACCTGCTTCATGCATTTTATGACCTTATTGTTTTCAATCCATTGTAACATTGCCCATACACTTTTGGAGTGGTGTAGTTGCAATAGATGAACATGAAAATAGTGACCACTACTTTGTTTGCAGCTGCTCCAGTGGACAGTAGTTCTGTTTTCACTCCGTGTGCACTGTCTAAGCATGCACATCCATAATTGCATACTGCCAGCCAGGATTGTCTACCATAGTTTAGTCAATGTTGTTTATGGAAAGCAACATTGCTCTGACTTGCTGCTTGCTGGATGGTTTGGTGGTGATACATGATTGCATCTATGGCGACTGCGGTTGCAGCAAGTGGTCAAATCACTGTTCTGACTCCGTGTATGCTGGCCGCACATGTTCTTTCAAAGCTGTGCCATTGCCATTTCATCATCATGGCAAGTGCATTTTTGTGTGCAGCAATTGCGGCAAACAGTGTCTCGAGGAGTGTTGGCTGCATGTACACTTTAGTGTGTTGGCTGCCATCTACAATTGTGTCAA
The DNA here is from genome assembly GCA_013339685.2 of Hyalomma asiaticum. NCBI lineage: Eukaryota > Metazoa > Arthropoda > Arachnida > Ixodida > Ixodidae > Hyalomma > Hyalomma asiaticum. The sequence goes on from CM023486.1 coordinate 60,967,833, forward strand.
CAAGACCATGATTTTGCTTGCACTGGTTCTGGCAGAATGTAGTTTTTCTAGGTCTCTGTGCACATTTGCTGCATGCATGTCTTTAGAACTGTGCATTCGTCATCTACGATAGCAGGAATAGCAACAACATGTAGTAATTTCATTTTGTCTCGGTGTATTGCATGCTCTGTCAGAAACATGGCGGAAGTTCTTGAGTAGCAATGCCTTCGCAGTCCGTACACACATCAAGCTCACCGGCTGCATCGTGGTAGTGTGTGATCAGTAGCTGACCATGTCAGTGGCAAATAATTAACCAGAGATGAGTACCTGGTAACAGAAAGTGTGTCGTGGATGAAGGCACTGCACATTTTGCTGTGAAAGGCACAAGCTCCCGAGAAATAGTCGCCATCCATGCATTTCAGTGATTCGAGGCAAGGGACTTTTCCTTATGCGCTAGCATTCGTGAAAATTTCGGAGAAAAGGGAGCACCCAGCAAAATTAATCGTTATGGAGAGTCACTTCTCGCATTGCTTTCTATGGGAAGCTGATAGAATAGAAAATTTTTAGTTGTGGCAGAAAATTTTGTTGTAGCAAAACCAAAACAGACTGAAAACACAAGCAGTAAATTAAAAAAATAAGAAAAAGGCTGACTGCAGTGCTGTTGCCAATCACTCATTATTGGAGTGATGTACCATGCCTTCTATCCTGATCTGTTCCTGCCGGCATGCCAGAACATTTTTAACAGTTGTCCTTGCTTTGCACAGGTGATTTCAACTCCAAAGAAATTGCGCAAGACCTGAACTGTTTGCTACAGCCATCCCAGCTGCCACAGGGGCAGGCAAACATGCTGGGTGAGTTTGCCTTCATGTTCATGTACAGCCAGTGGAATGTAACTGGAGTAGCGGATGTTCCTAGGATATTAGCCCTTCACCTTGGGAACTAAGAAAAAAAAGTATATTCCCAAATTGCCATTCTTCCTTCAGTGCTTTTTGGCATTGGCACTATAAATAAACATAACATATACATTTAAAAGCAATTTTTGTTATTGGAGAACATAGATAAAAAGTTTAGTTGCATACAGAAAAAAGTTGCCTTCTTTGTGTGGTGCGCAGTTGCTTTTTGCTTGAGTTGTTCTAGGGAAAAGCGATGCTGTGGTATTTTAGCACCTTCTATGCAAGAAAAAGTTTGAAGCAGTTTTGCTGACTTAATTTCGCAAAGACTGGTTAAACAGTGGAGCTGGTTCAATCCACATGGACTGCTTCGTACTGCCACTATCATGCAGTACTGGGCTGAGGGCGATGGTTGTGCGTTGACGGCAAGAGTGGGTCCTTCTTTCCTTTCTGTGCAACCTCAGACATTTCTTACTTTATTTCTTTGCTTCCTTCCTTATCTTTTTGTACTTCATGTAATCACTGTCATGTAGCAGTATGGCTAGTGGGTCAAGGACAAGAGCGGGTCCGCTCTTCCCTTCTATGTGGCAGCTCTGCTGGTAACTGCGAACACCACTCTGTACAGTTCTACCTCAACCTCAAACAGCTCCACTGTTAAACGGGAACTAGATCAGTGGACTTACTCACATTGTTCTTGGTAGTAGAAATTGGGACATTTTGCTGTGGATAAACTCAAGTAGGCTGAGTTGAGCTGATCTGTGAAATTTGCACACATGTAGAGCTTCTTTACTGAAGGTAAAGCATTGCCTTTCACTGAAACGAAGGCTCTACGGTAGGTATTCTGTTAACTTTCAAAAAGAGCTTGTGGCATTTGCTTTATGCTAAGAGATAACCAACCTCCACTGGAAATAATATGTAAATGACCTACTAGTCCCTGGCAGTGTGAGCTGTTCGCAGTAGGAAGGTGCTCTTACAGTGACACTCTTTTTTTATTCCTTGATAAGATCTTAAGAAACAAGATGCTGTATATACTACTGCTTTGCTTTTGTTCAAATTCCTTGGCAGGAGTGCATGTTATGTGCAGTCTTGGATGCTCAGTATATGAACACTTGCCTTGACTTGTAGCTGAACTGGATCTGAAAGTGGCCATGGATGCCTTGGCAGCAGTCATAAAGTTTCTCAACGTGAGTGCCCAAGTTTATGATATTTTTGTATTGCTTGTACAGTATAACCACATTACAGTGAACCTTGACAGTGAAGATTTTCGTCTGTTGTAAAAGAAGTATGTAAATCTGAATATTGTTGCAACAGACCTTTATGTAAACACTAGGGGTTTGTGAAGCTAACACTAATGTACTGCAGTGAAGCTAACATTGGTGTACTGCGGCAAAAGCAACACTCGTGTGCTGCGGCGAGGCTAAAATTTTGCGCACTGTGGCGAAGTTTACACTTGTGTACTGTGGCAGAATTAATGTATGCGTATGGACAGTCCTTTGCTTGATTGTCCTTTGCTCGTTGTCCTTTGCTTGCTTTAGGACTTCTTTGTCTAGGGACAACATTGTGAGAGTACACTAGTCATGCAATGAAGTTTTTTTTCCCATGTTCAGCAGTTAACGTGGAATTGCAAAAAAAAATATTTGAACATTGTCCGAATTTACTTCCCAATCAAAATTTTTCTATTCACACAGCCATTAAACACTAAGCAGGCCTGTCATAACCACTGTGAGTTAGTGTAAGTCTCAGCTCTGTGTTTTCTGAAGGAAGCTTGTCAGCCTAGACTGTGCTGTAATGGGTAAGATCTTGGATACTAGTCATGTCTCCGTCATTACAAGGCTGTTTGCTTTATCTGGTGCCATGGTATCTCACTTTGTTTATCACACTGATGCTGCTTCTACACCAAAATCATGCTAAGCGATGTTTGAAATTGCCAGATATTGAATGTGGGTTGGGTCAACAGGACAGAAGTCAGCTGTAAAGAAATTAGTGACCAGCCTTTCTTTTTTTTTAATTTAGTGCATTACTGCACTTACTTGCATAATTTGCTTACTTTTTTCATAAATCTAGGGCTTCGTGAAGGGGTTGTGTAAATTACTCTGAAATTTCGCAAACACATCCGAAAAAGCTGTGATTAGTCCTGGTGCGAATCATACATTAAGAAGGAAGTTAAATACCATAACAACAACAAAGCTACTTTTTCATTTAACAGACCATGTACTTTAACTGGTGAAATCATGTCACAGTCTATTCGAGATCATCAACTTAAAAGTCTGATTTGGAATTGTTGCGGGTGCTGTGAGCAGCCTACGCAAACGCCTTTATCAACTGCGACTCTCATATTTTGTGTGCTTGGCAAGAGTACAGTTCTCACCTTCTTTGGAAAATTATGTGGCACTGAATGTGAATTTTGCAGTGTTGGGAGCCCATCGGTAATGAACAACCAAAATGTTGACCGCCTTTGGCAATGTCTAGGCTACAGAAATACACCAATTATGGGTTCGGCCTCAGCACGGAGGCTCAGATGTAGAAGCGACGCTTGTGCAATGGAGCCTCTTGAACATGTAGGAAATGGGGCTGTTACATCCTTACGCACCTCTGATGAAGAAAATACTTTGATTCATATTGCACCGCGGCGTGTCATGTTTGACCTTTCTCATAGTGTAAGAGAAAGAAAATCTGGAGGAAGGCATACACATGAGCACAGACTGTGCCCATCTGCACAGGCTGTCCAAAATTCGCCTGTCTATCTGTGCATAGGCGGGCTGGCTCAGACAGCGCAGGGTGCACAAAACATGCAAGTAAACTGTTTCTTTTTTTTTTCCAAAAAGCATTGCTAAAAATTTGGGCTGCGTAAATTATGCAAGGGTACAAATTATGCGAGTAAATACGGTATGTCTAGATGTATTTTGTATGAGAACCCATTGTAAAAAGCACTCACTCAATCAAAGAGTTAGGAAGATCAGCATAGTGCCACAACTTGGCACGTTGTATGCAAATGTATATTGCAAACACATCTGTTACAGTGAGGTTATACTGTAAATATTGCCGACCATGGCCGATGCCCTTCAGTAGCGAGATTTGACTCGTCCATTGCCCTGTTGTGGCTTACACCTGTTTTCTTGCATTTTACTGGCAATCTTCGACTACCAGCAAAGTGAACAAGCAGATTCTGCAGTTAGACAAGTTCTTTTGTCACAGTCTCAATCTCACAGTTCTTTCTTTTAGACTAGGGTGTGCAGGTTTCAACTACCACATGTGTAGACTCAACATAGTTGGAGTCCAGTGCCCATCCTGTCATGTCTTTTTGCTGCGTTTTTCAACACAGCAATGGCTTACTTTCATGAGAAAAAGAATAGTGCATTACCAACTAGCTCTGCAGCTTGTTTTGGCTGTCTTGAATGTGCGGTACATTTGCTGGTTTCATGGTGGCTTACAGCATGAATGCTTGTTTGTATGCAGTTGACGTCATGTGCTGAGCACCTGGGTTGCCTTCGGCTTTGCACGTTTGAATTTGGCCAGTTTGTACGCCTCAACAGTGCAGCCATCCGAGCCTTGGCTGTGCTGCCTGCTGACGGGGAAGGTGAAGATTGTATTTTTTTTTTTTTTGCCATGGGGACGGGTCATACGGCTTTCAACACACTTACCTGGAATGTGGCATGCACAGAAGTGTGTTGATTCACCTATAGTTGTAAAACTGGTTTGATCATGTAGTACTATATTGCTAAATAGTGTAAGTAGGCAAAATTACAACTCATTGTGTTGTCTGTAAAAGCAGTGGAGCAGTTAGTTGTCCGAGTTGTATTGTTGCATGGATATTTTTTGTCACTTTTCCTGTGATCACAGAGGCATACCTGATAGCAGTGTTCACACGATCTGCTCCTCTGAAATGCAGGTAGCAGGGCAGCTTCTGAACCGAGCCTCCTGCGTTTGCTGAATCGGTGTCGCACGGTGGGTGGCCAGCGAATGTTGAGCCAGTGGTTGCGACAGCCGCTGTGTGACCTTAATCGAATTGGTGAGCATTGAGAGAACAAACTTCCTTCCTCTTTAATGCTTGTGGCATTTTACAAGTGTTCCAAACTGAAGGAATAAAATCCTTGTGTGTGGGTGGGAGAGGCCTTTGCCCTGCAGTGGCTGATGATAATGATGATGCGAGTGAAAAGGGAACAGTATTTAAAACTAGAGCTGTGCGAACAGAAAAATATTGAGTGCGAATTCGATTATTTATGTTCTAGTACGAATCGAATATTTCTCAAATAAGTTTCGAATACTTCTTTACTGATACCAAGTCAAATTATGGAGAAATGTTCTGATAAACATGAGGAAAAAGATTTATTGCATGACTAGTGCATTGCCACAGTGTCATTCCAAAGTCCTGAGGAACAGTCCAACGGAGAATTGTGCAACAGAAAGCTGAGCTAACTTCGCCGCAGTACGCGAGTGTTAACTTCGCCGCTGTACACAGCTGTTACGCGGTGAAGCGGACTCCATGCAGGAATGAATCACTTGACATGAGACATAACGTATTTTTCCCCCTTAATTACCAACTTCGAATAGTTCAAATAGTAAAAGTTAAGTGCGAATCGAATTGAATAGCAAATCCTATTCAGAAATTATCAGAAATTTCGAATATTCGCACACCCCTATTTAAAATTTAAAAGATTGCAGTTTAGCTGCTGCTATATTACCTGCTGACAAATTAGCCCCAGCCACCTGCATGAATTGGTAAGATGGGCTATATATCTGGTTTGTGTAGCGCTAAACCATATGCATACGATCATCCTTTTCAACGGCTAACAGCTTTAAAGGGACACTAAGAAGAAAGTGATTCCTTGTTATAACAAAATTGCTTTACTTGAAATATCTCTTTATTCAAAATTTTTTGCAGTCCTGACCCATGCGCATGCCTTTTAACCCACATTACCTGATGCGTGTCTGTAGCTCCCTTCACTTAGAGCAAACTAGCGAGGCATGGCCACGCAGCTTCACAGCAGCGCAGCGCTGCAGAGGCTACCCTTCCTGCCGCCATCACCAGCACGCACGGCTGGCAGCGTTCCAAAACGAACGAGTGCTGCCGCAACTGCTTTTAAATGCGAAGCATTTCTTAGCGAACTTTGGCAAGTTTGAGCATATCTATCTATCTATCTATCTATCTATCTATCTATCTATCTATCTATCTATCTATCTATCTATCTATTATCAGTCACAGCGAAGCCCCTGTTTCTTTCGTTGCGAACAAAGTGGCAGACCTCCTCTTCAAGTAGCAGATGTCGGCCCTTGCGCGGTCCCATGAATTTTTTACGTGTCGTGGCGCCCTAAAAAATCTGGTCCCGCTGCTTCCTCCACCTGATGATGCAGGCTCGATCCACGCCGAATTCTGCTGCAGCACTGTGGTTGCCATTGTCTTCAGCAAACGTGATTGCAGCTTGCTTGAACTTCAAGTTGTAGGAAGCCCCCTTCGCACTCATACTGATCGCCGTTAGGACTATCCAACAAACAACTGACAAAGCAAAGCATGCCCGTCCGCGACTCCACGCCCGCAGTGCCAGCGCAATCTGTCCGGGCTTGCCGAGCGCCGCCGACTTCTATGCCTCCATCTTTTGTCTGAACGTAGCAACGCAAGACATGGCTTCCTAGATTGGCGGCGAGAAAGCGCGCATGGTGGCATTATTGACTGCGCCATGCTCGCAGAAAAAGAAAAAAAAAGAGGGGTGCTTAGATTCGCAAGCAAACCTTTTTCCCAATACAGTAAAACCTCGTTATAACGAAGTTGACGGGGGAGTGGTAATTACTTCGTTATAACCATTACTTCATTATAACCAATATCAATTTCATCTATAGAAACTTCAAGGGGAATTGCGATTGCTTCGTTATATCCGATAATTCGTTATATCTGGGTTTGTTATAACGAGGTTCTACTGTATTTTCTATCGAAAACAGGGGGGGTGCTTAGAACCGGGAGGTGCTTACAATCGCGAAAATACGGTATATTGCTAAATAGTGTGGCCATTTGCTGCATATACTTTTCATTCTATGGTTGACCTGATGAATCTCTTGAATTATGAGAAATGCCAAGAGCCCTCACGCTGCTCAAATGCACAGGAGGAAAGGGCGATGTGACAAGCAGCAGAGTGCTTGGATGCGAATTTCATGATGCCAATGCTTTAAGTAGGCGAAATTACAACTCATTGTGTCGTCTGTAAAAGCAGTGGAGCATGTAGGTTCTTATGGTGTCTAATGCCACTTGCTGCAACTAGCCATTGAGGAAGCAAGCTGTTTGGTTAATATTTTGAGTGTGCATTTTGTGAGGCTACTACAACATATGTAGCCTTGCAAATGACAGTTAGCTGTCCGAGTTGTATCGTTGCATGGATATTTTTTGTCACTTTTCCTGTGATCACTGAGGCATACCTGATAGCAGTGTTCACACGGTCTGCTCCTCTGAATTGCAGGTAGCAGGGCAGCTTCTGAACCGAGCCTCCTGCGTTTGCTGAATCGGTGTCGCACGGTGGGTGGCCAACGAATGTTGAGCCAGTGGTTGCGACAGCCACTGTGTGACCTTAATCGAATTGGTGAGCATTGAGAGAACAAACTTCCTTTCTCTTTAGTGCTTGTGGCATTTTACAAGTGTTCCAAACTGGAGGAATAAAATCCTTGTGTGTGGGTGGGAGAGGCCTTTGCCCTGCAGCGGGCATAGACAGGCTGATGATAATGATAATGATGATGCAAGTAAAAAGTGAACAGTGTTTAAAAGTAGAGCTGTGCGAACAGCAAAATTTTGAGTGCGAATTCAACTATGTATGTTCAAGTGCGAATCGAATCGAATATCTTTTTGAATAATTTTTGAATATTTCTTTACTAATACCAAGTCAAATTATGGAGAAATGTTCTGATAAACATGTTCTGACTAGTGTACTGCCACAGTGTCATTCCAAAGTCCTGAGGAAGTCCGACAGAGAATTGTGCAACAGAAAGCTGAGCTAACTTCGCCGCAGTACGCGAGTGTTAACCTCGCCGCAGTGCACGGGGGTTAGCTTCACTGCAGTACACAGGTGTTATGCGGTGAAGCGGACTGCATGCGGGAATGAACGACATGAGACAGTGCATTTTCCCCCCTTAATTACCGACTTCGAATAGCAAAAGTTAAGTGCGAATTGAATCGAATAGCAAACGCTATTTGGAAATTATTCGAGATTTCTAATATTCGCACACCCCTATTTAAAACTTAAAAGGTTGCAGTTTAGCTGCTACCATATTACCTGCTGACAAATTGGCCCAGCCACCTGCATGAATTGGTAAGATGGGCTATATATCTGATTGGTGTAGCACTAAACTATGTGTGTACGATCATTCTTTTCAACAGCTAACAGCTTTAAAGGGACATTAAGAAGAAAGTGATCCCTTGTTATAACAAAATTGCTTTACTTGAAATATCTCTTTATTCAAAATTTTTGCAGTCCTGACCCATGCGCATGCCTTTTAACCCACATTACCTGATGCGTGTCTGTAGCTCCCTTCACTTAAAGCAAACTAGCGATGCATGGCCACGCAGTTTCACAGCAACGTGGCACTGCAGAGGCTACCCTTCCTGTCGCCATCACCAGCACGTATGGCTGGCAGCATTCCAAAACAAACGAGTGCCGCCGCAACTCGTCACTTATAACGAAATTTTTTGCCGTCTCATTGACTTTGGTGGATCTAGTTCCACTGATTAAAAGACTGGGGTATTCTAATAATTAGTTTGCCATTTATAGCATGAACGGCACATTTGTAAGCAAGAAAACAACAAAATTGAGGAATTGAAGTGGTGCCCTTTGTCATGCACAGAAAGATGACTTCATATTCTCTATCTCTTAATTACTCAACTACTGCTTTGTATGACAGAAGAAAAGCAAATTAGGCAAGTTTTGTTAAGAGTTCAACAGCACAAACGTCCCCTCTATTCGTCCTCCATTTTTCATTTGTGCTGTTGAAGTCTTGTGCAGTGGAGTACCATCTTGCCTAAACCTTCACGTTAATAAGTTTTGATAATAAAGAACGTGCAGTAGGCTAGAGTTATTATGATATATTACGACCGTTGAACTTACCGCAAAGTACTGTTGACGAGCTCTGGTTTCGATTGCCCGCACTGACTACACACACACTTTCTCTTGATTAATGGCAGTTTTCATTTTGTGGCTTCCAGTGATGTCATTGCTGTGTCACAGAGCTCTTTTCAGCTTTGGTTACTACTGGCAGGGCTGAAATCAGCGGCAACTACACTCGAACCTCATTATAACGAAGTTGCAGGGAGACACGAAATTGCATCATTATATTGTCATGCGGTCATGACGATGAGGGACGCAGCAGAACTCAAGGCATTGTCAAATGAACTGTTTATTGGGCGAACCTGTGCCCAGCAAAGCAAAGCAAATCACAGTGCAAAATGATCGCTACATGAATAGTCGTCGGTCGACGGTAAAATCTGACAGGTGGCGAAATGAGTCTGCTTTTATACGCAGCATCGCTATGCATTCTCGCATTGTCTTTGAGCTGCTAGAAGGCACTGAAATGTGCGTCTCAGGCATGCAGAGTTTCTAGAATGGTCAACATGGTCGCTGGAGCGACATGCAAGATAAACTCTGCCTGCGCTGCGCATAACAGGAAAGTGATAATAGCACTCCCCCTAAACAAGCCAAAACACGCGCGCATTTCACAGGCAAACCAAACAACTGCATGTGTTAGTATCCATTATTGCATTATAACTAGGAGTGTGCAAATATTTGAAATTTCAAATAATTTTTGAATAGCTTTTGCTATTCGATTTGATTCGCACTGAAATTTTGCTTTTCAAAGTTTGTAATTAAGGGGGAAAATATGCTGTCTCGTGACAAGTGGCCTATGCCCGCATGAAGTTTGTAATTAAGGGGGAAAATATGCTGTCTCGTGACAAGTGGCCTATGCCCGCATGTACTGCGCTTCGCCGCGTAACACTTGCGTACTGCGGCGAAGCTAATGCTAGTGTACTGCAGCAGAGCTAACGCTCACGCACTGTGGCGAAGGTAACGGTCACGTACTGCGGAGAAGCTAATGCTCGTGTACTGTGGCGAAGCTAACACTCGTGTACTGCAGGAAAGATAACACTCGTGTACTCTGGTGAAGTTAGCTCAGCTTTCTGTTGCACAATTCTGTTGGACGGTTCTTCAGGACATTGCAGTGACACTATGGGGGTACACTAGTTAAGCAAGCAATCTTTTTCCCATTTTAGTAGCACATTTCTCCATAATTTGACATGGTATTATTCAGCAAATATTCGAAAGTTATTTGAAAAATATTTGATTTGGTTCGCACAGCTCTAATTATAACCCTTAGCTGCAATAGTTGCTATGTGGGTGCAAAAATTTCAACACGCAAATAAGAAGACGTCGTGGTGTCCCATGGTAATGCTGTATAGTGCCACACATGTGATGGAGTTTTTAAAAGCAGTAAAAAATAATCTACTTGTCAGTACCATGCAAATCGGCAGGTGCGACATGCTCCATTCTATTGCACGATTGTCATTCACTTTCATATAATGCGCAGCTTGTCCATGTTACCTTGAAACCGGAAAAACGGCAACATTAGTGAACAATCAGCAGCAATAATGCGCTCATTGTGAACGAGGAGCATGCGGTGCACTACCGAGTGTGTCACCTTGGCCGTTGTGATGCACATGATGTGTCGACCTACGAACGTCCCAGCGCCTACTTGCTGGGACGTTGCTGGGAGGTTGCTGTCATGAGTAAAGGGGCCTGCGGCGCGGGTCACATGGTGAAAACGGGCCACATGACGGGCACATGGCGTGTCGCGGTCGAAGATTGAGAAGGCTGAGCTGGCATAGCCTGTGTGGAACCAGTCGACGAAGGTTTTCCTGCGAGCGACGGACTTGTGATGAGGGGCTGTGGGCGTCAGGCTCCGGAGTGGCTGTCGACCAGGCTTACGGTCGAGCGAGATCCTTTGGGGGGACAGCTGCTGAACCGCAGTGGTTCCCAGTGCACCCGCAAAGCTCCGCCTTCGACGGCAGGATGGGACGACCAGCAGAGCAATCACCAGAGAGCCATATCTTGGGGGCCAGGCATAACTTGGAAGTAGAGGCCGACGCTTTAACTAAGCCTAACACGGAATCCAATGACTGCCATGCCAGACAGCATAGTCCAAGGAGTCGACCAGTTGCTACCTGGGGCGACGACAACTTGAAGTCCAGTTCACCAACGCTGGCAACTCAGATGCCATGCTACCAAGTCCTCGACACCGCACTGCAAAGTAAGGACATTTTATTCGGGCAGCTACTGCTTATGTGAATGTGAGGCCTATTGTTGACAGACTCCCATTACGACTGTGCCTGTTGCAGAGGAACATTTAGCAGTCGTGGACAGATTAGTTTGTTCGGTTTGTTTAGTTGAGGTTTCCTTTGATGTGTGAGTTATTTCTCTTGTCGTGCTTTGGGTCATTGTAATCATGTTTCATATTTATAAACTATCGCTCATTGTGCCAACCTCGTCATTCCAATGTCTCTCATCCCATCTGAGCAGGCGCTCCCGAGATCGCTTTCTCGTGACAGTTGTGACACCACCAATGCACTCTTGGAGCACCACACACAGCCGCAGCAGCACTGGGTAGCACTTGCAGGCAGGCCGTAACGAGAGAAGTAGATGCTCTAATCATTTTTTACCACCGCATGCAAGCAACAGCGCACCATCGCCTTTGTCCCTCGTAGCTCTATTTCTGGCTGTCTGATTGCGTAGTTAGCAGGCCTTTGAGATAGGCATGATGCGGTCTTGGAAGCCATGTTTTGTCATCTAGCTGCTGCGAGGAAGAAGAAAAAAAAAAGTGGGGATGGCAAGTGAAGACTGCAATAGTTTGACAGAAGGCAGCAGCACAAATTGGTGTGTGCACACTGTTTGTTGCATGCAGCTAAGCGTGGCAATGTGCGGCAGTTTCATAGGGGTCGTGGGATTTTTTAATTGTTGTGCCAAACGTCTGCCTAACACTGCGAGAAACGATGTTGTTAGAGTGAATGTGTTCTGATTTTCGCATTGGGAATATTTAGTTCATTATATCCATTGAAAGGTTAATTTTACTTTTTTAAAATGAGGTTTCAAATGCATGTATGTCTATAGGGATTGCAAGGGGAATTTTATTTACATTGTTATAGTCATTATTTTTTTATATCCCATTACATTATAACAAGGTTCAATCCTAATTCTGTTTCAGTGTAATTGCCGCACCATTGACGGTTACAGTTATCTAAAATCACGCCAGTATACCATTCATAACGATGAAGAATAAAGTAGTCTAGAAACGGTTGAACAACCATCCTAAAGAGTTCGCACATATACGACAAAAGTAGTCTGCCGCCGAGACGCTCATGCAGACTGTCGCAGTTCTCATGTCTAGCTACGTGACGGCATCGTACGCTCATGGCGAGATGCCCCACCACAACAACTCTGAGTGATGGGAAGTGCAGAGGATGGATGCCGGGATGGAGGGCCGGACTCGGAGGGCACCGTGCATGGTGGCTGGGCCGGGACATCTGACCGTTGCAAGGTAGACATCTGAGAAAGTTCATCTGCACCAGGACACTGGGTGTCTCACCCGACACAGCACGCAGCAGCACGCTCTCCCAGCACAGGACCCTGCTGGTAGCCGAGCAGCTTGAGGCATTCAAGACGGAAGTCCAGGCCGGCTGCTTCAGCTGCCATATCACCAGACCACACAGCTCAAGCTAGTGATATGATCACCCATTGTGCCCGAGACACCACTCTTCTCTTTCTTTGTCACTTACCGCACCACAGCAAGCACGTGCGTTCGACCGCGCGATTAGAATGTTCTCAGTTCCTATCACAGTTACAAGGAAAGTGTGATGGTTGAAAGAAGATGTAAGAAGAGGAAAAGATAAAAGGAAGAGAATGAAGAAAGATGAAAAATCTCAGTCTGTGCTCACCAGGTGGTGGAACTTGCTTGCCAGCTCCACTGTTAACTCAGACTTTACAGGTGCAAAACTGCCTTTAATATTTTTTAGGAGTGTACAAATATTCCAACTTTTGAATATTTTTCAATAGCATTTGCTATTCATTTCACACCCAATTTTTACTGTTAACTATTAAAATATGTAATTAAGGAGCAAAGTATGTTCTGTAAGTGGCCTATTTTACATGACACTTCACCACATAGCACTTGTGTGCTGCGGTGAAGCTAATACTTGTGTATTTTGCTGAAGCAAACATTGTGTACGTTGGTGGAGGTAAACACTGGTGCAGTACATTTTCTGTTTAATTTACCATAGAAAATGTTTGAAAAGTAGTATTTGAGCATTATTAAAAAAAACATTCGATTTGCTTTGCACTCAAACATAAATATTCAAATTTACCCCACACCCAAAATGTGACTATTCGTACAGCTCTAGTTTCTTTAATGTTCTGTAGCCGAATTATTCAACTTGTGAACTGTTCTCATTGTTCCAGAGGAGCGGCTGGACCTCGTGTCCCTGCTGGTAGACGACTGGGAGCTGCGGCAAAGCCTTCACGAACAGATGCTGCGGCAGTTTCCTGACCTCCTGAGGCTATCACGGAAGCTCCATAGACAACGAGTATCACTGCAGGTATGGTTGCTATGCATTTCCCTGCTGCCATTGTGGACTTGTCTGTGTTAGACCAGTGAATAAAGGAACACTGTTTTAGACAGGCTTGTCACATGCTTGTCTGCAGGCAAACTTCATAAAGCACTGCTTTGGTTAAATTGGTAATAAGTAGGGCTGTGTGAATAACAATATTTTGGTTCTGAAGCTAGTTTGAGTGTTACTGTTTGATTACAAATGCATTTCAATATTTAGAAAAAAAAAGAAAAGTCACAGTTTCGCCGCAAGGGCGAAGAAATGAATGCGATAGCAAGAAACTGTATATTGCTATATGAAGTGAGGCTCGCAGCTTCAGATGCAATATTAATTGTAGCAAACATGCACTTGCTCAGTGAGCGCCTCCCGTAGGCAGCGCGTGCTGGTACGAAGGGCTTTATACATTGTGTGTCACAAAACTACAAATACAAAGCTAGGGGAGGCTACTAAACGGGAGGCTGCCAAACGAACAAACAGAAGATGAGTGCAAACTATCAAGTGAAGCACGGACAAAACAAACGCACAGATATACACCGAACGAGCGCGTATAAGCTGTCACAATGGATACTCTTAGTTTGAACAGTGCTCCTGTTGCAAAGGCGGCCGAAGCAGCGAAGGAAACTAGCGTGCTTCAGGTGTTGAGCTGTGACACTTGATAGTTCACACTCATCTTCTGTTTGTTCATTTAGAGGCGTCCCTTGGGCTCGAGTGACTTTCGTACGCTCCCTTAACATCTGCACGGACATCATGGTGAAAGCTCGAAACATCCCTCTTCCTCTCACCACGAGACGACCGCGCGAGCAGACAGTGGAAGGGCAAGGTTCTTTCTGCCCAAATATTATACCTGGTGACAACTTTCTGTGGCAGCACAGCGAAAGCTACGGAGCCGAAGCGCGCACATTTTTGATGCGCTATTGCATGTAGTCCACGAACGCTAACTTTTGCACAATACATAGCGCAACATACGACATGTCACCTAATTTTTTTCTTTTTACGTTCAAGATGATTTCATTCTAATTTAGAAAGGTTGCCTTGTATTCGAATTTCGTTTTTCTGCTGTTTCTGGTTTTCCCGGTTTCTGCTGTCAGTTCCACGTTTTCCTTACCCTCAAAGCAACGATGGTGTCGCTCGGTTCAAGCAGGTTCGCATCGCACCGCGTAAGCGAGCATGAGCGAGTGTTCATCGGCTAGTGTGAATTCATTGTCAAAGTGAAGCAAAAACAGTGGTGTGATGCAAAATATTATGCGGTATGGTTATAATCTCGACGAAAGGAGTTGTGCGGTGTGCAAGCGATGCCACCAGCGCAAGTTGGTCCCACACAACGACAACCACTTCGACACTGCAGTGACCCGCCCGTCTTCAGCGAGTCTGCGAACTTGAAAGCAATGCTGCTATTAGGAACAGTACGTAAAATAAATGGCTCATTTAATTTGCTTGATTGGATATACGTCGTTGGTATTTTTGGTAGTTTATTGCCGGGGCTGATACGATCATTCCGAATGTGCATCTCGTGAAAATGAACGCCGCGCATTGCTTGCGACAGCGTACGCGTCCGTGTCTGCAGTTGGAAGTGTTTTTGGTGCTTTACAATGAAAGCATTCATTCCACTTTGCTCGAAAACTGCGTTATTGGCAACGGCCAGACGAGGGGAGCGTCTGTCTCGCTTGGACTTGCAAACTCAAAATGCGCACATCTGTGGGACGGTGAAAAACATACCCAGCTACCCGGCGGCGGCAACGCGTTCCCTGCCAAACTGACAGAAGAGCCTCGTGAAAGCTGGTCGACGACCTTTAAATGCGGCCATTGCGCTCCTCGCGCCATTTCGCTGGTAATGAAGAAACGCTTATAAGCGCCTGGTGTCTGAGTCCTGCCAGCGGTAAAGCATGTGTATATAAAGCTCATCGTTAGCTCTGTGAAGGATCTGCTCTTCGTGGCGTAGTGGTTAGTGCCACGCGCTGCGGAGCAAGGGGTTCCTGGTTCGATTCCGCGCTTCGGAAGCGTTTATCTGAATTATTTTTCTTCGGTACTTTTATATATATACAGTAGAACCCTGCTGTTACGTTCCCGGCTGCTGCGTTTTCCCGGCTGTTACATCGTTTTTGGCCGGTCCCGGCATAGCTCCCATAGGATTCAATGGATTAGGAACGCCGCTGTTACGTCGCAATGTGGGAACGTTCCCGCATGTTACGTCGCGAATCAGCATTCCAAGCGGCCACTGCCGACGGAAATATTCACTTTTCACGTAGCTTGACGGCTTGACTGTAGGATTAGCTGCACAATGGGCGACGCCAATTACGTTTCCAGCTTCTGCCATCTAAATTATGGCACAGCGATGCAAACTGTTGGTGACGGAATCGCGTACAATTATTACGTTTCCATCGATGACGCCATTGTCACCTCCGAGGTTTTCTCTGTCGACGAAATCGTAGCCGAGTGTGCCGATGCGTGCACTGAAAGCGCTAGCACTGAAATAAAATTGTGTGCCAATCACCACTTCTCTCATTTTTCCATTTTTCCCATTTCTTGGCTCTTACGTTTCCCGGCTCTTACGTTTATATTTTTCGGTCCCGCGAAAAACGTATAAGCGGGGTTCTACTGTATATACATACTTATACATATACGGTTCATGACGGCAGCGACAGGGATGGCAAAAACCAGCCGAGACTGTCCATATAATTGCTATCGCAATAATAATTAATGTTATGTTACTGGGCAGATGTGCGTGAAACATGAGCAAGAAAAAAACAAATTTATTGCATGATGAGTATGCCCCTGCAATTTAATTCTTAGAAAAACAATTTGGTGGATCCCACAAATATGTAGGAATCGATGTCGTGAAGCACTCAGCAAGGAATATGCCAATGCCAAACTGTTCGCAATTCAGCAAAGTGTTACGACTAAGATGTCTGTGTGCAAACTGAGCACAAGCAACATAACCATGACTAATGATGCTGTAGATTTATTTACAATACGTGGAGCTGTGGATGAGTGGAAGCATGCTTGCCAGGCACCTCAGTGTCCCGGGTTCAACCCCTACCTACCTAACGAGTGGTAGGTTGATGCTTGTCTGTGTTTGTCCACTCGTCATATCTACATTTCAGTTGCAAGCTAAAACAAACAGTGTGTCCTTATCTCGCTTTCAACCCTTGCAATGTGTATTCTCATATAAATTTTTGTTTGGTTGGTCATTGTTAAGATGAGCTGCTATGTTAAGATTACAGAGTGAATACAGAGCTCCGAAGGCATGCATCCAGCAGACACAAAGCTGCTGTTTGCCGCAGTTACTGTTGGACAAAGTAGGTGATCTTGACAGCTACTGATGCGTGATAACAGATAGTGTGTGCACAGCTCACCTGCACTGAGTAAAAGCAAAACTAGTTTGCTGCAACTGCTGTGGATGAACCCTACGTGATTAACAATGCTATCATAAATAGCGAGCATGCATTTCTGAATGCCACTTGACCAATGGGGTATCACGCCCAATGGTAAACGCAGATATACTCATGAAGTGTGCCAGCTTTTCTGTCATTCTCGCATGGTTCATGCTGGTGACGATGGTGATTCGAACTGCACCACTACGTTTCGATCGGGTGCTCACATCGTTTTCATGTTTCCGTGTTGTACTTTTGTGACGCTTCAGGCCAGTGGGCTTTGAGGATTGTCTGAGGTAACCGGGATGTAGCTCAATGTAGCCAAATTAACAAGCGTTTGGTGCCTGTAAATAATGCGTTTGCCTGCTGGGTCCAGAGAATAACTCTAAATTTTGAAATTACCCAATTTCCAAATTAACAAGAGTAAATTAATGAGTTTTTACTGTACATTTATTAACTTCATGCCTCATTTCTCATTCTGTTCATTTTCAGGAGCTATACAAGTTGTATCAGTGCCTGCAGGTTCTGCCTAAAATGCGGGAGGCCTTGACCAAGGCATCAGAGTCACACAAGTCTCCACTTCTTGGCGCCATTTTCGCTGCACCAGTTCAGGCAGGAGCCTTTCTTCTAAATTTCTGCGAATGCATGATGCCTTGCACAGTGATCCGAATTTTTGTTGGAGTTATAAATTAGAACAAGGTTTGAACATTACTGTTGCTTTGTTCTTGCTGGTATTGTGCAACAGGACCATTGTTTTTATGGTATAATGAATTAGTCGCTTTGGGGTGCTTCCGTGGCATATTTTTTATTTGTTTGAAGAAAATGGAGCACTGCACTTTAGCTAGGTACAGGTGGAAAAGCATTCACTTTTGGGCTGGGAAAGAAGTGTGACTGAGATTGCAAAAAATACCATTCACTTGCTTCAGAGTGTTCAGTTTGTGGGGCAACCTTTTCCCTGCTCCAATCATGAGAGAGCTCTGTACCACTGCAGGCAGAGTTCAATTTTCGAGGAAAGGAATCTCTGGTGCACATTATGTGGGGGGTTGGTTGAAGGCCTATTACGGTGTTCTTCTTTCTTTTTTTTTTTTCCCCCTGGGAGAATGTTCACCTGAAGAGGAACAATATTCATACCTTTCAGAAACTGTTCTCTGATTGTTTCTTGGATTAGAATGAAAATGTCGCATTGTCGCATTGTCGCTATTCTGTCGTATTGTACCATCCTACCAACTGTTGCCAGAATAGTGCACTCATTCCTAGTGCAACAGAGATGTGTATCTCATTGTGCCGACACAGGAGCCATAATATTAGTGTGCTGCATGGACCAGGGAATTTGCAATCTGGTTTCAAATATGTCTGGAAGCCACCTGCTCTTCTTTCAACATGTGACGTCACAAGGAACATTCACTCCATTTCTTGAAGTAGTGATCATATGGTTGCAGAAATGTAATTGGAAATGCTTTATTTGTTTGTTTTGGGGTCAACATATACAGTAGAACCCCGCTGTTACGTTCCCGGCTGCTGCGTTTTCCCGGCTGTTTTCCCGGCTGTTACATCGTTTTTGGCCGGTCCCAGCATAGCTCCCATAGGATTCAATGCATTAGGAACCCCGCTGTTACGTCGCAATGTGGGAATGTTCCCGCATGTTACGTCGCGAATCGGCATTCCAAGCGGCCACTGCCGACGGAAATATTGACTTTTCACGTAGCTTGACTTGGCTTGACTGTAGGATTAGCTGCACAATGGGCGACGCCAATTACGTTTCCAGCTTCCGCCATCTAAAGTATGGCACAGCGATGCAAACTGTTGGTGATGGAATCGCGTACAATGATTACGTTTCCATCGATGACGCCATTGTCAACTCCGAGGTCTTCTCTGTCGACGAAATCGTAGCCAAGTGTGCCGATTTGGCACTGAAAGCACTAGCACTGAAATAAAATTGTGTGCCGATCACCACTTCTCTCATTTTTCCATTTTTCCCATTTCTTGGCTCTTACGTTTATATTTCACGGTCCCGTGAAAAACGTATCAGCGGGGTTCTACTGTATAAAGAAAATGTGTATTTTGCTTTCATAACTGCAAAACAAGTTAAGGGGGGACGTGGCAATGAAATGCTCAATTTGATCAAAATTCTCTATTTTACAATTTATTTTTTTTTCATGATCCTTGGACCTTCTTTTACCTTGTGGTAGAATATTATAATGACATACGCGGTAGTAATACAGAAATTGCCACTTTATCTATGTGTTGTCATCCAAAATCACAAGAAAATTGGGCTTCCAAAGGCGCCGCCATCTTGGTATCATCGTAAAAAGGAGCAATCGAACCTGGGGATAGCCACACCACTGTGTTTCTCCAACAAAAAATAAAACCTGCAAGAGTGAGAAAGAACTTAGCTGCTCAATGTTAATATTTAACTGTTCTCATGAAATACAACTTTGAGCTCCATGTTCTCAGCTTCCATTTTTTGAGCAGTTGCTGTCAGTCATCCCAGTGCCATTTCATAACTAATTAAGCTAAATTCATTCTGTCTTTTTCACTTACATCCTGAAACGTTGGTGAGTGCCATAAAGCTATTCATTTATACCTGCACGTCACACAAACTTTTATAATTGTATTTTTGCAAATGTTGTTAGTAAGAAAATATGTTGAGGACTTTTCAAAAATTTTTTCTGTACTCATTTGGACATAAAAAAAAATCAATGAACAGCTTTACGGCACACAGTGGGCCTTAGTGTATATGCTTAAGTAAAAATGGTAATGAAATATTGTCTAATTGACCGATTAATTAGGGGGTGACTGTAAGGGTCTATAAGGTGATGCAACTCAAGAACTATAATATGTAGCTTAAAACTGATTTCATTTCAGGTATCAGCATAACAAACTACATCAGTGTGCCAAATTTCATCACTTTATACCCATAGTTTTCAGTTTATACCCACAAAGATAGTTTTCATTGCCACGTCCCCCCATAAGTGACATATTTGGTGCTATCTGTGACATCATTTGTTGGAACGAAAGCAGGTGGTTTCCAGCCATATCTGAAACTAAAGTGCACATTCCCTGGTGGCATCTAGTGCACTAATATTTGTCTCATGTGTTCACAAGAGTCCACACAACTCATTGGCATGATTTTAAGGCTGTTCAAAAAGTGTTGCAGGGCCCTTTCGAGGTTAACTCCAAAGGTCCACGAAAACTTGCTCTTCTTATGAAAATTTTAGCTTTGATGAAGCACACACACAAAAAAAAAAAGAAGTGATGATGACTGGTGTATCCTTCAAGCACTCTTGCATGTCTTACTCGAAAACAGTGAATGAAATACGTTTAAAATGGGATGCTAATTGTAGAAGGAGCACTTATTTTGCTCTGCATGATCGAAAATGGTGGCTTGAAGCACTCTTGCATTTTTTGTCCAGTCATAAATATGTTTTGCTGTTTGCACAACTCGGCATGCTGTCATAAATCAAGACACCTTCATTTTTTTTTTATCTGTCAGGACAATTTGACTAGAACGTTATTGCATTGGTTTATCTTGGAAACCTATTGTGATTCTGTGACGCGATCACGATGTTGCGATCACGACATTGTTTCCTTTTGGGACTTGGACTAGCTGGTGCTCATCTGGCTGCTAGAACTTTAAAAATAAAAAAACTCATTTCTGGCTGTCCCTGTGGAAGCACGTTTTATGTATGAGGCAGTAGACTTTGCTCGTATTCAGCGAGATTATTTCCACTTTGAATCTTTAGAAAAGCAACCATATGTTCCCGCATTGTTTAGAATGTCCAAGAATTTCTCTTGACAGATTTGATCTTAATGAGAAGTTACCCATAGTACTCATAGAAGGCAAGCCGCAGCTGGTTATAATTATTACGGGGCTCGTCGTATGTTGTGCTTTATAATCATAGCGGTGTTTTGCCTTGTAAAACCCCAGAATATAATGGAGGCTTTAATTTAGACACTTTTGCATGTTATTCCCCCCTTCCGATGTTGTGACTGCAGGAATTTAATGAAATTTAGAAGGGCCCTGCAACACTTCTTGAACATAGTCACAAAACGGTTGCAATCAGTCATGAAGGATCCCGTGAATGTGTGACCCAAACATTATTGCACTGCATGCACCGGGGAACCTGTAATTTGGTTTGAAACACAGCTGCAAACCACCTGCTCTTTGATTAGCAAATAACATCACAAGGATCACCGCCTACATTGCTTGAGGCAGGACTAACATTGGTGATTCCATGATCGTGGAAACATCCTCAGTAATTTGTTATTTGTTCATTTTGAGACCAATAAATAAGGGTGGCATATGCATGTCTTTAGGAAAACCAAAAAAAAGTTGACGTAGTTGGTGTTCCCTAGGATGTCATTTGTTGAAAGAAGAGCGGGCAATTTCTGGCTGTATTTGAAGGATAATTGTGAATTCCCTGGTGCATGCAGAGCAATAATATTTAAGTCACATGTTCAAAAAGCTTCGATGATTGGCTGGTGCTGTTTTCCAACTGTGTTTGAAAAGTGATGCAAGGCCTCTTTAAACAATGTTTATTCTTTGGCACTGCATGCAATGTGGAAAGGTGATGACTGTGAAGTTTGACAACAGTGCTCCTTCTCATCTTCCAGGAGCTGGAGGGAGACTTCAGTAAGTTCCTAGAGATGGTCGAGAGCACAATGGACTTTGAAGCTATAGAGCACGGGGATTACCTGGTGAAGCCTGAGTTTGACGATGAACTTCGAGGTTGGTTTTCTACCTGGGGTCTTGTCTCTTGGGATGTGTCTGTGCAGCCGTTGCAAACCTCTTCATGGTTGGTCAACTGGGTAGATTTCAGAAACTTCAGATGGTTTGTTGCGATGGCTCAATGACTTGAGCATTCTGCTGAGTGTCAGGTTTGGAATAAATTTCGTTTGGTTACACTTAGCTGGAGAAAAATAAACCAAGTTTCCCAAATGTCACCAGCTTCTCGGCAAATTCATCATAACACAGCCAGATGATTTCGGTTCATGCAAGAGGAATGTCATCCTGTGACTACATAAGGTGCTACCTCTTAATGCAAAGCAGTAGATGTCTTATTGTGAGTGTAAAATTATGTAGAAGTACATGTATAGCAGTTATATACAGTTGAGCCCGACTATATTCAGTGATACCAATTTAGTGGATTTTCCACTCAATCTGGCAGATTTCGTTTTATTCTAACGGGAGAAAAATTAGTCTAGCGGCTAGTGTTTCTTTTTGATGGGTCATTTTCATACATGGCGGATTTCTGGCAGATGCCTCACGCAGTACACCGTTTTAATATTGTCCTGCAAAAAATGATTTCCATGTCCTCTAAAAGTACAGAAACTGATTAAGTTTTAGCAAGGTGGGAGAACTTCTGGTCGCTTGCTGCACCCGTCTCAGACAAACTAATCCGTGAGGCTTCAAAGTGGCGATCGCTCTCTAGGCAAGGTGAAATGGCACGGGCTGTGATGCACCCAAGCCGTGGATACATCCATACCAGGGATTGCAGCTGAGAGCGGAACTGCTCTGTTTATCGCCAAACATTGTTCAATTATGACTGCCAATCACTTGTGCCAACTCTATAAGAAGTCGTTCCCTAACAGCAAAGCTGCAAGAGCATATCAAATGTGCTCCTATGATTAAGAATGTTCTTGGCCCACTACTTCAAGACATCTATCACAGTGTCGCCAAGTCAACAATCGTGACCATATTCCTTAACTTGTGCACCTTGGAAATGTGCATGGCAGATGGAATTGCGGCCGTGAAATCCACCTTGATGGAGTACTGTCATAAACTGGAAAGGATGAGAGGCACACGGACAGACAACACAAGCGTTATGACAGGGATCAATAATGGCGTTCGTCAGAAGTTTAAAGCTGGGGCTCCCCACCTCGTACCAATCCGTTGCGTCTGCCACTCTTTGCAGCTAGCCACGTCCGCTGCATTGGCGGTAGCATTGCCGAGAAACTTGGAACACCTAATAAGCGAAACATGCAACTGGTTCGCAAGATCCCCTGCCTGGCAAATTGTGTACGAGAAGCTCTGCGGTCTGGTGAATGATAGCGATGAACCACTGAAGATTGTGCAAGCGTGCAGGACGCGGTGGTTATTTCTTGACATAGCTGTATCAAGGATTGCAGACCAGTGGTCTGAATTGAAGACGCGCTTCGAGATGGCGAGGCACATTGAAAAGTGCTATGGGGCAGAGCTGCTGTATGCTATGTACGAAAACG
The DNA here is from genome assembly GCA_013339685.2 of Hyalomma asiaticum. Classification (NCBI taxonomy): domain Eukaryota; kingdom Metazoa; phylum Arthropoda; class Arachnida; order Ixodida; family Ixodidae; genus Hyalomma; species Hyalomma asiaticum. The sequence goes on from CM023486.1 coordinate 60,990,920, forward strand.
AGATCAATATCTGGTACTTGACTTTTTTGAGACCGGTTGACAGATGTTCAAAAGGTTAACGAGGCATTCGAGGCACAAATGTCGGTCACACAAAGTTGCTGAAAGGCCTCATCACTTGGTTCAAAAAGTCATAATCCTGACAGACCAGACTTGAAGACCACTTGAACCCCAAGCCATATCTGGGCTATCTGTTTGAGGCAGACATTGACGGTATGAAGGCTGGGAAGTGCGACGGGTTCTTTCTCGCAGCTTGAAACCCTATGGTTGAAAGCTGCATAAGGTTTATTTCCACGCTAGTAGATCAAATCAGACAGCAACTTCCCGACAATATCACAGTTCTCCACAACACATCAGTTTTAATGGTTGAAAACACTTTGTGCGTCATGAAGGAGCCTTTGATTCCTCTCTGGAAGTAATGGCGGTGCCCCCTGAAACAGTAGAAAAAATTAGAAACCAGTGGAGCAAAATCACCCTTCTTAGCTGGGAACACATATCATCCTCGCAGTCGTTCTGGTGTGAAGTTCACTCCTATGAGGAAGGACGCCTGCGGTGAAAACCTGGATTTGCAATGTTGATACTGGTGTTGCCCTACTCAAAATGGGGTGGACGTTTAGTTAGCTAAACAAAGTAAAATCCAAGCTGACAAACAAGCTGAAGCCTGAAACAACAAACGCCATCCTAGTCGTAAGAGCGGGGCTGAAGTGACACAAGAAGAGCTGTTTGATTACGAACGTGCACTTCTTTGCGAAGGCTGTAAGGGACTGGAATGCACTACCCAGAGACGCTGTGCTCCACTCCGACCCGCATGCCTTTAAATTTTCCATTGAATCATTGTCACTAAATAACAGCCCATCCCTCATGTAAGATCCCATGCTGGAATATTTGAGGTATTAATAAAGAAATAAAAATAAAAATATGGCCAATCACCTGCTAGCTCATGTTAAAGCATTCAAAACCACAAGCAGAAACAAAGAAGAAAACACTCACGGGGCAACAATGCATGCGATAGCTGCTCATCTCTGCTTTTCATGGTATGTTTCACTAAGCCATACTTATGCCTGCATATTATAATTCAAACTTCAGGTAATTCAAACAAAATTCTGGTGTCCTTTCAAGTTTAAATTATCAAGTCCACTTAATAATCACGGACAGCTGTTTATTTGCACAAACAAGTGGAAACCTAATGAGGGGTGTTACATTAAGGCTATACAAAAGGCAGTAATTGAAGCAAGCAATTAACATTTATAATAGCTACAGTTAATTAGTAGCAAGGGCAGTATGTTAGGAATTCAATCTGGACATATGGTTGTAATTTATTAAAATTAAATAAAAGCATAGAGATGGAGCGTGGGTATAATGAGAGTCCTAACTTCTAATAATACAAAACTTCGACTTTCTGCATAAAGAAAGGCAAATAGAATGCATGATATTTCTGCAGGATACAAACACAGGCCCTCTAGTCTTTTTTTAAAAACATAACACTCTGAAGGTTCGACTATGACTTCATTTGTTGGTTAGGTCAGTGGAACACCCTTAAAGGGACCCTGAAACGGTTTTGACGATTTTGTGTAAACATGGTGATCCGGTAGAGCGGGTCACTAGGACCATTACAGGACAGATTTTAGCGCTGTGCGTAAAGTGTGTAATTTACAATAAGGTTTTGAACACGCGTATCGCAAAAGGTCGCAGCGGCTCGCCAAAAAGCGCCATCGAGCGATCGAATGGGAGGTCGCTGATTGGCCCCGACCCAAGTGACGTGCGCGTAATTTTCAAAACCTAGCTGCGAACAACGTGCTTCTACAACGTACTCCTTCGTTTCAGCCAACGGTATCATCGCGGCATCTGGCGGCGTCACACGAGTCGCCGGCGCTCTATTACAGAGGGCTAGCACTGCCGAGGCGGGCGACCTCAGTGAGGATATCGGGGCGCTATGTCACTACGGGAGACTCGGCAGAGCGGCTGACGCGGGAGGCGCTGTCGTCGCTAGCGCGCACTCCGCAGCAGATCGAGTTGAGGAGGAACAGCAGTGGTAAGGAGGAAGGCGACAGAAATAAGCCCATAGCTGCCTTAGCGCATTGTGCTTCGCTTTATTTATGGTGTGAATGATTTCGCAATTGTGTTGCCTAATCAGTGATGCAATGTCAAAAAAACGTTTCAGGGACCCTTTAAAGGTGTACCGACATGATTTTGCGGCGGTGCAAAATATACATTTTTCGTTTTCTGGCCATGTCTTGTTAACGCTCTCTGCACACAGAAGCCAGGAAACACGTACAAAATATTTTAGTTTGGTTTTAACGTTTTCGTTGCCCAGCGCTGCAAGCCAGCCCCAGCGCAATGGACACTACGATAACGTATGAACACAGCCTCTTAAAAATCGCCAAAATTGCTTGCAGAGTCGCTGGACGACCATGAAACTGTCATTGTTTGCATGCCCCATGTGCAATTGACCACAAGGACAGAGTTGCAGCGGCACTATGAAGAATTGCTGTCCCTACATGACTTAGACGTATGTCCGACTGTGTTGACACGTCACTAGGAAGCCGCCCCCTCGAAATCGAAACCGAAAGGGGGCTTTTAAGGGAGCCATATTAAAAATAGATTCATTGCGTTGCGAGGCACCGTAATACTCTTTCTGGGGTTCTCCACGCCAGTGCTTTCATTTACAGCAACGATACGAGAATATCAAAAATTCGTGTCAGTACTCCTTTAAGAATTTTCCATTATGTAAGGTAATGCGTTGGCACACTTGACACACTTTGGGTGCATGGGATTGACGAGCTTTACATTGCATTTGACATGTGGTACACGAATTTGTGTTATGCTTTACATTATGTAAATGCCTATTGAAACAGAGTTTACACATTTTTTGTATGAATGCCTGTGTTGAGCCCCCAAGGGGTTTTATCTGTGAGCCAGTTGTAAGGGCATCTTCACATGCTCCTGTTTTTGAACTTGATGATAGCTGCTGTGTAGTGCATTGTAAAAGCATTGACACAGCTGGGTAGCAGCTATCTCTAATTCTGCATCTGTTATTTTGCAGCACTTCACGAAGAGTTGGAGGAAGTGAAAGGTGAATGTGAAAGCTACCTTAGAAAGGTTGGTGCAGAATGCGGAAACGCACAAGTTTATTTGATAGCAGTCATAAGCATCTGCTTTGTGCACGTGTCCGTGCTTTCCCCAAAAACATTTTTGCAGGTGTACAGTGTGCCCCTGTAAAATGGACGGGGATTGAGAGTGGGGATAGTAAGATATTACAAATATGAATAATTTTGTTGCTTCTTTGATATGACCATTCTGTACTTTTGATGGAATGTTCAACAACATTTACTTTTTGAACACGTTAAAAAAAAGAAAAATTCAAGCGTACACAAATCCAGCGGAGGAGAGGAGCAGGGGAAAGCTACACACCCATCTCTCTTTTTCCTTTGTCTGTTTCAATTTCTGTCACTTAAATAGATAAATTCAACAATTTTCTATTTTTCATACACTAACTCAAGGAATATAACTCACCGGCACACCTTATTGGGATTACACGAGTTGCTGCTATCAAAATTCAAATTATGTTGGACAGCAGGGGTGCTCCATCACTCAACTGGCTATGGTAATGAGCTACAGTACCAGTTTTTCTTCTACTTTCTTGCTTGTTTCCCTTTTAATATTAGAATGTTCGTAGCGTTTTTAAATAGCATTTGCTGTTTGATTCAATTCACACTTGACTTTAATATTCGAACAATTCTAAGTTTGTAACCCAGGGACGAGATGTGCCTTGTCCCATGACAAGTGGCCCATTCCTGCATGTAGGATGCTTTGCAGCATAACACGTGTACTGCAGCAAAGCTAGCACTTGTGCACTGCAGTGGAGTTAAGATGAGTACTGTGGCGAAGCTAGCACTTCCGTATTGCAGCGAAGTTAACTCGTGGCTCTCCATAGTTTTCTGCTGGGCTGTTCCTTAAGACTGGTCTGGTTTTTCTAGTAACATTGTGGAAGTACACTTGTGCAGTAAATTTGTATTTCACCCGTGTTTAGCAGTAAATCTTTCTGTGTAATTTACAATGGAATTATTTTAAAAATATTGGGACATCATGTTCGATTTGATTTGCACTCAAACGTTAATATTCGAATTCGCTTCGCACCCAAAAATTTTGCTATTAACGCGTGTCTACATTTAACATCTCATGGAAAAATGTGGCATTGCGGCTACCTGACGCAATGATTGTTTCTTCTTCGCAACAATGCAAAGATGGCAGCTTTGTGTCAAAGCTGCGTGTTCTGCCATATGACTTTACACTGTTGCCGCCCAATGCCAAGCACAAGCCAAGCTCGCCCCTAATCTGAAATGCCTAAAGGAAATGCCTAAAAGAGATGACTTTTCGGCGTTTCTTAAGAGAGAGACAGGAATATTTTTTAGTAGTGAGCTTAATACAAACAATGTAAATATTACTGAGCATGTTTTTGTGATTGTAAAATCAGCCATTGGCTGTGCCTGTGCCCCCCCCTGCGTGACTGGTGCCCTCATCTAGATAACTTGCTAAGCAAAGAGCAAGCTATTTCCAGCTGTTTTTGAAACTAAGTTGTGAATTTCATTCTGTATGCTGGTGCAATATTATACTCGCATGTTTGCAGGGGCCTTGACTACTGACTAGGAGCATCTTTTGACTGTGTTAAAAATTGTGGGGCCCCTGTAAAACACCTGTTGCATCAAATATTTGTGGCATCTGATTTGGCCACTTACAGAAGTGTAAGGTACACCTTGTAAGTAAACATGTTAATGACTTCGTGGTGGTGGAAGAATATTTTAATTAGTGTACCTACTGGTGACCAGGAAATAATTGGCTGTACAATTTCATGCTACTCGATTTTTTTTTTTAATTAGCATCAGGGCTGCACATTTCAGCTTCTCTGTTTTACCATCCGTATGGCGAGCATGGGCAGTGAATGTTCTTTTTCAGTGTCTTCTTGCCTGGGAACCATGATGATAGGGATCTCTGCAGATGTTCAAGAACTTTATGGGGTGCCTGTAAGCTCCTATTGCTGTTGCTTAAAAAAAAAAAGAAGAAGGAAAGTTCACCTGTCTTCATCAGCTGTTATTACACCAAGTGAAAATAAATGAAAAATGCCATTGTTTGAGTTTGCTTTGGTGAATGGTTTGTTTTGTTTTGGAGAATGGTAGAAAGTTACTGGGGAAGACAAATAGGTAATGGAAATGTAGTGCAGTTTTAGATGGTTCGTGTTTCAATGGCATTTTTGGTAACCAAGATTTTTTTTTTTTTTTTTTTGCAGTGAAGTATAAGTTCGCAATCTGTTCTGGCTTTTTTCCTCCTCTCTCAGGCTGCAAAAGACCTTGGCCTGGAAGCTGCGAAGACCATAAAGCTGGAAACGAGTAAGGACCTGGGCTACTACTTTAGAGTGACTCGCAAGGTGAGAACACTTGCCATTAAAACTCGTGCTTGTAACCAGCAGACACCCGAGCTCAACCCCTCAGCCACAGCATCTTTCATAGTTCCTCTCCCCATGCTGCTTAAAGGGACACTTAAGGGAAGCTCTAACCCAGATTACACAATACACTGGAAAATGTTTTTTGATAACCTTGTGGTTTTTAATTTCACTCTAATATAGGTTCATTATTAGATTACAAAATGAAGGTCAAAGTTTCATGTTCTCGTTTGAGCTTCATCCGGAAAGTTGACAATGTCTGTGCCACGTCACGCATTTCAATGTCTTTTCATATTTTGGCCACATTTACTTGGTAAGATTTCACTAAACCTGCTGTGTTAAATGGACCGTCAAATAGTTTTGGTGATTTTGTAAAAATGCATTACTCCAGTAGCTCAATTCCTCCTGATCATTAGCAAACCAGTATGAGCACTCTGCATTAAGTGTGTTTACGACAAGGTTTTAAATATGGCCGCGGCGGCTGCATTTCGATGGAGGCGCAATGTTGAGGCCCGTGTGCTGTGCGATGTCAGTGCACGTTAAAGAACCCCAGGTGGTCGAAATTTCCGGAGCCCTCCACTACGGCGTCTCTCATAATCAATGGTGGTTTTGGGACGTTAAACCCCACAAAACAACAACAACAACAAGGTTTTAAATATGCGCATTGTTAGAGATAGACGCGACTCAAAAGAGTTTGTTAATGCCCCTGCCTACAGGCCATGCATTGGGCATGTGACTGATGTGATTGGCTTTACCCGATGGATGTCATGAGCACCGCAAAAAAACGTTTGCAGCCACCCACCGTTATCTTCTCAGTACCCTGCGTGATACCCACGTCACTGGCACACCAAATCACGCCAGGACCACGTCGCTACCAAGCCCTGAAAAATAACTGACCACCTGGTGATTGCAGCAGCTGCCGTACAGAAAACACTCTCGCAGCTTAGTGAGTTGAGGAGGACCAGCATCTGCAAGGAGGGAGGCAACACTAACCAGCCCATAGCTGCCTTGGTGTAAAGTGCTTCACTTGATTTATGGCTTGAATGATTTGATAATGATACAGCCTAATCATTGACACAACATAACGTTTCAGAGTCCATTAATGTCTCTGGCTTTCCAAGAACACATTGTGACTCATTTTTATCAACAAAGATTTGTGCGAGCCCTAGTGGGTACTAAACATGCAGTAAACAACATCAGGGAGATTGTATGTCCATATCTGAACCCCTCACTTGGTCGTAATTTTTCTGCTCCTCTCGTAGTGTGGGCAGCTGTCCAATCCTTGTACAGTAGAACCCCGCTGATACGTTTTTCACGGGACTGTAGAAAATAGACGTAAGAGCCGGGAAACGTAAGAGCCGAGAAAAGGGAAAAATGAGAGAAGTGGTGATCTGCACACAATTTTATTTCAGTGCTAGCGCTTTCCGTGCACACATCGGCACACTCGGCTATGATTTCGTCGACAGAGAAAACCTCGGACGTGACAACGGCATCATCGATGGAAACGTAATCACTGTACGCGATTCCGTCACAAACTCTTTGCAGAGCTGTACTAATCTATGCTAAACTAGGCGGTTCCAAATTATTTCGTTTTCCTGGAAAGAATTTTAATAATTGTCAGCTGATTCCCACGCGGGCCACCCTGCGTTTTTACGTCATCACCTTCAAGGTTACATACCCGAGCTGGTGTGTGATCAAAAGCGAAATGGTTACACTTTAGCGCTCATATCGTGGCTGTCAAGTTCAGAAGAGCTGGGATAACTCTTTACATTATCGGATGACATAGCCACTTTCATTTGCTTAGCACCAGCTTCATATTTCTGATGGCGGGGAGGCTGTGGCATGACCGCGTATGCTGCTCGAAGCGTCCATTCGTCCCATTTTCAGTTTTAATGCATCACTCATTTTACTATTTCAAATTATTGGCGAGTCTGATCAGACTGAACCACTTTGCCTGCTACAGGATCAACAGACCACTGCAAAAAAGTGATATCGTTATATGGTGAAAAAAAAAACCGGAGTTCCCCTTTGAGTCACACAATTCCACCTCACAGTTACATCACACCTTCATTCACAATTATCCGACAGTACTTTCACTTTTAAAAAGGAACCAGGCCTGCACGGAACCGCAGGACAGTTACAGCGTAAGCTGGAGAAGCGACCTTCTTAGAGGCCATTTTAAACGCTTGAGGAAACTAGTGCAAGTAGAGGTGATAGGTGTCCATTGGCTCCATAACTCTTATCATTCTGCCAAGTATAGGGAAGTACGCACTACGCAATAATTACTGCGGTATTGTAGTGTGCAAATCTGTATAACTGCACATTTTGGAAAGCTTGTTGTTGTCGTTTTCCCGAGAACGAACCGAACCCTCGGCCCGGCATCGACGGCGACCTGCGCTTTGGGCTTCTCGCTGCACAGCTACCTGTTGTGGCCGACGTTGCCTCGCTGCAGCCGCGCGCGTAGCTCTGCGATTCGCTTTTTCAGCAGCAGTCCGCACCTTACGAGGAGGCGCCATCAGGTATATCGAAGAGCCAAGTCAGGTTGCATGCACGGCTGCGTGCGTCGCCTGCCGCGTGTTGCATGGTGCGACAAAACAAAACTGCTTCAAAAGGCACCGCTTCGTAATAATGACGACGAAAATGTTGAAGAAGATTGTTCAATAATGACGAAATTGATGAAGCCTCCGTAATGGGTTCAGAGTTACAAACCATGCCGCCCGGTGTTCTTTCAAGTGATTGCGCGAACTCGTTATGCAATCCACTTTCCCTGACGTGTAGTCGCCTATTATTATTCTGCCACGTAACATTACATTTTGTCAGTGCGATTCCTCGGCAGACGTTATGCCTGTTTACCCGTTTAGGTCTTTTAGCGAAGGGGACTAGTAGGGGATCACCAAACATGTGGAATACGAAGTCGTTCTACACAGACGAATATACATATAGCACGGTCAGAGTTCTTCAGTGCATTGAAGGAAGTGTCGATCAAGTAGCTCTTCTTCAGATTGACCTCGCAAAGGCCTTTGACAAGGTGCAGCATGATTTTTTGTTCCGGCTACTGCGTCACCTACGGCTAGGCGATGCATTGTACAATGGCATAGCACTTTGTTATAAAAGGTGCACAACAAGGTTAATTGTAAATCGCACTCTGTCAGACGTAATCCAGGTGAATTCATCCGTACGTCAGGGGTGCCCGCTGCCCCTTTACTTTTTGCCATATATATGGAACCGCTTTGTCTGAATGCACTTGTTAATTCTAGCATTAGGGGATACAGGTATGAAGTTGAGGAAATTAAAGTTTTAGCTTATGCGGACGACATTGCCTTCTTTTGCACCGATAAACCTAGTGTTCAGGAAGCAATAGATACCACATTGCGGTTTTACGACATTGCGGGAGCTAGCATTTTTTTTGAAAAAAGTAGAGGATTTTGGATAGGCATGTGGGCTTCAACTCCTTCAGTGTTTGCGAATGTTCATTGGAATTAATCTCCAATTAGGTACCTTGGGGTACCTCTCGATAATTACCGTAATAGTGGTCCTCATTGGATGTCTGCCATAAGTACTATACGTCGAAAAGTGGCTAATTGGCAGGGCCGTGACCTTTCTATTTTTCCTAGAGTTAAAGCATGCAGTGTATTTCTAGCGTCAAAACTAATTTATGTCTTGCAGGTGTTGCACTGCTCCCGTGTCCATTTACAGGCATTTCACAGAATATTCGCTTGTTTTATTTGGCGTTCATCTTGGGAAGCTATGAGAAGAGACAATCTTTTCCTACCGCTCGTTAAGGGGGGCCTCAATCTTGTGCATTCGTTTGTGCGACAATTGGTACTTCGCTTCTTTTACCTCAAAGATGTTTGTCATCCATTTCTACTAGCCGTTCTTAGGACCCGAATTGCTTATTACCTCCCATTTCTTTTTGTAACGACAAACACTCCTCAAGAATCGCGGCTGTGGGGCTTTCTGAAAGAAATTGTTGACACTCTCTGTTTTTTAAAAGCTAGATTCACATTAGAGTACTTATATACTGTCGATAGAACATTAGAGTACTTATATACATTAGAGTACTTATATACTGTCGATATCACATTAGAGTACTTATATACTGTCGATAGAACAACGCTGTCTGCTGCACTCGTGAACGACCTTTTCTCTGAGCCTGTTTACTGATTGCCATATTTGGCGTTATCTGGACATGATGTGTTTTTCCGTGTACGTAAAATGTGTGTATCACCTGCTGCGAAAACGTTTTTCTTCAAGCTACACACTGGTACGTCACCTGTGAAGGCCTGGCTTAATGAAAAAGGAATACACGTACCTTGGTCAGTAAACTGTAGACTTTGCAGTCAACCTGAGACCATTGAACATTGTTTTATTGTTTGTCAAGATGCATTTTATTTCTGGGACATCCTCAAGCGGACGATTAGAAAAGAACTTCCCCTCACACCTCACGGAATTAGGTTCCTCCCGTTCAGAAAGCGCAGCAGTAATACGCCGTATGATATGGTCATGCTGTTAGGACTTTATGCCCTCTGGAGGAGCCGTATGATTGACAGGCATGCTGAACCACCTCGCTCGACGAAGTCTGTGTTCCGAGAAGAGGTTGCCCAAGTACGCAGTGTGGTTGAGACTTTTGATCCTGTTCCGGACTGGCTTTCGCTTCTGGACGCTTGTGTCTGTTTGCCTGACTTTTGAGGAGTCTATGAGCTTAAAAGTGTAAAGGTGTGTTTTTTTATGCTAGACTGTTAATGTGTGTGCATCTGAATAGTACAGTTTAAACCTTCTTTTGCTTAATATTAATGTGTGCAACTGCATGGTACAGTTCAAACGCATTTACGGAAATATTTCCATGCAATAAAGAAAAAAAACAGGCGTGGCTCACTGGTAGAGTGCTCGACTACCACGCACAGGGTGTGGGTACGAATCCACGCAGAGGACGTGCTTTGAATCCTCCTCGGTCCTTGTTATTTTTTTCTAAAATTTACGCGATAGCGGTTACGGATACCGGCGGCGGCGGACAACTACGACGCAAAATCGGCCCTTGTTGTGACCTCATAACAGCTTACACTGTCAAATCAAATGTAACGTAAATGCAACACAACACGTCCCAATTTTCGAAGTGTAACTAGAACACGTTCCTTTCTCATTAAAGTGATGAACATATCGCTAAACACGATAGAGAACAGAGAATCTCGCAGGAGCCAATGTTTCGACATGCGGACTTGTCTTCGCCAGGACAACGACTGCCTTTTCCAGCGTTCGTTTATGTACACCATTGCACGCTCTCTCTCTCTTCCACAGAAGGAGAGGAGAAGAGCGACATGTGCGAAAAAAAGGGGGTTGGGGCTAAAGGTGTAGGTGAAGCTGGGTGACAGATGTTAGCTTGATGTAAATGGCAAGGAGGAAAGCTTCCAAACGAATCGGCTCCCGGTACATATCTTGGAAATGCATTGTTTGCACAGCCCTAGAAAGCAGGAACAAGAAAGGAACACATACCCTAGGTACAGGTGTTGCACCTATCCCATGTGTCCCTCCTCCCACCCCCCACCATCTGTGTTACACGAACAGTGCATATCAAGGAAAGCTTGTTGCTAAATATGTGACTACACTGTTTAACCCTGTTCTTCTCCTCAAAGTGGATGGGGAATCCGCACCTCGAAGCACCTGTGGTGGTTCGTGGGCCCAGGACTCAAACACAGACAGCTAAGTCACAGACAAGGAAATATTTATCGACAGGACGAGACAGCACATACACTTTCAGACAAACAACGCGACACAAGCAACACAGTCCGAACGCTACGTTCAAGAACTAACGGCGCGTCCTGTCTAACTGATGTCGGATGTTCGCTCGCACCACTCACACGACTGATGTTCTAGCAGCGGTGGCGCACGCTCTCAGCAGTAGACGAGGCACGATGAGTCGTGTCTGAGCTCAAAAGCAGACCCTGAACTGCTTGTTCAGGAAAACGTCGAGGTGCGATGCCTCTCACGTGGCACCGAGGCCACTCCCTCAGCAAACGGTTGCGTCGAACTGCAGCATACGTGGCACCGTGGCCACGCTCTCAGCAGGCGGCTCGATCGGAACTTGCGCGGCACCGGGGCCACGCGTTCATCAGGCGGTTGTGCCGGGCAGGGACCGGCGCGGCACCGTGACCACACCCTCAGCAGATGGTTGTGCCGGACTCCACCCTGCGTGGCACCGTGACCACGAGTCGGTAGATTGTCCCGGCCACACCACTGCTCCAGCCGCTCGTGCTGGCCCGCTCGCTCGTCCACCGCAGGAACAGCCAGCCAGGTCGAGGACAGCTGTTCGCCACAGGAGAACGCCCGGTACGTCCCGGCTGGTCTGGTGGCACCAGCTCGGTGCGTCTGTTCCCCTGGGCCGAACGTGCCACCGCTCGGTCGCTGGTACGCTCGATCCGCCGTCGGCGTTCCGAAGCACCGAAGCCACGCGGATCACGTTTCGCGTGCTCAAGCGCGCACTCTTCGTCGTCGTCTTTGTTCCTTTTTGCGCGCCGAAACAGACATTCACTACATTTTCCCCCCACCTTCAGTACGTTGTACACACATAACATGAAAGTGCCGAGGACAGCACATCGGTTCAAACACAAAAGAATAGTCCACAAATACAAAACTGCACCATGAATAAAACACGACAAAAGTGTGTACAACGACAGTAAAACTCTGCTCAGTAAGAGCTGCACGAAACATACACTCAGCAGAAACTTTGTCCATCTAAAGAGTGTTAAAGAATTCATATTTACAACACTATGCACAAAGGAAAGTCCATGAAACAGTGTAGCAGAAAACCACACGGAAGATCTCTCATGTACATAAAGCTTCTCGTATTCCACATATCGCATCCCACAAAAGAGAGTCCTGTAACCAGTCCAGAAAATAACACAAGAGAGCGTCCAGTTATTATATCACTTTCACGTGATCGCGTCCCACACAAGACGCAGGACACTTCTCATGTGCTTAGCGACGCGCGTATGTGACGCTTCGAGGCTTCTCCGCACATATGCTTTACGAGAGTTAATCAGCACGAGCTCGCCTGCGTAGAGAGCAACACACATTCGGAAGTTCCTTCCTGCTATGTTAACATATAGCACACGTCTGTCAGCTGGTAACGCCTGCGACACATCAGCAGGATTACTTCCTAGGCTCATAAACGCCCCAGGATACGCATGCGCGCTCGTGCTGAGAACGCCCTTTCGAAACACTTCGGCACCGTTCGGGCACAGCTCAGGCGTCTTAGCGCCTGGAGCCAGACTCTCTCTAGTGTGTGCTTGAACATTTGCCTGTTCCTTTTTCCTTGCAACGATAGACGATTGCAACTTTCTTTCTACAGAACGTTTGGTGTACTGATGCACCCTGTCGACCTTTCGGTTAAGGTTATTCTGCCCGCTTATGCTATCACATACTGCTGGCTCTATAGTGCCCGCCTTAATGAGACCTTGATAATTCTGTCCGAGCACTCTTGAACACATCTCATCTGTGTTGTCCTGGGATATTATTGTCTCACTATTTAGGAGAGGGTCACTCGTATGTTCCGGGGCCATGCCTCCAACGTGTCTAACACCGTCACGCAGCACACCTGAAAAGTGGCCGGTAAACGCCTGGGAGCTTTCTGCACGGCGTTGGCCGTCATAGTGTACAGGCTTTCCAAACTCCTCAAACGTATTTGGCCTCCTGGAGGCTCTGCAGGAAAACGGATCTTGTATGGAACGTCTATGTTCCTCTACTTCCTTATCTTTCTTTAGCATTTCATTTTCTTTCTCTTTCATCTGCCTTTCATACTCCATCTGCTCTTGTTCCTTCTCTAGTTCTGCCGTCAAGCGTTCTTCAACCCAAACCTTAAGTTCTGCACCCTCAAAACCAATGCGCCTTGCCAACTTTTCTAAAACATGACGCGGTTCCCACGCACTCATGATAAACCCTCGTTCATCAGGCGCACTTGACTGCAGCCTGCTTGCATTCTCCTGAAGTTGCAGCTTCAGCTGCAGGATCTTCAGTGCCTGCTCTTGCACTTCCTGCTGCTGTTCCACATGCTCTCTCGCGAATTCTCGTTCTTTAGCCTCTTCCTCACGAACTAGAGCGCACTCTCGTTCCACCCACTCTCTGAGCTCATCATTCTCAAACCCTAACTGTCGACCAAGTTCGATAAGTCTCTCCTTCTCCATGACTCAGGCTGTGTCTGAGCAATGGCTTTAGATCTTACTAAGCCATCCTGGCAGTAGGCTCGCCAATTGTGGTGGTTCGTGGGCCCAGGACTCAAACACAGACAGCTAAGTCACAGACAAGGAAATATTTATCGACAGGACGAGACAGCACATACACTTTCAGACAAACAACGCGACACAAGCAACACAGTCCGAACGCTACGTTCAAGAACTAACGGCGCGTCCTGTCTAACTGATGTCGGATGTTCGCTCGCACCACTCACACGACTGATGTTCTAGCAGCGGTGGCGCACGCTCTCAGCAGTAGACGAGGCACGATGAGTCGTGTCTGAGCTCAAAAGCAGACCCTGAACTGCTCGTTCAGGAAAACGTCGAGGTGCGATGCCTCTCACGTGGCACCGAGGCCACTCCCTCAGCAAACGGTTGCGTCGAACTGCAGCATACGTGGCACCGTGGCCACGCTCTCAGCAGGCGGCTCGATCGGAACTTGCGCGGCACCGGGGCCACGCGTTCATCAGGCGGTTGTGCCGGGCAGGGACCGGCGCGGCACCGTGACCACACCCTCAGCAGATGGTTGTGCCGGACTCCACCCTGCGTGGCACCGTGACCACGAGTCGGTAGATTGTCCCGGCCACACCACTGCTCCAGCCGCTCGTGCTGGCCCGCTCGCTCGTCCACCGCAGGAACAGCCAGCCAGGTCGAGGACAGCTGTTCGCCACAGGAGAACGCCCGGTACGTCCCGGCTGGTCTGGTGGCACCAGCTCGGTGCGTCTGTTCCCCTGGGCCGAACGTGCCACCGCTCGGTCGCTGGTACGCTCGATCCGCCGTCGGCGTTCCGAAGCACCGAAGCCACGCGGATCACGTTTCGCGTGCTCAAGCGCGCACTCTTCGTCGTCGTCTTTGTTCCTTTTTGCGCGCCGAAACAGACATTCACTACAGCACCCTTTCGGAAAGAAACATTTTTAGCTTGTAGATGCCTCAACCTTTCGTCGTCTTTGTTAACCCCCCAAGGTGTTTAATGGACTCAAGGATTCGCTTTGAAAGGTATGCCTATAGGCTACAGGGCATTGAACTTGATATATGGTAAGCATGGGATATGTTTCCGTGTATTTTCTGTCCCTCCTCGAGCCCAAGTTTGCCTGAAGTATGTAGAGTTTAGAAGCATACTGATGAAAGGAGCTTGCAACGTGAATTCGCAACAAAATTGGGACAGAACGAGCTTTCGTTCCTGTTTTGGAGGAGCGTGTATAACGCTGACTTTAATATAAGTAGCGGGAAGAGAGTCGTAATATTGAAATAGTAAGCGAGACGATATTAAGCTCTGCTTTCATCGCAGGATTTATGCGAAGACGAGCTGGAGGACTGTGCGCCCGATGAGCCATCACCTGATGACCCGGACGGCATCCGGTTCGATATCCAGATGCCATCGGGGAAGTGGATCAGGAAGAGGTTCTTCCGCTCACAGTCAATCAAGGTGCATTATAATGACAAACACGTGATTGCACGGTAGAGTGCGTTTCCTTCTTTCAAACAAGTCGTCTTATCCACACCTCTAATTTCCCATTCGCGTACTTTCTATTTCTGTGAAGCACTAAGGAAATGCATGCTCTTACTTCTGTAGTCTGTTGAATCATACGTAGTTGAAAAACGAAAATGGACCACGTGAACATACTTCTTTCAAGCTGGCTTCAGTCCAGAGAGAGGTTTTCAGTTGTGTGTGTTGGGGGAGGGTTTGATACCAAGTCGTTGGTTCTCTGGAGATTTTTTAAGGGGCGGGAAGGTATAAATCACTGGGGTCTGATAAAGGTCGTATGACTCCTGCTGCTATTTGAAAGCTCATTCGACCGAATCCAGCCGCTCGCCCTGGCCCGCTCGCTCGTCCACCGCAGGAACAGCCAGCCAGGTCGAGGACAGCTGTTCGCCACAGGAGAACGCCCGGTACGTCCCGGCTGGTCTGGTGGCACCAGCTCGGTGCGTCTGTTCCCCTGGGCCGAACGTGCCACCGCTCGGCCGCTGGTACGCTCGATCCGCCGTCGGCGTTCCAAAGCACCGAAGCCACGCGGATCACGTTTCGCGTGCTCAAGCGCGCACTCTTCCTCGTCGTCTTTGTTCCTTTTTGCGCGCCGAAACAGACATTCACTACAAATACATACCCGTGTTATACAAGGTGTAATTACAAATTACCAGGTGTAGTTTGGGGAGGGCAAAAACAAAAAAAAAAGTTTTTCATCCACGTGTAATACGAGCGAGAGGAGCTCGCAAGAAAGCATTTATTTTCATTGCAGTTAATGTTGAGTCATTGTCCATTTCACTGGCACTGTCTCCCGAAAGCCTCTTCTAACTTACCTAACGCTGTATGATTCTGAAGGTAACTCAAAGAAAATAAGGAACCAAATGCATTTTCTAATTGCTGTTTGCTTCCCAGCTGGCTACTGGGAGCCCCTGCAGCAACTGTCGGAGGTCATCTCTCACCTTGACGTCCTTGTTGGCTTTGCTGTGGCAGCTGTATCAGCTGCTGGCAAGCCTTTTGTGAGGCCGACTATGCGGCCTAAGGGTGAGCAGCCAAGACACCTACTAGTATACATACCTGTGTGCTCTTTTCAGTTGATGCCGATATCACCACTCCATAGAGTAGAGAATGCATCTTTTCATCAGTGTGGCTGCCGAATGAACCTTCTCTATTGCATTTTATTGATGTGTTGCAAAACTCATGGTAGACGGCCAAGCACAAAGCTTCGCTAAGCCAGCATCCGAAGGCAAAAAGAGTGCAGGCTACTTTGCTGTTCATACAAAATGGCAGCTGAGCAGGTTGCTTGAATATGCACTCAAATTTCGTTATAATGAAGTCGAAGGGAGACCCGCAATTACTTTGTCATATCCATTCTTTCATCATAGCCGTTGCTGCTCCTAATTTAAATGTCTGTCATTTGAGTGCGAAAATTTTAACATGAAAAGACGACAATGGAGTTGAACCCACTGGTAGTGCTATAGAAGCGTGCATATGTGTGGAAGTTTTATCAAAGGAAAAAAAAAAAAAAGACTACAGCGTTAGCACCGTGTGACCTGGCATCAGTGTGGCTTCTGCGGCGGCTGCGTTCTGTTCTGGTGCGATTGCCTGTTGCTGCTGTTTAGTATATGGCTCATCCACATTGCTGTGAAACTGGAAAAACAGCGACATCAAACAAATGACAGCAAATTCAGTACGTCCGTGGTGATCGGTCGACCACGTGTGTCCGTAAAAGTAGTGGACAGCCTAATAATTTCTCACCACCACGTGCATGCAAAGGCACACCATCTCATTTCTCCATCATATTGCTACTGCATCATCTCAATGCGTAGATAAGCATGGCCTCCATATTCCCACAATCTCGGAGGCCACAGCCTGCGTAGCACGCCGCAGCGACAGAACAAAAATGCTGGGCTGGTAAGGTAGGACTGCAGCAATACGGAGGGAGATGGCTGTGTGGGTACAGTAGAGCCTCATTATAATGAAGCTGGATATAACAAACTTATGGATATATTGAAGCAATCATAACTCCCCTTGAAATTTTCATAGATGCCCATGTACTTAAATTCTTGTTTGAGTGAAGCTAAAATTTCGTCGCAAGGTATGTAACGAACCTTATTTTTCCACAACGAGCATTTGATGATCATTTTGGTATTCGTGAAACCAATGTCTTATAGTGCATAGCAGTTTATGTCCCATCATGGATGTGGTAATTAAAAACTCGTGCCTCGTGCTCCCCAGGAGCTGCCTGCCAACACGCGCAAGGGTGCATGTTTCCTTGCCTCCCCTTTCTTCTGGAACTTGTGGACCCGCCTGATCTGCTGTGCGCTAGGACGGCGACTGTGGCTTTGTTCCTTGTCATTCACTGCATGCACATCAAGAACAACAGTGTGTCTATCGGTTCCCACTGCTAGACAGGAGATGGATGATGCCAATGGCAAACGAAAGTGCAAAGTGATATCAATCAAGCAGAAGGCGGCTGTGTTCAAAGCCGTTGAGTCCAGCATCACGAAGAAAAAAGTGACAGATTTGTGCACAGCGTTGAGCCTGCTGTCAATAATCTTGAGTAGAGCTGTGCGAATAGCAACATTTTGAGTGTGAAGCAAATTCGAATATTTGTCTCCAAGTGCGGATTGAATTAAATATTTTTCGAATCATTTTTGAATATTCTTTAATAACACCGCGTTAAATTATGAAGAAATGTGCTGCTAAACATGGGTAAAAAGAAATTTATTGCATGACTTCTGTACTCCCACAATGTCATTTTCAATGTCCTGAGGAACAGTTCAACAGAGAACTGCGCAATAGAAAGCTGAGCTAACTTCACTGCAGTACATGAGTGTTGACTTTCCCGCAGTACACGAGTGTTAGCTTTGCCACAGTACACAAGTGTTAGCTTCACTGCAGTATGTGAGTGTTAACTTTGCCGCAATACACGTATGTTAGCTTTATTATCGACACATTGACAGGTAGCCTCCATGCAGTTCATGTGTGCCATGTGAAAACGAAATGAGTTTTCCCCAGCCGCCGCAGGTGAACCCTTTGTCTCTGACTTTGCGGTTGTGTTGGCGACCATGCTTCTCTGAAAGTGCACGACCACCTCTGTGTCACAGGCGGTGGTAAAATCTATGAAGTGTGCTAGCTTTTCTTTCGTTTCCACCAGTTAGTGATAAAGAATGCCTAGGCATTCTTTATCAGAAGAAAAGCAGGCCAAAATGTGCTAGTGATACCTCTGTTGTGTTATACAATGCTGAAATGAAATTCCTATCGCACCTGGTGTGATAACTTTCTGCTTGCCTTTATTCAAATTTCTTTGTTGTGGTATGCCTGCACAGATCTCTGGTTTTATAAAAGCTGTGTGTTCCACCTTCAATAAATCAATTCTTAGTAGGGTGATTCCACGTAAGATCGAACAAAGCATGGCTGGTCACCCTCTTAAATTTATTTCAAAAATTTATATATTGCTGCCCGATGTGTGGAAAGAAGAGATCCACAATTGGTTTTGCTAGAAAAAATTTTGTCGAAGCGCCGGGAGTCAATAATGACGAAGAGGTGGAGTGCCGCGCTTACCTGCTCTTCTGTTTTGGCCAACTTTGGTTAATAATTACACAAGCTATACTAAGGTTAGGTGGCTGAAACTTTTTAAAGTAAATACACCCATGTTTTTACTTGTGATAAATTATTTTTGCTTTTTATGGGGAGTGTACTTATTTTTATAAAAATCCTCAAAATCAGCCTATGAAGCATTTTTCTGTCCACTTTGCGGGCTTATATCTCAAAAAAGGCTTCTGGCAGAGCAGCGAAAATTCATCATTACGTTCTAAGCATACTCTTTTGTCAAACTGCAAAAGCTTATATTTATATAACTTTTCAATAAATAGATACGGGCGGGCGAACTTCAAAAAAATACCGAACAGTGTAAATTTCTGAAGACAATTAAAAAAAAACCCCATTTTTGATATTTTTTAAACTTTGTGCACTTATTCTCCTTCACGTTGGCTTTCACAATCACCAAAAACATGTTGCATAATTTTGTTCCACTAGGAGTTACAGGCCGTCAAATTAGACCCTTACGCAATGATAGGCAATTGTTGTTGATCCGGCTTCTTGCCCGCTGAGTGTATAGAATGAAAACAGAATTGAATTTCTGGCCCTTAAGAGGCCAGCAGCACCGAAAAAAGGTGTCAGTGGCACCGATGACGTCAATTTATACATGATTTGGTCACCCGAGCGGCCATGAGTGCGGGGCTACCGAGCAGGTGCGCGCGCCCCCAGATGCTCTCTGTAAGAGAGGCACAGTCAGCTCATTTTCGCCTCCTGAAACCAAAAGTGTTCGAAACATTTCTTGGATAACTTCAACGCATGTGCATTAAAGATTCGCTATCCATTCTGTCTTTTTTCGCACCATAGTTAGGCCCTAATAACAAGGCGGAGATGGAAGCAAGATCAAAACACTATCAGGTAGCTATGAGCGCTCGCTTCACGCACGCGGTCGACAGCTGCCGCCACCGCCAGAGAAACAGCGCACCGCCACTTGTGGTCAGTATAACGCAAGAACGTGGCACTCCAGTGCCAAAGCAAGATATAGAATGCCAAAGGAAACAAAAGCAAAACAATTGGTAACCGGACGCGCGCACCTATCTCAGATGGAAGACAACCTGCCGGTTTACTCCAAGGTGACATATGTGAGTGATGAAACCGCCAGTCATTTAAAAAAAAAGATAGTTCGGAAAGAGCTGTTGTCCCAGTACCCAATGGTTATTCTCAGCAACTGGACACGGGAAAAACGCGTGCGATGGAGTCGGAGGTCCCTTCAAGCATCAGGCAACGCTCAACAACTTGAGGACAAACCCTGAAAGTGCAATTCGTACAGCCAGAGACTTTGCAACCATTTTCTCAGAGAAACTGAAAGGGCTGCATCTAATACACCTTGAAGAAAAAGAACTTGTTGCCTTCCGCGAGTTAAAGAAGGAAGAGTGGATGAGAGTACCCGCGTTCCATGGTGTTGGCATGCCTGACAGCTATCCACGTCAACGAAAGCATCTCCTGGTTTGTACGTGGCACGAATAGCCGGGCCTGCTTGGAAGGAGTTACGTGTACATGAAAGAAGAAATCTGAACTGTCTAATCAATCGAATAAACTCGATTTCAGCCCAGAAACATGAATTAATGAAGCGGTTCTTCTTGACCTCCACAAATTTTCCATTTTGCTAAAGGTTCTTTGGAAAGCGCTCTTTGCTTATTGCATTTTTATCCTACCTTTCATTTTCTTTTTGCCGGGCAGGGGGGGGGGGGGAGGGGGATCTAAGCTACGCATTGAGTTCTTACTCCCTTTTTGCTGAGGTAAAGGCGGAAAATATCTGTCTGCGCTACGACACCGCGGCGTATCAAAGAACCCCACGCCTACAAAACTGACCCCTAATCATTCAGTATTGTGCTCCTCACAGCTAATATGCAGCGTTCAGACATAAATGACCGGGCACATTACCATGCCAAAATTTGAAGGCCGTACGCGATCACAAATGTCAGAATAATCAGACGTTCATGGTTCGCTGAGCCTTCCATAAGGGTATAATTTGACGGCCTGTAACTCCTAGTGGAACAAAATTATGCAACATGTTTTTGGCGATTGTGAAAGCCAACGTGAAGGAGAATAAGTGCACAAAGTTTAAAAAATATCAAAAATGGGGTTTTTTTTTAATTGTCTTCAGAAATTTCCACTGTTCGCTGTTTTTTTGAAGTTCGCCCGCCCTTATCTCTTTATTGAAAAGTCATATAAATATAAGCTTTTGCAGTTTGACAAAAGAGTATGCTTAGAACATAATGCTGAATTTTCGCTGCTCTGCCAGAAGCCTTTTTTGAGATATAAGCCCGCAAAGTGGACAGAAAAATGCTTCATGAGCTGATTTTGAGGATTTTTATAAAAATAAGTACGCTCCCCATAAAAAGCAAAAATAATTTATCACAAGTAAAAACATGCGTGTATTTACTTTAAAAAGTTTCAGCCACCTAACCTTAGTATAGCTTGTGTAATTATTAACCAAAGTTGGCCAAGACAGAAGAGCAGGTAAGCGCGGCACTCCACCTCTTCGTCATTATTGACTCCCGGCGCTTCGACAAAATTTTTTCTAGCAAAACCAATTGTGGATCTCTTCTTTCCACACATCGGGCAGCAATATATAAAATTTTGAAATAAATTTAAGAGGGTGACCAGCCATCCTGTGTTCGATCTTACGTGGAATCACCCAGTAGCACCCGTGTTGTTTGTGGTCCTTCTTTGCTGTCTGTGTTACCTTTGCGCTAAATACGATGAATATGAACCCTAGGTCTTGACGATAAGCTGCAGTGGCAGAAACAGGCGTGAGTGCTTTGCTTATCACTTCTTACCACATTGTGTTGCACATGCTTCTTTAGGATTTACGCCTGACGCATGATGTCTTTAGGCTTTACGCCTTGCTGCTGTGGCAAGGGCTTTGACGGCACGTTATGTCATGGTCACCGCATTCTCAGTGCAATAATTTCTTTTTACAAACATTATTGAAACTAGCGTCTTTCTTTTTTCTTACTGCTATTAGACTGTTTTCATGGCATTCCAATGTAAATAAGAAACCTTCGACGGCAATACATAGCATAAGGGATAGAATTTCAATTTAATGATAACTTTTGACATAATGAAGTAAATTACTGATATTTTCGACTTTTTTTCTATGTCAAGGTATAACTGTAATTCTGTAACCTTCACTTTTTTTTTTGTTGTGCCTTTGTATTGCAAGGGTAGCAGCATCATTCTGCGTCATGTATTCTTGTCCAGGTTCGGGTGTGATACGAATGACAGCTTTGCGACACCCTTTGGTGGAGGCCCAAGGCGACGTCCTCTTCATTCCCAATGATGTGGAAATGCGCAAAGGTGAGTGACCAGCTATTTATTTATTTATTTACAATGCTGCTAACTCGAGGGCTAGGAGATCCAGGAGAGTGGTACGAAGCATGTACTGTAGGACCCACTTAGAGCAATATTGTAGTGCCATGGAAATTACGTTGTTATAACCATAATTGTTATAACAGGGTTGCATGGAAAAAAAAAAGAACTAAATAAGGGGAATCCGGAGCTGGCTGTGTCTGCACAAGTAGATCTTGGTGGGAGGGAGGTGAATGGTTAATAACCCCTTCCCATATTCTGTATGCTTCGCAGAATGATAGCGAGCAAAATAATGGCCAAAGATAACACCTTGAACCAACTCTCAGGTGCACTGAAACAGTGCTGAAAGTTGTTCCTTCCTGAAACAGCACTAATTAATCCCCAGCATTTACTTCACAGTCCAGAAGGGCCTGTGAAGTAAAGGCTGGGGATTGGTTATCACTGGGCTGGGGATTAACGACTGAGGCCTTTCCGGGAAAGCTAGTTTAAGTTTGTCAAGGAGAGCTTCGGAACCACTGTCCTTCATTACTTTCTTGTTTCAGCATGGGGCTCATGTTTGATTGATTCATTTGTGGGGTTTAACGTCCCAAAACCAGCTGTGATTATGAGAGACGCCATAGTGGAGGTCTGCGGAAATTTCGACCACCTGAGGTTCTTTAACGTGCACTGACATCGCACAGCACACGGGCCTCAACATTTCGCTTCCATCAAAATGCAGCCGCCACGGCCGGGATTCGATCCCGCGACCTTCGGGTCAGAAGCTGAGTGCCATGACCACTAGATCACCGTGGCGGGGCAGGGGGCTCATGTTTGGGATGGTGGCAGAATGGGAGAAGTACAGAGATACCTTGGAGGAAACGCTGATTTCTGTTGTATCACAGCGGGGCAGCCTTTTGCCGAGTACGCAGCAAGTGTGCAGTGGCCAGAATTTTCTTTTTGAAAGATTTCACATTCCATTACCCCTCAGCATCAATACAGGACACATCCGGCAGCCGGACCTCATTGTTATAACCACTAGTGGGGCATGGGGGCGTTCTTGTAAGTAGGTTAATTTGCCATAGAAAGCATATGAAAGTTTACGGTTTAGCAACTCATCATTGTTATAATCGATATATTGTCATAAGTGGGTTCAACTGTGCCAAGATCTGACAAAAAGTACAGGGGGTGGACACGGGGTTAAGATAGCGAAAAATCCTAAAAGGACTAGACGACCCCACGAAAACATCCGTTTCAGCACCTGCTGTGCCTGATTTACAGAAAATCAGCACAATTTCGTTAGCATAGCGTTCGAAGTACCTCAAAATCTAGTCCCCCCTCCCTATCGCGGACAGTGACGGAAGAACTTAAGGTAGCACAAGGGCACCATTTGTGATGTGATTTCTTAGTATTCCTGCCACTGAGCACCTTCCTCTTTGTGATCGTTAGAAAGCCAAAAGCCCAATGTTTCGCGTTTCCACACCTGCCTTCTTTGCCTGTGGTGCCCCTGGGTAAAAAAAAAAAGCAAACTACAAAAAAAAAACAAAAACCAGCAGCCGGTATGAGGAAAGGGCTACTGCACGTGCGCCAGCATGTTGCAGGGTGTCTAGCGACCGGGAAAAGTCAGGGAACTTTTAGCCACTGGGAAAAATCAGGAAATTGTCAAGGAATTCGTCAATCAAGCGAAACACGTCAGGGAAAACTGTCTTGGGGCCTGCCCACACTACTAATGACTCGCGCAGCCGATCGCTTTGGGCGAAATGCTAGCGTCAGGGGAATGAAATTTCCATAGAAGGACGATAGGAGGTGTCCAAATTCCACGCTCAGTTTGCCTTTTTTTTTTTTTTTTTATGTAGGGAATCTTGAAGGCAATGCATTTTGGTAGCAAATCTTGAAGGCGATGCTTTCTTACGACGTCGAGCCAAAATTAAGTAATCGAAGTGGAAGACGGCATGTTTTCAGCGTCACCTATTTTTGAGCCATCGTTTGCACGCACTGACCTCTACTAAAATTAGTTTGCGCGTTCTGGCAGCAGAGGCAGGGTAACGTAGCATATCGAGCCGAGCCACGACAAGCTGCACGCAATAAATCCAGCATGGCGACGTCCCTTTGTTGTACCACAGCCTGTGGTTGTACAGTGCGACTGGGCTCTACTACGACTGAAACTGTGTGAATTGTGAGCTTTGCGTTCTCGCGGACGTTCCTGCGTAGTGCAAATTGTGGTGTGCGACGTTGTCCGCGACTAGGTGCTTCTGTGATTTGAGGTGAACATATCCGTATATTTCTGTGAGGACATATTCCGGAGAGAAGAAATTCGTCGGACCTGCAGCATTTCCGACGCGAGTATCAGTGTCGCGCGCTGCTTATCAGTGCTGCGTTTCGGTGTAGCGCGCCGCAAGATATTTTTCATCGAAGGTGTCAGGAGGCAAGAAGTGTTCCTTTAATGCGGACTGGCCGAACCCAAGTGTCTCCGACTATGCAAGTTGGATTAGGCCTGTTGAAAATGATCCGCACGAAGCCATGTGTACAGTTTGCTGGAAAACGTTTTCGCTGAGCAACATGGGTCACAGAGCTGTTTCAAGTCATACCTCTAGCAAGAAGCACATTGCTGCATTGCATTTTCTCAAAAGTGCTTCCCAGCCAAAGCTATTGTCATTTTTTAAGAGCCCGACGGACGCCTCGCCTAGCAGTAGCGCTGGATCTGCGCCTGCAGCTCTGATTAAAGAGCTACAAGAAAAAAAGCACGGCTACCCTCTCGGCTGGGGATTTACAATCAGGCCAGCTTCCCCTTGGCAGCACAGGCACCCCGCAGGGGTCAGTTATCTCTCCCATGCTCTTTAACTTAGTCATGCTTGGTCTGGCACAGCGATTGCAACAAGTCAACAAAATTAACTATACCATCTATGCCGACGACATCACCATCTCGGCGTACCAAGGTAGTGACGGTCAAGTGGAATCAGCCCTCCAGACAGCAATTGACACAGTTGGGGCCTATCTCCAAGGAACCGGACTGCGCTGTTCGCTGGCTAAGTCGGAACTTCTTATCTACAAGCCCATTCAGCGAGGACGTCCCCCCAAACACCAATATGAGCAACGACCCTGTGACGCCATCACCCTACAATTTCAGGATGGCAGCCCTATACCACATGTCCCTAATATTCGGGTCCTTGGTCTGACCATTTCAACCAATGGCTCCAACGCTTTGACTCTCAACAAGATATCTGTTCAGTCTCAAAACACGTTGCGTCTTCTTAAGCGTATCTCCAACCAAAGGGGTGGTTCCAAAGAAGAAAGCCTTCTTCGTCTCGTGCAGTCTTTTGTCCTCTGTCACATCACCTACGTTGCTGCGTACCTCAACTGGTACCGTGCAGAGCAACACAAGCTCGACACCCTCATACGGGGTATCTACAAGCAAGCACTTGGCCTCCCACATTACACCAGCACCGAACACTTCAACCAACTGGGAGCTCACAACACCCTTGCCGAACTCATCGAAGCCCGGCAACGCTCTCAGATTGAACAGCTCACCCTCACCGAAACGGGACGCTCCATTCTCTCCATGCTTGGCTTCAGTTATCAAGTCCCTTCTGAGAAGCACAAAATTTTGTAGCGGTTTTGTTATTCATGCTGGTGGAATATGCAGGGGGTGGGCACGGGGTTAAGATAACGAAAAATGCTAAAGAGACTAGACAATTACACGAAAATGTCCATTTGAGCACCTGCAATGCCTGATCTACGGAAAATCAGCACAATTTCGTTAGCACAGCATTTGAAGTACCCTAAAGTCTAGTCCCCCCCTCCCTGTCGTGGACAGTGACTGAAGAACTCAAGATAGTACAAGGGCACCATTTGTAGTGTGATCTCTTAGTATTCCTACCACTGAGCACCTCCCTCTTTGTGATCGTTGGAAAATCCAAAAGCCCAATGTTTCACGTTTTCACACCTGCCTCCTTTGCCTGTGGTGCCCATGTGTAAAAAAAAAAAAGCAAACAACAAAAAAACCAGCAGCTGGTATGAGGAAAGTGCTACTGCACGTGCACCAGCATGTTGTGAGGGGCCTATGACAACTGTTCACCACCACTGATGATGCAGTGCTTGGCTGTTAGGACTTTTTGCAGGCTTCATCGGACCCTGTGTGTACAAAGAGCAAGGCAGTGACCTGGAGTAATAAGCAAATGGCTCCTTTGTTTCTCACCTTATCTTAGTCACTAGCTTTTTTGTAGGTCACAGCAGATTTGGCCTGTTAATTACACACACACATTGTAGTAATTAGTACAAGTATTATTGCCAATATCTAAAAGTTATACTGGCTGCCATTCAGAGCTGCTTGTAATGTTACTTCAACCATGAAAAGCAAAAAAATAAAAACGTGCACGAGATGTAACGTGTGCGAGATACGTATTTCTTTCACCCATTCAACCTCCTTTGTGAATGTTCTTATTTTTATAGTCCCTAGGTTGTGGGCCATTACCGTTCACAAGTTACGATGAGGGCAAGTTATACAGTAATGTAGGTTGGTGTGCAAGCTTTTACTGCGGTATTTATTCTCAAAATAATATCTCTTTAAAAAAACCTAGTGCTGTTACAAAGGGCTGCAAGATGTCTGGTATGTTGTGAAGTAACTCTGCTGTGCATGCACATTTCTGTGAGTGATTTCAGGAAGTTACTGTCGAGTTGTGGCTTGCATGGTAAAACGTGGCTGTTTGCCAGAAGCTTGAGATAGCTGCAGAGGATCGGTAGTGTCTTAGAATGTCGCAAAAGCTGTCACTGCCAGCCTCCCTCATCCTGTTTTTCTCGCAGGTTCGAGCTCTTGTTATATTATCACCGGTCCGAACATGGGCGGCAAATCCACCTACATCCGATCAGTGAGTGTCGATATTCACTTGGCAATCACTGTCTAAGCATGGAAAGAATTTGCATAAGTAAGTGCGTATGCTTTGCTTTGCCCAGCAAGGAATGCTTTGTTGCTGGAGCAAAAGGGCCACATGGCAATTTCAGTTATAGTGCCCTGGAAGTTGTTAAGTGTCCGAAAGGCAGTGTTTCACAGCAAGGGTTTTTCAAATTGGTTCATTGTTAGCAGGACTGAAAATGCTTAAAGTGGTGCAAAACCAGGATTTTGGGAGGCGAAAGTCAATGCTAATATAACACCCATGTGACTTGCTGATGCTGCAGTGCAAAGTGCGTGCTCTTGCATTCGCAGCAGCTTGTTCCCTCCCAGGACACAGCTATTGGAAGTGGTGCCTTCTTATTGGCTTGGGAAGGTCGCCGTGCGTTCAACAAGTGTTGCGTGTCACTGTGAGCATTGTCACAGCACTGGCACATACTTAGCATACTTGGTGTAAAATTTCATCCCCTCCATCTCGGTGTGCGGTGCCAGCAAGGAGAAAAACAAACATTCATTCTGAAATTTGACCTGTTTTCACAGCAGTGTTCATGTAATTCTTGGCAGACATGATAGTCAGTGTGCAATGTATGCAGTACGGTTCAGTGAAAAACATCCAGACTTTGCGAGGCTTTATGTCCAGACTTAACTACTCAAGCTCCTCAGTTGCACAACACGATTACACAGAAATAATTGGGTACCACTTCATGGGGGTTTTAGTGAAATAGTTTTTGCATACGTGTTCTTCTTGTGCAAGTTAGAAGAAACTGTACTGTCCCGCTACCGTGCCTCTCATGGGCAAGCTTTGCTACTGCTAAAGCAATTGCACTTTCCTCATATAGGGTATGCAAGCGGTGTATCCTCTGCATTCTCCCAACTGCTGGTGTCAAGGTAGTGCATGATGTTTATGTGACAAGTCTTGGTTCATTCTTCTTTTCTTTTCTTGTTCTATTACTAGTTTTGACTGTACCACAATGAATTGCAGTACAGTGGTGTGCCAACATGTCCAAGCTACCTCCCCCTTATTGAGGGCCCCTTGAATGTTTTCTTCACTAAAGGCAGATGCAAAATAGTGATGTCCGACATGTGACATACAATGAGTGAAAAGTAAAGCTTACAGCTACTTTGTTTGGGTATCACCTACTACAAGTCACCCACTGAATGCCAAATTCACTTTGTTTCTTTTAACAAGACCACGATTTCCAAGCGTCATATTGAATTATTCATACAGGAAAATTTTATCTTGCTGCCATATTGTCAGCAAAAGCGAGGTGAGCACAAGATCATCATGAATAGTTTTTAAGGTCAGAGTGTAGGTTACTGGGACACTGGGGAAACCATTGCCTAAGTGTAAAACGATTTTCGATGGTGCTTTGTCATCGAATGTAAAGCAATCTTGCATTTGCCAGTAACTTGCAAATTAAAAAAACACCACTTCAGGAATAACGAACTCTACCCTTTGCTTGTTTGTCCACCAGGTGGCCCTAGCAGTGCTCATGGCTCAAGTGGGGAGCTTTGTGCCATGCGATTCTGCTGAGCTGACGGTCATAGACGCTGTGTTGACACGCATTGGAGCTGGTGACCAACAGCTCAAGGGTGTGTCTACATTTATGGCTGAGATGCTGGAGTCTGCATATATCCTCCGGGTGAGATGCTGCCAGATTTCCTAGATTAACAGATTGCTGGCAGTTGACATTATTCAAGAGCGATGTTTGGACCAGATGCACTCCTTCTGTTGTTGCAGTCTAATAAACAGGCTAAAAAGAGCAAAAGCTTGGTTTTAAGTAGAGGTGTGTGAATATTCGAAACTTCGAATAATTTTCTAATAGCGTTTGCTATTCGATTCGATTCGCGCTGAACTTTTACTCTTCGAACTATTCGAAGCTAGGTAATTAAGGGAAAAAATATGCTATGTCTCGTGACAAGTGGCCCATTTCTGCAAGTGCGCTTCGCTGCATAACACCGATGTACTGAGGCGAAGCGAACACCTGTGTACTGCGGTAAAGCTCACACCCGTGTACTGCAGTGAAGCTAACACCTATGTACTGAGGCAAAGTCAGCTCAGCTCTCTGTTGCAGTTTCGTTGGACAGTTCTTCAGGACTTTGGAATGACACTGTGGGAACGTACTAGTCATGCAATAAATTCTTTGCCCATGCTAACAGTCCATTTCTGCACAGTATTATTAAAGAAATATTCAAAAATTATTTGAAGAATATTCTATTTGCACTTGAACATAAATGTTCAAATTCGCTTTGCACTCAAAATTTTGCTATTTGCACAGCTCTAGCTTTAAGCTTTATGGCAAAGCTGTATGTGTCTAGGAACTGAGAAAATGCAAAGAGAGGTGCGCGATTGGTTGTGCAAGAGCTAACGTCTTTGGTCTCTCGCAGCTGAGCACAAGCGCACAGTTTTAGGGGCGAAGCTCCTCTTAGTCTAACCTTGTCACGCGTCAGGCGTCAGTCATCAGGCGTAACCCGCGTGCCGGGAGGCACGCGCTCGCCCTCGGCGTTCGCCTCGGTGCGTGCCTCCCGGCGCGTGCCTCTGCTGTCTTGTGAGAGAGAGAGAGACAGAGAGAGAGCGAAAGGCGCGCGTTGGCTATGGAAACGCTCTTTCTTAGAGGAACGCTGTACCAGCTCGCAAAGAAGGAGAACGCGCCCTCACCAGCGAGAGAAAACATTGGCGCAGGCAGCGTCTCCTAGCGAGTTTCTTGATTGAGAAATACCGACTGCTCGCGTTGGAGAAGCGTTCACCGGCAACCCATCTATATCTATATATATATATATAGGCACTGGATCTTGACACTTGCAATGAAGTGCCTGTGGGAGATTTCACTTGTGCATAGTTGAACCATGCGGGTTCGTAGCGTGCGCGTTAACTCAATTAATCCGGAACTCGGCACGATCTATGATGAACCTCCCGAGCTTCGCCCATTCATCATCATTCACTCCGTGGATACGCTGTAATTTTTTTCTCTTATCGTGAAATTGGTTCGTGTTATGTGTCATTCATACTTCTGAGGAGCTGCAGCTCATGACAAGCACACGGTTTCTCTCTTACTGAGAAATTGGTTCATGTAACATGTCATTCATACTTCTGTGAAGCTGCAGCTCAAGCGCCGCTGTGAGCAGCGTAGTTAGTGGACGAGCTCGTTTACACTGGGCTAACACCACCAAAAGGGGTTGGGCACACAACACGTATTTTGTGCACCAGTGGTGGTCAAGTGTGTCTAATCAAAGCGCTGCGTACACAGTTGTGTTGTGGAAGGTAAGCGGCAAAGGTGCGTGGACTCTGCAAACAGGGAGGCCGAGCGTTTCTGCTTCGCTGGTTAACCATCTGTAAAGTGTGCCTTGGCGGGGACTTCTTTATGTGAATGACTCACTTCCAGAGGAAGACTACTTGTCTGCTGAACATAGCATGCCCGTAAGCATTTGGCTGCTTTGCCCTTTCAACATCGGGGCCTATGTGCCCCATGTGGCTTCATTAGTTTTGGATTTCATAAGTGGCCTCAAATCTTGCATAGTTCATGTGCAGCACCAAGTACTACAACTTCATGGACCTATTTCTAGGAGCAAAGAAAAAGTGGTACCCTGTGCTGTCATCAGGCAGCACAAAGTCAACGACATAAAAAGCACCAAGTGCCAACATGAGCTGCCTCAAGAGTACGTGTTGTGGTGTGCTCGACTACATCTTATTGGCCATCCACCTGTAGAGACGAGACAGACATGCACACTTGCTGTCGATGTGAATATGACGCTTACTGTTATAATCTGGAAGTTTTGTAGGACATGGATGCATTTTTGTATAAGGGCAAGTGCCCTACCAATGTCTGGGGCATCCACCTGAGTTGTACGCCCTCTTGGCAGCTAACCATAATCAAAGAAGAAAGAAAAACTTGTGCCCATTTTATTTCTTGCTTTTCAGAGCTGCAGTAACATCGTACATAGCTCTGACTGATTGCGGTTAGTGAAACTCCTAGGGCTTGGCAGTCATACCAATACCAGCAATTATAGCCTTCGTATAATTACGCATGCATACTGGGAAAAATCTGTGACGGCGGGTGACGGCCATGTGCCGTTGCTGCCTTCCACCTGGGTGATTGCGGCTTTCACGCTGGCCACGAGAGGTCCCCACCTAAAGATCATGTACAATGAGACATCAGTATAATGAATATGGATATAATAAATTATTTGTTATAACAAAGTGATTGAGAAATAGTGGTGCGTAGTGTGTGGAAGGTATACGTTTATAGCAATTTATATCATATAATGGCATGTTAGGTGGATTTGCCTAACAAGGTTCAGCTGCATGTTGCACTGCATTCGCATTGAAAGGCTCATATACACCTGTCCCACATCTTGTATGGTTTACAGGCATGTTAACGTTTTGTGCTGTAATGTGATAAGTGCTTCTACGCTGCAGTGCTCCCATTTCTGTAAGCAAATGCTGCATTTTCTGCAGAATGCTACGGCTGACAGCCTGGTAGTCATCGATGAGCTAGGTCGGGGCACCTCCACTTATGATGGCTTTGGCTTGGCCTGGGCTATTTCAGAGTGAGTGTGAAGGCATGAAATAGCATGCTATTCTTTCTCATATTTACTTGTAACTTGTGCACATCTTTTCTTGGTGTAGTGCTTTGACAAGGGGAAGGAGGAGGGGGGGAACATGTACAATCAACAGCGAAAGTCACGAAAAATGTACATTATGGCTTAGCCTCATAACATAGCCTCTTATTAAATGTTTCAGTCTGTACATCGCAAGAAACTCTACCCACTGAAACATTTAATTTGAGGCTACGATCGGAGGCTAAGCGATAATATAGGCTTTTACAAAGTTTCTGATCCCACAAGCTTTTGCTGTTGACTGTACAACGTCATAGGACATAAAATATCCCATTGAACTTAGCTCGAACAAAGAGATTTACTGATTATACCTGAAAATGGGCTGCTGGAAAGCGGCAGCAAGGTATATTAAGTGCCAATAAGCAGGCGTAGAGACAAGCCAGTTTAAAATCTTCAGTGCTCTCACAATCGGGGTGAATAGAGGATGTGCACTGTACTCATGAGAAGGGCAGAAAATGCCAAAAAAAAAATAAAGTAAGATGCAAGCACGAGAACTATACAGCAAAACCTCTTTAACATGTACATGCAGGGAACGGGCCATATCGATCCACTAATTTACGTACATAATGATTCCATGTTTTTAATTCCTTGGGTAAAATTTGATTTGGCGAAAAACTTAACTTTGTCTCCGCCATGTTGATAATGGCGCCGAGTGCCGACGTACCAGGATAGCGGCATCCCCAACTTTGTGCAGATATTACTACTTTCACAAAAGAAAGTGTGGTAATTGTGTTAGTAGGGTAAATATGTAGTAAAAGAGTTTTCCTTTTTCTTTATCAAACTGCTTAATAAGGTATGGCTATATAGTGCACCCAAGCTGTAATGCATGCTGGTAATACATTTAGCAGCAATCCAGAATGAAAAGAAATACGACTGACATGACAGGGGCAGCAAAGTGGATGAGTTACATAGCTTTTGCTTATGTGCATCTGCGCATTGTACAGGGGTCTGCTACTCAATGGAAATCAGCGTTGCTTTTTTGAAACTCTTTTCATGGTAACCCTTTTTAGAAACCCTTTCATTATAACTATTTGTGTGCACTGCATTGCGTGCTAAGCTGATGTCACAACATCGAGACACCTGCCATACCGTAGACATGCATATGCCGTGGAAGCATGTGCACAGTGAGTTCGCAGTCTATTGACAGGAAAGCTTGTCAATTTTTGTCAACTGGACAGTTGATGTTGGCAAGAAGGTTGCTTTTTTTACATGGTGTTAATCTTTACAACCACACAAACCTTAATCATCATGTGCATGCATGCGAATGTGATGTTTTTCTTCCTCTTCGTGACGAGTGTGCATGTAGCTTGACAGCTGGCAGACTGATAACTGTGTCCACCTGCAGGCAAGTGGCAAAAGAGGTGGATGCCTTCTGCCTTTTCGCCACTCATTTCCATGAGCTGACCGAACTGGCTGCCGAGGTCCCCTGCGTCCACAATGTCCACGTCACGGCCGATGTCAGCGAAGACAGTTTTATACTCCTCTACAAGGTTAAACCAGGTAGTCTTCGTTTCCACTGATATGTCACTTCTGCAGTTTGAATCCTTTTGCATAAGCCGTTCGCTGAATGTTTAAAAACTGGCACACAACCGAGTGCTCAGTTGTCCTTTTATTTGAACACAAAGAACCATGTTAGTGTTTCAGTAGGTAAGCAATGCTGTCTAGTACTGAAGTAGCAAAGTCCATTTGATTCAATAGTCACTGACCACACCTTGACTATGGGACAATCCAAACAGAGCCATTAAGTTGTAAATGCAGCATTTGCTATTTGTCATGTAGATAGTAGATAACACTGATCTAGTGTTTTTCTGAGTGCTAAGCGCACATCGGCAAATTTGTACGCGTGTGCGAATATTCCAAATTTCGAATAATTTTCGAATTGCATTTGCTATTCGATTCAATTCGCACTGAACTTTTAATATTCGAACTACTTGAAGTTGATAATTAAGGGGAAAAATATGCCATATTTTGTGACAAGTGGCCCATTCCTGCAAGTAGTGCGCTTCGCCGCATAACACCCGTGTACTGCAGCGAAGGTACCACTTGCGTACTGTGGCAAAACTAACATTCCCATACTGCGGCGAAGCTAACATCCGTGTACTGTGGCGAAGTTAGCCCAGCTTTGTGTTGCACAGTTCTGTTGGAATGTTGTTCAAGACTTTGGAATGACACTGTGGTAATGTACTAGTCACGCAATAAATTCTTTGCCAATGTTTAACAGTACATTTCTGCATAGTGCTATTCAAAAACTATTCAATAGTTATTCAAAAAATATTCTATTCGATTTGCACTTGAACATAAATATTCGAATTCGCTTCACACTAAAAATTTTGCTATTCACACAGCTCTACAAATTTGGTTACAGGAATTTATGTTTGATTGTGATGACTGGCTGTGCAATGTGATTGGTTTGACACGCCAATTCGCATGTCACATTCATTGACCCCTGCTAGGTCATGCTGTTGAGCACAAGAAATATAAAAACTCCATGTCTGGGGATGTCCTCGGATGTCCTCGGGCCATAAACGCACGCGTCAGTCACGGTGGTTTAAAAAGCATAGTCCCGAATGGCTTCAGCTTGTTTATTGTTTGTTTTCAATGGAGGTGATAGCCACACTGGCATGCGAAGACCATTGTTGTCTCTCTCTTTTTCTTTTTGCCCTACTGGAAAGAGGTGCCAACATTTGTCTAGAGCAGCCGCAGTGTATTAATATGCGCTGTGTAGCGATGCGCCGGTGTTACGGTGCAGTTCAACAGTGTTGGAGGCCCTTCAGGGACACAACAGAAGCATTTCTGATCCACAAAAGGATATCTTTTTTAAGTATCATATTTTAAAAACAATTGCCTCTCCTAACTGCTACACATGGTTAGTTGTGCCTGTTGTAACCACGATGACAGCTCCATCAAAAAGAGCGGTGGCCAGCTAATATGCACAGGCCACCTTGAGAAGAAACTTTCGGTATCTCTGTATGAGGCGTACGCTGATTGAAACCAACCACGAATATCAGTGGGAGAGTGAAATGTGAAAGGGAACACTTCTTTCAGGGCCATCTGCTTGTGTTTCGAGCTTTGAGGACTAATACCTTCAGTTTTCGTGCACTGATTTTTTATCATTCTTTTTGCTCAGTATTTAATGCTACACACACTCCATTGCTCCAGAACTGCTGTCGTAAAAGTGTCGCAGAGCCCCTTTAATGTAAGTTGCCTGCACTCCCAGAGCATGTGCGCTAGCGTGGTTACGTCCCCGCTTGTGGGACAAGCATCATTGGGGAATAGGCATTACTGTGGACCAGACTCCTACTGTTATGTCTCTCTCCAGGTGTATGCAGTCAGAGCTTCGGCATTGAAGTCGCCAAGCTGGCCCACTTCCCAGAGCATGTGATCAAGGTGAGTTGTTGCATGCCACGCTGACATCATTCATGTGCAATGAATGGTGCCATGTGACACGTCTTTGTCATACAACAGATGACAGTGTTCACACATGACTGTTTCCTATTTTGCACTCTGAGTGGAAGTGTTTTTTGGAGCTGTTTCTGTCCCCAAAAAAGGGCTGTAGTGGTGTAAGCGACAGTCCCCCTTTGCCATAACTACATCGTTGATATATCACGTCACCGTCAGAAACAGGCCAATCGGGAACTCCCAATTGCCTACCTTGCTGCCGCCAATAGAAGGGTCTCTAAAGTAGCATGCATTCTCCTTGCCTTCAAAGCTGCCTGTTCCCCATTGTTGCAGTGTATATGATTGCACTAATGCTAATACAATCTAAGGTGTTGCACAATTAGCTGTTTTGAGGTGTGGTAGAATTTCTGTGGTATGATCTCAGTTAACTGAATTCTGCATTGTTATGAATTTAAAATTAAATGAAAGGAAGGTTCTGTATGTACCATGTCTTTAGCACAGGTTCCCAAAGTGTGTTTCCCAGGGGTTCCATGGGACACTGGTGTATTTTTCCCACTTTGATATTTGATAGATATGTATTTGCACGTGGGCATATCTTCCTGCTTGTAACTATCCTGTAAGAGTAGTTTCACTGCATCATGGGGCCACTGTGCAGTGAAACCATCTTTTCAGGGGAAATTTAGCACTACTGTCAAGCCACATGTCATGGTAATGGGGACATTACGTTCACCCCCTACTGAAGGTATATTAAAATCTCACAGTGGATTATATGAGCTAAAAACAGTAAATATTAAACTACACCACTGTTTACCGCTTGTAGCTTGTAATGGAGCATAGCAGGGTTCCCTGGGACCAAGTTGCTTTAGAACTGATGTCTTGAGAAGTACATTATGATTCGGATTTATATTAACAGTTTATGAATCTGTCCCGTGTGATACGTATGTGTGAACCACCTGCACATGTGAGCAGCAGGGCTGGTCTCAGGTGAGGAGAGTACCCCCATGGCTGCTGGCCATCCTCTCCATCTTGGCCTCCCTTCACTCACCAGTCTTTACTAGCACAGTAATAGAAAGAGTAAATAGAGATGTAAGTTGTGCAGTCAAAGGCCTTTCATTTTCTTTGTGCCCACGGAGTCAAAAGGCCTTCGCATTGTGTGTTAAAGTCACTGGACAGTTTGAAAACTTTTCGCCGTCACTAAACATGTTGGCAGGCGACCTGTCTCACTTTGGCATGGCTTCACGATTGTTTGTGGCTGCTATACATATGCTTTCAATGTTGAGATCCTATTAGAGGCAGTTTTGTAAGAGGTGAAGAACCACAATAGTGCACAATAATAGTGTGATTACAATAGTAATGTGTGAATAAATATTTAAGCACTTTAAACAAAGTTACCTTGCAACTTAGCTCTCTTGTAACATCTTTTACAAAAACACGGCTTTAGTTAACTCAGTTGAGACATACATTTATCTGTCAAGAAATTATAGTTTGAATGCATCCGTCAAGGTGTCAAAAAGCCTTCAGTAAATAAAGATTGTAAAATCAGTGCTTGATTGTATTTCAGCTTGTGCCAATTTTATGTGTCATTATTTATCATTGTGTTTGAAACTCCGCTGTGTGTGTGTTGTATATGTAAAAACATTGAATACTTGTTGCGTTTTTCTAAGGTTGAGTTATCTTACATTAATGATGCAGGAGGCCAGGCAGGTCTTGTCTCTCTACGAAGGTACTGCAGCTAAGAAGGATGAAACACCAATGGAGCACTGATATCCTTCACGATTCATTCTAATGATGTGCCAAAAGACGTATTTCTCTGTTTTAGAATAAAAACTCTATAGTGTCACTCTTCTTGTCTGTGTTATAAAAACAAAATTTCATATTTGAGAGGATTACTGCATTGTTCATTATACTATAGTCGCATACAACTCAAGCCTCCAGTGAAGCCCCTCCCACGCCCTTATAACCGCCAGCCACTGTACCAAAATAAGGTGATGGTGGCAATAATAATGGACAGATGCATAAATTGTTGTTTTGATCCGCTTATTAGAGTGGAACATGGAAAGAACAATTACTTATTGAGCTGAAATCAAGCGCTTGCAATGCAAAAGTTCGGCACATCACAAGCTCTGCCACCCGAGTTTTTCAACTCGGTTCAGTGAAGTTTCATGCGTAAAACGGGCTCGGAAGCGTAGTGAACTGCACCACGGCCTTTTGCACATTGAAAAGCCGAGACTCCACAGATTTTTGTCCATGCTCCTTGAGCACATGGCTTATACCAATGAAAGGACTCAAGAACAGAAGACGGTCCGCAGGTACTGAAAGCATAAACACGGTGCCATTATGAAAAGGTCGCATGGCGACGACGATTCGATCCGCGACCCTCGGATCAGCAGCCGAGTACCTTAGCCACTAGACCACCGTGGCGGGGCACTCACCAGTCTTTACTAGCACAGTAATAGAAAGAGTAAATAGAGATGTAAGTTGTGCAGTCAAAGGCCTTTCATTTTCTTTGTGCCCACGGAGTCAAAAGGCCTTCACATTGTGTGTTAAAGTCACTGGACAGTTTGACAACTTTTCGCCGTCACTAAACATGTTGGCAGGCGACCTGTCTCACTTTGGCATGGCTTCACGATTGTTTGGGGCCGCTATACATATGCTTTCAATGTTGAGATCCTGTTAGAGGCAGTTCTGTAAGAGGTGAAGAACCACAATAGTGCACAATAATAGTGTGATTACAATAGTAATGTGTGAATAAATATTTAAGCACTTTAAACAAAGTTACCTTGCAACTTAGCTCTCTTGTAACATCTTTTACAAAAACACGGCTTTAGTTAACTCAGTTGAGACATACATTTATCTGTCAAGAAATTATAGTTTGAATGCATCCGTCAAGGTGTCAAAAGCCTTCAGTAAATAAAGATTGTAAAATCAGTGCTTGATTGTATTTCAGCTTGTGCCAATTTTATGTGTCATTATTTATCATTGTGTTTGAAACTCCGCTGTGTGTGTGTTGTATATGTAAAAACATCGAATACTTGTTGCGTTTTTCTAAGGTTGAGTTATCTTACATTAATGATGCAGGAGGCCAGGCAGGTCTTGTCTCACTACGAAGGTACTGCAGCTAAGAAGGATGAAACACCAATGGAGCACTGATATCCTTCACGATTCATTCTAATGATGTGCCAAAAGACGTATTTCTGTGTTTTTAGAATAAAAACTCTAGTGTCACCCTTCCTGTCTGTGTTATAAACACAATTTCATATTTGAGAGGATTACTGCATTGTTCATTATACTATAGTCGCATACAACTCAAGCCTCCAGTGAAGCCCCTCCCACGCCCTTATAACCGCCAGCCACTGTACCTCCGCGAAGCTTCATATAGTTCCTTCTTTGAACTTTCCATGTTACCAAAATAAGGTGACGGTGGCAATAATAATGGACTGATGCATAAATTGTTGTTTTGATCCGCTTATTAGAGTGGAACATGGAAAGAACAATTACTTATTGAGCTGAAATCAAGCGCTTGCAATGCAAAAGTTTGGCACATCACAAGCTCCGCCACCCGAGTTTTTCAACTCGGTTCAGTGAAGTTTCATGCGTAAAACAGGCTCGGAAGCGTAGTGAACTGCACCACGGCCTTTTGCACATTGAAAAGCCGAGACTCCACAGATTTTTGTCCATGCTCCTTGAGCACATGGCTTATACCAATGAAAGGACTCAAGAACAGAAGACGGTCCGCAGGTACTGAAAGCATAAACACGGTGCCATTATGAAAAGGTCGCATGGCGACGATTTTGTTTGCTTCTGTGATTGACTGGCGGAGCGGCACCAATGCGAGCGGTCTGTCGGCCCTTGTTGCCAACTGTTTTTTTTTTTAATTGTATCCTACTATACCAGGAAATGTTTTTTTCCTTTTGTTTTTTTAAGCTTAAAAGCTGGACATTTGCCTCGGCTACGGGAGTTTCCCAGTCTGAAGCGCCATGCCAGAACACATGGTTCAAATGGGTACAGGCGTCCCCCTACCCGGCACCCTGTTGTGACAGGGGTGGTAATGCCTGGGAGTGCTGCATAAATACCCGACCTGCCGATGAAGGCACAGTAACGAGTTGGATGGACATCAAAGTACAACTCCACAGAACAGAGTTTAAGCTGACTGGAGTCAACGTCTATGCTCTGGTGTTTTTCATTTGGGATCCTTGCAATGTGTTAACAAGTAGGCCAGTTCCAGTGGAGGTGTTCGCTAGGCATAAAGAATATCTGGTGAGAACAGGTTGGCTGCCGACAGCCACTTTTTGGACACCGGCTATTGGGTGATCACTGCACTGTGGCAGGCATCAATTAGCATGTGTTTGTAACAGTGTAGCTGTTTAGGGGCTAGTAATGTCTGCTGTGTTATGTCCATTATGCAAGAGGTAAAAGCCAATTCATCCTTGCCCTGGATGCAGTACACGCAATCTTGCTGTTGGCCCACTGCTACATGATAGAGATTTTGTGAAGGTTAGTATCAAAAGAGGTAAAGGAAGAAAGAAAGAAATCTAGCATATCCCACATATTGTGTCAATCGATGTCATGCAGTGTGGTCAGAAAGGGAATTGCCTGTGTTGAATTGTATGCCATTGAGCAAAGTGTTTCAAGTAGGATCAAAATTGCTGTGCAAATTGAGTAGCCTGCATGACGTGTGGTTCCCAGGCACGTCGACGGCACTGTGGTGAAAAAAGGGTAGCTCATGGTACGACGTAACATTGGCACTAATGTCAGTGCACGAACGTCTGTTTTGCCAGAGATATGTAGGCTATGGTGCGCTGATGTCCGCATCGTAAACACCTTTTCGGAGTATATTTACAGGGCCGAGCAAAGCTGGACGAAATCATGCTGGGTGATACAGTTTAACCCACCTAAACAATACTGAAGTGCCATAGAAATTGCACTATTGTAACTGATGATTGTTATAACAGGGTTGCATGAAAAAAAAGCTGAATAAAGGAAATGCAGAGCAGTTGTGTGTGTGTAAGTGGGGGGAGCAATGGCTAAAAGCCCCTTCCAGCACTCTCTAGCTCCACAGCATGACAGTAAGCACGAAATGGCCTAAGAGAACACCCTGAAGCAACCCTAAGCTGCACTGAACCAATGCCACTTGCCTTCTCATCCAATTTTCAATACAGTAAAACCTTGTTATAACGAAGTTGAAAAAGGATCCGTAATTACTTCGTTATAACCATTAGTTTGTTATAGCCAATATCCATGTCATATATGGGAATTTCAAGGGGAATTGCAATTGCTTCGTTATATACAATAGTTCGTTATATTCGGTTTCGTTATAATGAGGTTCTACTGTATCTATTTTGGTTCGTCTGAGATCGTCATAGGCTTCAATCACCTTTGTCACATACCCACATTCCCCGGGAAGAGCACTACGGGTATGAGCCACGCATCATCGCATAACGGTTAATTGTGATGTGCATGACACGTATGTCACGTTACTGATTTCAAGGTCTAATAATGGTGTTTGTGATGCATTGATACCATACCTTTGCTGTTTTTGTGTAACCTAGGCAGTGTGGGAATATCCAAAATTTCAAGTAATTTTCGATTAGCCTTTGCTATTCGATTTGATTCACACAGAACTTTTAATGTTCGAACTATTCGAAATTGGTAAGTAAGGAGCAAAAGGTGCTGTCTCGTGACAAGTGGCCCATTCGTGCATGGAGCACGCTTTGCCGCATAATGCTCGTGTACTGTGGTGAAGCTAACGCTCGTACTGCAGCGGAGTTAACCCATCTCAATACACGAGTGAAGCTAACAGTCATGTACTGAGGCAAAGTTAGCACCCATGCACCACAGCAAAGTTCACACTCACATACTGCGTTGAGGCTAGCACTCATGTACTGATGTGAAATGAACACTCATGTACCACAGCCAGGGTGTCAGAACGAAATGTTTTTCGTTTTGGTTTTCGTTTCGTTCCACAGAAAAAGGTTCTGTTCCGTTTTCGTTATGGAACAAAAAAAAAACGTTCCATAACGGTTCATAACGTTCTTTTTTTCTTCAATAAGAAAAATGAACAAAACACTTAATATTAAAAGTATCTTTTAAAAACAGCAAAAATGTACTGAACTAATACATAAAAATGCAATAATAACTGTTGGGGTTTTACGTCCCAAAGCCACGATGTGACTATGAGGGAAGTCGCAAAAAGTTTCGAAGCAAGGACACAACAAAAAACTTGGTATTTATTTTTTTCTCAAGTTTGAATCCCGAACTTTCGTCAAGGGGAGGGGGGGTTTCAGAAGCAGCAGGTCATCAAGTGTACTCGCCGATAAGCGAGACCGCTGCTCTGACAAAACGAACTTGAGTGCCGGAAATGCCCACTCAACACTGACTTGTGTGGCTGGCACACCAAGGGCCACTTGTGCTAACATGTAAAGCTCCGGTTGCAGCTCCTTGCGCTCGTCCCAAAATTTCAACACATTTGTGCTTCTTGGAAGGTGCGGGCAGCTCCTTGTCCAGCATTTCCAGTAAGAGGGCGATGAGCGTTGCTCACGTTGCTCATGTTGCATGACCTTGGTTGTTCCGGATCGCAAAGTTTTCCCGTGAACCGAGAAACGATAAAAAAGTATTTCGCTTTTTGCTATGGAACGAAATAATAAATAACGTTCCGGTTATGTTTTTGTTCCGGTCAAAAATATCGTTTTTTTTTTTTCGTTTTTCGTTCCGTTCTGACACTGACCACAGCAAAGGTAAGACTCGCATACTGTGGCGAAGTTAACATGTGTATACTGCGGTGAAGGAACACTCATGTACTGATGCGAAGTGAACACCCATGTACCACTGGCAAAGTTAACACGCATAGTGCAGTGAAGTTGACACTCGTGCACTGATGCAACGTGAACACCCATGTACTGCGGCAAAGTTAACGCTTGTGGTGAAGCTAACACTCGTGTATTGATGCAAAGTGAACACCGATGTACCGCAGCAAAGTTAACACATGCATACTGTGGTGAAGCTAACACTCATGTACTGATGTGAACACCCATGTACTGCAGCAAAGTTAGCATGCACGTACTGCGGTGAAGCTAACACTCATGTACTAATGCGAAGTGAGCACCCATGTGCTGCAGCAAAGCATGCAGCAGCAAAGTTAGCACTCGCATACTGTGATGAAGCTAACACTTGCATACTGCTGTGAAGCCAGCCCCGTTTTCTGTTATACATTTCTCTGTTGGACTGTTCTTTTTCTAGGGACAGCATTGTGGGAGTACACTAGTCGTGCAACAATCAAATTTTTTTTGCCCATGTGTACCTGTACATTCCTCTGTTATTTGATGTGGTATTACTAGTTAAAAAATATTAGAACATTATTTTAAAAGTATTTTATTCAATTTGCACTCAAACATTAATATTCGCA
Organism: Hyalomma asiaticum; assembly: GCA_013339685.2. Lineage (NCBI taxonomy): Eukaryota > Metazoa > Arthropoda > Arachnida > Ixodida > Ixodidae > Hyalomma > Hyalomma asiaticum. The sequence continues at coordinate 61,033,235 of CM023486.1, forward strand.
TTTGCTTTGCATTCAGAATTTGCTATTTGCACGGCTCTAGTGGTCGAGATGAGCTCGAGAACTCCAAGACTTGGGCAGCTAGGTAGATAAGGTAGGTAGGTAGGCAGGTAGGTGAAGGAAGGGCAACAGCCCACTGCTACATATCATGTAGCTAGAGAGAAAAGCTAGAGAAGCTAGAGAGAAAGACACGAAGACATGACAAGAAGCTAGACAGAAAGACACGAAGAAAGCTAAGTCTTGGGTTGCACAGAAGGGAAAAGTGGACCTGCTCTTGCCCTTGGGCTGCACCTTTGCCCTCAGCCTACTGCTACATGATAGCGAATGTGAACTTTGCCAGTTAATTCATGATGAATTATGAAAGTGAAGCTTCGCTGTTCCGATGGTTTTCACACCTATTTCATGGGCAGAAAGGACAGACTCGTACACAATGCTTCTGCAATAACTATTTTATTTACGCCGTGTCTTCACGGCCCTGAGAATCGTTATCACAGGTGAACAGGGGCGGGTGGGGCATCAAACACAAGGGATACGCGGCACATCTCAAAGTCGCTGTAAGGTTCCTACAGAGAATAGGTATTTTGTGTTTGTGTGTGCGACTGTTTGTTACAGGTTGTCTACATGCATCTATACACTTGCAGACAAGCATCTCCTTTTTTTTTCCATGCAACAACACTTGGGATGTGAAAGGAACTTGCTATAGTGGCCGCAGCTATGGTCTTTACATGCCTCCCTGTCACATGGCAATGTTGGTGTGGTGCCTGTTCGTCTGGTTGTGGGGCTTGTGTGCTCACAGAGCCAAATACCCAAACTGCTGCAGACACCAGTTTGCTTTTTGTTGGTGAAAAAAAAAAAAACTGCACCGAATGCCCCTTCCAAATCCACGCGTGGTTCACTGGACCACATGCGTCGGTTCACAGTGTGCTCTACGGCAGACCTTTATTGGTGCAAAGCTTGCGCTGCACTGTGGTTCCTGGCTGCGTTGTAGTGTAGGTGAAGTAGTGTCACAGTGAAGGCGGCTCATACATCTACTGATGATGTGGCGCAACTGAAGTCTCTGTCGCCAAGTAAACTGTGCTCTCTAGGGTGACGTTCCGTGAACTTTATGGCATTTCTTATGGATGCAGGAACACTCCCTAAACACTGACGAGATTTCAACACATCTGAGTAGTGTGTGTGTAGTAAGAGGCTCTTTTTAGCAAAAGAAAGTAGAAGCGAAGACGACGACGACGAGCGCGCGCTTGAGCACGCGGAACGTGAAGCGCGTGGCCGTCGGTGCTTGGGAACGCCGACGGCGATCGAGCGTCAGAAGCGACTGAGAGCGGCACGTCGACTCGGCAAGCAGACGCACCAGCTCGGTGCCAGCCGGGACGTACTGGGCGTGTTCCTGGTGTCCTGGATCGGGCTGGCTGTTCCGGGGTGGATGAGCGAGCGGGCCAGGGCGAGCGGCTGGAGCAGTGGTGTGGCCGGGACCATCTACGGACTCGTGGTCACGGTGCCACGCAGGTTGGAGTCCGGCACAACCATCTGCTGAGGGCGTGGTCACGGTGCCGCGCCGGTCCCTGCCCGGCACAACCGCCGGATGTACGCGTGGCCCCGGTGCCGCGCAAGTTCCAATCGAGCCGCCTGCTGAGAGCGTGGCCACGGTGCCACGTATGCTGCAGTCGACGCAACCGTTTGCTGAGGGAGTGGCCTCGGTGCCACGTGAGAGGCATCGCACCTCGACGTTTTCCTGAACGAGCAGTTCAGGGTCTGCTTGTGAGCTCGGACACGACTCATCGTGCCTCGTCTACTGATGTCAGCGTGCGCCACCGCTGCTAGAACATCAGTCGTGTGAGTGGTGCGAGCGAACATCCGACATCAGTTAGACAGGACGCGCCGTTAGTTCTTGAACGTAGCGTTCGGACTGTGTTGCTTGTGTCGCGTTGTTTGTCTGTGGAAGTGTATGTGCTGTTTCGTCCTGTCGATAAATGTTTCCTTGTCTGTGACCTAGCTGTCTGTGTCTTAGTCCTGGGCCCACGAACTACCACAATTGGCGAGCCTACTACCAGGATGGCTTAGTAAGATCTAAAGCCATTGCTCAGACACAGCCTGAGTCATGGAGAAGGAGAAACTTATCGAACTTGGTCGACAGTTAGGGTTGGAGGACGATGCGCTTAGAGAATGGGTAGAACGAGAGTGCGCTCTAGTTCGCGAGGAAGAGGCTAAAGAACGAGAATTCGCGAGAGAGCATGTGGAACAGCAGCGGAAAGTGCAAGAGCAGGCACTGAAGATCCTGCAGCTGAAGCTGCAACTTCAGGAGAATGCAAGCAGGCTGCAGTCAAGTGCGCATGATGAACGAGGGTTTAGCATGAGTGCGTGGGAACCGCGTCATGTTTTAGAAAAGTTGGCGAGGCGCATTGGCCTCGAGGGTGCAGAACTGAAGGCATGGGTTGAAGAACGTTTGGCGGTGGAACTAGCGAAGGATCAAGAGCGGATGGTGTATGAAAAAGAACTGAGAATGAAACAAAATGAAACGATAAAGAAAGATAAGGAACTAGAAGAACTGAAGACGACAACGCTTGGGGTAAAGCTTAAAGTGACAGAGGCTGAAAACATAAACTTGGAAAGACAGAGACGCGAACTGTCGTCGGGAAGGAGTTCCAACGAGCCGGTGCTGGAGATCTTCGACAGTAGCATTCTTTACGTGAATGAACATGTTTTGAGTGGCGATCATGTGCGTCACTTTAGTATTCCGCCAGAGGTGCTGCTAAATCCTAGTCTAGAGGATTGTAGGGAGGTAGGAATCCGAGGAGTTAACGGTAGTTCGCATGTTCTCGATAGAACAGATTGTAAGTCCGAGAGTGAGGAACGTGGAAGTTCCATGCAGGTTCAGTTTTCTTGCAGAGCCTCTAAGAGGTCAAACATGTTTGAGGAGGTTGGAGAACCTGTAGACTATGACGGCCAATGCCGTCCAGAAAACTCCCAGGCGTTTACCAGCTACTGTTCAGGTGTGCCGCTGGCTGCACTTACAGAAGTCATAGGCACGGTCCATGACCATTTGAAGGACCCTCTCATAAATGGAGGGACGCAGAGTACTCAGGACAGTACAGCTCTGATCTGTTCCAGAGTAGCTGAAGCGCACGAGCAAGAGCTGATTAAGGCGGACACTATAGAGCCAGCAACACGAGATGGCATGAGCTGGCAGGATGATCTTAATGGAAAGATCAGCAGAATACAAGAATGCACTACTAAATCTTTGCAGTGTCAGCTGGAACAGTGTAGCGTTCATGGTAAAGTGCAGAAGGTGACCCTGCAAACACTCGTTATAGAGAGTCAGCATCCAGGTGCTAAGATACTTGTGCCGAGCCAGTTGGACACTTGCAACAGTGGCGCAACGTTTCTGCAGGTCTTGATAAACAATATCAGTGATGCACCTTCTGTAGCATTCTTGAGCCTAGGAAGTAATTCTGCTCATGTATCGCGGGCGTTACCGGGTGACCGACGTATACTGTGTGTTAACATAGCAGGAAGGAACTTCCGAATGTGTGTTGCTCTCTACGCAGGCGAGCTCGTGCTGATTAACACTCGTAAAGCATATGTGCGGAGAAGCCTCGAAGCGTCGCATACGCGCGTCGCTAAGCACATGAGAAGTGTGCGCCTTGTGTGGGACGCCATCACTTGAAAGCGCTCTAACAACTGGACGCTGTCTTGGTTTAGATTTTGGACTGTGTCATGGACATTCTTTGTACATAGTTTTGAAACTATGAATGTTTGAACTCTCTTTAGAATAATGAAGAAGTGTATTGTGATGTATAACGGGCATTTTGCACAACGTTGATGCTAACTATGAGGCGTGCGGCTTTTGCCGAGCTGCAATTTATGGCCGTTGTACACACGTTTTTTATCATGTGTTTATCTTTATGCAGTGTTCGTTTTGTACTTGTGGACCTTTGGTTTGAGCTCGTGTGTGGACCTTTGTTTGAACCTTTGTGGACCTTTGTTTGAACTCTTGTGCTGTATTGGGGACTTTCATGTGTGTGTACAACGTACTGAAGTTGGGGGGAAATGTAGTAAGAGGCTCTTTTTAGCAAAAGAAAGTAGAAGCGAAGACGACGACGACGAGCGCGCGCTTGAGCACGCGGAACGTGAAGCGCGTGGCCGTCGGTGCTTGGGAACGCCGACGGCGATCGAGCGTCAGAAGCGACTGAGAGCGGCACGTCGACTCGGCAAGCAGACGCACCAGCTCGGTGCCAGCCGGGACGTACTGGGCGTGTTCCTGGTGTCCTGGATCGGGCTGGCTGTTCCGGGGTGGATGAGCGAGCGGGCCAGGGCGAGCGGCTGGAGCAGTGGTGTGGCCGGGACCATCTACGGACTCGTGGTCACGGTGCCACGCAGGTTGGAGTCCGGCACAACCATCTGCTGAGGGCGTGGTCACGGTGCCGCGCCGGTCCCTGCCCGGCACAACCGCCGGATGTACGCGTGGCCCCGGTGCCGCGCAAGTTCCAATCGAGCCGCCTGCTGAGAGCGTGGCCACGGTGCCACGTATGCTGCAGTCGACGCAACCGTTTGCTGAGGGAGTGGCCTCGGTGCCACGTGAGAGGCATCGCACCTCGACGTTTTCCTGAACGAGCAGTTCAGGGTCTGCTTGTGAGCTCGGACACGACTCATCGTGCCTCGTCTACTGATGTCAGCGTGCGCCACCGCTGCTAGAACATCAGTCGTGTGAGTGGTGCGAGCGAACATCCGACATCAGTTAGACAGGACGCGCCGTTAGTTCTTGAACGTAGCGTTCGGACTGTGTTGCTTGTGTCGCGTTGTTTGTCTGTGGAAGTGTATGTGCTGTTTCGTCCTGTCGATAAATGTTTCCTTGTCTGTGACCTAGCTGTCTGTGTCTTAGTCCTGGGCCCACGAACCACCACAGTGTGGCACTCCAAAGACACTACTGGAGCGGTTAATTTTTCATGCCTTGGTCAGGCTTGCTTCACTGTCTTTGCTTTGAAATGGAGCAATGTTCAATTTCAAACATAAGCAGTGCAAAGATTTAGACACAGACACGGAGAGGCTACACAGGATGGGCACTGTGCTCCAACTAGGTTTATTGAGACTACTTGAAGCACAGCACTCATCCTTTAAAACACAGCATAAAAAAAAAGGTTTGTTGCGCTGCTTACATTTGAAATTGAACAGTGTGTGACCAACTAGCCACACAACATGTTCAACTAAGAGATAGAGCAAGTTTCATTGATGTCACAGCACCAGCAAGTTTTTAGAACTTCACTTATAAGACAAAGAAACATGCACTGAATTCAGATACTGTCTTTAGAACTCGTTGCATTTGACAGGCTACTGAGCTTTTTTATCAAGCAGGTGACTTGACCTGTACCATTGCATTTAGTTAAAAAGTGCATTCAACTCCAAGGATTATGCACTGTGCCGCCACCACTGGAAGATTTTTAGCACCGGTTTTGTGAACCATGTGGGATCCAAACAAACCATACCTGAAACAACCATGATATAGTAGTGTAGTTTGTGGTACCCTATCCAGACATACCTTTCGAGGTGCACCAGGACGGCATGAAACAGAATGTGCAGTGAAACTTCGGCAGGCGATATTGTGATATGTAAAAGATTTAACCCACAATCTTTGTTGTTGACAGCATGTTACAAATATAATGTTGTGCAAATAATAAATGTACCTTCAATTTGGATGCTTTTGGATGCTATTCATGCAATGACGTTTAGTTATGTTAATGTGTTTGCTGTGCATCAGCACATGCACTGCAGAATCTCATGCAGCCACAACCAGCAGCATTTGCCATGTGACAGGGTAGCAGGACTTCACTGGAAACACAGACGACATTCCACACAAAAGTGAGGTGTTGCAGCAGGAAATAATACTGAATGACCACGAACAAAGCCCCATTTTTTCTGTCTTTCTAAAGATACACAAACATGAAGAGGCTTTGACGCTGTACATGCGAGAGATGTGAACACATTCGGCGTCTTCTGTAAGTGTCGGCACAAGCTTAGCTTTGTCTTGACGTTCTCATTGGGATCATGTGAAAATAGAAGGGTGGGGGAGTCGGACATTGCATTCCAGTGTTTGAAATGAGTCATATTTCCTTTTGACATAGAAACTGTTCTCGTGTTTATTTATCTTGTATTTTCTGCATGAGCAGAGTAGCCAAGGAGGAGAGTACTACAAGTGCCTATATTCTCAGGATGGCATTTGTAATCAAACTTGCCGGAGCACTTTGCATTTTTATTGTTGAAGGAAAGTGTTGCACAAAGGTTTCCTAATTCAGTGAGTGGTAAATTTAGACACTCGGACTCTCAGCGCAAGAAAGTTTCAATGGTTTGTTAGTATACATGCCTTGTCCAGCTGCTTTGGTAAAAATCGAAGAAAGAATGTTTACGACACACCTGGCAATGTCAGCATGATGCACAGCCTTAGTAGCTATTAGCGGCTTTCAAAGCAGATGCATAATTTCGCTGCAGCTTTATCCCTGGTGCTTGTTCTGGTGAGTTGTGAATGTGGAAGACACTGATACACCCTTTAACAGTAGTAAACAATGTAGCATATAGTACTTTGATCAGAATCACTTCAGTATGTACGAGTATGTATCGCAAAATGTCCTGCCCTTCTTCCTCCTTTGTTTTTATTGGTAAATTCGTGTTAGGAATTTGGAGCATCAATAAGATTTCCTCATTGCATCTTTCTACTTGCTTGCTAGCTTTGTTCTGGGAGTGGGGTATTATGCTGTGCCAAGCTGCATGGTTATGCTTGGTTGTGAAACACAATAAGTCATCGCTTATAGAGATCTGCATGCACTCTGCATGTATGTTTTAAGTAATTCCTTCTCTTTTTTTCTTTCTTTTCACCATGAAGTATGTTAGGTAAACATCGGTCATCCAGGAGAGTACATATGTCAGCTACTTCCTCCTCCCGGTATTTCATTTATTTTCTTTTTTTTGTTTTTTTGAGCTCATTCCAGGCTGTCCAGTCCCTAGTTCACTAAGCATTACCAGCATTTGGCAGAGTCTTGAAAGGGTGAGGAGGCTGATACAGTGAGTGGTTCAGACGAGTGCAAGGAAACAGTGGTGCTACACAACGCATATAGAAACTGTAGTAGTGCACCTTGGTGGCTATGGCCATTTCGACTGCAAACAATGCATTCCTTCTACGTGAACGGTATGGCAACTGCCTTCATAGACTCGGCATTGTCATGCTGACCCAGGTGTATTGCCGGCAACCCTGTATCTATGCAGTGGCCTTCAGACCATACTGGGCACAGTATCGTGAGCACTGGCACAAGCAGAAATATCTTGCAGAGGGGTGTTATATGGTGCGTAAGGGGAGAGGGCGTCGTGTATCATGGGTAGAAGAAAGGTCAAAAGCAAGGGGAGAGGGCTGTTATATGGTACTCATAAATTTTTGTTCGGGGTGCGTTTTGACACTGATTCAACCCCCTGGCTACGCCCCTGGTCATCAATGCACTCCTGATGAACTCCCACGAAATTGGCCAAGAGGAAGCTACGCCTGGAGTGGAGATGGATGTATTGAACCACAGGTGCCACTGCATACCACAATGATCGAAGCATTGATAGCCTGCTTTACCCAGGGAAAGAAATGTCCATATTGACAGACTATCTTGATGGAACTCATTACATTCAATAGTTTTCAAGTGACAAGAGTGCATTGCAAATTATGCCATCGATAGCAGTGGCTACCTTTTAGCCAAAATCAGTTGTTTAGCGGGGAGCAGGAAAATTTTTTCTTTCAGTCACAATCCAAAAAGCCAGGTTACTCAAACTCTATGTGGAGGTTCCAGGTGGCCCTCTTTTTATGTTATGCACTATTACAGCAAATCTTTTTTAACCTTTGTTTGAAATTTCCTTTGTAATCATGCTGGTACACTGTTGAACCTCCATATAACCAACACATATACTAAAGAAGGTTTATACCTTGCGAGTTTTGCAAATATCGGTGTGTATGCTTGTAGGGCTGTCATTAATGTAAAGGTATTTTTTGCAGATTGTAACCGTTATACCAAGGGTGTACAGTGTGAAGTTTTACCTCAAAGTTTTGGCACAAATCATCCATCACTCGTGTCGCCATTGGCTCAGGACATGCCTGTGCTGCACTCGAACTGGTTCTCTGAAGCAGTTGTCATGCCAGCTTGACTGAAAATAAAAACTGGTGCTCAACACTTAGCATACTGGTTACTAGTTCTCATATGTGACCACTGCATTTGCTTGAAGTCAGGTTTTATTCTGTTTGAACGGACAATTTTTTTACACAAATGGTGCTTGTAGAATGTAGTAACAATAGATATCACTTTGTTATAAGAAAAGTGAGGTCTAGTTTGAATAATTTCACTCCTTTGCCTGGAAGTTCTAGATAGTACCAGCTTTCACTTTATGCAATATGTCCGCTGTTGGGCACTTGGGAGGACATACAAAATGTAACTGTGCTGATGTTTTTTGGCTTAGTAATTGTGCATTACTAGTTAACCGAGGTATAGTTCAGCACACTTTGCCACAGCTAGCATATGCGAAAATAAGCAGGAAAGCATGCCTAGAGAAAAGGTTCAAAAAGCGAAGTGGCTTTGAGGAATAATTTAGCCCCATGAAAACCAGTTCGAGTGCACCACAAGAGGAATAGGCTGAACTCCTGCTGAATGTGCACAAAGATGCTAGAACTCGTTGACCATTTTAGATGGAGCTCTGGATCGTTGATATGTTCTTTTAATGTGATAGGACGCTGTACAACTTTCAGGCACCGGCAAAATACAAGCAGCAATGCACTTGTGCGTTGCTTTCAACGTGTAAATCTGGTTCTCTTGCTAAACCAACTTGTGCACATAACCGTGCAAACGTCAACAAGGGCAAGGATTCAGCTGCATTGCGTACAACAACCAGGAAATGCTCATTCTTTTAGTACTTCTATTCAATGTTGCCCATCAGTCAAAGTTGGCTCTAGAACCTGCTGGCGCAGGCTCTCGCTTTCTGTGTAGGCCAGCCACGGTTTAAGGGTAGTCAAGGTAACCACATTGTGGGGAACGTGAGAGAGTTCTAGTACACTGGCTGTTCTTAGACAAAGCAAGAAAGCTATCATTGTTTCAACCGATTGGCGAGCAAAAAGAAGAAGAAGGAAGAAAAAGAACCTGTCTTGCAGCAGAGATAGGTAAAGTGCGAATGGCCCCGGATGGGCAAGAAGGGAGCACCCTTGAGCAGTCAGTCCTTCGAAAAAGAATACTTGGGTTCGTTTGGGAGGGGGACAAAGATGGCTGTCTCTCCCTCTTTTTCTATCCATAGGATCGGCGAGGAAGTCGCTCGCGGAAGAACAGTGGCGACGTTGGCTCCTTGAGTAAGTAGCCCTGTGTTCAGACGTCATTAGAGGTCGGTGGTCCAGGAGCCAGCGCATCCGCAGCGCTGAATGGCTGCGGCGCGCAATCAGGTCACCTTGACGTCACGAAAGCGACGCACAACTTGTTTTCGCGCGCTTTTAGTTTCTCTCGCCCGCCATACGCCTGCCCAGCGGTTAGAGAGCCTATTCGCCTGGGGGGCTATCGGAGATGGCATTTTAGCGAGAGCGTTCGGAATCGCCGCACGCGATTGGCCAGCGCCGCTCCGCTGTCGTCATCCGCGGGGCGTGCCCACGGGACACCTACCTATAACCACATTAGAGAAGAGAAACTGTACCGTTGACAGTGCAACGAAAAATAAAAGTAGCGGTGGCGTCCTAAACTAAGATACACGATCAAGAGATGGCACTGCATGTACTATCATCATTATTGTTTAGATGCAACATGTTTGTTTTGTTTTTGACGCCTACGCCTTCTGGCCTTATTGAGAGCCCCTAGCAGGAAAATTTCCAACTAAAATATGGGGCTAGGTTAGTAGTTCCACTCTACGCGCAACTTGATGGAACGCGCCGCGGCTGGTTTTTTTCGCCACCTGTAGCGACTTGTGGAACGTTGAACCTTCCGGGGCCCCGAGATTTCGGTGTCGTCAAATTGACGTCAGTTCCCTGTCAATCATTTTCAAACCGAGCGTGTCGTCTGCTACGCGGAGAACGATTCCCGAGGCCGCTCGCTCAGCGAACGGTTTGCGAACGATTTACGAACACTTTGCGAACACCGGCCGCGGCAGCGGCTCCGCTTGGATTGAAACGGCGGCTGCGGCTGCGCAATGTTGCGTCACAGAGGGAAATGGCGGTCCACTTGGGCGCTGAGTCCTCGCATTGTCGTCGCTGAAATAGGACGCGGAGCAGCTGGAGGTTCGCGATGTACTTGAGGATTTGACAGGAAGCGAATTCCGGCGTCAATTTCGCCTGTCGAAGCGAACAGTACGTTGGCTGTGAGCCGAACTTGATCCCGAGAGAGAGAACAACTTTATTTTAGGAAAAAAAAATCCTCCCCGCCACCTCCTCTGCTCGTCTGATAGCTGGAGTTGTTTTCCAGGCTTGAGTCGCGGTGAACCGTGTCCCATGCTCCAGGCGAGGGAATGGTCAAGAGATCGGAAATTGGGTGCCAAAGAGCCCGTGGAATTTCGACGGAGAGAAAAGAGCTGCGCATGTTGATGTTCTTTGCTCCTGGAAGTTTCCAGCGCGCTGTCGGTAGTGAAGAGTTTGTCGGGCTTTCACAGTTAGGGTGCACCTCCAAAAATGCGAGAAGGAGCTCCCTCTGCCTCTGAGCACCCGCGGGCCGAGATGCACGTTTTTGTGCGAGGACATGGCAGCAGCAGACGACGACACGAAATTTAGATATGACGCCACTTACGCGCACGCTTCTTGTTTTTCGCGCCCGCGACACCGCTTAGCGAACCTGCAGAGAACGATATTGATGCTTAAGAGCGTGCTTACGTCTGAGAAGAAGAAAGCACCGTTTTTAAAAGGAGCAGATTTCTTAATTTCTCGGGAGAAACATTTTGGCTTTCAGAAGCAGACGACAAACGGAGTACGTCATCATCCGAGGAGCGCGCCGCTTCTCCATTGGCCGCGCCGGCCGCGCTCCTCCCATTCTCAAAGCATTGCTCAAAGCTATCGCGGACCACCCACTTTTTGACGTCAGTGTTCGGAAAGCGTTCTCGAGCGAACACCCGATCTCCGATAGCCCCCCTGGTGTGCGACCGATGGCGGCGCTGCGAACGGCGCCTGTATGACGTCAGAGCGGGGATTCGCGCGCTTTCGTCTGCTACGTAGGCCCAGCGCCGTGTTGAAGCCACCGTTGCGGTAAATCTCAACAAAAAAGCAGTTCAGTTGGTTATCTCGCGTATGGTGGCTACTGACGCTGTTCGAACAACCGTGGGTCTGCTTTTAACGTTCATTTAGAACTACGGCTCTTTGTTTTTTAGAACTGCGGCCGCTTGTCTCCGCGGCGAGTGCTGCGCAATGGTGAAGTACTGCTCTGTGCCTCAGTGTACTTCGTCCGCTCGTGAGCTCGTTAGCTTTCACAACTATCCTAAGGACCCAAAGCTGAAGAAGAAGTGGATGGTCAAGCTCAGAATGGGAAAGCGCCCCACGCCTTCATCGACCGTGTGCAGCAAACACTTCGCGTACAGTGACTTCTGCTACCCACCGTACGCGCCACTCTTCGGTAAGTTTGTGACCGTGTTTAAGCGCCTCGCCAATACTTAAGCCGTTTATTGCACGCAGGCTATAAGCATAGGCGACTTACACCAGGTGCGGTGCCGTCCCACAACCTGCCGCGAAGGCCCCTAGACAAGGAGCCGACGACGCGGCCTCCGAATCGCCTCGCGGGTAAGCGCGCCTCGTGAGCTCAGCTGAGCGGCGCAGGATGTATGAGACTACGGGTGCGTCTGGATGGTGTACATACGTATTTTACCTACGAAGCCACGAAGTCACCTACGAAGTCTCTTTTCATTTATAGAAATAATAGAAATGGTGCCGCAATTAAATATTTCATGGTGCCAACATTAAACATTCAAACTAGTCTCAATAGTGAACTTGCCTCTTAATTTAGAAACATTAACACAATGCAAAAGGCGATATGAGCTCGACACCAACTGCAGACCAGCAGTGAACATAAATTCTATGTTATGTTACACGTTGACATTGCCTCACTCTGCTTTGCACGAGCAGCGAGCATTGGCCACTTCACTGCTGTCGATCACGACAGAGACGTTGTGCGGTGGGTTGGTGAGTCCACTTGTTTGGAGGACGAGAGCGGCGACGGTGATGCGACCTCCGTTGACGGCCTCGACCGCGCATTCAACAACGTGGCCTGCGTCGTACACCGCCTCGCCCTCGATGAGACACCGCGACGTTTCGCAAGCTTTATCTACATACTTGTAGATGCTCGAGAACGGCACGCTTACTGTAATATCGAAAGAAACACCCAAACTAATTAGTATCGTACGGCGGAAACAAGATAACGAGCGCGAACACTCACACATAGTTTCACTTTCTTACGAGCAATGCGGTCGGTGGCATCGGCGCACTCGTCGGCCATCCGGGGGATTTCTTGGCCCTGTCGATTGGGCCGCAACTAAAACAAGTTCAAGATTACACTCGAAAACAATCGTTGCAGGCGTTAGTTGACCGTCGCGAGGCTTTTCGTTCGACAAAGTTCTCACGTGAAGCAGACGACACGCGTACAGGAGCAGCGGCTGCTGCAGCGCGCTTGAAATCGGAGTCCCCGCTCTGACGTCACACGCGAGAGGGCGCCACTCCAAGATCTCGAGGCCAGCCTATATGCATGCAGAACCGTTATTGTCGCTATATAAGAACCACTCTTACAAACAATCTGCAATGCAATTCTTGTTGCTTTCCTTGGCCCCCTTTTTTTTCCCCTTCCTCCAGCAGCGTCACATTTGCAATCTGATGGACACGTGTGCAACTGCCAAAAAAGGTCACGGAGCATTCTAGTTGAAGCAATATTTCCAGATATGATTTCATGCCCCAATGTTTCTAGATATGATTTCCCGCTTAGTTTTACGATTATCGCGAATGTCATGCCCTCGCCGCTCTTGTGATTTGTATATATGTACGTACGTTTTTTTTTTTTCCAATTAACATAGTTGGAAGTTAGCGCCCGTCCTGTGCTCTTTGTCCGTGTGTTCCTTTGCGCTACATTTTAAAAAAAAGAAAGCTGAAATCGTCGCTGTCAAGTTCAGAAGAGCTGGTAAAACTGAATACATCATCGATGATAACGTATCTATACTTTCATTTTTTTTTCTGGCACCAGCTTCACATTTATCATGGCGGGAGGCTGTGACGTCACCGCTTACCCTGCACGAAGTGTCTGTCCGTTTCGGTTTCAACACCATTGTTCAATCGGTTATTTAAAATTGTTGGTGAGTCTCTAAGGGAACTGAACCAATTTGCCTGCAATACGAAGCTGTTTGTAATTGGAAAACAGCGATACATAAGAATAGGGTGGAAAATCCGCTGGAGTTCCCCTTTAGGAAAACACTGACGAGGCGCCAGAGCGGGAATTCGAACACACGACCTTTTGGTCCCCAGGCGAGTGCCCCATTTCAGAAAAGGCTCCCTGGGCGTCGCCATACCTGCCTCTGGGCTGTGCGAAATATGCGCGACCCCCCCCCCCCCCCCACCCCAAGAAAAAAAAAGAAAAAAAAAACACTGCTGTGGGTTTGTAGCAACAAGTTTGGCGAGTTGGCAAGTCTACATAATCAAACAGCGCACACACGCGAAAATAAAGGAAATGAAACAGGCGGCACGAGCCTTTTTACTGCCGTGCACAGTCCAATATGGCGGTGCTCCATGCCTCACGGGAAACAGCGCGATCGGCGCGCAATTTGTATATACCATTTGGGAATGGAAATATGATAGCGCTAACTTTGCCACGTCCTGCGACCGAAGCTCATTTACACTCTGATCACTATATAGATGGCTCAAACTTCACGCCGCCTAGCTCTCGCGCAGCGCGCCTTCTCTCGACGAAGCGCTCGGTCGCGTGAGTGAGCTGGCAACGCGCTCTGATCTCTGCGTCACGCAACCCGTACACGTGCGCCGAATGAAACACGCGCAACGTGCAGCTCGCATTAGGAACGTTACAGTACCTACTGCAGGTCAGCACCGGACAGAATACAGCGGCTGGGGTGCACAAAGCCGAAGCCATCGGCCCCCAAAAAACGTGACTCTAATTGCTTCAAAGTATAACAATGTGTTGCAATAATTGCCTCGCCATTCTGGCAAAGCTGTAGATTTATTTATTTATCAATACACAGGCTACATGCGCGTCACATCCGCTCGGCTTCAGTGAGTACGCGTCCGCCATTGCCAGGCACCAACCGATCCTATTGCCGTACGGGTAGCTGTTTACGCGCCCCTCCGTGTTCCTTGTTTCATTTTCAATAATGTATATATGGTCAAAAATTTGGCTACCGAAGAGCGAGCGAGAGTACGGGCACAGGTTGGGTTTTGATCCGAAAGACACGTTTTCAAATCCCGGCCGCTGCGGTCGCATTTCGGTGGAGGCGAGACCCTAAAGACTTGTGTAGGCCGCGTCATCAGTTCTTCATGAGCTACATAGAGCACGGCAGCTATGCTCCACACTTTAACGTCTCAATCGCCACCGAAGCCGACAGCTGACCTGCATAAAGAAAAGTTGCTAGGAATTAGGTCGAAAGTTGTGCTTGGATAATCACGCCCATCCTCTCGAGGCTTTATATTGCTGCGTAAGACGGTTCTGGCATTAATTCGCAGCTCGAACTTTACTGTTGGATAGGCAAGAACGTCGCCCTTTGTTTCTATTCAACTGCTCTGCGCACCGAAAAAGCTTGAAGGAAGACTGAACAGCTATATCCGCTCGCGCGGCAAACCGGCTGCTGAGTGAGTCTTCATTAAAAGAGCGCGGAAGACGACGGTAACCGCTAAGGCCGTCGGCAGGCGGAGCTTGATATTTATTCTTATGTTGTAATATTGGTGCTTGAGAACGATTCAGCTTCAAGGGCTACAGCGCAGGCTGCTTGCGGTAAACAATACTCGCATCAGCTAGTGCGGGGCCGCCAGAGCGCGCCCGACGAGCCAGTAGCTGGCACGCTCCGAGCCGAATCGCGCAGAGTCGGCCACTTCCGCGATGCAAGCGCATCAATTAGACGGTCACGCGGGGCTAATGAATGGCGGCAGCTGCGCTCTCGGCGAGAGAGGTCAGGATGGTATATGGGAAAACGTGCTCTCTCCGCTGCCCCACTGCGTTGGAAGGCAATATCAATCTGCGTGCAGCACAGGGAAAGTATAGAGAACCATGTAAAAGCATTTGCAATGTTTGCCGGGGTATATATATGGGCCAGGAACACGATATAGTTTTGAGGCACATAGTGGAGGGCTCCGGGAATTTCGACTACCTTGGATTTTTTCCACGCGAAGTTGGAAATGGCAGCATTTACTCGGCGACTCAAATACTGCCATTTCCAACTTCGCACGTGGCATTGTAGCCCGCACAACGCTGCGACTACACCTCCCCTCTCTCCTTCCTGACGAGGATGAAACACTATGTCGCATATATATATATATATATATATATATATATATATATATATATATATATATATATATATATATATATATATATATATATATATATATGATGTCACGGTGCAAGAACACGGACGAAGACGACGATCCCGAGGGGAACAAAGAAGACACAGGAGTGGGGCGCAGGCTGACGGTCCGCCATTGGGGCTGCACCGGCTAATCACTCCGTTCTAGAATACACTACCGTTAGAAGCGTATTCCTGTGCCCGTTTCATTTTGGTGGAAGTGCTGGGTACCGCGCAAGACGGAACTCCGCAGCGGATTTGTCATCAACCGCTGTACCATGGCCACCAACGACCAGGCCTCTGGATCAAACTCGGCGCCGGCATCGGCGCCGTCAGCATCCCAGACGCCACAACACACAGTCGTCCTGACTCACCCCCGTGACCCTGGAACTTTTTCGGGCAAGTCCAACGAGAACGTGGAAAAGTGGCTTGGCATCTACGAACGGGTTGCAGCGCACAACCGATGGGACCCCACGGTGATGCTCGCAAATCTTCTCTTCTATCTCCAGGGGTCAGCACGCATTTGGTTTGACACACACGAAGAAGAATTGACCAGTTGGGACGTATGTAAGCAGAAATTGCGCGATCTCTTTGGCCCGCCCGCCGGTAGCAAGTCCGCTGCCGTGAAAGACCTGTCCTGTCGGGCCCAAACAGCCACAGAGTCGTACGTCGCTTACATCCTCGACGTTCTAGCTCTTTGCCGCCTCGTCGACTCCACCATGACCGAGATTGACAAAGTAGGCCATATCCTTAAGGGCATCGCCGATGACGCGTTCAACCTGCTCGTCTTTAGAGACTGCTCGACCGTGGACGAAATTATCAATGAGTGCCGCCGTTTCGAACACGCCAAGAGTCGTCGCATAACCCAACAGTTCACGCGGCTTCCAAACACCGCTGCCACGTCTTCGTGCGAAGACGCTCATCAAGCCCTTCAACCGAGCACCCCGGATAGCGTTGTGCGCATCGTGCGACGGGAAATCGAGGCTGCGGCACCATCTCTCGTACGCCCATCAGAGAATGCAGAAGCGACAGTCTCTCTCATCAAGGCAGTTGTCCGCGAGGAACTCGCGAACGCCGGCATTCAGCCGGTGTGCTCCATTACCAGGCCTCCAGTCACCCCTGCCGATTCGCTTCGTCGGCCATCACCGACGTTTCGACGATACCGAGATCCAGCCCAGTGGCGAACACAGGCCCATATGCTTCCATTGTAGCGGCGTGGGTCACATTTCTCGCTATTGCCCTCACCGCCAGTCCACGTTCTCACGATCTACGTTTTTCTATCGCCGAAATGACAGCCGACGTCCACCGTTCAGTGCCGCGCCGAATGATTCGACGTACTGCGACTCTATGTACCGTGACCAGTCCTATGGCGACTCGTACCGCAGCCCTCCTGCATCATTCAGACGCTCGAGCCGTTCACCGTCGCCAAACGATCGTCGATCCCGCTCGCCTCTGCCCCGTCGTCCTTCGTCGCCGCGTCCTTCCGGACGATCTTCTCAGGAAAACTGAGAAATGCAGCTCCCGGAGGTGACGCTGCATTGGACCCCCGACCTACAAATCCTCTGATTACTTTGCCGACCCACCAGAACCAAATCGCCGTGGAACTTGATGCCCTACCAGTAACTGCCCTGATCGACACCGGTGCACACATCTCAGTCATGAGCGCTGACCTTCGGAAGCGGCTGAAGAAAGTTCTCACACCTGCCGAGTCCAGCATTGTACAAGTCGCTGACGGAGGGACACCTGCTGTGCTGGGAATGTGTGCCGCTCGTGTAAGCGTTGAGGGTCGTCACACATCTGTGTTGTTCCACGTCCTTGACCATTGCCCTCACGACGTGATCCTCGGCCTTGATTTTTTATCGGCTCACTCAGCTGTGATTGACTGTTCAGCTGGTGTGGTCCAGCTTGATTTGCCTGATGCTCCTGGACCTCCCGACTCGGCGCAGATTCATCTCTGTTCTGCTGACTTTCTTCGTCTACCGCCGCAGGCACTCACGTGTATCAGTGTTGTGCCCAATTTCAGTGTGCCGGACGGTGACTATGTGGTCACTCCGGACGTCAGCACCTTACTCTCGCATGGCGTGTCTTTCCCTCACACGGTAGTGACCATATCGGACCAAAAAGCTTATATGCCGCTGCTGAATTTTACACTCTGCCCTCAGGTACTACCTAGAGGCATATCCCTCGCCACTCTGTCGCCGTCACACGAATATCAGCTTTTGTCCCTCTCGCCGCATCATCCTTCGACCAGTTCTTCGGCCACCCGCGATTCGCCTGCGGCCACGCCAGCTCCAGCGCACGACGACATCACGAAAATGATCGCCCTAGACCTTTCACCTTCACAAGCCAACGAGCTCCGGCATCTGCTGACCCAGTACTCCGATATTTTTGACATAGGCGGTCGGCCTTTTGGCCAAACCTCGCTGGTGCAGCATCGCATACATACCGGCGATGCCGCGCCCATTCACAGACGGCCTTATCGGGTGTCACACGCCGAACGCCGAGTCATCCAGGAGGAGGTTGATAAGATGCTCAACAAAGGCATCATTGAACCATCATCCAGTCCGTGGGCTTCTCCTGTCGTTTTGGTAAAAAAGAAAGACAACACCTGGAGATTCTGCGTGGACTATCGACACCTGAACAAGATTACAAAAAAAGATGTATATCCTCTGCCGCGCATCGACGACGCGTTGGATTGTCTCCACGGTGCGACGTATTTTTCATCAATAGATCTCCGCTCCGGTTACTGGCAAATCTCTGTCGACGACATGGACCGCGAGAAGACCGCCTTTGTTACGCCAGATGGCCTTTACCAGTTCCGGGTCATGCCTTTCGGCTTGTGCAACGCTCCCGCCACCTTCGAGCGTATGATGGACACGCTCTTGCACAGCTTTAAATGGTCCATCTGCCTCTGTTACTTAGACGATGTCATCGTGTTTTCTCCGACCTTCGAAACCCATCTTGAACGTCTTTCCTCTATTCTTTCGGTGTTCCGCGCTGCAGGCCTACAGTTAAATTCTTCAAAGTGCCACTTTGGTCGCCGCCAAATTACTATCCTCGGTCATCTTGTCGATTCGTCTGGCGTCCGCCCGGACCCCGCAAAAGTTCGTGCTGTCCTCGATTTTCCTGTGCCCACATGCGCTAAAGACGTCCGCAGTTTTGTAGGCTTATGCTCCTACTTCCGTCGGTTAGTAAGGAACTTTGCGAACATTGCTCGACCTTTGACCAACCTTCTCAAGAAAGGCGCGCCCTTTGCATGGGGCCCTGATCAAGCTGCTGCTTTCTCAAGCCTTATCACACTGCTCACCACACCGCCGATTCTCGCTCATTTTGACCCATCTGCCCCAACAGAAGTCCGTACAGATGCTAGTGGCTATGGAATTGGCGCTGTTTTAGCCCAGCGTCAACGGGGCTACGACAGAGTTA
The DNA here is from genome assembly GCA_013339685.2 of Hyalomma asiaticum. Classification (NCBI taxonomy): domain Eukaryota; kingdom Metazoa; phylum Arthropoda; class Arachnida; order Ixodida; family Ixodidae; genus Hyalomma; species Hyalomma asiaticum. The sequence goes on from CM023486.1 coordinate 61,052,171, forward strand.
TTGCGTACGCCAGTCGCCTGCTTTCCGCCGCTGAGCGCAATTATTCAATCACGGAGCGCGAGTGCCTCGCACTTGTATGGGCAGTGGGGAAATTCCGCCCATACTTGTACGGCCGACCTTTCATCGTTACAACGGATCATCACGCCCTTTGTTGGCTCTCAACACTCAAAGATCCCACAGGTCGTCTAGGTCGCTGGGCCCTACGTCTGCAAGACTACACCTACACAGTGGTGCACAAGTCCGGCCGACTACATATATATATATATATATATATATATATATATATATATATATATATATATATATATATAATATAGGTTCCAGCTCACTCGATCAGGAAATCGGGGGAACGAGGCGGGCCACAATATGCTGGAGGGTTTGTCAGCCGAGCTGTTGGGCCCACATATGACCCAGGTGACCATGATGAAGCTCTCACGAACATATATCACGATATTACCGACGATATTACCGGTATTACCGCCTCTCGAGGCAGTTGAAACCACTCGCGCTTCACAAATTGATCAGGCGCCAGGAGGTCATCATGGCACCGCCTGCAAACGCACTCATTTGCGTACCCGTACATCTACGCCCGCTTATACACCGACATATTTGACCCCCATGGCCCGCAGTGGCACATTTGCCACGCTTATAACCATAATCTCTGGGACTGCAGGAAAGACCAACATTTCCCTGTCTCCTGACCACTCCCTCATCTTTGGGGCGGGTGGAGGTTCTGACCTTCACTAGCCTCGGTGTCCAGCTCCAGGCCATACAGAGAGCAGAGATGGTGGCCACCAGGCTCGACCTGGCGGGTCACCTGCCTCCGTAAACGCTGACGAAGATATACAGTTGTTTCTCTATCACGAGTGGTTGCCCCGCCGCGGTGGTCTAGTGGTTATGGCACTAGGCTGCAGATCCGAAGCTCGCTGGATCGAATCCCGGCCGCGGCGGCTGCATTTCGATGGAGACGAAATGTCAAGGCCCGTGTGCTGTGCGATGTCAGTGCACGTTAAAGGACCCCAGGTGGTCGAAATTTCCGGAGCCCTCTACTTTTTTTTTTATTGATGTAAAAATAGAGCCCTCTAATACTGCGTCTCTGATAGTCAGAGCTGGTTTTGGGACGTTAAACCGCACAAAACAACAACTTTATGGTTCTTCACTAATGTCGGTGGCTTCGCAGGTGTGACCGCAAAATTCGACTCGCACAGCTCGTGAGACACGCGAGGCGCGTGTCCCTATATAACACGTGCATGCTCTTCAGTGCACGCTCGGCAAACGATGAAAAAAAAAAAAAAATCACGTGTACACATCTGAGCATCGTGTGAAATTCCTGGATTTTCTGTCGAGGAAAGGTGAAAAGATGAAAGAAAAAGAAATAATGGAAGAAGGCGCAGAAGAGGCCACGACAGTAAGCACAAAGGACAGAGAAAAAAATCAGCTTCTCCAAAAGGGCGAAGCAATGAATGCAATAGGAGGAGGAGGAGGAGAAAGGAGGGAGGAAAGACAGGGAGGTTAGCCAGTGCTGAGACCGGCTGGCTACCCTGTGCAGGGGAAGTGGGGTGAGGGGAATGAAAGACAATAGAAATGCAATAGCAATGCGTGAAGTGATATACGAGGTAAGACTAGCAGCTTTAGGGGCGATATGAATTGCAGTGAACGTGGGCTTATTAAACAAGCATGCAGGCGTGCTTAGGGGTGGCCAGACTCGCAAGAAGGGAATGAATGACGCGACATGTCTGTCGCAGAAGAATGGTACCGATGAGAAGCGGCGCTCGTGGGCAGGCCGTCAAAGGATATTTACGTTCTTGTCGCTGCTGTAAGGTCCGCACTGCATGCGTATTGAGCAGAGGAGAAAGCGTTCACTTTACGGCACGTGGGAAGATAGCGCACGTAAAGGTAGAACACGAGCAGCGGCCCCGGCTCGCTGTCGACCTCGTATGGCCGCGATGCGAGCCACAGTGCATCACACTGCAAGCAACTGTGGACGTGCACACGGAGGCACATTTGCGAGCACTTGCTAGGGTACGGGCTCGAATGCGCTTGAATGGCCGTGTTGCAATGGTGACATGAAAAGTAAAGCGCGCCTTGATTCAGTGCGAGCAGCATTCTACTGGAGTTCCTCGGCAAGCGTTCTGATGAGACACGGTGGCATGATAAGGCGTAAAGTACCATGTCAACGGCCCAGTAGAGACAGCGGCCCAGTAGAGCTGCGGGCTAATTTATGTTGTTTGGATCTCTTCCTGCACGGCGCTTCACACCGCGCGAGCGCACTAAGCAGCGTGAACATTGCCCACTTTACTCCGTCGAGAAACTTGGCCCAGCGCAGCGGCATTAGGGATACTACATGACTGCTATAGGCTCCCTATTAGCGTTGAGAACTTTGCGCCATCTCGTGATGGAATCCCAAACGATCCTCCGTGGCGTAATTGTCCGCGGCGCTCGTGTGATAGCCGAGCGCTCTTGGGTTCGAATCTCCATTCGTGTGCGTCGCAAAAAATTTCTTTAAGGTTTTTCTTATATACGGGGCATGACGGCGACAGCGAAAGCCCCGTTCAAGTGTTCTTATAATTGCTATCCCCCCCCCGAAAAAACAAACTAACAAACAAACAAAAACGCCACCTCGAGTCATCGAAAAAAAGTGACAGAAACAGATGGTTTATAAATCGGATGCCGAGAATGGAAAGAAGTAGTAGCGTCATGAATATTTGCAGATCAGACAAAGCAACAACCCAAGCGCAACAACCCAAGCGTCGTTGCATCTATCGCGGGTGGGACGTGAAGGCGAAAGACCTGTCAGTGTGCCTTATGGAATCCCTTGCATAACCCACATTATAATCCACCTCAGTTGCCCGCCGTGGTAGCTTAGCGGCTTGGCGTTGGCTTGGCAAGCTTGCAAAGCAACCGCACAAGCAGAATGGTACTAAGAGCACAATCCAAACTAACAGAAATGTATAAACAGAATATAAGAAAATACAAAACAGCAGAGAAACGATGTTGTGCGGTTATACATAATAGCAAGAATGTCAAAATTGAGCAACGAGTGACTGTGGCCTTTCTTCGAAACTCGCGAGCGAAGTCGTACAGTCAAATATTTCCGAGCTTCTAGTTTATTCTATTCTTCGATGGTTTTGACCAGGAACGCGTGTATTGATTGATTTCCGGAGTTTAACGCCCCAAAACCACGATATGATTATGAGCTAGAGATGCCGTAGTAGTGGAGGGCCCCTAAAATTTTGACCACCTGGGGCTCTTTAACGAGCACTGACATCGCACAGTACACGGGCATCGACATTTCGCCTCCATCGAAAGGCAGCCGCCGCGGCCGGGATTCCACCCCGCCGAGTAACCATAGCCATTATAAAACCGTAGCTGGGCGGTACGGCTCACTTATCTGATATCGGAATCGGAAGTTACGAACTGGCCGTCTCCGTCTTGCAATACATGCACGTTGTGCGGCTTTCAAAGAACGCGGACACTTGTGCGCCCGGAGATAAGCAATGCCTGGAGCACCGTGAGAGCTTAGCATGCCCTACATGGTTCTTCCGCTCAGTAGGCTGTGCACGTGGTCTGGCGCTGACGTCAGTAGGGAAAATTGACCGCAGCGTGGCCGAAGCCACTCTGTTTTCTTTCCGAGGCTTGAGTTGCTTGAGTTATGTGGGGCTATGTTTCCCGAAGTGAAACGTCAGTTCCTGTGCCACTTCTCTTATTGTCAAGTTAGTCGACATGCTTGCCGGCGGCTGCGATTCGGAGCAATGTCGAGTAAATCGTCGCTGTCACACGCCACACGCGTGCCTTGAAAGGGGCGTCGAATGGTGAGTTTCCCCGAAGTGCACTGTGCCTGTTGGCGATGGTTGCATTGCTCTTCGTTCTGTGAGGCAACTCTTGCGATGCGACAGGTGCTTCTTCTCGGTGTTTATGAAATTTCACGGGCTGACCAGTCTAGCTTCCAGTTTAGTTCAGTCGTACACGTCCAACCATTCGTCGTGTCTACGTAGTCTTAACGTTGCTTTGTGAACAAAAATACGCTGCGTGTGCTTGATGTGAGCTAACCAAGCTACGAAATCCGCTCATGATCGGCGAACTGTTCTTCAGGAGGGGAGATAAGTTGTGTCTAATATGACTGTTCACTATCCTATATTCGGTGCTTCCTTCTTTAAGTTCATTAGACTGTTTCCCACATCTATTGTTGTTCTTATGTGCTTTAAGACATCAAAAAAAAATAATAATAAGAAAGAACTAACCGCCAGAGAATACACGTGATTCTCGTTTGTGTTTTTTGGTAAAGGGCAGCTGAAGCAGTTCTCAAGAAGAAAAAAAAGTGGTAAAAGCGCCGTTTTGTATTTTCGAACCTACTGAACACAAAAATCGACACGAAATTTAACACATCTCGACCAAAATTGCGCTATTAGCGAGAAAGCCGGCGACCTCCTGATTGGTGGAGCGCGCAATGACGTCATCATCGGTACCCGCCGCAGTAGCGGCAGCCCGACCTTGGCAGAGTTCGAAAGGTGTGATTAACAGCGTAGCAACATTTTTTTCTTGGGGGGGGGGGGGGGCTATTGTGTAGTATGGAATAGTATTTGTTGCAGTGCAAATAGACGCGTTTAAAGATAATGCAAGAACTCTGGACTGGCGCTTTATAACAACGTACATCAACAACAACTTTCGAAAACAGTTGTTTACTAAGTGAACGAAGCGTAACAGTTCAAGAGTAACAGATTTTCAGGTAGGAACCCAGCGCCGAACATGAACACATGAATGAAAACTAACACAGACGCCGATTTCTCGCGTTGCGGTAATACGTTACCTACTCTTCAGCACTTGAAAACACCAACTGGAGCGATGAAAACATCGGTATCAGAGCAAGGAACGCCTTGGCCGTGGCTTCGGATCATCTCAACCACGTGCGGTTCTTGAACGTGCACGGATATGTAAAAACAGGGAAGCTTTAGCATTTTGCACCTCATCGAAATGCGGCCAGCGACCAGGAAACGAACCCGCGTTCATCGAACACAGCAGAGCCGCGAACTTTCCACGTCGGGTACGAAAGAGTGGCGAACGAACGCTATTTACGTATCAGTGATGCCTGCGAAGGCACGGTAAACCACGGCTTTGCGGTAAACAGATGACGGAAGCAAAAGCTCCGCCAGGTATGCGGTAATGAACATGCGTTACAAATTCGAATCCATCGGAGACCATAAGCGGTATCGTGTCAAGTGATCTTAGCGATCACTTGCCAGTGTTTTGTTTCATACCCTTTTCTTTGAGGCACAAAAAGCAACAGAATGAAACCTTCGTCCGACGCAAAATAGATAGCTTATTCTTTCAGCTCGTCAAAGCAGTAGATTGGAGTGATATATATAAGATAAAAGATGCCGAAGATGCCTATAATGGGTTTATGGATTCATTACGTCACTGTTACAACAAGGCATTTCCTAAAGAAGTATCTTTTCGAAAGAGAAAAAATTGCCGGAAACCTTGGATAGACAGCTCGCTTTATAAACGTATTCAAATAAAAAATGGCCTCTTTAAAAAATTTTTACGCCTACGAGAACCCGAAGCATTTGCAGAGTACAAAAAATACCGCAACGCACTGACGTCACAATTAAAAAAGGCTAAACGAGAATATTATCAGAAAAAATTTCAGAACATATGTGATAACCCTAGGAAGGTCTGGGAAACAGTGGATGCACTTACTGGCAGAAAGAAAGCAAGATATGATATCACAGAAATGCAAGAGGGAAACGTGATGCTGCGTGGCGAGAACCTAGCCAATTCCATGAATCGTCATTTCGTCAATGCGGGCGCGTACAGTGGCTGTTCTGAAAGCGAAGACGACTCGTGCTTCGAAGAAATTACAGCTATACAGAATTCAATCTTTATGCTTCCTACTGACAGTGCTGAGATAGCTAGCGTAATAAATAAACTCAAAAGCAATGTGGCGCCAGGTATAGACGAAATCACCGCAGCTGAACTAAAGTTGATATGTCCACTAATATCAGAGGTGCTTGCTTACATAATAAATCTTGTACTGACAACAGGAGTGTTTCCGGCACAGTTAAAAGTTGCAAGGGTAACCCCAATTTATAAAGGAGGTGGCATAATTAATATGTCAAATTATAGACCTGTTTCAGTACTTCCGACATTATCCAAGGTTTTTGAAAGCATTATTCATGACAGGTTGGTATCCTTTTTAAATAAGTATGACATCATCACAACATGTCAATATGGTTTTCAGAAAAATAAGTCTACTGAACAAGCATTAACAATCATTAAAGATCAAATAATTGCAAATATGGAAAATAAGAAATTTACGCTTGGTTTATTTTTGGACTTAAAAAAAGCCTTTGATTCAATACATTATGATATATTATTACGGAAACTATCACGGTATGGCATACGTGGGATCACCCTTAAGCTTTTACAAAATTATTTGCATAACCGGTACCAACTAGTACAAATGAAAACGGCTACATCAAGTCAGCTTAAGTTGACACAAGTAGTTCCACAGGGTTCTGTATTGGGTCCTTTGCTCTTTTTGCTTTACGTTAATGATATTGTATGTATACCCGCCTCGCCCCAGCTTATTATGTATGCAGACGACACAAACGTATTTTTTACATCAAATAATTTAGAAACACTAGAAAAAAATGTAAATGAATATATGATGTCACTCTCAAACTGGCTTAAACAAAACAAGCTACAGTTAAATGCCAAGAAGACGACATATATTATATTTCGCCCAATAAATAAGCACGTTAAATATGATATAAAGATAAGCTTTGATGGGAACACCATAAAACGTGAAAAACATCAAAAATTTCTTGGGGTATGGTTCAGCGAAGACTTATCGTGGAACGTCCACGTGAATCATTTAGTTAGGCAACTTGCGGGAACGGTAGGATGCCTGTACAGAATTGCATCCCTCATTCCTCAGTGGTTAAAGAAAAATTTGTACAATGCCCTCTTCTATTCAAGACTTTGTTATGGCGTACTAGTATGGGGTACGACAACAACAAAAAATTATAACAAACTTATAATGCTACAAAAGAAAATACTTCGCTGCTATGAAAATTACCAGGGTAGAATAGACCGTTTGCGCACTTCAGTGCTCTTTTATAAACATGAAATGTTAAAGGCAAACCAAATATATTATTTTAAACTGCTTCAAGAGGTACACAAAAACAAGTGGTATAAACAAAAAGAAAAGGACCAACGTTATCCTGATAGAAGAAACTTGCAGCGTTTACCAAGCACCAGGACAACTTATGGAAAACAAACGCTACAATACCAATCAACGCGATTAGTTAATGAATTGCAAAATGTCTTGCATTTTGACAACAGGCTAGGGAAATTTAAAAAACAAGTTAAAGAAATTTTGATCAAAAAAGAAATAACTTATCATCACTAATCTATATTGTATAAAAAGAGTAGGTCGAATTGGGCTGTGACATGTTCACTAGTGTTCGGAAAGTGTGTTGTTCCACTGTGGTATAGGATGTATCGAGCTTTTGTTCTCGTGTGCAAGACAAGTGTATCCGCACTATGTTAAGTGTATAACCGTGTTGCTTTTTTTATTATTGTATTCCGCGCGCATGTGATACATGACATGTCGGGGTTTTGTTGAGTGTTGTATCTGCAAAAAAAGGAAAGAAGGGAAAATGTGTATCTGTGACGAACTACAGGTGCAGGGGCCTTTGTCAGGCGTGTGAAACGCCTTTTGCCGCTGTATCCTTTTTCTTGTATTACAAGAAATAAAATAAACTTACTTACTTACTACTTACTATGTAGTAAAATGATAAAGTGACTAAATTCACTCTGGCTTGCTGTTCGCGTATTGAACAATGCTGTGTACGACGTTGCGGTTGAGATATCCGCGAGGGCAAGAAATATGCACATCTCTGATGCCAAAGGCAGAGTCCCGCGCCTTTCGTTTTCAAATGTCGCGGCCAGCCGGTCGCGGTATTTATGGCAAATCAAATTCGGGCCTGTGCTCTTGAGCGGCGCTCCTTCCGTTGCGTTCACTGAGCAAACGCATACTTGCGATTCTTGAAAAGTTTTTTTTCTTTTTTCTTTATTGATGCAAGCGAAGAACAACGTGCGTGCACCACCGTGAAGCTTTATTTTGCAGTCTCATCATGCCACCGTAGCCTGTGTTTTCCAGGCATACGGCAGTCTGACATTTTGGCCCTGCAGGTATTATTCGGAACAATAAGCTCGCTACGTTTATTCCATTCTCTTCGAGATACACATAGACAGTGTGCCAGAACCACTGTGTTTGTCGTTTAAATTTTTGTACGCGTCCGTCCTTCCTCCTTCTCGAAACGCCGCCCGCGGGCATTCGCATATATTGCAAGCAAGACACAATGCGTACTGTTGAAAAAAAATGTCACCACGTGCTTATGCAATAAAATCTGTAGTAAACTCAGTTTAAAGGAACACTAAAGAACAAAACGATCTTTTCTGTACTGCTAAATAACCCTCTCACAATACCAACGGCACCATACTTGCCACAACTCACTGATTAGTGAGTGAGTAAACTCACAAAGAAAACAGAGCTGGCGTCGCCGCCTTCACCTTTCCGTACCACCTCGCTGTGACGTAATAGATTTTGAAGGCGCCTCTTGTAGCACACAAAATTACCTTCTGCAAAAAAACGAATCCCGTTGTGTTGTAGGGGGGGGGGGGGGGGCAGACACTTAACGTAGCTATGGTTTAATGAAATTTCTTCGAGCCATTGTGGCCAAAATACGAACGAAATACGCTGAAATACGTGATGTCACGCTTACGTTCGGGTGCTTAGGTGTCGGGGCGCAGTTCAAAAATGAAACATCAACCTTAGTTTTCGCTTCTATAATACTGAACCTATGGTGGCGAAACCAACGACAATGGAGTTCTCAAATAAGAATATATAATTTTGAACTGAATCATTGTTTCTCTTTAGGGTACCTTCGAAGGACGCAAGCGAAGCTTGTCGCGAGTACGCACCCGACCTGCTACTTGTCCTCCGGCTGCATTTCCGTGAGTTTTCGTTGACTGGGTAGTAGTGATGCAGAACTATCGATAGCACTATCGATACTATCGATGGTTGAGTCACTATCGAACTATCAATGGTACGAAAAACTATCGATAGCACTATCGATGGTAATATTGATAGTATACTATCAGGGAGCAGACGTTTTGGAATCGAACCAACGCAGCACGCGCCAAAGCTTGTTTTATTGGTGAACTAAGCGAGCGATTGTCGACAATCCAGTTGGTCCTGCAGCTGAACCAACTAGACAGCATGCGGTTCATAATGAAGTTGCGGCAGGAAGCCGAATTCTGCGGTTCCTTGAGAGGCAACAACTGGAACCCTCAACTACCACTTCAAACGCAGAACTAATGGTTCGCCAGTACTCGGAGTTACCTCCAGAGGAAAGGAAGAGCAATCCTTTAGAATTCTGGCACTCTTGGCAATGCGGAACAACAACACTCTCAAATGGCTAGGAAGTACTTGTACATCCCATCAACATCAGTACTTGCAGAACGCGTGTTCTCCGCTGCTGGACAGATCATTTCAGAAAGAAGGAGCAGGCTAAAGGGAGAGAAGGTTGACATGCTTGTGTTCCTTCACCAAAATGCTTGGCTTACAAATGATAATTAAATTGAACGGTTCAGCGGTAGTGGCAAGGAAGCCGTTCATGTCAGGGAACTGCAAGAACAAATTTATGTTTCGTTTTGTAGTTTAAAATAAAAAAATCACGAACTTTTGTTTGCAAGGTATGACTGCTTGGTTTTGAGAATTAATTTCTTAGTGGATATATTCCGGCATTTTCACTGAGGTAATTCCATTCACAAAAAATTGCTCATAAATGAAACGAGCCGAGTACTGCGAATAGTAGCCTATTGTGACTGTTAGAACTATTGGTAAATGGATACTATCGATACTATCGATAGTTCTTTTTTAAACTATCGATACTATCGATAGTCCATTTAACGATAGTTCTGCATCACTACTGGGTAGACAGGGTGGATTCAGTCACCCAAAGCCCATAGCGTGACTCACACCCAAAGCGGGTATGAGTCAGGCGTGTTTTCTTTTCTTTTCTTTTACGTGTTGCTCATACCCGTATATTAAATACGGGTTATGAGCCAAAAGATAGGCAATACAAGAGATGCAATACAAGAGATTTCTTTCTTTCCTTTTCTTTCTGGCGTTCTTTCTTTGTTTCTCTTCGAAAGTGCCTCACCACGGCGGTATGGAATATGTACTCCATTCATATGGTTCCAATTATGTTCACGTCTCAAGCGCGACTGTATATAGGGTTAAGACACTTGCCTTCGGATGCTTGGACCGTGTGTCGAAACCCCAGCACCGGTAACAAGTTGCTTTTCAATTAATTTTCTTTACGAAGGCGCCAGGGGGTTGCACATTTCAGCGAGTTCTGGCGTGACGGCCACAACGCCGACTACGCCGACACTGTCTTATAAGACTACACAAGCTTCGCTAGAAAAAAAAAAAAGCAAACTGGAAAAACACCACGAGAAGTAAACGACGGCGAAGGCTGGAAGTCGATCTTGTCGCCACTACGACTTCCAGTTTCCAGCGATTTGTATCGCCTGCCTCACTTAATCCTTCGACTTTTTCGGCTATTTCTCTTCTTTTTCTTTGTGCGTGGGTGTGTGTCTGTTTCATTCTTAATATCGCGGAACAGGCTCGGTTGCAAACTCCAGACAACGAACCAGAGCTATTCCGCGCAGGGGCGAAGAGCGCGCCGAGCCGCGGTTCGCGCCAAAACGAATTGCATCTCCCTGTGCCGAGTCTGGTCGTTTCGAACCGGGCCACTGGCCTAGCTCGCTGCAACTGCTTCTCGTCCGCACGCAGCCAGGCTCGCTGCGGCCTGGCGTGGCGGCGAGCGATTCTAGAGGATAAATCGAGTGTCGCGATGCATACTATATTGCCTCGCGCAGAGCTCCTGTATATAGTACTTGCAAAGCAGGAGCACGCAGGCGGAACGCGGCTGGGAGGAATATACGGGATGTGAAAGGGTGGGTGTGGGAGCTGGAATGCATAGGAGGCCGCACTTGATGACGCAGGCGCTTTTCGCGTGTGCGTATGTGTATAAGCACCACCGTGGAGGCTCCTATTACGTCTCTATCTGTCACCGAAGGACTGTGCAGGCGCTGAGCGGCCGATGATATTGCCGAGCCTATACAAATGACACTTCGCGACGGGCATATAGCATAACGCGTCGTGTATCCGACGCAAGCCAACGCCGTCGAAGCAAAAAAAAAAAAAAAAGCACTAAGAATGTAGCGTGAGCACTGACAGGGAGAGTCTTATTACGTACCAATACAATGCCCGCACTGGCGACTTGTGATGGGACTTTGCGGGATTATAGGAAAGCGCGAGCGGTAATAGGTTTGTGTGATCGCACTGCTGTTTGGGGTTCTTATACTTCGGTTCCAACTTTTTTTTTCATGCCAGGGTAGCAAATCGGATATCCGTCTGGTTAACCTAACTGTATTTCCTGTCACGCTTCTATTATATTTCCCCGCCTTTCAGTGTATACGCTCGCAAACCGGATATTTTTGCTATGGTTGAGTTCTACGTCTTTATTTTCATTCTTTCTTTCTCACTAGATATAGTGTGGCGCGCATCACTACAGAACTTTTCTTCTTTTTTTTTTTTTTTGCTGGATAAGTTACTCTAATGCCTGCTTTTTGTGCTACCTTTCGTAAGCAATGTCATACTCGGCACAAACAGGAAATAACTGCGGTTCTTGAATGCGTGTTCTCTTTTTCATCGTCGCCTTTTTTTTTTTTTTTGTGGGCCTGAGCTGTAGTGCGTTCACATTCTACTCAACTTGCATGGTGTTGTACTTGGTGTGAAAGTACAGTCGACATTTGTCACTCCTTGGCTACGAACGTTAATCTTCACGCGGGGGTGGGGGTTTCATTTACACCGTCCTCTTTTTTCCGAAGCAGATTCAAGCACTCGCGTGGTTTACCGGTGGTTCAGGGGAGCGACATGCTCTGATTTCGGCAATCCCACGTGTTGATGCAAGACCCCTGTCCGACGAAACATTGCGAAGTCCTTCGCCTGACGCCCACAGTGAAGCTGTAATGATAAACTTTCCTCAAACCGCTGGACTAGACTCGCGACTTTAGCGTTGTCCCAACGTGATTAACTTGTGCATACGCACTTTCGTCCTTCTTCATCTTCATGGATCACACCCTTTATTCACTCTTACCTCCCCGCCTTTATGTAAATAAATTCGCCTGTCTCTGTCTCTCTCTCTCTAGTGGACTCCCACGTGAAGTGTCCGGGTTGAATCCCGGCGGAAACATGGACAATTATTTTCTAATTATGCCGGGAACCCGTGGCGGCTTCGGACGACGTCGCCGCCAATATCGATTATCAGCAGGAGTCCATAACAACCTACGTTGTAAAAGCATGTGCTTGACCTGTGGACGGCTGGACGCAGAACGCTCGACATTAATGTGGAGCCTGTCGCAGGTAGAGAATCGGATGATCTGGTGAAGTGACACATTGAGTGTTTAGCCAAGTTTCGGTGGTGCGATGGAACTAGACAAATTGTACGCTTAAGATGAAACCAATTCTCGTAAGAAAGGGGTAACCGGAGAGTGTTGGCAGAGGTTCGTTCCACAGTGGACATAAATATAATTAAAGACGATTATAATGGTGGAGCCACATTGTGACCACGGTTAAACGGTGGAATCTTCGAACTCATTCATGCGCAATATTCAGCGAGTCCTACGTTCGATGGCTTGTTTGGGGCGCTCTGCCGCATTGACATATATGAGAAGGTGAAGACAGCTTTACAGGTCTTACGTTGGTAGTATACATGCTTAAGTGATCGCGGTGTACGTAAACGAGATTTGAGCGGTGGGATGTCATTTACATGGGGCCAAATTCTGAGAACCATCCTCTTTGGAGGAGATCGTTTTCAGATACGGACCTACATCGCCCAAATGTCGTCTTTGGTGCGCGCTGACTGGATGGTTGAGGAAAGGCGAGCAAGTAGTCGCTTCGCCATTGGACGTGCGAGGTTCTACGTCACACGAGACGATATTCGTCTTTGGCGATCATCTCAAAATGCGGCCCTTTAATCGAGGAAATTTAGACGTTGGACTAAGAAATTTCTTTTTCGTAGCGTTAGGCTACTGTTCTGCTTCGTTAAGTCAGTTCACGAGTTTATAGAGCTCTCCTTAGCACTTCGTCACACTGTGACAAACAACGCGGCGAAAACACTTATACAAGCCAGGCGTTCGCTGAGTAGCTGTCTAAACTATAAGGAAATCAGGGGTGGCGTGGCTAGATTTATTATTGTAATTGTATGGACACCTTAATAGGCTTTCCGCCGTCGCCGTCATGCTCGCCCTATATAAGCATGCACGTACGTTTAAAATTACCGAGCTCTAGGTCTGGATATCGAATGGACGGCTTCTCAGTTTCCATACGCGCGCAGACGACTCGGATCGGGTTACAGACCCGGCTCTTACAACGCATGCGGAGAAGCACTTATATGCAGCGCTTGAAGCTGGCACCTATGCCAGAAACTTGAGCGGCATTCTGCCGAAGAGGCCTGTGTTGCACGTAGCTCCCGAGACGGCGCCGTGCTCTACTGCGTCGCCCGCGTGGGTCGCCGACAGTAGACGCGGCTCAGACGCAACTCTTGTTACAACGCAAGCGGAGATGTACTTATACGCAGCGCTTGAAGCTGGCAACATGCCATACTCTCGAGCTTCAGTGCATTGATCGAACCGCCGGCCTAAAGATTCGGCGAGAGGCTATAGTCGCGCTGAACAAAAAGCGCGTATCCACACTCCACAAGCAGAAACAACGTGCAGGCGTGCGTTAGGCACGCTGCAGCTCAACGCCTGACGTTATCGCGCAGTTCGGTGGTACGAAACGGGCGCCATCGCCCCTAAAGCTGCTAGTCCTACTCTGTATAACAATCCATGCTTTGCTGTCACATTCATTGCCTCGCCTTTCTGGCGAAACTGACTTTTTAACACGAAAGTGTTTAATGCCGGAGTCCACCAAGAAATCTGTGACGTACTTCTGTAACGGAAGCGCATTTGAGTACCACTCGCTGTGACTCGAACCCACAGCCAGGGTGCGGCGGTAGGAGCTGGAAGCGCCACCGACTCCGCCACCGACAGACATGGAATAGGAATGAAAAGACTATAGACCATTTTACAATTTTTGACTAATTGATGTCGTTTGAAGCAAACATATTTAGTAAGCAAAGTTGCTCTTAAATTAACATAGCCTCCTTGGTTTTCAGCTGTGGTGCCGTCGCCTAGGAACGATTGAGCAAAGTCTGAAATTGTCGAGTTAATATGCGCGCTGACAGTTAGCGTTTCAGTAGTTTCGACGTCTTTATCACCGCGCGGGCTTCGACGTCTTTCCGGCGCGTTGCTTCAGCTACGGCTGTTAGATAATTTGCCTTGTGTGACGTATATGATAGCCAGTTTTGTTGTGAGGCGCTTTATTCCAAGAATGAAAAGACGGCCATTGTACAAGGAAATGATGCGTCTTTCGCACAGCGAAGTGTGCGTTTACAAAAACGATCCGCTGAAAAACAGTTCGGTTTCGCTTGCGAGGTTTCACCGTTTTCGGACGCTCCTGGTTTATGGCAGGTTTGCGCAGGACGCCGGATCGTTTAGTGCTGTGGGAAGTGTGATGTCCGGTGAAGTGTGATCGTTCGAGAGCTTTCGCTTGTGGGCAACTATCAAAGATCCCTGTGCAATGTCGATGTGCCGAGGATGTGTACATGCGAAGGGTTCACATGTCCCATCTCCCCTCCCCGATTCGCCAGATTGCCGCTTATGTGCGAAGGCAGGTTTCACTTTCGTGTTATACCCATTCCTATGACAGAGAGATCGACCATGTATTTTTGCATTAACTAGACAGGTGAATGTCTAGGGACAGAACACTTTGCAAGGCAGAAATAAATAAACCAAACCGAAACGACTATTCGCAGCCATATCTTTTTTTCTGCGGCCGTTGCAAATGGGGCCACCTTAAGTGGGTGCGGCGGTAACTCACTCTCCGAAATGCGCGCGATCGGCAGATGTTCATTGAGAAGTCGTGTACGATGTAGCCGCATCGCCGTTGCTCCGATGACAGCTGTATCGATCGCTGCAGGGCAATCGCTGCGTGAATTTCGCGCCTGTCGGCGTTAATGACGCTTCGCTGTCGCACACTGTTTGCGTATTGACACGGATGCGTGCGACAGTCTGCTTGCCCTACAGGCAGCGGAACAGGGAGCAAATAATCGCAGGGAATTGCTGTAGTGGGCGCTGTTGCAACGAGATAAGCATTTTGCGGAACGAGACATAGAGGTGTCGTTGTGCATGTGCGTTATTAAGGCGAAGACCTTAAGTTTCCCAAAGAAAACTGGAACGTGTAGCTAAAAAGACAAGACAGGGAAGAATGCACCTAACACAGGACAGACGCTACTCTTGATTAACCTTTATTTGTGAAGCGCATCCCTCCATATGTGCGCACAGAAAGGCCAAAAAACGGAGGCAGTCTGCGCGTCACGTTCGAAAACGTGCATGTCGCAAGTCATGTAGATAAATACATCATATCTGAAGAGAAGATCAAGCCGTGATAACCGCCGGAACAGCCGAGCTTCGTTATTAAGCGTTATTAAGCGCCTCGACGGCGGCGGCAGGGAAATCGATTACTGAACAAATTACGTTGAGCTAAAGTAAGCAAGGTGAAGATTTATTTGTTCGGTAGTAATGAAGATGGGGAAAGAAACATGATTCTTAATCACTGTCCAAAACTCAAAGACGAAATTAAGAGGGGTGCGTTTTATGATAATTCATAGGAGAGAGAGAGAAAGCTCTTTGCTGCTTAAGGCGATGTCAAGGTGTCATGGAAAAAGAGTAGCTTATCGAGCCAGTTTTACTAAGGAAGAAGACCGATCCACTTGAAACGGGAAAACTGGGGAAACGACGGAGCTTGCTTTAACTCAATGTCGAGACGTCCACGCGAACGTGTGGGGCGAGTACTAGCCTGCGGGAAACCCTTGTGTTTAGGGAAAGCACGGGAGAGATGAACATATTCGCCATGTCAATCGGCAAGAGACGGTTGGATGATTAGTGTGCGGGAAGTTAGGGAGGAATGGCAAAAAAAATACAATAGCGCGAAAAGCGATGTTGCTTTATATCGCAAACTTGGAAAGTTAAGCTATGAATTTATAGAATACTTTTAACAGCGAAGCTGTACTTGGTCGATCCTGCTGCGTTGCCAGACTGCTTGGTGTCGCGCAAGAAGAAAAAGCCGACACATTGTTGCCCTCGATGTATAGATAGCTACAGGATGATAATTTAGCGAAAGCCCATTGAGCGCTAAAGTGTAGAAGAGGTTTACCTCGAAGTTGCTGGTTCACTCAACACAGCCGCGGCTTCATTTTCATAGCGCGTAATGAGACAGACAGACAGACAGACAGACAGACAGACAGACAGACAGACAGACAGACAGAAAGACAGACAGACAGACAGACAGACAGACAGACAGACAGACAGACAGACAGACAGACAGACAGACAGACAGACAGACAGACAGAGTGAATGATGGTGGATCAGATACGGCCAGTAGATAATGGAGAAGGGTGCAGCACCGGCAATTGATAAAGGACATAACGTTATGGCGGGGTACGAATTTGTGACCAACATAGCTGATAGGTCGCGACATCAGTAATTCGAAACCATTGCCTGTTACGTCACGATTAATGACAAAAGAACAGCTTCACTGTTCCGATGGTTTTTCTCGGCCTGGAACTGGAAGACGAAGGCTTCAATCTATGAACAGATCGCTACAAACGATTTAGAACAGGGAATGTCGCAGGAGCGAACGTTTCGACAAGTGGACTTGTCTTCGTCAGTCGCCGTCCTGAACAAGACAAGTGCACTTGTCGAACCGTTGGCTCCTGCGACATTCCCTGTTCTCAATAGTTTTTAGCGATCTGTTCATCGATTCAGGTAGGCAAGGCGTTAGGCAGACAGGTCATTGACCTTTGATACAGGGGACTCGCGCATAGCATCCATCTTTCCATGCATTGATCAGGTGTAGTGTGTAAGAATATTTCGTTCGTGTTTCAGTTAAGTTCTGTCGAAGCCGCCTGTACCTATTAAAGTAACGGCTTTGTACATCTACTAACTGTAGATCTACAGGTGCCAAATTGTTCATATCGCTGCGTCTTTTAACAACGCATTCTACCTAAAGCGAACAGCGCGTCCTTTCGCAGGGTTTCTCGAGTCTCAAATGCATAATTTTTCCTCATCCCCATTTAAAGATTACGCCTTGCAGAAGTTTTCATAAAGCACGTTGCGACTAAAGTTCTGAAGGGGGTACAGGCACTTAAGTGCCACGGCGCGGCCTGCGCTGAATAAAACGAAAGAAAAAGAAAAGACAGGCTATGTAACGAAGAAGAAATGTTATTCGCATTATCTTTCACACAGAGCGTTCGCGCCAACTCCGTCCATTTTCCCACGTGCCTCGCCACAGTGGTCTAGTGGCTATGGTACTCGGCTGCTGATCGGAGGGTCGCGGGATCGAATCCCGGCCGCGGCGGGTGCATTTGGATGGAGGCCAAATGTTGAGACCCGTGTGCTGTGCGATGTCAGTGCACGTTGAGGAATCCCAGGTGGTCGAAATTTTCGGAGACCTCCACTACGGCGTCTCTCATAATCAGAGCTGGTTTTGGGGCATTAAACACCACAAATCAATCAATCAATCAATCAATCAATCAATCAATCAATCAATCAATCAATCAATCAATCAATCAATCAATCAATCAATCAATCAATTTTCCACGTATAGTTTGACGGCGTCGGAGCATACTCAGGCACGGGAAAAGAACTGCCTGCAGTGCGACGGTTTTGTAACAACTTCAGCGGCAACACGCAATCCACTTGCTCAGCTCCCAGTTCCCGCGTTCAAACTTGGTCAATCTACGCGACTTTGCTCGCCGTCTTTCTGCCGAGAAATTAGGTCTCTCTACGCTCGCAAGCTGCACGACCTTCTTCTCACCTACTTCCAAAGTGAAAAGCGTCTCTCATTAGGGAAGTATTAGCCGGGATATGTATTGATGACGGCACACACGGCGAGAGATAGTCGGCTAATAGTGCAGCGTTGCCGCGGCAGGCGCCACCTTTATCCCGTCACCGCGTGGTGCTCGGTGACCCGTAAACGAAATGAATTGCGCCGCTGGAGAGCGAAGCCAATCGGCGCTTCGGGCGCGTCAGCTACGCGGGATTACGGCGGCTGCCGCGAACGCGGCGGCGACGCTTGTTGCGCTCCCTGCAGCCTCCGAAAAAAAAAAAAAAAAAGTCGGAGGCCTCAGCGCGATTAACGCTAGCCGGCCGCTCTAATTAAGTCGGAGAGTTGGGGGGGTTGCTCTGCGCTTCCCGCGGTGCGCCTACAAGTGCGCCCGGCGTCCTCCCGAATTCGTCCATTGTTTACTTATTTTATTTTGTTTTGTTTGCTTGCTACTACGTTTTTGTTTTCTCTTTATTTCTCTACAGGCAACGGCGTTGACTTCGCGCCTATAACGCGCATGCTTCTCGGCTCTAGCTCCGTGCGTTCATTGCGCGCAAGATCAACAGCCCCGGAGGATCGTGAAGGCCGAGGAGGCGTCGCTGCGGAGTTCGAGTTTCGTGCGCCACATAATACGCGTCACGTGGCTATGTGTGTATATAGCTAGAGTGTGCGACTCGCTTCGTCTTATCTGCCTCAACGCAGAGCTCTCCGTTGTTGCGCAAAAGGTTTTGAAACGGGAGCACGGGCTCGCGCGGTGCTGACGCGATGCCGCTCCACCCCTCTCTTCCGAGTTTCAGCAAATATTTTCGTATTTGATTACGTGTGCACCGCCGCTATAAAGCACGGACGAGTTTAGAAAGAAGACCGTAGACCGTGACTCTGGTGTGGAGTTTAGGTTTTAGGCAGCGGGGGCCAACTCTGTGTCTTGCGTATGGATGAAAACCTTCTCGTATATATTGCTTCGAGTATATGCGCACTATGGCCGTGTAGCTCTCGGACGTTTATTAAATCCTAGAGTCACTCAGCGAGATCAGAGCGAGAAAGCGCACATAATGGTAGGAAGCACACCAGTGCTTCGCTGTATTTCGAAAGAAAGCGACGTTGGTCTCTCTCGGAGAAGTACTGAAATGTAACTTAAGGCTACAGCTGAGCCTGTTCGTCTCGACGAACAAAGCAGATTTTGTTATATCATCCACTATTTGTTTCCCTTTAAGTTCGATACGGCGTTGAATCTGCTACTTCAAGACCAGCGTGGGCGCTCCCTGATGCAATATTGCTGTGCTTTTCCGTGCGAGTGTTATCCAAACTTATTCGCGTGATTTTGGTAGCGTTCTGGCGGTCCTAGATCCTTTCAAGAACGCAGTAGGTTAGTGTACCTACAAGCATACCCGCTGACTCAACATGCAGCGCTCACTTCGCAAGGCACTCTGGCTACCTCAGATTGATTTCTTGCAGATTTGTTGATAAAGAGAAATTGCGGCAGCTTAACACTAGTGTTGCCATGTGCGAAGGAACAGCGCACGTGGGCTGCCATCCTTAGCTGCTAGCCAAGTCTAGACTTTCCTTTCTTCTTACTTCAACTTTCTTTTTTCTTTGTCTTTTTATCTTCTTTCTTGTTTATGCCATCTTTCTTTCTTTCTTTCTTTCTTTCTTTCTTTCTTTCTTTCTTTCTTTCTTTCTTTCTTTCTTTCTTTCTTTCTTTCTTTCTTTCTTTCTTTCTTTCTTTCTTTCTTTCTTTCTTTCTTTCTTTCTCATTACGCTCTATGAAAATGAAGCCGCTGCTGTGGGGAGTGAACCAGCTCTCTTCCCCATCCTGACTTCTAGGCTCCCTGCCCAGACTGTACATGGCTACGCTACGGTTTACCCTCTCACCTCCTCCTTTTCCTCCTCCTTTCCGACCTCAATAAGAAGGAGGAAGGGGGGAGGGGGATTGCGGATAAGCGGTAATCATTTTAAGTTCTTGTTATTTGCGTCGATGCGGTTGCAGAGAACAACAATGATTGCGACTCTGAATCTCGGAGAATGCGAAGAATTTGCGCATAACTTTATGTTACTGGTAAAGTCGCATTTATGAAGATGCCAAATTATGAACATAGTATAACATAATCTATATAATACGACTGGGCTGAAATCGAATTGCAGCTGACACAATTCGCAATTAGACAAATACGTACGAAGGCAGGTATATTGGAAAATGTCCTTCGGTCTCTGTTAAAGAATATTAGGTGCGGAGCATCTCTTGATCGCGGGTATGTCACGCGTCAACCGGTGTCCGCACTCACACTACGCATGCGCGACTCTCCTCTCCCTTCCCTCTCTCCAACAGCTGCTGCAATAAATAAAGCGGGTAGAGAGCGCGCGCGCGCTTCGCTTCAGTAGTATCTCCTCCTTCTCCGATGAAAGAAGTTGGTGGTGTTTAGTGATGGAAGCAACAGTTCCGTCAGAGAGTGGGTTGACGCAAGTACGCATCAGCATCAACCCACACTCTGACAACGGTCACGCGATGCGTGTTAACGAACCGAGTTAACAACGTAATAACACGCAAGGTTCACCGCAAAGGTAACACCGAAAACACTGCAAACCTGTAAACACCGCCGTTAAATGCACCGTTGAAACTCCCAGCGATGCTCCGCATCACCCCATGGTCCCCTTCGGGGAGATGGTGTAATTTTTTCCCAGTCCCCCCAAAAACAAACTCGTTAAGGATTATGGGGCGATTTTAGGAAGGAAAAAGAAAACTCGCAAATAATGCAGCAAACTGCGCAAATAATGCAGCACAGTGGCAGCGTAAGCTAGATTTTGCAGCGTGCTCTTTCATTCTTTATTTTCACTCATACTCTATTCATGCTTCCGTCTGCTTTATTCTTGATTGCTTTATTCCTGCTCTCAGTCTTACTTTATTGGCGATTCGCCCGAGTTTCCCGTATGCTTATAGTCGGCATTTTCGAAGATGTCATTACGCTGTTAGTCATCCTTAATGTGTATATATTACGTTATTATACTAATCTGGCTTATTTAGCCATTCTTAATATGGATCCATTTGAACCAGCTTTGACTGGTTATTAGCATGTCCTGGCCCTGTTTTCAATCGCTGTTTTCTGAGCGTGAGCACGACATGAGTAGACCCTGACAGCCCGGGCCCCTAAAGTTCCCACACATAAAGGGGCGGGAAAAAAACGCAGTATAATTAACATAAAGATTCTGGTGTCACAACCTTACACGCACGTTCGCTATACAGTCACAGGCAGGGACATGCAGTCCGGTATATATATATAACAAACTCGATATCCTTTTCTTATATGCCTCCGCAGAATTAATTTGTGTAAGGGGGTCCCGCGGGACCTTTTATTGTAGTCAACAGTCTGTCAGATGACTGGACAAAGTTTGACGGCGAAAGCTGTCTGCACGTCGAACGATGCGATGCGTATTGCGTTTCTTATAGCAACCTCTCAAGCACTGCACGCGGAGCTGTCACTTCCACGACGAGTGAATATAACTGTTTGCGAGAAGACGGCAACCGACGAGAGATTTCAGCAGCGTGTGTCGGTATGGTTTTGACAGTTGCAAGCGGCAGCCGAGTGTCTGTATATGATGTCTGAGGCACTCCGCAGTCGCATTATCATGAAAGGCTCCTAGCGGATGTGTCGCTTTGCCTCCGTCCTGTCTTGCAAAACTCAGGAGACGCACGGACGCTGGCATCACGCGTAGCGTTGCCTTTGGGGCGGCTATACTTCCAAGTCGGCGCGTACTCATCAGTCTTATAAAATGTGGTGTCCCTTCTGCTCTCGACATTGTGGCGGCTAGTTCGTCTAGCTTCGGACACCAGATGCTCGGGACAGTCCGTGGTGATGCGCGTAAAAAAGAAAAAAAAAAGAACCCCCCTGTATTTAAATTTGTAACCGGGAGCCCGGCGGCTTGATTGTATTTGGTGTAGTTTCTAGCTAACAGTATTATTGATCACTACGATCGATCGAGATGCCCTTATAGTGTGCGGTTGCCTCTTTGCATCGTTTTAAAGCGACAGCGTTAAACGCGGTAGGCTCTCGAAAAATATTACTCCATCTCCCGCTAAAGGGGACCATGAGGCGATGCGAATTAGCAGCACGGGGGCTGCACACCGCGTTTGCATCGGTTTGACGCTAGCAGACGCTGCCTGCGTCAACGTTGTCTCTCGCGGGCGAGGGCGTGTTCCTTCGAGCTGGTAAAGAGTTCATCGGAAAAAGAGCGTTTCCATAGTCAACGCGCCCCGTTCGGAGAGGACAGGAGGAATGCCGAGAGGAGAGGAGATGAGACAAGGAGAGGAGGGGGAGGAGGATGTGCAGGCGGGTGTGGACACCACACGGCGTAGGGAGGGTCCAGGGAGGGACGGACAAAGCCCCCCGCCATAAGCTGCTTCACATCTAAAAAAGGTTACAGTGACGTGGTAATCAGTGAACGTGGCTTACGCGCAAGCGTTTGAGTTTTATCCCCCTTCTTGTGGCATTGCGCGCGGAATGCATTAAGGGCGCTTCGAGTGTACGTAAGTGCGGCGGTTTCGTCGAGATTAAGGATACCGCCCGGGAAGCGTGTTTGACGGCCTAGGCGCACTGCGGGTGTATTGTGTAAGACGATGTTGCTTATAAACTCGACAGCGCGAAGCTCGTTCAGAAGCCCAGTGCAGTGTCTTGGGCGAAGCTCGCAAACGCATAAAAAAATGAAGAAGAAAGAGTGCTTGCCTCCATGCAACAGTCACGAGAAGATAATCAAGCGGTAAACCCAACAGAAAACCCAACTGTAAACTCAACTGCAAACACAACGGTACACCCAACAATAAACCCAACAGTAAACCCAGTGAAACAGTTCCACTCAACATGAAAACTGTAGGAAGTGCGGAGATTGGCCTGTGTTTCCTTTGTGTTGTACCTGTGTCATGGTGTTTTTTGCCTATGTCATAGTGTGGTTATGTTGTGCTGTGGTGGGTTAATGTGATGTTTGTTATGTTTATCGTTTCATACATTGTATTTGTTGTATGTTGTGTTAAGCCGGGTGTCTGTTATATCGTTGTCCGAGTAAGGTATGGGTCATTATTTTTCTCGCTGTGTGTGGTCTGTGCTTCCATGGCCACTAGTACTGCCCCTCCTGCACCGACCACGCAGTGGCCTTGCAACATTGGTAAATAAATAAGTGAATAAATCAATAAATTTTGAGGCTGACATGGAGATTGGTAATGTTATGTTGGTGGTCTGTTGCTGCTGCGTTTATTGTCTTTTAGATGCTGTTATCAGGTTTTATCTTGCGTTTATCTGGTCTTGTGCTTGCTTTTGCTTTCTTTTGGTTATTTGTTCTAAGATGTTGCAGTGAGCTGGAGGCAGGGACGTGTGTAGCGGATCGAGGGCAACAGCAGGCCCGCTTTACCCTGCACTGCAACACAAGACAGGGGACAGATGCTCGCAGCTCTGCTGAGCAGTTGTCTCAGCCGCTCGACCGTCACATGGTACTTTACGCACCTGCATGCTTACTTAATAAGCCCACGTTCACTGCAATTCAGATTGCCCCTAAAGCTGCTAGTCTTACTTCGTATATTATATTATGCATTGCTGTCGCATTCATTTCTTCGCGCTTCTGGCGAAACTGATTTTTTTTTTTCACCAAGCGCAGAGGGCGATTCAGGACTGGCTTTAAAGGTAATGCTAACGCATTTATTTTAACATTCTGGAATGTTCTCGCATTCGAATTTTATTCTGTATTCGATGGCATTATCGGAATTAGCTCGGGCTTTCGCGAGAAATTATTTGGAATTATTTCTGCCGCAACATCGCATCTAAAATAATTTATGCAGCGTAACCTGCAATACAGCCTACTTCACATAACCGCATAAAGAAACTGGCATAGAAACAGGCGTAGTAACATGATTGAGATCGTGTGGCGTTGCTGAACAACGCTACTTTGAACACGTTCTTGTTTCTCAAAATGTCGTCACGGGAGCGTCACAGTTCGCGAGGTAAGGCCGACGCAGCGAAGCAATTGACGGTAGGTCGCGTCTGCACGACTTGGGATTCAATTTCACCCGCGATTGAAGTTTCTTTCGGAGCACGGACGGGATTTTTCGCCTGGCATGGCAATCCGTCGACGTGTTCTGTTCGCGCGGTCTCTTTCCGCCGTGCGGATAGAAGCAGCAGCTACAGCAGCCTAGCTGTCGCTCACAACGGCTCGCATGCACGAAACGGCGGCGGCCTTTTACTATTGAATCAGACCTTTGCTCACTCTGACCTTTCGTGACTGGTAATAGACATGTCACATCCTGTCATGTCTGTCATGACGTTGACGTACCTTAATCTCGACAACTCCCGCATACGCGACCAGAATACGCTACACGGGACTCCTGAATGTGCAAGCTTGTTTTTAGGTATACGTACTTATGACAGGCGCATTCGAGAAGATGGTTGTTCTCCCATTTGTATAGAAAGGGACTTTACACTCCTATTCTCGTTGCTATATTTGTTTTTCGTCGACGTCCTTGTATTTCTGCGCTTGACTGACGCCAGCTCCTTTATTTCTTTAATGGAAAATCGGAGCGGCAGGAAGCTAAATCTTCATGCAATGTTTATTTTTGGGGGGGAGGGGGGGGGGCGGGGACGAAGGACAAATATTTCTTTTGGAACGTAACTGTGTTTCCTCATGATGGGTTTGATATCTTGTAAACATCATGAAGGCGCCAGGAGACTGGCAAACGTAAGTTTTTGAGCAAATAAGTTCCCTTGATTATATATATATATATATATATATTATATATATATATATATATATATATATATATATATATATATATAATCACCGCATTTAGTGTAAGTGCGGCGTTCCGTGGCGTCCTCTGTGATAACCAGAAGTATGGGTGCACCCACTTTGCATGCAGAACCACGTGGCCTGTTGTGTTCATTCAACGTGCGCTTGCCAGCACTGTCTGCTCTACAGACTGCCATACTTTTTTACATTGTACTGACGGCCGCTTGGATGCACGCAGGCTATGTGGAGTGTGGCGCAGAGAATAACATGCAAATGCGCCTCGCCCAGCAGGTTACGAGGTTTCTACGCCCTTTGGGAAGCGCCAGCTGTTGTCGAAATTGACACCAGCCATGGCGCATATTTGCGCTAGTATATTTGAACCAGCGCTGACATATTCGAACGACAGCACTACGTGACGCTGTCGTTCATGTACCAGCCCTGCGCTGGCTGCTTCCGTAGGCTGCTGCTCTTTCAGTATGTATGTGTTGTAGAGTCAGTCGGTGCCTTTTTCTTGTTGTTCAGTTTTGTGCGGTTTTACTATGTGACTGTTGCTTTTTGTTTTCCTGCTTATGTGTTGCTTCACGCACTAAAAGTAGTACGACGCTGGTTTTCCTGCCGAACCTGATATTGGTGGACGAACGCCATATGCAGCCCTTTTCTCCCGCACATGCAATATAGCATTGAAATATTTTATTATTTTAGAACTTGCGTAAAATCGTACGTCAACCTCTCAGCCTTTCATGGTAAGTTACACTCGAATGGATATATGTAAGTCTATTATATGCACAGCAAATACCCTTCTATGCCGTTAGAAACGGTAGTGATACATACTAACTTTGAGGGAGTAAATGCTTGTTGCAACATTCACTATCTAAATAGTAACTGCAGGTAGTAAATGACAAGGTAGTAACGTTATTACCATGCCATTTTCTACCTGGAATTACTACTTGCAGGTAAGGGTAGTAATTAATGTTGGTAACATGCACTTACTACCTACAGGTAAGGGTAGTAATTAATGTTAGTAACTTGTTAGTAATTAATGTTAGTAACTACCTTGGCGACATCTGTCTGCCTTATGCCGATTAGGTTTATATGTGCTGTTTCCGTCACCATATCAAGTCGATTGTGTAACAAAAGAATAAGATCAAATGAATATTAAGCGGTACGGAGCTGTCCGGTGACATTGATTGGTACTGACCAGTTACGTCATGTTACACTAATTAGACACCGTCAATTACTTCATTTGATTATCCTGCTGAATGCGCTGCACCACCAAAATAATCAAATGAAGTAATGGACCGTCTTTATTAGTGTCACATGATGTCACCAGGTGACAGTGTAGATAGAAACACGTTCGAACCGCAAGCGACAGCACACACTACCGCACCCAGAAGATCAAAGCTTCTATGTGACATATAATCTGACAGCAAGGTTAAACGCTATTTAGGGCCATACTTTAGTCTGCACGCATGGTACCTGTGAGCAGACATGGATTTAGATCAGTAATAAATGCTTTGGACCCAGATTTATATATTTTACTGCTTCCGTATACACTTTCCACGAAGTTGCACGAGACACTTATTCCAGCATAGATAAATCAGTTATAATGTGTCTAAACTCTTACTACCGATACGCTGCTGACAGTAAAGGTAGTAGCCTTTACTAACCCGTCACGTACACATGCGACAGCCTTTACTACCCCCAAACACAGTTAGTCGAAACGACAGCATTTACCACCTCTCATGTACTTACAAGGCACTAGAACGTCAGAAAAATCTAGTGAAGTTGCCATGGTGGAAGTAACTGGCGCAGTTACTACGTTTTAGACTGCCTTAAAGAGTGCAGAATGAGAGGAAAGAGAGACTCCAAACCGAATAGGGGAGGAGCCTGTCTGGCAGTACGCCCGTCATACTGCTCAATACGGCTGCAATTAAGAATAAAATGATGCACAACGTACACGAAACACACCGCAACGCCAAACAAACTAAACTTTTATGATGACCTTAGTGTCTCTTCAAAAGACACGCCGTCACGTGATATGCAAAGGCCCATTTCGTCAGCGTGTCAGAAACACCTCTTCGGTGAAGAGAAGAGAAAGCTCTTTAATAAAATGCAGAATGGTTAACCGGCGTAAAATTCGCTTACTTGCTATTCTTAGCTGAAGATATGCCGCGTGCTCACTTAGGACATTGATGGTGTCCTTTCTAGTGTGCACAGGCTGTGAGAATGTGGGTTATGTATTCCCGTATGCGTGCAGGACAGGATACAGTAACGACCTGATTAGCTTCAGCTTTTCTTTTTTTTTTTAAATACGGAGCACCAGCACCAGGGGCGTGGGCAGTCAGCACCTGTTGTCTCCTGCCGCTTGTCACGCAAGACCGAAAAGCTTATCTACTCCTGCCCTCAAATCACAACTCGCACCCTGTCCCTCAGCCCGCTGCTACTTACAACAGATAAGTAGCAGACAAGATCAGGTAAATAGAAGGTGAACTCCGATAACAACGGTTACAGGACAGTAGGAAACATATCACTAGCGTGACTCTAGCAATCTGTACCATAACGTTAAAATAGAATAGCCTATGCCTTACTCGCAACAGTATAATAACAGAACGTGCACCCAGCTTAACACAAGATAAATAAAACATCACATACAAAATGATAAGTACGCAAGGCATAAATATAGCAAATATCACATTAAACGCACCACGGCGCACCATAACCTCGCTATAACCTAAGTACGACACACCATAATTACAACATAACATAAACACCAGGGAAACGCGGGCGAATTCACTGCCGCGCACTTCCTGCAGCTTTGCCGTTGAGTGGAACGGCGTCTTTTGAGGAAGTGCTTTGTGTTATGGTGAAACTTGACTGCGTAGAGCGCAGGCGTGTTTGACAGAGCCTCTCGAAACCGCGTGATGTGTACGATGCGAGAGACGACGAAGTTAGGAAATGTCAGCACTGTGTTGCCTAGACGCATTGCGTGCACTATACCTTCGTTCGCTTGCAAGCACAGGGCGGGCCAATATATACCGGCTGCCAGATTCTCTGCGCTTCAGGCCTTCGCCACAAAGAACCATCTGTGTCTCTCTTCACTCCCGATGTGCGTTTGGTTCTGACGTCTCTCCGAGCGTCCAAGCCTCATGCGTTTGATTCCGTTGCTTGGCGCGAGGAACATCTTTTCAGCGCGGCCAACAAAAGCCCCCTCCCCCTTACTTCCCGCTTTTACACACACACACACACACACACACACACACACACACACACACACACACACACACACACACACACGCACACGCGCGCGCGACAGGTGCTGAGACATATGTGTACGAAGACTTGCTTCCTGTTTACGTTGGCTCACGCATAGAGAGCAATATCAGTCAGTACTGCTTCACTGAAAGGACAGGCGCTCCATGCGCACATGGCACACCAGCTAACTTGGGCAAGTATATTTAAAAAGATAAAAAAATAAGAACTGTCGCGTAAGGATGGTGCCAGTGGCGTTTCGCTAGCAAAGTCTGTGATCTTAGGGCGTTTTTATTTGCTGGCACAGTTGAACATGGTTATAACGAAGTAGCATCGGGGACACAAGTTTGTTAGTTACATCCGATGTTCGTCACAACAATAGGGATAAAAATCTGCCTTAAACAATAGGCAATCTGGCTCGTGAAGATAAACAAAAAAAAAATGAGGAAGAGGTATTCTATACTTCAAACCCAACATAAACGAGGCACTGCTTGCCCGCCTTCTCGTGGCATCTGAAACTAAACAGACCGGTAATTGAGAAGCTCAAATTACAACAAAACAAATTTTAACAAAACCCGCCTATTTTCACACATATTTGAAAGAGGAAGTGATTTTCACCTGGTAGTTTTCAGAGCGAGGAAGGAAAACAGCGCTGAATTTTAGACCACACACTCAGGATAACAGATGACGACAGGCGCTGAATGACTTATAACTGATCTTTATTTTTCGATATGTGGGCACACTTATAACATGACAGTAAATAACACACGGAACTACCATGATTGTGCTCTCATCGCTGTGTCCTCAACACCAACACGTCACCACTCTGTATCGCATGCACGCGCGCATCATGACGGAGAGAAAATCAAGTTCCTTTAAAGATAGGGTTAGAAAGGCCACACTAACACATTTTATCTTTAAGGCGTTTAAGGCGCGGAGTGAAATCTAACAGTTTCCGTACACGATACGTACATACTTTTGCAGTTCAGCAGTTTTGGTCGTCGCTCTGAATTGCTTCGTTATAGCCGATATCACGCTGACGACATTCCGTTATAAATATAATTGCCTCTGAAGTGAAGGGTGGCCAACTAAAGCTCGTATTTTGTTCGCTACATAAACGATAACTCACCATATCGACGTTCAAGGGTAGCGGCTCTGCACAAAATCGAGAATGTTTTTTTTTTTTTGGTTATCTCTGATCCGCGGGTTGGGCAGAACGAATAACGTAAATAAATTTTGCATAATTAAGTAGGCTGCTATGTCAAACTACGCGTCGGCAATTGAAGGTTACTAGAAAAAAAAACATTTCAGCTTCGTACGTTTTCACTGCGTAATGCCGTCTAGTGTGCTTTTTTGTTCTTTCCTTCCGCTTGAAGCATAGTCTGTGAGAAAACGATGGATTCAGTGAATCACGACCGTGATTGGAGTCATTCCGTATCACGCGACTCTTCCTTTATGTGTCAATGAACAAAACCCTCAAAGCCGTGGCGGCTGCATATCGATGGAGGCGAAATGTTGAGGCCCGTGTACGGTGCGATGTGAGTCCGTACCACGGGTGGGAACCGACGCGGCCGCGAGCTCTTCTCCTCTGCCGTTCGTTACGCTGAGTGCGTGAGCCACCATCTACGGCAATGACGCGGCGTCTGTGTCATTGCCGTATGCCTCGCTAAGTGCCTTGATCCTTGCCTGTCTCCTTCCCTTGCGATGTTCGGGAGGCATGTTGCGAGACAGTGCCGCGACGTTGATGTAGTTACGTAGCTGCAGCGATGTACGTTTTTCGCCTTTTTAGTCGTCCTTTTGTTGTTGACCCAGGCGTCGCGGGCCCCGCCACGGTGGTCTAGTGGCTATGGTACTCGGCTGCTGATCCGACGGTCGCGGGATCGAATCCCTGCTGCGGCGGCTGCGTTTCGATGAAGGCGAAATGTTTAGGCCCGCGCGCTGTGCGATGTCAGTGCACGTTAAAGAACCCCCGGTGGTCGAAATTTCCGGAGCCCTCCACTACGGCGTCTCTCATAATCAGAGCTGGTTTTGGGAAGTTAAACCCCACAAAACAACAAAACAACCAGGCCTCGCGGAGTGTCTGGCTTAGTCATCTTCAGCCTTTCGAGTGGGCTTGTTCTATGAGCGTCCGCCAACTCTTCCCACATGTTGTGGATACCCAAGTTCAGTATAGCTTTTACCTGGAGGTCGTCAGGGATAACCCTAACGTCTTCTTGTCTGCTTTTTTTTTATCAGTGCGTTCAGTTTGTCTCGCTCGCTGTTTCTCAGCGCAAAGTCGGGGCTGCCGCTGCTGTGGTAACCGGGGCTTGCACTGTTCAAAGTGCGTCTTGTTCTTTAAGGCCATGCCTGCGGTGCGGATACTTTCTGGATTGGCTGGACGACCTGTGGGCGACTGTCTTTTTCACTCGGTTGATTCAATAGCCATGCTCGCGTCGTCTTTTTGCCGAGTAATGGAAGCGTACCGCAATAATCGAAACGTGCCTGCCGTGGGTATTCGGGCGCCGTTGAGCGTCAGCTCGCGTCCTCTAGTCGTTGCCCGCACCACCAGCAAGCTAAGACTTTTCCGGGGAGGACACGACGTCGCAGCCACGCATGTAGCTCTCGGTCTTGTTGGACGGCTTTCGGCAACGCGTGTTGCTGCTCTCCCGGGAAAAAGTACTGGTTTCGTCCAGATGGCCTGCGTATAACGCATGGTCGATACCGCCGATTCCCTCCGCCCCCCCCCCCCCCCCCTTCAGGTGCGGCGGTAAACCCCTAAACGCAAGGTTGAAGAACAGTGGAGAAATTACCGAAGCCCTGAGGGGTGCCTTCTGGGCCGGCCTCTGAGCTTTTCTGTTCTCAAGTGGGCCAGCCCGGCTCACCGTGGCCGTCCGGTACATCAGGAAATCCCGGGCGTAGTTCGCATAATGAGATAAAATTAAGCGAAAATGACTCGAAAGTTCTGGCGATACACGCAGGAGAAACACAAGGAAAACAAACACAGGCGAAACACTGTGCCACAGTTCGTACAGCTTTCACTGCAGTGGAACTGGCTTTGATTTTCTTCCCCCTTCCATGTGGTCAAGAAGCTAGTTCTCCATTTTTTATACTGCATTTTTCTGTCACCGTTTTTTTAAGGTCACCTGTGTAGGTGCTATAGCGCTTTCGCCTTCATAATTGATCACATCAGAGACAAATACCCACGACGGTGGTCTAGTGGTTATGGCACTCGGGTGTTGATCCGAAGGCCGCATGATCGAATCCCGGCCGCGGCTGCTACATTTCGATGGAGGCGAAATGTTGAGGCCCTTGTACTCTGCGATCTCACTGTACGTTAAAGAACCCCAGTTGGTAGAAATTTCCGGAGCCCTTCACTACAGCGTCTCTCATAATCAAATCGTGGTTTTGGGACGTAAAACGCCAGAAATCAATCAATCCGATTAGAAACAAAATTTATTAAAAATATGTTACGGACTATTAGGAGAGGAGTGGTGTGGTCGTGGACATATGATATCACCACATATTGCTAGCATTGGTTTAGTGTTTGCAGTGTATTTTCTAAGCTTGCCTAACCACGTTGGGTAACGTTCGTTGTGTTCGATAACCTTGGCTAACGGTATCTTTGCGTCACCCGTTTGTGCGGTATGATGACCACAAGGTGCCAAACACATTACATGCGTGCAACAACGTAAACTGAAGTATAGAACAGACTATGTAGGCTCTCGACTGCGCGCGCACATCTCAGTTCGCTGGCGTTTGTGCTTGTTAAACCAAAACCTGACGCAGTGCCGCGTGGAGTCAAAACTTACGCCTAACATAAGGAGGCCGTGCTATATAGCTGCGCTAAGCTGCTGAGACGTGCATCGTTAAAAGATATTGCTCCACCTTCGCGGCATCATTATCGATGCACTTTAAGCTCTTCGTTACTGCGTTCGTCATTAACGGCGGCTTTTACGAATCGCGCAAATAGCTCGTTGTCATTTACAGCGAGAAGCGTCGCGAGAGAAGTGCTCTTCAACAAAATCCGGGCTTTCGGAGAAAACTGTACAAGGAGCATTGGCAGTCACGTGCCTTTCATTCCCGCCCATTTCTGGCGTCGTTATAGTTAAAAAAAAAAAAGCGCGCGCTCTCGCAAGCATGAACACGCACGCACTCACTCACTCGTGCCATTCGTAAATTCTCATTAAGGCCTTCTGACATTCTTAAGATATCGGAGGCTTACTGCGTGTCACGAATGGCGCAAGTGATGCTCCTTAGGACGAAGGTACCGTGGCCATGAAAAGCTTGGGTCATTTTGTTCATCATGCATGGTCTCCATACAGTGGCTCTTTCCCAGAAGAAGCGGTGTACACAAAAGAGTACACTTTCACGTCATGTATACATGGGATGAAAAGTGTAATACATGAGATGAAAAGTGTACTTATTTAGTAAATGTAATTGAAGGAGAGGTTGGTGCCCATGTGCGGCGCCGGCTACTCTTTTGTGTACCGCTCCTTCTGGGAAAGAGCCACTGAATGGAGATGAAAAGTTACTGTTTTGTGTATACCCCTTCTTCTGGAAAAGACCACTGAATGAATCTATCTATCTATCTATCTATCTATCTATCTATCTATCTATCTATCTATCTATCTATCTATCTATCTATCTATCTATCTATCTATCTATCTATCTATCTGTCTATCTGTCTATCTGTCTGTCTGTCTGTCTGTCTGTCTGTCTGTCTGTCTGTCTAATGATAAAAAAGGAGATGGATCAAGGGATTGTTTTCTTTAGAAACAACGTGAAGAAGCGAAGAGACAATGACAAGAAAAGCGTAGGGGAAGTTGTGTTTTTTATCTGTAGTATAGTAATAATGGAATACATGGAAAGGAATAAAAATGGGCGAAAATAGACTGGCCTTCATTAGGGAGCAAACCTACGTCCTTCGGATGACGCGTTCGCTGTTCCACCAAGTGAGCTACGAAGGCGGTCGTTCTTTCGTCCACTTCCGTTCGCGATGCCAGTGCTTGCTGAAGAAGCACAGGTGGTCCAAATTTCTGGAGCCCTCTGGTACGGCGTGCCTCTCTGCTCTACTCTTTTCATTGCCTTGCCCCTAACCCCGTGGACGCTGAGCCGTGTTCTCAACAAGGGCTGCGTAAAGTAGCGTCCTCTCTGTAAGCGAACAGTTTATTATTATTATTAACGGTTGAGAGCAGACGTCAATTGCATCGGGGAGAAATGGACGCAGTTATCCCCTGACATGAACATTATAAGAAGCGTTCGTTGGTGCATTCCTGCGAGGTTGATTAAAAAGAGAGAGAGAGAGAGAGCGAGAGCGAGAGAGAGAATGGAATAAAAGGGTCTCGCCAGCGTTTTGTCCCAATTGAAACACAGGCGAATGTCAGATTTGCTCCGTTTAAGAAACACATCTTTGCGGACAGCGAATACGGCAGCTGTCAAAGTTCGAGTGTCCAAAAACCGTCACATTGTACCGCGCAGCGAGAGAGCTTTGCCGTCAGATACGTGGTGCGGGGGACGGTGCTCGTTGAACTTCGCCTCCAGTCGCAGCTAAGAATTAAAAAAAAAAAAAAAGAGAATATCGGTTGTCGCTTACGAGAACTTTTCGCTTTTTGACAGCTCGGGCACGTGGGCTTGTCTGCAAGTGTAGTGGAGGCCAACAAAAAATGCGCAGTAAAGCAGGAGTCGGCGGTTTCGCTTTTACGTCTCACTCGCCCCCACCCGTGGCTGCTGCTGCGTCTATCATCATCGATCCACTACGCGTATCGCGTCAGCTGGTGTTTCGGAAAACTACATATACAACGAAAAGGTAGCAGAGACGCTTTTGATATGCGGTGGCAGCTTGCGTCAACCGCTTTTGTCTCCGCAGACCTCCGATTCCACTGCACCCCCCCCTCCCCTTCCACCCCTTCAAGTCCTCTCTCCTCTTCCACTCATCGCGAGGCGTCATTCAGAAGTCTTCTTCGTTGCATTTGTTATTCGTTATTTGAAGTGCGCAGCACTTTAAGGAATGGGGCTGTCGGCTTGTTCTTATGTCGTAGTCATCCTTAAGAAACAGCATTTGAAAACAGGGCCGGAACGTGTTAATAACCGACCGAAACCGGTCAATATGAATCCACATTAAGATTGGTTGAAATGAACCACATTACTATAATGAAATAAAATTATACACGGTAAGGGTAAATGATCGCACAGTGAGACGAAATTATAATTCGAGAACGCCGACAGTGAACACGAGGCAAAAACAAGAGAATCACCGAGCTGCAGCAGCATAAACTTTTACGCACCGATGGATTCTCGTAAAACCGATCAAGAACTATTAAAAATAAGCAGTATAAATCCTTATTCAGAATGGTTAGGGAAAACAGGATTACGTAATAAAACAAAAACGTACTCAGTAATGGTAATTAATCACATAACGAGATCAAGGCAAGCGAAAATAAATTAAAAAGAAACGACGATTGCAAACACAACAGAAACACTAAGGAAACACAGCCGTATCACTGCTTCGCACTTCGTGCAGCCTTCACTGTAGTGTACCTGGCCTACATTTTTTTTTCTTTCTTTCTATTTAGTAGTTCTTGCTGGCGGAAGACACGACAGCCCATTTCCGGCGCTCAAAGCGGGAACCGTCGCCGACGTGTGAGGCGGATGTGCAGGTCGCAGCGTAGGTCGCACCATCTTCCTATACTCGAGGCCGCTGTCACGGTGGCGAGGTTGATGACATCGGAAGGCGAGCACCCCAGACTCCTTAATGACGTCAAAGAGCTTACCGCGCGCTAGTGCAATAGTACAGTGCAGTGACTTGAGTTTCGATTCTCAATTTGTAAAGATGAGCGTCACTATAACTGGCGAAAAGCGCCCGGAAAATTACTGAGGCAAGCAGGCTTGTTTCTTCCAGTATTCCGTTGCGTTTGTGTGATTGTAGGCTGTTTTGGTGTAAAGATTTTGTTATGTATGGTACCAATATCATAATTAATCGTGCTAAGTTAAAAGCCAGTATAAATGTTCGTGTAATCAGGTACAGATAAATGTGGACTCTACCCCCCTTAGGAATATTTATGACGAAAAGTTTGTCCCTCAACTACCTTCCGTGCTAACATTATTACACTGTCAAGATATTTATCCTTCATGTAATCGAAATTGTATCATTAGACGCTTCGCACAGGTGATTAATTTTTACGTATAGTACAGAACTCCCAATTTTCCTCCTCTTCTTGCCGATCGCTGCTTTTCATGTTCATTTTATGACTATGCATTTTTTTCTGTATTCTTTAGCGCTCAGATATTTTTCGGTTACTGAATTCTATGTAATATTGTCGATTTAATTGTAGTCTTCGTGCATGTTTTGCCGATTTCTAACGGGGTCAGGACCCCGTCAAGCTGCTCGAGCGTTTAGTCCAGTACTCCCCCTTTCCAAAGGCGTTAAAGTTGATTGATTGATTGATTGATTGATTGATTGATTGATACTTCCAGTAGTGTTAAGCCAACTTCTGTATATCTGTGACGGACGAGGCTTATGAGGCGTGATGTGATCTCCGCTAGGTTTTGTAGGGATGAGGGAGGTCAACACTTTTCCGTATACTCCGTATGTCCTGAACAGGGGCACTTGTCTACTCACTCGCATTCAGCGGTAAGACATGGTTCGTCTGCATTTTAATTATTACATCGACATCCGCATCACAGGACATCGCGGCATCACATCGTCACTGGCGTCATCATGTGACGTAATTAGATACGACATCACGATTTCATAGCATGCCGCCAACAGACGTTTATTTGGTCACGTAAGTCCTTACTCGCATTGAGTGCTAAAGCACGGTGTGTCTGCGTTTTACCTATAGTACATCGACGTTCCCATTACAGGACATTGTGGAATGATACCATCACTGATGTAATCGCATGATGTAATGGGGTGCGATATTATGATGTCATTGCATGGCGTCAGCGGACGTTATTATTTGATCGCGTGTGTTCTTTTGGCGTCGAGTGGTTGCAACGCCGCTCACTGGACAGACTGCCGATTTTGCGCTTCGTGGGTCACAATATGTTTTGCATTTAGATGACAACTGTCGTGTTTACTTTGTACTTATTTGTCCTTTTCATGTGATTACCTGTTCTAACATGTAGCATTGGGGTGAGGGCAAGACTATGTGTAGTGGATCGAGCGCAGGAGCTTTTTCCTCTTGCGTCAAAGTGTACGCCAAGGACGGGGACAAACATTAGGAGGGGAGGGGGGCGAGATACAGGTGGGGAAGGAAGGGAGTACAAACAGTATCCCTCCTGTCTCTTTCGCTGTTAAGACTTGGTTATCATGTCATGCCAACACGCCCAAGCGTATATATTTATGCGTTTTATTTGCAATTTCTTACGGTCACAGTCTGGACAGAATACGAAGTAGTTGCTCACCGTGGACGAACATAGTGTTGATGAACCCGTATTTTTCACTCTCATTACTGCAGAATACGTGGGGGGCACTCAGTGGGCGCTTCCTCACTGATTACGCCGGTGGGACAGTTCAGAATCAAATTAAATCAAATAATTTTTTATTTTCCAGAAAGAAATAGGTTCTGGAGAGGTTCGCTGGCTAAAAGCTGTTTATGGACAGCTTGACGCGTCCAGTGAACCCTATACAAGGCAGTTGGGACAATGACAAAGATGTGTAATAAAGATACAGTGACCATAAGCTAACATTACAATACCATAATACGATGTAAGAAAAACATATACGCGTATATACATTACTACGAAAACATCCTGATACCAAAACATAGCACAGAAGGTAGTTATATGGACGCGAGCAAAAAAAAAAGAAGACGAAATACGAGGGAAGATATATACAAATTTGCTCCTTGTGTATGACCTGCATCATGCAATGTACATCAGATGTTAGACAACAAAATTATACAGACACTATTAATGCTATATGTTTTCCATCACATAAACTATTCGGTACAGTATAGATGCACATACTGAAAGGAAAATGCAAACGTACAAAAACATATTTTACAACGTCACAAAGTTATCTTGTATTTACAAAAAAGGATCGCAGATCTTTTAATGGGAAGCTGTTTACGTGACTGTATTTATTGAGAAAATGCTCAGTTAAGCTCGACCAGTGTACCAGATGGATGGCGTTGACTGGTATGGACGGCTTTAAATTCGGGGTGTGACTGCAAGTAGCCTGGTGCAGGTCAACCCTGACGACCTTGCGCCATTTCAGCCCGGCCCACTTATAGGGCCAAGGAACAAGCAGTGCATGTGGTCTCGTGAAAATTTCATTTGCTACCGTAATTGTTTGGCGAGGTCATGAGAAATACCACAGTCATACAGCTTCAAAAACTGCTAGAACTGGAAGCTAGTCCCATACAAGCCTGCAGAGGCATCCGCATGCTCAGTTTTTCATTTCCGTTTGAGAAACTTTTGCTCGCACACTTTTCTCTAGTGTGCGTGTACTTATCACCCGCGGCCCGATTTGATAGAAAAAGACTGGACGACATTCTGGCAGGGGTTCCTGGCCCATGGATCATTACAGGTGATTTTAACGCTCACCACCCTATTTGGGGAAGCTCCAAAGTTAACGCCACAGGCAGGCGGCTGGCTTCGCTCGTGTCCGATCATGACCTGTGCTTGCTTAACGATGGGAGCCCTACGTTTCTACGAGGCGCAACGTACAGCAGCTGTTTGGACTTGACATTTGTGTCACGTCGCTTTGCCTCACGCGTTAATTGGTTTTTAGACATCGAGACACATGGGAGTGACCATATACCCAGTTACGTCAACATCAAAGGCCTGGCTGGATGTCATCCTTCTAACACAATCCAGAGGATTGATTGGACTGCGTTCAAGACGAACGTCGAAGACGCTTGTCGCAGCGGCCTCCCGTCAGGTCTAGAGCAAGCTATAAAGGAAGCGGTACAGATGGCGATGCGCACACTGACATGCTCCCCGAAGCGCTCGGAAACGGACGTAGAGTTGGAACGACTCCGTACGATTCGTCGACGTGCTGAGCGAAGATATAGACGGACAAATTCCGTACACGATCTAAGAACAGCCAGGCGCATGCAAAAGAAGATACAGCATCGCATAGATAAACTTGAGTCTCAACGGTGGGTAAGGTTCTGTGAGTCTCTGGACCCCCGGAAACCTTTATCGCAAATCTGGAGAACAGTACGAGGTCTGCGTACGCTTCCTGAGCAGCGGTTTCCTTTCAAAGCTTTAGCGCTTTACCAAGGTCGACGGGATATCGAAGTAGCTGAAGATTTTTGCAAGAAGATTGTCGGCAATGCAGCTTGCACAGGAGTCCTTGCTACACAGAACACTCCACAGTCACTGGACTCACGCATGGACCTGCCCTTTACCATTGAGGAGCTGGATGCGGCACTTGTGTTGTGCAATCGTTCGTCATCACCTGGCCCAGATGGCATCTCCTACAGGATCTTATTCGACTAACTTAGCCCTCATTTACTTCACAGAAAAATGCAAACTAGAAATTGATAACGGTAACTTCGTTGGTTCTGTTTTTTTAGATTTTACTAAAGCTTTTGACACACTTAACCATGACATTCTCTTCTCTAAACTTTCATCTTATGGCATTGGTGGCAATTGCCTCAATCTCTTCCGCAGTTACCTATCCGATCGACAACAATTAATCTCCATCGCCGGCATCTATTCTGCTAAAAAAATAATTAACATCGGTGTTCCACAAGGCTCAATTCTAGGGCCGCTTTTATTTCTACTCTACATTAATGATCTTCCGCAGTGTCTAACCACATCAACAGAATGCATTTTATATGCCGACGACACCACTCTTTTATTTCCAGACAATTCAATAAGCAACATCACAAAAACTCTTAACGTTGAACTTCTTAACGTTAGTGCATGGTGTGCTAAAAATAAGCTCTTGATAAATCCCTCCAAATCTCAGTTCTTAATTTTTAATTCCAGGTCAATAAATAACGCCCAAGTGTCACCGCTTGTCATCAACTCGTGTCCCATCCCCCTATCAGATCACTGTTCTTTCCTTGGAATTAAGCTCGATTCCCGGTTAAAATTCAACTTGCACATCGAAGAACTGCAACGAAAAACATCATATGGTACCAGGGTACTACTGAAAGCTAGATGTTATTTTGATTTGGCTACTTTGATCAGCTTATACTACGCATTCATACACAGTCATCTTAATTATTGCATTGCTTCATGGGGTCAAACATATCATTGTCATCTTTCTTCTCTCCAACATGTACAAAATCAAGCTATTCGCATTATCACCTGGAGTACCCGACGTTCTCATGTTTCTGATCTTTACCGTGAGCTAAACATACTAAATATTGATAACCTGAACAGATTTAATGTGTGCACATTTGCCTATCGGGTAGTTAAAGACCACAACCTTCTGCAATTTGTTCTCATTCCAGACCTTACTAATTCCAACATTACCCGCTTTTCCTCAAATAACAACTTTTTACTTCCCAAGGTCCGAACTAACTATGGTTCTCAACGACTTGCTTTTGTTTTAATCAAACTGTGGAATTCTTTGCCATACAACATTAAATGTGCTTTTTCTGTGGCATCATTCAAACATCAGCTTCGCATATTCATTTTTAATAACACCACTTATTGAATGTTCTTAAATTACAAATTTATTCTGTTGTTCTCGTTGTATTTGATTGGTGTTTGCTTTGTATTTTGTTAGATTTTCACACCCTTACTGTTTTATGCTTTCCATTATATTACTGTTTGCCTAAATGTCTGATTCGCTGTGTTTTTTGTTAATTTTTTTTTCTCTCTTCTTTCATTTCTTACTTTATACTCTAAATATTTCCTGTTTGCTGCTAAGTAATGTTCTCTTTTTTCTACCATTATAATAAGGTCCCCTTACAGTGTTTACACTATGGGACCTTTTTCTGCATAATAATTGTCTATGTCTGTGTATACATGCATTTACTTTTGAATAAATAAACTTCAAACTTCAAACTTCAAACCTAGGTGAGCAGGCGCAGAAAGCTTTGTTGGAAATGTTCAATAACTCATGGCGAGACGGACATGTCCCCCAAGAATGGAAAACGAGCCGATTGGTTCCGCTCCTAAAACCTGGGAAATCGCCTCTAGAGCTCTCGTCATACCGCCCAATAGCGCTAGCTAGCTGTGTAGGGAAGCTGATGGAGCGCATGATCCTCGCCAGACTGGAGTGGTTCCTAGAGCGCTACGAGGTTTATCCAAGTGCCATGGCCGGTTTTCGACGCGTTCGTTGCTCTATCGACAACGTTGTTGACCTCGTAACGTACGTCCAACACCAGAAATTGAGCAGGCGATTAACCGCGGCACTATTTTTGGATATAAAAGGAGCTTACGACAACGTTTCTCACGAGGCCATACTCGACGCCCTTGAGTCCGTCGGTCTTGGTGGCCGAGCGTACCGCTGGATTCGTGCCTACCTACAGATGAGATCCTTCTTTGTGCAAACCGACGATGGGCCAACCTCTCAGCACTGCACACACCGTGGAGTTCCTCAAGGGGGCGTCTTGAGCCCCACGTTGTTCAATTTGGTTCTGATTGGTCTCGTGGAACGCATACCAGGTTGTGTACAGATATCGATTTATGCTGACGACATCTGTGTTTGGACGTCAGGCGTAACACGTCCTCAGATACGCGCGAGGCTCCAAAAAGCCGCGACTTCGATATCGGCATACCTTAATGAACAAGGCCTTGAAATTTCGCCTGAAAAATCGGCGCTGGTCGCTTTCACTCGAAAGCCAATGACAGCCTATGCCATCTCTATCAAGGGGCAAAATATTTGTTACGCTAGGACGCACAGGTTCCTGGGAGTAACCATCAATCGGGACCTGTGCTGGAGTCCTCATGTGGCCGGTCTCAAGAAGCGCCTAACGGCCACCTCACAAGTTTTCCACTTCCTCGGAGGGAAAACGTGGGGTACGTCAGTGAACGCCATGTTGCACCTATACCGGACGCTCTTTCTCGGGTACTTGAGATACAGCTCGCCGGTGCTGACTGACACCTGTAAGGGTAACCTACGAGCACTCGAGAGCGTTCAGGGCCAGGCACTCAAGATCTGCCTTGGATTGCCACGCTGCACCTCAACAGCGGATACTATAGCAATGGCCAAAGACCTTCCTGCCACCACTCACATCACTTTGGAGGTGCTTAGGACACACATTCGACACCTAGCTCGTGCTCCTGCTCACCACCTTGCCTCGCTTCCAGAAGACCGGCCCGGTGCCTCTTTTTGTAAGAGGATATCGGCATTCCGCGAGTGCCTCCCAAAGAATTATACTCCTGCTGAGAGACTTCCGACGCCTCCTTGGTGTTTGACCCGTCCAAAGGTCCGGCTGACAGTGCCAGGGATTCGGACGAAAGCGGAGCTCTCACCGCCGGCTTTAAAACAGCTGTCTCTACTAATGCTACATGAGGACTACAGGAATCATCTTCAGCTTTACACTGATGGCTCAACAGCAGCAGGCAGATCTGCAGGAGCTGTGACCTTCCCTGCCAAAGCAGTAGATGTACTGTTCAAGACGTCTCATGGCACAACATCGACAGCCGTGGAGCTTGAGGCACTACGCACCGCACTTTGCGTGATCGATGGAGAGCCACCACAGAAATGGGCCATCTTTACAGATTCCAAGTCAGCCCTTCAGTGCCTTTCATCGGCCTTACGTAGCGGGCCGCAAGACCAATTAGTGCTTCAAACACGACAGCTCTATCACCAATTAACTGACAAAGGCCATGACATCACGTTTCAGTGGCTACCAGGCCACTCTGGGATAATCGGCAACGAGCACGCAGATAATGCTGCGAAACGTGCCCACGAAATTGGAGTGCTGCAAGCCATCCCACTTTCAAGAACGGATGTAGTAAGAAAACTTCGCTCGCTTGCGCGTGACATGATTATAGCGCAGTGGAACACCCCTGGTCTTCTACATACCCGTCTACACCGCCTCGACCCATCACTACAACTTCGAGTTCCGCGTGGGCTTACCCGCTGTGAAACTACCGTACTTTGCCGCCTGTGGCTAGGCACGTCATTTACAAGAAGTTTCGGCTGTCGCATTGGACTGGAAGACAGTGCTGCCTGTGTTCACTGCGGCAACGAGGAAACAATTGTACACGTCCTCTGCGATTGCCCTGGGTACTGCTCCCAGCGACAGACTCTCGCCACAGAATTGTCACGCCTTGATGGTCGACCGCTGTCCGAGCAAACCATACTGGAATGCCGGACAGACAGTGTCTCGCAGCAGAAAGCTACGAAGGCTGTGCTCAAGTTTTTGCGCGCAACGGGCCTCATTAACCGCCTCTGACACACGCCGTGCTTGTGTGTGTGCGCGATTTGACCTCTCTCTTTCTCCCTTTATTATTTTCTTCCATCCCTTTCTGTCTCCCTTCACCCCTCCCCCAGTGCAGGGTAGCAAACTGGATATTTTTTTTCCGGTTAACCTCCCTGCCTTCCGCCCATCATCTCTCTCTCTCTCTCTCTTTGCTCGCACAGGGACAACCGAAGTCTATGATTTCGGTGATCTCTGTCGCGAATCGGCTTACTCGGTATGAAATTATTCTCTGAGGCCTCCGTAGAGTCGATGTGCGCTTGAGCGTAATCCCAGCGAATAGTATCAAGAGTGGCTTGAGTTAAATTGAAGAAATCCTGAATCGAATACGATATGAACTGTCTTAGAAAAAGTGCAGTGTTTGAAGCTGGCCCCTCCGTGGTGGTATAGACCTATTCCATGTTGGTAAACAGTGGTAGGCACCGGCGATATAACCAGGGCTTGTGTCGACGTCGCGGCGCGGAGGCCCCGCCCACCGCTTGCCGCGGCCCCGCACGGTCGCGCCACCGCCGCCGGCGAAGCGCGTGCGAAAGCTGCCTCCGAGCACGGGGCGTCGGAGCGCCGACGGGTGTTTACAACAGTTTTCGAGGGGCAGCCGCGTGAGATGAAGTCGCGTTAGCTCTGTAGGAAGCATTCGATGAATGTAGAAAAGAATGTGCTGACGACCAGCTATGACAAGATGTGAGAAATTGATTGAAAGGATAAGCACCTTGCAACATGATGCGAACGATCGCGAGCTATCATGTCGGCATCGCTTCATGCGTATGCTTTAATTCGGTAACTAGCGCAAGGATGAACCACTTGCAACAGTGAGACTTGTTTAAATACGACTTGAAGATGCCTCAGCTAAAATACTGTTTCGGACTAAAGCCTCTAATCCCTACACGAAATCCTTGCGCAAAAACAAATGTAACTCAAGCATGCGATATTGGTGACGCTAGAACCTATGTAAATACGGCTGTGATAACGCACACACACAAAAATGCAATGACGCGCCAAGGACAAGGCTCTCAAATAACTGACAGCAAGGCGCATAACCGCGGCTTGCGGCTCTGCCCATACGCTGAGTTCCGATCGTGACGGCGTGAAGTCCTGTGACGACGCGGCACATTTCAAGCGTGTAGTTCATTCGAGCAGTCTGACAATCGAAAAAAAAAAATTAAAGCGCATCGTAACCACTACAGCATTGCCAAAGACACTTCTCGTGTGTATGCTATCGCAGCCACAAGCAATTTGCAAAAGCGTCGCTGTAATCGGCCTTTCGCTCACGGCTACGTGAATTAAGCTCTTATATATTTGTTTCATTTGAGTGATTGAAATTCGTATGACGTATGTATAGCTTCCCCACTTCAATAATACACGGCGACCGCGATTACTTCTACACATCGAGCTAAGCTAACGTCGTGCGCGCTTTGCGGTAAGCGTCATCGCTCTGTGTCCGCACTTTGTTTATGCCAAGAAATTTGGTGTCGAGCATTACACTTGCCAAACTTGTGACAATGCTATTTCTCTCAAATGAAACAAGCCGCACTAATGCCAAATAATTACCCATACGCTTAACCGTGACGAAAATGTTTGGCGCATAACCGATGCGCCAAACAACCGGCATTACAGGTTCGTCCCTTTCCTTAAGACAGACATAAGCAGGAAACCGATAAAAACCTATCGCACATATCTTGTGCGTTGCTGAGCAACCAACCCACGGCGCAGGTCATCGGTAAACACTTTTTTCTTCATTTCACGGCGGTGAGAAGCGCACGCACCAGCGAAAACACAGCGGCTGCTACGGTAGGCGCGCCGGCGGTTGCCTACCATGCGAAACCAAAACTCCCGACGACAGCGCCATCGCATCTTCGTGACGTAGGCCGGGTGGAATAGGTCTATAGGGACCATGGCACGCGGCTGCTTAACCGAAAGTCGTGTGATCGAGTGCCGGCTGCGGCGGCTGCATTTCGATGCAGGGGAAATGTTGAGGCCCGCGTACTGTGCGATATCAATGCGCGTTAAAGAAGCCCAGGTGGTCCAAATTTCTGTAGCCCTCCACTACGGCGTCTCTTCCAATCATAACCTTGTTTTGGGGCATAAAACCTCATAAATGGTATTCGGAGCTGCGGCGGAGCCGCAAGTTGCTCGTGCTAGGAGCTACGGAATATGCTTAACCGTCGGAGAAGCAGTGATGCAGACGGCGAAAAGCAAATCAGAATTTTTTCAGCACGCTGCACGACCTGATGAAGGTACGATCTGTGCGTCCTTGTACGGCCTTCTTT
This sequence comes from Hyalomma asiaticum, assembly GCA_013339685.2. Classification (NCBI taxonomy): domain Eukaryota; kingdom Metazoa; phylum Arthropoda; class Arachnida; order Ixodida; family Ixodidae; genus Hyalomma; species Hyalomma asiaticum. Next base: position 61,096,834 of record CM023486.1, read on the forward strand.
TTGTGGGCGATCACAGCGTTGAGAGACTAAGGTAATCGACCAAGTTCAAATATAAGAAAAAAACATTCACATTTTGAGGTTCCTACCCTGCTCCGTTGATCACCCCCTGACAATCCTACACTTGATCATTCCTCACACAACATTCAGACTGGCACGTCAGCTCTATAAGCCACCAAAATACGCTCATGCGTGGCGTCGTGTGTTCTTTGGGATCAGATTCACCTCTTTTCGTTTGTCCTTTTCACCTCCTTTTGCGTGACGTAGGAGGTCACGAGCACACCGTACATGTCATACTCCTCCGTCTCCCCGTTCTCGACGTGTTTACCGTCTCCTCCACACGAGTCGCCCCGAAGTGCACTGATTCGTTCATGGAAGACTGCGTTATGTCGTTGTCATCTCTTTGTGTTGGCCCCGCCGCTTTCTTGGCAGCGTGATCGAAGCTCAGAGCCCGACGTATATTCAGCACCCATCACCTTGTTGACATTAACAAGGCCTCTGGCGGGAGACATGACCCGGAAGAAGACTTGTACCGCCGCTCGTCTCGCGCCAAGGTGTTTTGTTATTAGCACGAGAAACGGCGCGCCGCGACGCCGGTGTGAATCACGTAGCCGGCAGCGCTATACCCACGTCTGTGCGCTTCTTGTTAGCGTGTCGCCGCTTCCCGCTGTTTCCTGCACTGGTGTGACAGAAAAAGCTACGCACGCGCGTCACCGAGGCGGAAGCTGCAGTGGCGCTCGCTGGGAACAGGAAGCGATCCGCGTGTTTGCCGAACTTGTATGACGACACTTGTGCAGCGAAGGTTGCACACTCGACCGATCGGCTAACTTTAGGCCTTTCGCCTTTTTGCGATCGGGACAAAAAAGGTTGGCGGCTTTGATTTATTTTTGTATGTGGAAAGGCGCACAATATATTGACTGTGGTTGCTATTTTCTGCAGCTCTTGCTGGGATGACGATGTTGATCATGATCGTGGCTCGGTTATCGCGAGGACGCTATTTCTAGGATGATAATGATAATCGTGGTTCGGTTATCGAGAGGACGCTATTTTTGGGATGATATGATGATGATCAAGATCGTGGTAAGGTTAACGAAGGGGCGCTGTTTTCGGAGTCGGGAGCACGGCTCATGTCCGTGGGGGTTGGGGAAAGGGACTGAAAGAGGTAGAAAGAGGAACGCCGTAGTAGAGGGCGCCGAAAATTTTGACCACCTGTAACGTGCACTGACAACGCACAGTACACGGCCTCCGGCATTTTCGGCACATCGATAACGCCACTGCCGCGGCCAGCCTTGCTGGTAGCACGGCGCGGTGTCTGTGGCGGTAGGGAAAAGGGAATGAATATGATAGCTGTAGTTCTAACGCGATAGCGTTTGCGAAAATGCCGGAGACCCGTGTACTGTGAGCTGTCAAAGCACGTTAGAGTATCTCACGTTGTCTAAGTTTCCGGAGACCTCCACTACGACGTTCGTCTTCTATCTCTTTCATTCCCTTTCCCCCAACACCCACGGACGCTGAGCCGTGCTCCCGACAAGGGCAGTAGAAAATGACGTCCTCTCCTTAACTGAGCCACAATCATCATCATCAGAATAACCGGTGTCGGTGCCGGCGTCCATGCGGAAACAGTCATCTCGAGTTACCACTACCGCCGTTTCCTGAACCATCCGACCACACAAGCCCTCCGCCATGGAACCGGTACGTTAGCGTACAAACAATTTCTCTAAGTGAAATCCGAAAGAAAAATTGTAAACTACGACTCAAAACTGACACACATGGTTGCTGGGGCTGTAATTTAAATACATGAGGAAACTTGATTCAGTTACGAGGACTTTGCAGAACATGTTGCTGGGCTTAGTTGGTCATGCACATTGCGAGGCCAGCAGGCCATCCTTTGTAGCCTCTCCGCGACCGTCTGTAAATCTTTGTGATGCTTATGTTTGAAGCTGAACAAGTTCAGTTAAAAGGAGCCGATACGAGCGAGGCCCAATGATGCTATAGCGTTCACTCTTAAAGGGCAACTCCGGCGGTTTTTTCACCATGTTCTGATATCAATGTTTTCTAATGGTACTGATAGTCCTGTAACCGTCAGGGTGGTTCAGTTTGCTCAGAAACGCACCAATAATTTTAAATAAGCAACTGAAAGTCGTCTTTAAACCGAAACCGAAACGGGTAGATGCTTCGTGGCGTGTGTGCGGCGACGTCACAACCTTACCGTCACCAGAAATATTGAACTAGCGCAGAGTAATGCCAGTGGCGAGGTCATCCGACGATATATTGAGTTGTGCCAGCTTTTTATACATTGACAGCGACGATTTCAGCACTGAAGTATCGCCGTTTTGCTTTTGAAAGCCCGCTGGCTCGGGTAGGCGGCGCGGAGGTGATGACGACAGGGTGGCCCGCGTGAGAATCCGCTAAAAATTTTAAAAATTCATTTACAGGAAAACTAAATGACCTGCATCTGCCTGACTTGGCATATATTATTACATTAACGAGGAGAATGTATACTGAAAATTTTATTGAGATCAGTGGACAGTGAAAAATCGCCGGAGTTACCCTTTAGAGAGCGAAGCTTAAGCGTCCCCGAACTTTGAACATGAATTTGTTCTATGCCGGGTACACCACGACACCCCCCCCCCCCCCCCCCCCCGTCATTTCCGCAATGGAAGTGACGCAGTAAAACATACATGTAAGAACAACAAAACACACGCTGAAAAATGTCCGCTGATGCGCTGGGAATCGCACACACAGCCCGCCGCTCCACGACGGAAGGACGATGCGCTCGCGCGGCTTGGCGCGCGCATCGAGGCTGGCTTTGCCTGAAACGGTGCTGACATCCAGAAGAGGCGAAGTGAAGGCTTGAAGCACTGTTTCATGTCGCCCTCTCCTAGATGGCGTCACCGTTCCAGGCCCGTTCCAAAATGCACCCCGATGCGAGGGAGCCGGATGAGCGCATCGAGGAAGAAGGAAAGAAACGAGATAACGATCAATATAAGCCGCGTTCGTACAGCTTCGAGCAGGTGCGCCGATAGCGCAGTGGTAGAGAACAGGGCACCTTTCGTCGTGGATGGCGTTTCCCCGCCGACCACTGTACGAGCGTGATGGCAACAAGAAAGCTGCTGCGTTAAGCGCCCAAATACGGCAACGATGTTGATGGGTCATTGTGGCGCAAGTAAACATAATTGGTGTCCTTGTCACGCGTCATTTAACTATCGACTGTTATTACATAAACTACTTCAGTTACCACAAGGTGTTGGTCGCGGCCATAGATGTATGTTATGGAGGCGATGCGTGAACATGGGTTCATCCACGCCAGACGTTGCCGTACCAGCTAAACACCGATAGCAATGGTCAAGTTCACCTCAATGTACAATAAACATTCAGCTGCTTCTGTGAAGGCACATTTCGCTTTTATGTTATACCGATTCCTTCAACAGCTAGGGATCAGCCACATTTTCTTTTGTACAGGTTTGAGATCAACGATCAACGTCGTGCTCCTAGCTTCGGGTACATGAACAGCCTAACTAGGGTATTAAGGCGAAAGCCTTTAATGGCTCATACTCCATGGCGGCGTCCCACCGTCCATTCGTCCATGCCCTGGAACGGTGCCAGCTGTGGTCTCTCCCCCTCACACTCTCTCAGCAATCACGTGATGGCACAGCGGCGCATAGCAATAGTCGCGCCGCCACAGCTGTGGCCTCTCAGCAATCACGTGACGGAACAGAGGCGCGTGCGGCAACGGTCCTTCGTCAGACGTCTCGCTGCAGCAGTCGAGTTAGTCGCATGGCTCCCAAGCGGCCCAGTGATGATTTCACGGTAAGGGGTTCAAGGGGTTCGGAGAAGCGCCCCAAGAATGCAGATTGCCCCGATACCAAACGCCAGGAGAACGCGCGACGGCGCATGCGGCGGGCTAACATGTCACCGGGCACCAAGGCCAGAGAAGCGGAAAGAAAGCGACAACAGCGAGTAGCCGCGTCACCGGGCACCAAGGCCAGGGAAGCGGAACGAAAAATTGAAGGACACTTTGTAAATTCCAATGTGTGTTCGGCGAAAGCCTGTGTCCGTTCCACTGGGTGTGTCAGGTACAAAAAAAACACACAAAAAAGACATGACATAGTCAGTCGAATGGCCGAAGGCTTTCGACGAACACATTTTGGAATTTACGAAATGTCTTTCATCGTTGTTTTGTCATATGTGTACCACCAGCTTCGAAGGGGGACAGTCCACACGATGTAGGGGAAGCGGTGTTTTCTCGGGCATAGCGTTCTTAGCCCGCGGGGCTTGAAGCTTGGTCAAGTTGAGGATATGGGTCATTATTGCGATATCAATTATATAGAAAGTCTCGACGGGTTTTTGCCGTCGCCGTCATGCCCTGCATAAAGTACAAAGTAATAACAATCCCCCGCGCATCTTAATTCTACCCGAAGGTAAGAGCACATAAGTGGGGACGACGAACACGGCTGAAGCATAGGTCAAACGAGCCCGGCTCATCTCCGTCGCTCGGAGGGCGCATGCGATAACATCACTCCGATCTGGAAGCCTGCCGTCGAAGTGGAGAGGAAACGCCCTGCCTGTCTTTAACGATACATGAAAAGACGCGAGGAGGTTAGAAGGGGGGGGGGGGGTGTCGCTCGAGCAGCAACTGTGGACTTAGCGCGGTCGCCATCGCTGGGGCGCGCGCTACCTCGGCAGCCGTCAGCGGGCGGCTCGCAAACCCTTCTACGTGCTGCGCTCTCAACGCGAAGAAGCTGCGAAATATGTCCCTGGAGCAGCCGTATTCTCTTACACCAGCGTTTTGTAGAGTCAGGTAAGATGGTATGGAAGAGAGCTGCCAGCCTCACTTCGTATAACATTACAATTTCTTGCTATCACATTCACTGCTTCGCCCTTTCGGTGATAGTGTGATTTTTTTGACAGCGTTGTGTGTACCCAACCGTCATGAGAACATGGTATAATGATAACATGTTTTTTTCATGACTGTCAATTACGCATTATCGGCAGTCCCATAACCGGTATTACATACTGCTATCACTGTCGGAGTGAGGTAGCATAAGTGTTTAAGAGAGTCTGAGAAGGATGACCATACCTAGTGAACACAATCCATATGAACTTGAAATGTGAATTGTGAATATTGAACTAGTGGTCTTTTTCTTTTTGCTCAATAGCCCTGCACATATGCAATATTCTTCCCATCTCATGAACGATCAGGTATGACCGAGATCTGCACAGCGTTCACATTGTAAGTGTTCGGCGAAAGTGAATTACTATGACGACTAGCAAAAACAAAAGTGTCCCGTCTGGCAACAAGAACGTCAATGTCACTCGTCACTCCATCCACTTTGTCACGTAATGAGATCAGGTGCTTTTTCAACAGGCAACGACTCTGCTCTCTTAATAGGTGAACTGTTTCATGGATACTCCATGTGTGGAATATGCTCAGCTAGCGATAGCTTGGGAGATTCGAGCAGCCCCCATCCGCGGAAACCAAAGCGGTTGTCGGCGCCTTTCATGTATAAGTGGATGAAGCGTGTCTGTCGACAGTTTCTGTTTGCTCACACGTGGCTAATCTTACAATGAATCACTTCAGACGTGGCTCAATGCGCACGTCGTCCGTACGTAAATTAAATTAACGCGGGCAGGGTCACCAGACCGATGTCGCCGGGTTTACCCTACCTGACTGGCAGCCAGTCTGAGAGATGGCGTCTCTGTATGTCGTCGTAAATCCCCAGTGCACGGGCTACGAGCTCCTTTCATCTTGTCGAATAGGTGGCAGTCACGTACCCTGAGAGCGTCCCAACTAATGCACTCACCGGCAGCTGTATTCCATGTCAGCGGTACTTTAACCCCCTCCCCTTGCTCTTGCCGTTCCATTGTCATTTTTACGGCGTCGTAGTTCATTGGCCACGTACTCTGTACTTTCAAAGGGTGACCGAACAATGACTTCATTCGCCGCACAAACACATTAATATATCAAAGCTGAACTCTCCTAAAGCCAAACTCTGGCGATTCTTTTTGCTTTTTTTCACGACATCAAGGTAATGGAGATTTCATGTTCCCGTGACGCTCCTGTCATGTCCCTGATAGTAGGAGTGCCCTGCAAATTTCTTGGCAACCTTTAACAGGCAAACAAAGCGCGAATCGAAAACCTATCCCCAAACCAGCAGTATACAACGACCGCGTGACGTGTTAGCGTGTACAAGCTTGTTGCAGAGGCAAATTATGATACATATATGCCAGAAATGCAACTTTGTTCGGTGCCAGTCTGTTGAACACACACACAAAAACATAAATAACCCCCAACAGCAACGTTTAGCGCCTGCACAATACTGCAAGAACATTGCAATTCTGGATGCTCCTGGCCTACGTAGGTAGACGTCGCATACTGTATGGCTCGGCCGCGCAGCGTGTAAAAAAAGGCGTGTAAATTAATCAGTAAAATCAGGTTTCATGTTACCTGCACCTTTGCCAAGCCTGTCGTCTTGCTTAAAGGACTGAAGCGCACAATGGGAACATGTCCAGCTAATCTCACTGAGATCCATTGACCTCGGAAACTTGCCGCAGTAGGCTTTCAACGGATTAGAACAGCTCGCGCGGTTTACATGTCTTCATGTGCATATGCAGGCAAATTTCTCGTGCCATTAGGAACAGTGGAAGGAAATGAAGCAAAGGAAGCTAACAAAACAAAGAAAGGTGAGGTGTGATGAAAAAAAAAGATGGCGATATGGTTCACACGTGAAGGAAGATATCGTGGCGCAAGATTGCAGCAGTTATTCTATTTGATAACGCTTTAATGCTGTGTGTCTTCCTCCTTCTTTCTTCCTCTTGGAGGAGGAGAAAGGAAAGGCAGAGAGGTCGACCAGACGCGCGTTCTGTTCGCTACCCTGCTCTGAGGGAAAGGGAAAAAGAAATAAGAAAGAGCCAGGCCTGCGCGGAACCGCAGGACAGTGGCAGCGTAAGCTGGAGGACCGATGTTCTTAGAGGTCATTTTAAACGCTTGGGGAAACTAGTGCAACTAGAGGTGGTAGGTATCCGCAGCGTCATAACTCTCATAATTTCGCCAAGTAGGGAAGTACCCACTACGCCATAATTACTGCGGCATCGTAACTTGCAAATCTGTATAACTGCACATCTTAGAGTGTCTCTTGGCGTCGTTTTCCCGAGAAAGAACCGAACTCTCGGCCCGGCGTCGACGGCGAGCTGCGGTTTGGGCTGATGCGTAGGGCTATGTTCAAAGAATTTCCTCTGAAGAAGGCTCATGGCCAAGTCAACTTACAGCACTGAGAAGAATATCTCGTTCGTTGGCAAAGCAAACACAAACGCACATTGTTTGTTTTAACATCTGTTACGGGTTGAAACAGTCGCATCTGGAAGTGCCTCACACTCCTATGCGGTATGAGTGGGCTTTCGTAAAAGCGGCACATGAGCACCGGCGGCACAGCAAATATGTGTCACAATGGGATAGATTCGATGGAGTTTGCAGCTTCCGCAACGGATCAAGCGTACGGAGACGACGCTCGGGTTGCTCCACAATATTTACGACAACGCGCCAGCGAGGGAATAAAGGACCCCTGCAGGGTCTTCAGTTTGATATATGTCAAAGATTTCAGTGTTGCTCTGAGTCGGAGTGGTGCTCTGAGCGAGAATGACGGTGTTAGTAAAAAGTGGCGAACAATCGCACATTTCGAAATACTCTGCTAAGTTGTAGTAAGGTTAGCCAGTCAGGACGTGCTTGCCTTCCTGTAAGCTGACTGTTATCGCACCAGCCGCTACAACAGACGCGCACGTTACCGCACGCTAAAGGCTGTTGCCAAGTGACACCGATGTATGCAAGACACAAAGAAATGTGTATTCTTAACACCACATCCACCATCACCAGCAGTCTTCTCGATTCCTCATTTCTAATAAGACCACGTAATTTTTGAAGTGTCACCTGTGAATAGAGCGCAGTATTTACACATGCGTCTTCTACGGATATTATTCCGACTATGTGACCACTTCTGTACGTAGTGTGTGGCTAACTGCAATTCATTCCATTGCTACGCCTTTGTACCCAGTGAACAGTTTGTTTGACCCATTTTGCGACCTTGCGGCCAGCCGCATCGACGAAATCAACTGGGGTATCCCGCCGCTTATTTTGCGAGGTTGCCATTAGCCGTGGTAAAATAGCATAGCCGGCATAACCCACCGCACGCACCTTGTTTTTCTTGTTAGTCACCGCTCTTCCTGTGCGCGTTTCTTCGCCTGTTCTGTCGCTGTTTTCGATTAGCCGTTTTCGATCTTCAAATACCTTGTCCTCTCAAAATCATGCGGCCGTGCTTGCAGTGGCTATGAATTTCCAGGGGTAACCGCTTAAAAAGTTGTGTGTGGAGGCCACCCCTGCTCGCAAGCGTAGCCGCCGCTGTAACCAAAGAGCGATCCGTCCTTTGATTCTGTGTCACTGTGACAACGTCTGTGTTCGGATGCCGCTCAACAAAACGATGAGCATTATTCAGTGCACATCCGCGGTGTGGTGATTCAGTCAGGGCTTCTCGCAGGGAAAGCACCAACACGTTCGTGGCGACTCTCGCTGAAGTTCGTGCGAACCGGTGCGCATGAATTTTACTTCTTGCCAGTAGGCGCGGTTGTCTAGCTAGCTGGACCACTGCGGGTTAGGAGAGCGCTGCTCGTTCGTAGTTTAAGCCAGTGAACACTCAAAGAGGCACTGTCGCCTCGCTGCACTTCATGGAGACTTCTCCTCGATGATTCGCATTTATCGTTCCTGTGCCCTCTTGCGCAAAGGTCAGCCAACCGGAGATCTCTGCTAAAACTTCCCCATCTTTCCTTTGCTTTTTGGTCGTTTTTCTTTGGCGGCGTTTTCAGGCGCTGTCGGATTGAAAGGAAATTTGCGCCACCGCATCCCCATCAGCCCCTGGAGCGCATGAAGCAAAGCGACGGTGAAATCGACCCACTCCTGCCTGAATACCACACCTCGACAGCCGACCTTTTCCAATTACGTCTCGGTCCAGCTGCTTGCTGTCCAAAGAGGGGCCCACATTCGCTCTACCTGTCCGTTATAACTTCCGGCAGTGGGCCATTGAATTTCGGATCGAAGTTCGAGCGAGTTACCTGTTTTCCAATTATCGGGATAGCTTCGCCTCAAAGCCCCTTGCGACCTCTGACATTAGTGCGCCAATACCGGAGTGGACATTTGGGAACTCCTCATTGCTGCTCGTTAATCTGGAAATTAGCCCGTGTGGGGTGCACACTGACAAGCGTTCAAGTCGTGACGTCGACATTGCTGGTGATGGTATGGGTAAGTCCTTAGCAGATTGTCTCGCAAATGAGTGGCAAACGCAACTCGGCTGCTTACACAAAGTCTATAGTAGATACATATATGATCTGTCAACCTGAAGTCCTTACTCTGGTGACTGCAGATGCTAGAGCGTCTGAGCGATTGGTCACGGAAGTGCCGCGTGTTTGGGAAGGGTTTTGCTTTACTGTGTTGTGAGCGAGCTGTCTCAGGGAACAGCCACAACACTGGGGTGTAAGACGTTGACAGGTAAAGTTAGCCTACCGTGAATCTGACAGTCTTTTTATTGGACCTTACGCGGCCGCTGAGCATACATCCCCGCTAACTATCGCATCTCGCACTTTTGGACTGTATCCGATCGCAGCTGCAGCGAAAGAGAGATGGCGCATGTCTCTCGTATAAAGGCAATTACCTTGAGCTCAGTGAAGACAAGGACACAAAAAGAGAGGCAGACGGGAGCTAGACACACGCTAGACGCGCTTGACACACGGGCGTACCAGGAGCCTGTGTGTCTAGCGTCTCTCCTCTCTTTTGTCCTTGAATTCACTGCGCTAACAAAAACTGCATTTTGACACGCACCAATTAGCCCAGCTGTCCATGAATGTGGACTTCATTTCTTGTTTAAAACCATATGATAATCATCGACATCGGCATCATCATGAGCACGTCCACGCCCACTGCATGGCGGGGCTTCAATCATAGATCTCCAAATATCCAGGTCCTTCGCTAGCTACGACCACTTTATCCCGGCAAACTTCTTGATCTTGTCTGCCCACCTAAATTTCTGCTGCCCCCTGGCACGCTTGCCTTCTCCAGGCATCCGCTCTGTTACCCTTAATGAGCAGCGGTTACCTTGCCCACACCCATTTCTTCCTGCTGATTTCTACTACAAGATGTCCTTATGAAACCATATACTCGCCGCACTATGTAATAGTTGTAATACTTCCGGGATGGCCAGACGGCGCGTTCGCAGGGAGGGGGGAAATGGTGTGAATGCAAAACATGATTGATTGATTTGTGGGGTTTTACGCCCCAAGACCACGCTATGATTATGAGAGACGCTGTAGTGGAGGGCTCCGGAAATTTCGACCACCTGGGGTTCTTTAACGTGCACTGACATAGCACAGCACATGGGCCTCAACATTTCGCCTCCATCGAAATGCCACCGAAGCTGCCGAGATTCGATCCTACGACCTTCGGAGTAGCAGCCGAGTGCCATAATCACTAGACCATCGTGGCGGGGCAAGAGTGCAAAACATAACTGATTCATCTTCGTCATCTCCGCGTATCAACATTAGCGGCTTGGGTTGAGCTTAGGTCGTGGCTGGGTGGTCTGAACTTAGCGTTGCAGCTCGTGCGCGGCTGTGATAGACGATTCCTTACAGAAGGAGACTCACAGGGTCCTTATGGAATGCTAGGATGACTCTATGGCCAAATCCGACTACGTATTCACATAAACATTACTCCCGACTACTACGGGTCTTTTGAATTACCCGTAATTACTCTGAACTACACATTGTGTCTCTTGAATTTCTGTTACTCTTCAGTTCAATTACGGTTTGTTGTTCTTTCGTTGGAGAATGTCGTTTCTTTCCAGCGTCGTGTTTTTTTTATTTTTATTTTGTGCCGTTCGTGTTATCGGCGGTGGCGACTGCGCGTTTCATGAGCCATAGAAGTCTTTCGAAGGCCTTAAATGGACACTAAAGCACCACGTTAAATTAGTTTACGCTCATAGATTGCTCTTAGCAAAACTCTGTTGCCGTTGATTTCACAGACGTAGGGTTCATTGTTTGGACAGGAAATGAATGTCAAAGTTTCATTCTTTAATTCCGCGCCGAAAATCGGTCCCTGAACGTAGGCGTGAAGTCACGGATTCGAAAGTTAAAAGTTTCATATTTTGAACGCATTGGTGTGATGAAGTTCTGTCAAACTGTCTACCTTAGGTCCCCGTGCCCCCTGGAACACATTTCAATTGATTTTTAGTGGTACTTTATTACGTTGGTACTAGTGGGCGCTCCAAAATCTGTGTCACAGCGAGTTAGTGCAGAAACATTAAAGCGCTGTCGCCACCTGTACTTTCATTTTGCCCGTCTTTTTTTTTTTTTCGCTTACCAAGAGTCTTCGCGCGGAAGGAGCGGTGCTTTTATGAGCAAGACAGTTTTTAGTACGCGAGAAATATTTTTGTTCTTCAGTGCCCCTTTAATGTACACGAACGTCCTACATGAAATAAAGCTTGCTGACATTACAGCTGTCGTTTGGTCGCCCCTCTTCGCCCCAGTCGGCGCTCCATTTCTCTTCCCCACAAAGTATACGCCCGAGCAGGCGAACAACATGTGCCGATAGAAAGGCGTTCTAATTCACTTTCATTTGATGTCAGCCGCGTTACGATGATAGATGGGGGAGACGTACGGTTTTTTACAGGTATAACCGTCGACTCTGTACTCTGTTTCAGCGGTTCCGTGCAGCACTGTGGAAGCTACAGGCCTCTTTGGCCAATCGGGAGGGCGAACACGTGTTAAACGTGTCCTTCCGCGTGATGCAGTCTGCCAATGGATGCGTGCTGCAGTGGCAGCGGCAGCCTTGGAAGGAGGAGGAGGTCGTGGTGGGCCCTCTATTGGCACTACATTTCGCTTCGCAAGAAGCCGCGTTCGATGTCGTGGCAGCGTTTGCTTTGCTGCACAGAATTAGTAAAACAGTATACGTGCAGGGCGCTTGACTTTCACTGCAGCGCTCAGACGAGCCGGTGGATAAGCGCACTTAGAAGCGAAACCGGCAGGCGCAGGGCATTAAAGGAGTTTGCAGTGCTTTGAAAGAGAACTTCTCGCAACAGACTTCTTTTGTTGTTGTTGAGGCCAATGCAATTAATCGAGAGCGCTGCTAGGTGGCAATGGAACGTCAACCTCATTAAGGGTTCGTTGTTGCTTCAGCGGCGTCAGTCTCTGGAAGGCGCGTTCAAAAATCAACGAGATTGAGCAAGGGCAGAAGGGAAGAAACACCACAGAATAACAAGCGACATGTGGCTCGCTTTATGAAGCGTCACTACTCTTCGCATAATCATGTGAAAGTGCTGTTTTAAACTCTGAAAGTGCTCTTTAAACTTGTTTTCTCTTTCATTTTCTTCATCAAAGACCCGTCTCGTCACCGTCATTGTCCCGTCTCTTGCTTGTGGGTGTATGCAGTTAACTACCAGGGAACTTCATAATATCGTCCCAACGACTTTCCGGGTATACTTGGGTCACATTCACGGCTAGCTTGTTAGCGCTATGCAAAATCTCTTACGTCGAACTCCATTTTATGGTATTTACACTGTGCTTTGTGTAACGTCAGGCTCGAGACGTTTACTTGGTACTTTTTCAGGGAGACGAGACCTGTAATAACGCATACGTAATACCGTACTATGCATGGGTATGCTACACTTTACCTTCTCCCCTTCTCATTTCCATCTTCCTCACTCTCACGCCAGTCATATTCACCTTCACTTCTCTTTCCCACCTCCTTATATTATGCTGTGGCGCCGGTGGCCTTACGCCTTTCCTTTCCCTTCTGCTCACCCTCAATTTCTTTCCGCACCTCCTTGCTATACCACACTATACTTGGGTATGCTATGGGTTACACTCTCAGTATCCCCTCCTCATTTCTCTCTTACTCACCCCCACAGCCCTCCTGCACACCTTCAATTTCCTTTCCCACCCCCTGGCTATACTATACTATGCTTTGCTCTCTGCCCTTCTCTGTTCTCTCCTCCTCATGCTCACTTCCCTTTAGACCTCCTTGCTGTACTATGGTACACGCGGATATGCTTTGCTATTGCTTAGCTCTCATAAGCTTAGCTCTCCCCATATTCATAACGCATAGGGTCTTTTTACAAGAGCTATCACACACATTCAGGGACAGCCCTTCAGAGCTCTCCCATAGATAGAGTACGATGTACTCTGGATCGTTCATCGTTTTTTCTAAACACACACAGGACACCATCGCTGTTAAAAAAAAAGAAGCTTTCCGTAGGAAATAAAGCCATGTTGTCTATTTAATTTCTCGCGCAGAAAACACGAATGCAATTGTAGTACTACACTCCTTAGCGGTAGCACACGCGCAGTTTGGCTCCGTAGCCTTCGCTTCATTGCCTTGAAAAGTTGTCCGCGAGTCTACAGGCTGCTGCCTGTACGCTATATAGAGTCCTCAACATATGGAATAACCGCAGTTACGGTGTATATACGATATGCCTAACAATTTTTGGAGTTGAACTTCATCCTTGGCGGCAAGGCGGCCCGGACCCTTCAAAAGCGAAAAAAAAAAGCGAGGGAAAGATGAAATGACAAAAGAAAGAAAGAAAGAAAGAAAGAAAGAGAGAGAGAGAAAAAAAAGAAAGAAAGAAGGAAAGAAAGCGGCAATGACTGCATAAACGATCGAAGCGTCGCGCGTTCTTAGTTGGCCTCAAAATGGGCCCCTCTGGGCATATTGCGTCCTCACGGTGGAACCTCGAGCTGCAAGGCGTCAGCAGGCATCATTGTAATGGGGCGCCTTCTTCGTGAACGCTAAACATAAGTAGAACGAAAGGCCTCGTGCGATTACCCGCCGAGGCGGCGACAGCTGGTGGAAAACGCTGCCCCCTTTCTTTTTCTCTCCACCGCTCGCCGCCTCCTTTATAGGATGTCTCGGTAGTACACCGCCGCTCCGGCATTTCGAACAAGGCCTGAAATGGGCTATAATATGAGGCGGTAAAGTGGCTTGAATGAATCGCGTGCGCGTGCTTGGAGGCTGAGCCGAGTGAATGGCGGGCAGGCTTTACGGGGCTCCAGAATGCCCAATGACGTGCACAGAAAAAGCGGTTATTTGTCGACAAGTGAGCAAGCCGCCCTGTTTACGCCATCAACCACATTTTATACCGTAGGTTCCCTCCGTTCACTTAAAGGGGCCCCGAAACGCCTTTCCAACGTAGAAAGCGATTTCAATCAGTCGTGCAGGTTCCTGCTGGCATGTGATCCAAATGCTACTGCACTGCACGCATCAGGGAAATCGCAGTATATTTTCAAACACAGCGCCTCCCCATGGTGGTCTAGAGGTTACAGCACTCGCCTACTGATCAGAAGGTCGCGGGATCGAATCCTGGCCGCGGCGGCTGCATTTCGATGGAGGCGAAATGTTGAGGCCCGTGTGCTGTGCGTTAAAGAACCCCAGGTGGTCGAAATTTCTGGATACCTCCACTACGGCGTCTCTCATAATCAGAGCTGGTTTTTGGGATCCCACAAATAAATCAATGAATCAATCAGTTTCAGACACAACCGCACTTCTTTCAACAAACGATGTCACAGGGTGCACCGACTCCTTCGCTTCACTTCTTTCGTTGCGCTTTAAAGAGAGGTGCGCCCATTTTTCATTACTTGTTTAATTCAAAATGAACAAATAAAGCTTAACAGATGATCTCTGCGCGTTAATCAAATCAATCAATGCTATTTCTCCCTCAGTCGACGTACTCTGTGCCCCCAGTGGAGTCATTTGTTGAAAGAAGAGCGGGCCCCTTTCCTGCTGTGTTTGAAACTAAACTGCCAATTCCCGTGTGTGTGCGGTGCAATAACATTTGGCTCGTACGTTCAGAGGAGCCTCCATGACTGGTCGGAATCGTTTGCTGACTTGTTTGAAGAACTGTTGTTGCGGGGCCACTTTTAAGAGCAACTACAAACAAACTTGAATACTATACCCGCCCACCAGTTTGGACCAACCGTAGGGCACGCTGCTTTCGCAAGGACTTTCGTAAGTGGCCTTCAGCACTGCAGCCCTCGCCCCGAGGTGGTCATCTCATCATCTCGCCCACGGCTCTGACTACTGGCAGGCTGTCTTGAACGGCAGCGAACGAGGGGCCGCTTTTACGAAAGAATGCGAGTTTTTGTGAATACCGCTTGGGGCGGTTGTTATGGGCGCCTCCGAACAACCATTTTTTTCCCTCCGCGCACTGGAAAACCACGCGGTAAGCGAAGGGACTTCCGCAGCGGCCGTATTATGTAAGGATTCCGTTTCCAGAGGCGCCATCCTGTTCTTACACCACTAATGTGAGTGGCTGAAACGGGCAATAATATAGGCGCGGCTGTCCTACGGCAGCCAACAATAAAGGGCGAAATGAATAATGAAAATGCGTATCATTACGTAATACCGCTTCGGGAACAATCGTAGTACCCGTTTATCGGCGATAAGGCTTCAGGAACTGAATTAAAGTGAGAGTTGGACGCGGACCTCTTGGAGTGCAGCGCAATAGCGTACGGCCTGACAGACGGCGCTGAATGTCGTTGTATTGTTGTTTGTTGTTGTTGCCTCTACAACCTCCATCACAAGCGACGCTCGAATGAGCGTGCTGTTCTTGTTCCTCCTCTTCTCTTTATTGCAAACAACCTATGCAGGAGATTCGCCATGCCATGAGTGAATTATTCCCAAATTTCCAATATAGGGTAAAAATAATTCTTGGGCTGTACCACGGCAAACAAAGAGAGTAGCTTACTTTTAATATATTTTAATATCCCGGCGATTGTCGTGGTTTTCGACCATTCCCGTGCAAAATGGAGTGTTGATGCGCGACCAAGTTTGTATCTTCAGTGAACACCGACAGTAAATATTTCTGTTATGGTACTGAGCGACGCTCCTCGTTTCTTTGGCAGCACCTTCACTTCGGCATCGACTCCCAAAGGCGTTACAAAGTTTAAACGTCAAATGAAAAATAGATGATCTTAGAGAAATGTGTCCAAAGATCTTTTAAATACCGGAAACCAGATATTTGTGCACTTTTTGTGGCAGTGTTTTGTTCGTAGTGGTACTTAGCAGCGATAATTTTAACACCAATTAACAAAATTACGCTGGTTAACCTTTAAACCGAGACAGTTAACCGCTCAAACCTGCTTAAAGAATGAAACCAATAAGCAAATAGTTAAAAACGATAGATACCAAGAAATGTCGCTGGAACGTTTTTAACAATCTGTTCGATTCAAGCTTTCACCTTCCCCCAGAAATTCTCTTCTAATTTGTCAAACGGAAGTTATTTATAGAGGGAATCCACATCCATTCTAATATTTTGCAAAAGGGCGACGCTGCTATTCCACACAGATCGATGAAATCCGGCTAATTGCACTCAGGAAACCGAAAGTGAATGGTGCAAGACCGCAGTTACCGCCACCATCTGCAGAGCACTGCGCAACATAGCTGAACCCCTAACTTTGCCGCGTGGCTATATACCCTGTTTCACTAGTTCCGTACAGCATAGCCAAGGCTAGGAGGCCATCGAGTGCAGAATCCTAGCAAGGCGAGACGAAATGTCATTGTTCGGGAACGCACCTGCGAGTGACTCCTGCCAATAGGAGCCCCACTCCTTCCACCTCCTCTTCTTACCAAGGCTGCCTCTGCCACTGCAGGGCCCACCATTGGCAGTTGCCATGGCGCGGAAGAATACGTTTAACATGTGTTCCTTCCCCTGATTGCCCGAAGGGGTCAGTAGCTTCAACAGTGCTGCGCGGAACTTCTGGAACAGAATATACGAGCCCGCGTCGCCGTGGAGTGGCTATTCCGGCAAGCGCGATCAGGCGCAGCTACGAAGCGATAAAAATCGCACGCTCGATGGCGACGCTCTCTCATCGTCGCCTGAAAATGCGAAAGAGAACAACTGTGTCACAAAGGCCTCTACTGAACATAGCGGCAACTGCGTTCTTTGACCATTCAGTTCCCGTTTTCTGGGTGCAGTTAGTCGGATTTCATTGATCTGTAGAAATTAACAGCGTCGCCCTTTCATAGATGCCGGCGGGTATGAATTTGCTGCGTAATTAAGTTTACGTTCTTCAATTAGATTTTGGCGCCTAGCTGTTCTGGTTTAAATGTTAATTAGTCTAATTTTTAGGGCTTCTATTTTACAGTGCGTGTAACGTGAGTAAAGCAATTCCACAAAAAGTGCGCGAACACATGATTTTCTGTATTTGTAGGTCATTTCTGTATTTGTAGGTCAGACCAACACGAGGAATGCCATGTAAGACTCTGATGCGTATTGGGGAAATACGGCCACATACAGACACGTACCATATATAGTCAGAAATGCATATATGGCCATATATGCACATCTGGCTATATATGGCAAGTGCTCCGTATTTGACCGTATTTGCCCTATACGCATCAGAGTCTTACATGGCATCCCTCGTTTTGGTCTTTCATCGCTACATATGCTTCTCTCACGATAGGGGCCAATACGGCCACATACAGACACGTGTCATCTATAGCCACCTATGCCCAATTCATTATATCGCCATATATGGCATTTTTGTAAGGGTAGTGCCTAAAAATGACAGTGGCGAGGTCATTCGATGATCTATTGAGCTGTCAGCTTTTTGAACTCGACAGTGAGTATTTGAGCGCTGAAGTGTTGCCGTTTTGCTTGTGACGGCCAGCCTGCTCGGGTAGGCAGCGTTGAAGGTAATGACGTCAAAAACACAGGGTGGCCCGAATGGGAATCCGCTAAAGAATTTTAAAATTGATTTCCAGGAAAACTAAATGACTTGCAAGAGCCTGCCTTGGCATACCTTATTACAGCACCGAGGAGAATACCGAAAGTTTTATTGAGACCAGCGGACACTGAAAAATCGCCTGAGTTACCCTTTAAGGCGCAGTAGACCAGAAAAACGACAGTCTTTCAAAGCAAAGAGTCCAAGGGAGGAGCTGTGCTCTATTGCTTCACATCAAACCGACAACCACAGCGCAACAAGTTCTTTTGGATGGCTACCTTAAGTGACCCCGGATATGCGAGCAGGTGGGAACGACTGAGATTGCTGGAAGTCCGAGATTGCCGACTAAGATTGCCGGGCACGTCGCGCTCTCTGGTGTGAACGGCGGCCACCGCGTGAGCAGCATCCTCATTCGCCAGTCGCGCGACTGTTCTCAGTCGCTGTAGTGTGAACGCCTTTAATCGCTCACCTTTCCTGGAGGCTGGAGAGCGACACCTTCCGGCCGAGCAGAAAAACTTCAGTCCCGGGCAGAAACAGTCGTCGTGCGAGTGGCAGGTGCGGCCCATCACGCTGCGGCCGCAGCGCTCCTGTAAATGGGCAACAAGCATACGATGAGAATGACACGTAGCTCCTGGTACAGTGTGGATCTTTATGAAAGGGAACACACGAATGCGTGGCTTGTGCTCTGCAGCAGCTGCTTACAGCAACAGACCGTGACACCAAGAGGAAATACGTCTGCCCTTTGCGCCACTTGCTAGTGCGTGGAATAACCAGGTAAATCCTGAGGGGCAGCGCGGATCTTTTTCCCGATATTTGTTTTGATCACTAGTGTGCGACCCCGGAGGTGGAAGCAACTCCTTTTGGCCCCATCGACTGGCGCCTCTTGCAGTCGCTGCAGAGAAGAAGCCACAGACACCTATATGTTCTTTTGTGTTAATTACAACCACGAACATTTAACTACGTACTCGAAGTGATGGAACAGTAAAATGCTTCAATTATTTCAGTTGTTCACTTGAGTGCTGCTTTTTGAACCCCTAAGAAATCGTGGTTCACCGCTCAAGTTCTGTTCGCGATTCTCGAGAATTTCACTCGACATTAGTGCAGCGACAACACACCGGTTTTGGTGCAATACCGGTTGTCTGATTAGCCGACTCACTCGTTACTCGTATGGAAAAACCGAATAACCCGAGTGATCGGTTGTTCGGTTGTTCATTCGCTTTATGTTGTCCCAATATTCGGGTATTCGAATAAACGGATATCACATTTCAGTACTGCGCCGAAATTATCGCTTTGTCTCTCTCTCTTGGAGTGTTTATTTCTAGTCAGCTCTGCAGACGCTCTTGTAAACCTGATATATACTCTGGTTAATGTCCTTACGTTTCTTCTTGAATTTACCTTTCTGAAGTGCTCTACCTCACATATTCTTACTCCTACATTCACGCTCTGCGAGAATTGTGCTGTGTGGTACAATATGACTTGAACATGGAAGGAACGCAGTCAAGGAAGACTTCGTAAATGATTTAGGGAACTACGTAGTGGTGACGTAGTTTATGTTACCTTGAGTCCTAAATTTCTTATGATCGGAGGAATACAGTCAATTGATGCTGACCTGGCTAAGTAATGGCGTCCTCTTGGAATGAACTATTGACGACATGAAATATTCAAGCCACAAATTATAATTTACGGATAACCGGTTATTTATACCGATATCCTAGACATCCGTTGCATTTGCTTGTAAGCCAGACAGCCGAACAACCGGTTTTCGAAGCCGGATTGACATTCCTCCGGTTCCACCGGATAGCTGCTTTAACGGATATTCACAAGCACTGTAGTTGACATAGTGGCTGTGCTTGTGTTGCGGTATGTGCAAACGTGAGCCCCACCACAGCCACCAGAAGGAGCCCGACCGTGTTACCAATGGTGTAGGAGTGTACGTAAACTAGCGATGCAGAACTATCGGTAGTACTATCGATAATATTGATAGTTGAGTTACTGTGGAACTGTCGATGGTGTAAAAACGACCGATGACAGCATCGATAGCAACATCGACAGCATTATCGACTGTGTCAATATACCGTCGGTATGTAAAATAAAATCACCGGTATAAAATAAAAAGCACCCCCCTCCCTCCCATTTCCTCCAAAATATTTTTAGCGCTGCGCAACCGCCCTCTACCCCTACTTTCTCCCACAATATTTACGCACCGAATCGTATAACCCAGAAATATTACTGGCCTAGCCAGTGCCATTGGAGTCCGTCCGCATCGCTTTTTTACAGCGTGTTGATTAAAATTAGCGCATTCTCTATACAATGCTGCAACTGAGTTTCCTCGTCACAAGAATTAAGTTTTTCTCGTACATTCAAATTACAGTACGAGCTATCGCGTGTGTAGGATTTAGTCAAGTCGCAGTTCACATTTGTGTGTATGTGTTTTTTTTTCTGCCGGTATTCGCGTTGATAAATTCAATCTCGTTCACTGAAGTGCCTGCGCCATGGCTGGAGGGATTGCGTGGTCTATTGCCTCGGGTCGCCACGGTGGTTGTTTTCAAATGATTATTTTCGCCGCGGGCGCCTCTGCGGACGCCGGATTTTCTACGACGCGGCTGACGCATTAATATTTACGCGAACGAATAAGTAGAGCGCCGCTCAACATCGAGGGATTGCATTTGCGAAAATGCCATATCCGGGACCTCCCGTTCTACACGACGCTCGACTAAAGCGAATCCTGCGCGGTTGCGCCGGCTGGTTAAAGACGGGAGGCTTCCACTCGGGCGCAGCCATGTGTACACTCGTATAAAGTGCGTAGCGAGTGAAACAAGGAGCGAATGGGTGTAGCGAAGAGGAAGGAGCACCACCGGCGTGACCTTTCGTTCTCGTGCTACGTGCCCCGGAAAAAGACCCACCTGCGGAAACTCGATAAGGCGCTCTCGCGCGCGCACTTTGTACGGGAGGTGGCGTTCGCGCGGCCACGTTTGAACAAAGCCCAGGTGTGATGGTACGGGGCTTTAAGTGCGCGTCAAAGAGACGGTCTCCCACTTGTTCGCGTCGCAGGAGGCCTGCGCTTTATTTTACATTATTTCGCTTACTGGCATTTAACGTTTCCTTTGTTAGACCTCTGTTTTAATTTCGAACGCTTGCAATGTTTAATTACAGCTTTGGTACGAGTGAGGCGCCTAAAGCGGAGTAACTTAATCTGGGGAGTAGCACTGCGGTTCCTGCTTGTAATGGTGTGTGTGGGGGATGGGCTGCACGGATTCACAGCGAATAATAATAATAATAATAATAATAATAATAATAATAATAATAATAATAATAATAATAATAATAATAATAATAATAATAATAATAATAATAATAATAATTCTAAAATGCGCTTCCCCTCTCCCAAAGCGGGCCTAGGGAGCGAATGTTCTGAAGCGGATAATCATGCAGAAAGACTGGATACCATGCTGGGGATTTGTAACACTTGGGCTTTACACGACTCACTGTGTCTGCTTACATATATAATATCGCATAGCCCGCTCTGGAATCGCAGTGGTGATATTGAACATTTTTGGTGGGCATCCACGTTCGCAGGGCCGCGAATGCGAGCCAGTTTTAAAGGCGAGAGCCTTAATTGGTGCGTCACAAGCCGAATGTGACAGTGCGGCGCTGGTGGCAGCGAAACTGCTAAAATCGCGTATCCTTCGCTTAGCGTGGCCAAAAAGTGGCATCGAAGGGTGTGTCTGCAGGAATGACATGACTGATAGGTCGTGACATAACTTGACGTGCTTGCCATTTATGTCACCGTTAGCAATATTAAAATCACGTGAAACTCTAACCCGCTTTTATCGGCCAGAGACACGCAGTTATGAGGGACACGTAATTGAATGGTAACCATAACAGACTATCCCAAACAGGAAAGAATAAAGGAAAAAAATAGGCATGGCTCATCTATCGCGAACACCGGTGGGGCTGTGGGGGCTTGGCAAAGCATTGTAAAGTTATACCAAGGAGAAGTTAGAAATTTTCATGAAGCCACCCCTAACTTTTCTTGCACTACAGAACCACACAGGCGCAGAGAGACCATGAAACCACCAATTTCCACGCAAACCAAGCATTCAGTTCCCCTACACCAAAGAAACCATCACCTTCGCTCATACCACTTTTCTCTTTCATTCTATCTTTATATATCTCCTCCTCCTCTCCTACATCCACGCTCACTATCTTTCTCTCTCTATATTTCTCTTTCTCTCGCACATAGGAAGCTGTTTTAATCGTCGGTACAACGCAATCGGATGGTTACCATGAAGCGCATGTTCTGAGAGCATGGATGTGTTTTCTAGTGGTTGTGACGATCATCTTCGGACCGCGGGTACCAAGGAAGGAAGGAAGGAAGTGGCGTAGTTACAAGCGGAGCTGTCACGCAGAAGGAAAAAGCGTATTAACTCTTGCCGTTGACCTACTATGCACATTACTACATGATAGAGGGTCATCCAAGTGACAATGTAGAAAGATGTAAAGAAAGTTTAAGAAAGAATGAAGGAAGGAAGCAAGAAAGAAGAGGAGGGAAGTCTTATGTTGCGCAGAAAGGAAAAGCGGACCTGCGATTGCCCTCGACCCATGGCCCAAATATTTGCCCTCAGTACACCGCCACATGGTAGTGACAATGACAGTGGTACATGATAGTGATAGCGAACTCGACACCATTTCCCCAGCTCATAATCAGTGTTCGCGAAGTCAGTGAAGTTGCTTCAATGTCCTTTTTTAACACGTGCACTTCCGCGTTCCAGACGAGGCAGCCTTTTTTCCAGAAGCATGTCTGTAGAACCGCACGCGTCAGCGGGATACAAAATTTCGCGTGGGATGATGTCAGGTGCAGCGGAAGAGATTCGCCGCCTTCCGCTCATTTCGTGTTTGTTCCGAACGGGGTTAAGTAAAGATTCGAGGTCCCACCCCCTCAAACTGTGGAGTACGGCGCCTGCTTGAAAATGCTGTTCTCCTCCAAATCAGCAAGCAATTTATATGAAGATTCGGACGCGTGGGCCGGCGAAAAATAGCCCTGCTGGCCGATTCCCGCCACCAGGTTTCAGTTTAAGCCCGATAAGACTTTGTTTACTCAGTAGCATGCTCTAACACCGGGAAGCGCCGTGTCATATTGTTTTGCTTCGGAAAAAAAATGTAGCACTTCTATATGGGTCTTAGTTTTAACTGGGGGTATGAGAGTCCCTTGCAGCTTTATGACGTCGGTGACCCCCTCCGCCTCCGTTCTTCCAATTCGCGCTGTGCCCCAATACGGTCGCCTTCGCTCTTTAAAATCCGCCCCCCGAGGTCTCATATAGTTGAACTGCTGCGGACAACAGACGGCGCCCATTGCACAGCTCCGTGGGCACCGCTAGAGGAAAGGCGCCACTTGGAAACAGATCACTGGATCGCATGGTCTTGGAGTGGTTTCGCTTTCCGCTCTCTTTCGTCGCGATCGAAACGGTTCTTTTTACAAGCGCTCTTTGCAAAGCCTGATAGTCACTTTTTCTTTTCTGCACTGCCTTTGTTTGTTGTATTGTGTACTCCTGAATATATATCCTTAGTGGGTAGTAGGCGCACGAGATCGAAATACGTGTGGGTGACACTATGCGGAAGCTTTAACGTGATAACGTTAAGATATTCATATTGCAGAAGGCCCAGTGTCGGCGTCGTCGGTGCAGGCCATCCACGACGGGAACAGTAATTTCAAACAGCCGCCGTAGCGACCCGGAGCATTCGACCATGCAAGTCATCCGCCACGGCACCTTAGTGGACAAATTGAATTTATCAAAGTGAAATTCCTTAGGAAAATTGTAAACTAGGACTTAAGTAAGAACTATACACACACACGACATGTGAATGTACGAGAAAACACAATTATGCTATGAGCAAACTCAAATAACTCCAGCATTTTAAAGGGAAGGTGCTAATTTTAATAAAGCTTCTGCGAGAAGGCGATGAGAACGAGGCCCAAAGGGGTAGTAGCTTTCCCCTCTTAAAGGCGAAACTTAAGCGTCCCCCTACTTATTTTGCCGCTGTCACAGCTTGGCCCTGACTCCATAGGTGCTCAGAAAGTCTGAGTGGGAGCTCAGTTAAACGCACCATGTTCACAAGGGCTGCGCTGTTTTGTACACTTGATTTAGTGAAAGCTATGGTTACTACTATTCATCTGACACTATATTTCTCAGCTACAGCAGTGTATACATCTTATCGGGAGGTCGCGTTGTGCTGCCGCATATTTGATGAAGTTAGCGTCTTTCATACTGCGCCACGTTTACGCGAATTGGTTGGGTGTTATAGTGTATCAGCGAAAATTTCTTCGCGCCTAGAGAGAAAACGCGGAGGCTTCTGACGAAGACTGCGCACTTCCTACGCAATGAATCTCTGGACTGAACACTTAGCGTTCGGCTTCCGTGAGGGTGTATTCATGTGAAACGCTGCCGTTTCGTATGGGCCACAACTGGGAGTAACGTTTGCAAAAGGTGGCTTCAGGGAAAATGAAGCCTTCTTACGAATGCCTATGCGCTGCGTATAGGAATTGTGGATGTCCCAGCCTGTGATCATTGAGTGGTTGAAATACAAACTAGAACAGAAGCTCAGAGGATGGGGGCTTGAATTGATGAAGGGGTCGTTGGAAACGATGATGAACAGGAAATGTCACTAGAGCCAACGTTTGGACAAGTGCACTTGTCTTCGCCAGGCCAACGAGCGGATATTTACCTAACGAAGACAAGTGCCCTTGTCGAAAGTGTTAGATCTAGTGAAATTGCTTGTTGGTCGTCGTTTGCAACGATCTTTTCATCAGTGCAGGGATGAAAAGAAACAATTCAGTGCCTTCCCCAGGAATCAGCGCGGTACAGTACACAGGGACAATCCTTTTCTAACGCGCCCAACCAGCTAAAAGGCCGAGCTCTGTGTGAAAATAATTGTACGCCATAAATAGGACAACGTTCAAAAAAGGCATCATAACATCGCCCAGGAAAGTCACATGACACTGCAGTTGGACTGCTACTACGCCGACTGCAATCTATACCAGCTTTTGTGAACGGCACTGTTTGACGCACCCTTCTTGTATTGCATACCGTTGAAGTGCGAATCTTTTCTTGGGGGGACGAATCATTGGGGAAGTCATCCGACTAATTGCAAGAAACACTTACAGAGAGACGTTTTGTGAATTCGGCCCCTGATTCCTAGCTATAGGCGCAGAACGTAGAACTGGCGCGGCGTCAAGTTTCCGCTCTCGAGTGAGCTCCCGCAGCTGAGCATTGCACTGGCGGGCGTATGGCGGAGAGACGGCGCAGGCTCAACCCTAAACAACCCTGCCGTTAATATTCGTGAAGTATGCGAAAAACACCTTTGTTTACGAATAACGCTTGTTCAAGTCGCAATTTCCCGCCGCGGTGGTCTAGGGGTTATGACACTCGGCTGCTGATCCGAAGGTCGCGGGATCGAATCCCAACCGCGGCTGCTGCATTTCGATGAAGGCGAAATGTTCAGGCCGTCGGTGCACGTTAAAAATCTCCGGGTGGTGGAAATTTCCGGAGCTCTACACCGTATGACGACTCTCATAATCATAGCTCTGTTTCGGGACGTTAAACCCAAGAAATCAATTATTCGAGTAGCAAATCGAATAGCTGCTGTTCGATACCGAATCGAATAGGCATTGTACGATTCGTTATTCGAGAATTTCGAATATTATCACGCCCTTAGTCATCGGCAATTTGGATAATCCGCACACTGACCGTACGAAACTCATCTTTAAACCTACCAGGTTTAACTGTCGTGTAGGCCTGTTAGACGTCAGAGTATGCTAGCGCGGCTGTTGTGCCACGTTGCGAGTCTATTTTACTGCCACTTGTTGGAAACGTTCTTGTTCTTCGGGATTATTTCCATTAAAAGAGGAACAATATCAGTCTATTACACGTTTCCTGCTGACGTCTTCGTGTCGGCGGGCGAGCAAATAGAAGCTTGAAAGGACAGAAATTTGAGCGAGTTGGTAAGGGAAGGCAAATAAAAGAATGCAAGACACGATCACAATGATCCGTGTCTTGCACGCCTTTTCCTTGAACAATGAGCAAATAACTTATCTTTATTTATTTCTTTATTTCCTCTTTTTATTCTTTTTTGAGGTGAGGCGTCGAAGTAACCAAATGGCGCCGCCATCGCTAGCACGAGTGTGCGTTTGTCCGGCGTGTTCCGGTATTTTGTAAAGTCTGGCGCCTTCACTGGAAAGCTGCTCCATTTTTCTCTGACGCGAAGAGGAGGCGGAGTGCGAGGGCGACACCTTTCCCAGCTTTTTGTTCGCCGTCATCTTCCCGCGAGCACATCTACGCGATGATACACGACATATTGCCCAGCAGAAGAACTGTGTGTTCTTCGCGCCACGTCGCATTTCTCTCTGCCGAGGGCAATGAAAGGTCAGCAAAGAGGAAAAAGATGACCGGACGTACAAGAGCAAGGCGAGCGGGCACTCAACTGCTGATACGCGTGTACGTGGAAGAGATAGCTTCGAAGTACAACGTCAGCCCGACGAACGCGGCGTCGAGAGAGGAAGAAGGTTGGTGGCGAAGACGGCACACGCTCGCGCTAAGTCTTCGAGCGTGGTCCACTTCGGGCCGTAATGAAAGGCCTCTGTAGCAGCACTTATTGCAGTAGAGCACCGACGCCCACGGGTGTTTTCCCCGCTTTTCTTTTTCTTTTTTCTCTCGGGAGACGCAGCTTTCTCTCTCAAGGCACACAAGAATCGGGAGCGCCCCATACCTCGGTACGCGCCAGCAGGCGCGGTATTTAATTCGCCCCTCCCACTCTCAGCCCCGATTTCGCTGCCTGCCCTCTCGACCTCTCTGTCAATAAGAGAGGTCCAAGTGATTTCCTCCTCTCCTTTCCGCCGCCTCACGGAGCGCGCTGCAACAGTACTGGCTACTTGCACACTTCGGAGAACGTTGCAGCACGCCTGGTCCTCGACAAGGCGGTTGCCGTCGTCTTTGTTGCGCAAGACGCCGAGCTTAATATGTGCCAGAGACGCTCGCAGTTTGCGCGGAGGGGCTATTAGCGCTTTCTACAGCAGTCTCGATGTAAGAAAAGATGCAGAAATATAGGAAATGACCCAGTTGGAGTTTGTCGAAAGTCGGAGTTTATTGAGCTTTTTTCGGAGCTCGTATGGGCCAAGATTACACCAGTCGTTGAAACCTAAATACGGACAGAATGTGGCTCTCATTTATTTACTGGAGTACCCCCGTTTTGCATGCAGATTCATTGTGTAGGTGCATCTTAGAAACTAGATGCCGTTTTCAGCGGCCAGGATTCTTGGACCTCGACCATGTTTTTCGGTATGGCATTGAGGAGAACAAAATCGTTGCTAGCGTATGCTTAAAATCCACAGCTGTATGTCGCGGCTTGTAGACTATGGGCTCCTTCAAGAGTGCGCGGGCTTGGTTCTCTATTCTATCCAATTTTGCTCTTTTCTATCTAATCCAAAATGTGCGTCATTCGAAATGCATCAGATACTCTACGCTGGCACGTTTATCGCGGTGTTGCAAATGACGAGTAACTACACATATGACAATCATTCTTGTTCACTGGTAGTGCCAATATCAGACGTAAACTATGTGTCTTAATGAGAGTTCAGAAGCTTGGGATGATTCCGGAAAAGCCAGAAAAGAAACGATAACTGCACTTTGTTAGCACCGAAATCGGTATTCGCTTGGGAGCATCGTGCCCAAGTGCAAGCTTGATTGCTTTCGGATGACTCCTCATTTTTTTCCCCCCGATTACCTTCGATAGAGCCTCGACAGTGGCCGCCGCCTAGAGGACGCATTTGTAGACAAAATAACGCGGGAATAAAACAACCGAAATGACTCAGGAAGGGACAAGGTCTCTCTCTTCACCTCCAGGGCAATCCCTCTCTCTTTTTTTTTTCCTTCTTCGCGTTGAACCCCAGAACCCCTACACTTACTGGCTCGCCCACATTTGCCCTTAGCGCGTTGTTTATTGTGCCCTTGTTATATCACGTGTTTCTAGGGTCTCATAAAGGATATCGCATACTGGTTCTTTTCTTGTTGTGTTCTGATTCGCACTTCTTTCTTTTCTTTTTTTTTTTTTGTACGCCCGATGCGCTCGTCCGTCTGCTGCCATGATACGGTATGGCGTTCCGCTGTCGCCGTAACGCTGGTCGATACAGCTCCTACGACGACGCTGTCGCTTTAGCTTCGCTTTCATTTGGGCCGAAGCATCCTCTGCTTGCGCGTTCTTTTTTCTTTCGTTCCTTTCGTCGTGGTCACACTGAAGTCCTGCGCCCACACAGAATGATGTTCATCAGTGGGCCGTGTAACTTACGTCAGCAAGGCAAAAAAAAAAAAAGAAGGAAAAAGAAAGCGAACATTAAAGAGAACTGAAGAGGAGGAAGGAATACAAGAAAGCTATGGAAAGAATAGAGCAATAATGCCATGATATCCCGCCTTCTGTATGAATCGTCCCATCTACGCAAGTTGAGGCCCAGACCATCGTAGCTCGGGCCAATATGAGGGGAATCCGGTTACGGAGTGTTCTGTTCCCAGTCTATTGTTCGGTACGCTCGCCCCGCCGCACCGAACGGAACCGAAGTATACGGCAGCGGGGGAAATCTGATTTGCTGCTTCGGTGCTGTAGAATTGCGCCATTTCATGGGTGTACCTGGCCCTGTTGAGACGCAACAACAAGTGGCCGGTGTCCGGTTATGAGATGCACCGGGGTCGGAGGGGGAAGATCCAAATATGTGGAGGCCAGTGATTGGAGACGAGTGTGAGAGCGTTCGCTGGGAGCGCCACTCTATTATGCGACAGTTGTGCGCCACAGAACGTTCTTATACCCTGGTTAGGGAACAGGGGCCCATCTACAATTTCTTGAATCCTAGTTCGAATATGGGTGCCTATCGGGAAGTTCTTCGACCTTGGGAGAGGGTCCAAGGGCTATTCGTGCCCACAAGTTCTGCGACCTCGATTAGAGGAGATGGGTGTCTTTGCAGAAATTTAGAGGCTTACTAAATGGGTTGAACTTAAATTGACGACGAAGCAGCGAGAAACGGAAAACAGAGCTTAGTGGGTCAGAGAACAAACGGGTGTTAAGAGAAACTAAAGGAAAATATTAAGCATGGTTAGATCTAGTTTTCACACGTGAAAAAACTCGCGCCTAGCACTGCTCTCTACGCGCCAGTAAACGAATTTTCTGCGTCGAAAACTGCGCTGAAGGTTCCTAGTCTCGCCGCTCTATTTGTATGGGCCGCGCCGAAGAAGAGAACTTGGCGTCACGATCTCGGCTGCAGACACTGCGTACAGTGAGCTCTGCAGCGGCCTGTAATGTAGCAACAACTGTGGCTTACTGCATACTTATCGCCAAAGGTGATCTAATTCATTTTTTCATTTATATCCTGGAGCAGTAATCGAGCACTCAGAAAAGACCAGCTGACGTCATTTCAAAAAGTCACCCACAAAGTCGAACAGAGGGCGCCACTGAAATTTTTTAATTTCGCCGTTTTTCTCGCGTGCAACGACTTTGTTCTCGCCAGGAATGGCCAATTCGTTGTTGCGCAAGCCTAATATTTCAATTTTGCGCAAATTGGCATTCTCTATTAGTGTCCCTTGAATGACATCTGAGTTGGAATGAATGAATGAACAACTTTATTTAGAAGTCCGGCAGTGATAGATCGGGGCGGGCTTGAACCCCGGCCTAGGAATCGGCCACAAGCCGATGGGAATCAAGAAATAATTGACGCTGTAGGACATGTGGTGAGAAGGCTAGATGACCGCTGGTCATAATAATTGCGAAGTGGGTCACTAGAGAAGGCAAGCGTTGCAGGGTGAGACAGGAAGATAGGTGGACAGATCAGATCAAGAAGTTTGCGGGGATGACATGTTTGGAGCCAGATAGGACCTAGATAGTTGGAGAACTATGAGAGAGGCTTTTGCCCTGCAGTGGGTGCAGACACTATGATGATGATGATGCTTGATAGAAGTTCTTGGACCCTTGTCGAGGAAGGTTACTGATTTCCAAATCCGTCTGTCCTGTTTAGAAAAGGAACGCCTATATCTACAAGTTCTCGGACCCTTGCTAGGTAAAGGGTGCCTAATTAAAGGTGACGGTCCCGAGTAGCAAAATTTTATCGTGCTCCTCACTTTTCCGTTGTCTTTCCATTTCCCCTATAAACCAGGTCGCCATCCGGGCTCAGCCTGGGCAAATTACCTGCCTTTTTCTTGTGCCTCTATCGCTTGGACCCTAGTCGTAGCCTAAAGGCCGTGTGTCGTTCTGAAGGCTTCAACAAGAAAGATTATTTAACTTCCACAGCACCCCAAGAAAAGAAAGGCATGAGTACCCAATCAGGTTGAAAGGAAATGTGTGTTACTAGAAGCATTATTAGTTCGGGTTAGTTGGCATGCGTTGCATACAGCAGCAGAATGTTGAACAGCATCGAAAGATGACAAAGACGGAATTGGAGGGCTCTTAAGCTTTGTCTTTGAGAGTGTCACGCCGGTAGCGTCATGGGGTCCCGTTCTCATCGCAACGCTATCGTGTTAAAACGCACAGATAACATTAATTAAATCCGCCGCCTCCTCTACGATGCTCCAAACATATATCTCCGCGCGAAGCTGCCGTGGTGGGGAGTGCCCTCTGGGTGATGTTTATGCAACTAACCTAACCGGGACAAAAGATCCTCTACGTAGGTGGCGCTGCTGATTTTTTTCCAACAAGGGCCCCGGTGCCGACGCCGGATTTTCTGCGACCTGAGTTTCTTAACGCCATCGCGTTCAAAGTGCAGCGCTTTTCGTCGCCCAGTGCTCATGCTTTTCAATACTCTGCTGCGCTGAACCGCGTATGAGACCGCATTTTTTTTTGTCTGTAGGTATTTCCCTCGACTGTGCTACGTTAAGTGAAGTTGGCTCAGCTGTTATCTATTTTTACCGCTGACCATCGTGTCGAGGGTTCGACTCCCGGCGATGGTGGCCGCATTGAAGAAAAGCACTCGTCTTCTTTGCTTTGGGTGCACGCAAAAGACAAAAAAAAAATGACTGTAAAAATTTATTCTGTCTGCCCGTCCCGACGTGGGAGCGGCCCGCGGCGGCTCCTCCCCTGTAAGGGGCTTTCAGAGTCTGCTCCTCAGGACCACAATAAAGTTCGCTGTCTGTCTGTCTGTCTGTCTGTCTGTCTGTCTGTCTGTCTGTCTGTCTGTCTGTCTGTCTGTCTGTCTGTCTGTCTGTCTGTCCCAATCCTCACCATTCAGTTCCCTACACCTCGGCGTAAGTCAGGAGAGCTCGCTAAGGCGTCGATAAGCTCCTCAGATTTCCCTTCTGCACCTCTTTTTTAAAGCGAAGCTTCTATTGACTGGATTGTGAAGCTCGTGGTGGTGGTGTTAAATAAAAAGTTATAATTGTGAAAACAGTGTGCGCCGTAGCGCAAGAGGCGCACCCGTAATACGTGCACGCTCTGCAGAGCACGCTCGGCTAACGAAGATGTGAGCCATGTTAATCTACTCGCTTTTCTACCAAAGAAAAACAAAAACAAAACAAACAAGAAGGAAATAAGCAAACATGGAAGAAAGAACAAACGACAATACTAAGCAAAGACAGAAGGGACGACAGGGAAGAGAAACAGAAAGACGGCAAGAAAAATGAGAGACAGAAAGAAAGTCACGCAAACGTGAAGCTTCAGTTGCCCCCAATTTCGACGATAGGAAACGGGCTCCTGAATTCTCTATCATTTCCTCTTACACCAGCTATACACTTTTACGGAGTAAGCCGTACCTTAAGATGCTTAATACAGCGTATATATAAGCTGGTAAGGGCTCGTTACAACGGCCGTAATTGGTGGCGTTGTTGTCCGCCGCCGCCGCATTTGCTGTACATAACCGCTATGAACTTCAGTGAGAAGAAAAATAATATTCATGCCTTTGCGCATTTGAACCCAGCTCAATAGCGGCGGTGCCACAACGCCCTCTGCACTGGCTCTCTGCACTTGGCTTGGCATCTTGCATTCTCATTCGTTGCCCTGGTATTTATTTATTTATTTATTTATTTATTTATTTATTTATTTATTTATTTATTTATTGAGGTACCTACAGCGCCCAAATGGGCATTATTATAGGGGGGGGGGGGGACAAACAACAAACGATCCAGGTAGTGTAGTACAACAGCCGGAGTGTTGTTTCAGGAGCTCTTCCACGTTTGCCAGTCACTGGCTGCAGTTTAATCGACGGAAACGCGGAGTAGACGGGAAGGTAGGAGGTGACAATGATGATGAAGAGCAAGATGGCGCAGCAGACAACGAAGAAAAAGAGCAGGATAAAGAACGTGGCTGCGAAAAAGACGAGGGCGACGAGGAAGAGAAAGGCGACAACGAAGATAAGTTGTAGCACACGACGAAGAGATGAAGTAGCAGTAAAAGCAGGCAATAGAATAGGAATAAGAGGGGCAGGTGAAGTAGAAAAAGATCAAGACAAACTGGGTGGAATGGGAGAGCATGCAGCAAAATCTAGCTTACGTGCCCACTGCTTGGCTGCGCCCTGTGCGCAGTCCTGAGGAATAGTAATAATAAAAAATAATGACGAGCTCTTACGTGCTAAATCTAGTCATATAATTATGAGGCACGCTTCATAGTAGAGGGCTCCGGAATAATTTTGACCATTTTTGACCACCTGGTCTTCTTTAACGTGCGACTAAGTACACGGTTTTATTTATTCTTCTTTCTTTCTTTTTTTTTTGCATTTCGCGCCCATTAAAATGTGGCCGCCATCTCCGGGATTCGATCTCGCAACTTCGTTCTTCGCAAGGCAACACCCTAGCCGGTATGCTACCATGGCGGGGCTCGCGTGGTATGTATATGACAACCTTTCCTCTAAGAGAATTCATCCGCCACCTTTCGCGCTACCACGTGATGCTGCTGAGTCACAGAAGCGTAGAAAATTGGATCGGCCGTTGTAATGACGCCTTGGTAACTAATTAAGCTGGCTGGGAGCGAGAAAAGGCAATTTATGCACGCCTCTTGCTTGCTTTATATGTGAAAGCGATGACTTCGTTCGGTGCCTTCGTTGAAATTAATGAGCAATGAATAATGAGCCCTTCTAGGGTGGAACTTTCTTCTTTTTGTGTATTCTAGCTATTAGCTTTCTAAGCTGTGGGCAATTCGACAAGTATGGTTCTATTTCCTGTTTTGGTTTAACCGTCCATCTTTGGTAATATTTTTGTTGTCATCTCCTATATGGGACACTTACTTAGGGACACTTACAAGTCGCTCTATCTCTTTCTCTCTCTCTCTTTTAAAGGCACAGTTAGCAAGCTCGAGCTCCAGACGTGGTCGGCGACCACCTAAAACTCTGTGCAGAGTGAAAATGAGGAGAGAAATTGCAGGTGAAATAATAGAGAGAGAGAGAGAGACACAGAGAGAGAGAGAGAGAGAGGGAGGGGGCGAGAGAAATAAAGGAATAGATAAATTAAGTTTCCTCTGCGAGCACTGGAAGCACGCAGGCAATTTGAAAGCGCTTCCCACTACAGGGTAGCCAACAGGAGATCTCTCGTTAAGCTCCCTGTCTTTCCTTTACCTTTCTCTCTCGCTCTCTCTTGTTCAGTAGTGGCTTCACTAACTTCAGATAGGCTCGCAGCGGATTAATCAATTTTGGATGCAGGCTAGTACACTATAGCGCCGCTAATTATGATGGTGATTATTATTGTGGTCTAGTTAAGAAAAGGACGTTGTTTTCTGCCGCCCATGCGGGAGCACGGCTCAGCGT
The DNA here is from genome assembly GCA_013339685.2 of Hyalomma asiaticum. NCBI lineage: Eukaryota > Metazoa > Arthropoda > Arachnida > Ixodida > Ixodidae > Hyalomma > Hyalomma asiaticum. The sequence goes on from CM023486.1 coordinate 61,130,339, forward strand.
CCATGGAAGTAGGGGAAAAGGGAACGAAAGAGATAGAAAGAAGAGAAACGCCTTAGTGGACGGCACCGGAGATTTTGGCTACCTGGTGCTGTTTAACGTGCAAGAACAACGCACAGCACACGGGCCTCTGGCGTTTTCGCCTCCATCTAAAATGCGACCGGCCGCGGCCGGGATCGAACACCCGTTTTTGAGCGTAGCATCCGAGCGCTATAGCTGCACCACCGCGGCGGACTGACACGTGTATGCGGCTTACAGATATCTATACCAGCGTCGACAGGAGGTAGAGAGACGGGGAGGGAGGGAGAGCGGGAGGGTCGGAGACGTCCGCGTAGATTTATAGAACGCTTCTAACTCATTTACGAAAACGGCTCTCTCTTTCGCGCGCGCGGTGCTATTTTTAGACGACGCGGGCTTCCCCGCAGCGCACGGTGGGTCGACCGCGTTAATTGTGTCGCCAGACAATGCCCGTTCCACGTTGGTGCCCGCTTCTTCTCGCCGCTTGAAAGCCGTGTCTAGCCGAGAGGGCCAACGCTGTCGTCGAGTTGTAAGCGACGTGAAAAGAGGGGGTCTTTGCGCGCACACGTAACACGCTGTTGTCCAACAACCGCCGCTTGCATCACATGCTGCGCCTACGTACCCTGGACGCGGCGGCTCGCGCCTTGTGAGAGTCGCTACGTTTCGCGTTGACCGCTCGAGAGAAAGGGAAAAAAAAAAAAAGAAAGCCTTGGCGTGGGCACGAGCGTGCTTTGGGTATACCAGACCCGTCAACGGAGTGAGAACCTCCCTTCGTCACTGTCGCTTGCAGCGCTTGCGCGAACCGCGCTGCTGAAAAGACTCGCTTTCACGCTGGACGTGCCGAGCTGAACGGTAAAGGAGACGCCCCTCTTTTTGAAGATGCACGCGCCCACTGGAGAGGAACACGACGTGGGAGTGACGTCACGGGTATACGCGAAGACGCGTCCCGCTGCGCGACTCCAATGCTGGGCACGTTCTTGAAAAGCCCACGTTCCAGTACTGGCAATGGGCGTCCTCTTTTTTTTTTTTGCTTTGGATGATCATAAAGAAAACTCGGGTGGTGATGGAGGTGGGAGTATGAGCGCGCGAGGATGTCAGCTGCTCATTGGAGCGAACTGCGCCTGTCACCGGACATCAGCCGACGGGAGCCTGTGAGTGACGGCTCGCGATAGTGAGGCCCACTAAAGAAGTTCGCCGTGGTGTTCGCGTTGAACGTTGCCCGCAATGAATATTATTATTCGCGGTTCCAGGTAAGGAGACGTGCGCTGGGCATGCGTGAGCTGTTGCTCGCCGTTGCGACCTCCCAGACATATCGGTCAGTGCTATAGACATTAATGAATGCTCGCGGTTATGCAACTTTTCGATGAGGCTTATTCGTGTGTGGCTGAGACGGGGAACGCGCGTACAGTGAGGAAGATAAAACGCGTTATCAGTCGTCTGCATCTGGCGTGACCCGCCTTGGAAGCTTTGCGGCAAGGGTGTGTAGGGGTTGCTTCTAACACTAACTTACTACTGCTAGCAGCGGCATCGCTACTAGCAACCCCCTTCAGTGGGTTCGAGCACTCGACGAGCAGAGGAGGAGGCCGTCGCGTCCGCGCGCTCGCTATCTCAGCCATGCATCGCTGCGTTGCCGCGCGCGTCAGCCCGTGGCCCGTCTCGCGGCGGGACAGCACGAACCGTCGCACGCGGCGAAAGAGGAGAACATTAGGCGCAACTCTCCGAGCATGGCAGTTTAATGAACGGTTAAATGAAACAAATAATACAAGGCCGAATAAGTCGAATTAAATATAAAGAATAACAACGATAACGATTAACAACACGCGAACACAATAACACAAACGAAGGACAGTAACAAAGAACAACACGCGAACACAGAATAGCACACAAAAACAACCATGCAGGGAAGGAGAGCCTAACCCCGGCCAGCGCACCCGCGACCGCGCCCCAAGAAAAGGAAAATAGAAAGAGAGGAACATACGTAGATGGGCGCAGACCGCCGGCCGCTGCCGTGGGTCACTGGAGCTTGCAGAGGCACGCCATCCGACCGATGGCCTGGTCGGCCGGAGGGCCACAAAAGTACGTGCGCACCTCTCCAAGCCCCAGCAAGTTCTCGCCGAGCATCTCTCAAACCAGAACGCGCGAAGATTTTAGGAATTTCTCGCTGCCCAATGGCAGCCTATGTTAAAACCACATGGGGCAAACGGGCGGGCCGCCGCCCCGTCAAGCTGGGGAGAGGGGGATGCGGAGACATTCCACGCTAAACATGGCGTCGAGCGGGACCCGGCCCCACAGGTGTTGGCCTGTGAAGCGGAAGGTCGCGGGGTCGAATTCCGGAAATGGCGGCCGCGTTTCGATGGGGGAGAAAAATTAAAATAAGTAATAAAAAGCCCCTACGCTTAGGTGCATCTTAAATGATTTAAGGACGAAGATATAAGCCCCCTCCTCCTAGATCTCCCAAATCGCGACGAAATAAGATATCGACTAAAAGCAGCTTTGATGACTTTCGACCGTCGGTCATTTAGTTTATGGAAACTTCTGGGCCCATGGCCGACACCGGCCTTGCAAAAGTACGCTTTGAAAGCACTAAAACATTTTTTTGAAGAAAGCCGCATTGATGACGTTTATTAGCGCATTTATACTTTCGTCTATTTCGCCTATTCGTGATTTCTGTGATTGTTTATTTCGCTATTGTTAGGTTATGCAATATCTGGTGATTAATTTACACGTCCGGGTGTCACTCACTGACTATGAACGATTTTGTGCGGTGGCATTCGTGTTTGTTTATTTGAGATTTTTCTCGAGAGTATTGCCATCTGCCCTAACATGCACACCTGTACAATGTATGCGTGTTTCTTTCCTGATGCTCTCGGCGAAATACTGTTATTGTGATTATGCCGGGTTGCTTCGCAACCATGCATAGAGAACGTTCACCACACCTAGGAGCCAAGGAGTAGCCGGCGCCTTATTAGTGCGCCGACATCTCCAAATATATCAATAAAAGAAAAAAAAGGATCCGAGTGGGTCAAAATTACTCCCGAGTCCTCCAAAAAGGAGCGTGTCTCGCAACCATATCGTGCTTTTGATACGTAAATCCCCGCACATCAGCCAATCAATCATGCGTTACGAGGCGGATCAATGTGTTTGTCTGGAAAGACAAACGCAAAAACGTCTGGGAAGTCTTTTAACTGCTAGCAAACTAAAAATAATAAAAGAAAGCACGCTCTCTTATGTCACCATATGCCGCGGGGTCGAGCACCTCTTCAGAGCACGTTATCAATTTTTCTTTTCTCCCAGAATTGTGAGGCGCTTTGCAGGACGCCTAATCGCTCTTGGGAATTTCCTTCTTTTATCTGCGTTTGCGCGTACGCATGTTCCTGTGCGCATATGCAATCTCGATTTTGAACCAGACTGCCTCCGGCTAACGATCCGTCGCTTTTGCTTCAAGTCTTGTCACATAGAAAAAAAAAGAAATAAAAAAAAGACAGAAGGTTCGCTTTTCTCTTTTGCGCGCTAAACGTAAGTGAGTTAGCACTTCATATGGCTCATTGCCTCTGCAGCGTGCCTTCGACTGTCAGCTGTCACTTGCAGCTGCTTTTATGAGGGAGAAATATATACCTATGTGCACTACATACAGACGAAGTCGGTTAAATCTCCCTGCCACCCAGTATAGGGTAGCGGAGGTTGTGAACTGAACACTCTGGCACTGAACTCCGGAAAGTCCACCAAAAAAGGAGGATCATTAATCTTTCAGAAGTCGAAGTCGCCCGCTTTGTCTCAAGAAAGAAAAAAAAAGTCGTGATAAGTTCCTGTGATGGCATAGTATATATCGTTGAGGAACTCCGATCTAACTAGTTACGTATTCTTCGAGATATGTGGCTTAGCACTGTGGATATACTAAAGAAAATGTATAGTCCTGGCAATTATATAAACATTGGGAAAAGATGAATAGGCGTACTGCGCTACTTAATCCAGCTTTGACAAAAAAGGAAAAAAAAATTTCGTTAGCGGTAACTGTTTTCGACTTTGTACATTGCATTGCCATCTGAGGAGTATTTATGTCACAGTTCCCATAAGCCTTTTCTTTTACACTTTTACAGCGTATTACAACACTGTGCGATTCCCAATTTTCGACGAGGTACTTGCGCGGATTAGTGATGCAGAACTGTCGATAGTATTATGACAATTATTTCTGGTGCTTAACGTCCCAAAACCACGATATGATTGAGAAGCGCTATAGTGGCAGGATTGGAAAACTTCGACCATCTGGGGTTCTTTAACATGCACCGACGTCGCACAGTACACGGGCCTCTAGCATTTTGCCTTCATCGAAATGCGGCCATCGCGGCAAGAATTCGATCCGGCGACCTTCGCGTCAGCAGTGAAGTATCATGGCCACTAGACTGCCATGACGGGCATCAATAATATTATCGATATGATCGACAGTTGAGTCGCTGTCAAACTATTAATGATTAAAGAAACTATCGATAGCGCGCGCTACCGATAGTATATAGTCTCGATAGTACTGTAGGTAGTGTAAAATCGACCACGCCAACTTATTTCAGCATAAACATGGTTCCCCGAGTGCGTGGTGTACGGTAATGGTCGCAAATGTGACAGGATTTTTTGTTATCGCATTCTGCCCCCTGTCATTGAGCTCCTCAGCTACTCCCTACGAACAGTTGCACCATAACGTCATTTCAGTTAGGAGGAGCGAGCAAAAAAAAAAAAAAGCAGGGTGGGGGGAGGTGAGGGTGGAAGAAACGTAGCGGTTATTAACTCAGTGGTAAATCCAGGGATAAACTGAGCTTACCGCTCAGTTTATCCCTGGGTAATATCGTTCCAATCAGCGTGAAAGCTGTAGGGAAGCGCGGATTCGCCTGCGTTTCCCACGTGATGTGCCATAAGTGTTATTATATTATGATGCTGCTAAGGTGCGGCTTGGTAATGTTATGTTAATGATTTGTGGCTATTGTCTTGTAAATCATGTCATGGGGATTACATTATCCTTATATGTTCACCTCGTGTGATAACCCTCTATAGTATGTAGCTGCACGATGAGGGCAAGGGTGTCTGTGGTGTGTCGAGGGCAACAGCGGGTCCGCTTTTGCCTTCTCTGTAAGCCGAGACAGCAGGCGGGCGGCGAGGTCTTTCTTTCTTTCTTTCTTTCTTTCTTTCTTTCTTTCTTTCTTTCTTTCTTTCTTTCTTTCTTTCTTTCTTTCTTTCTTTCTTTCTTTCTTTCTTTCTTTCTTTCTTTCCTCTTCTGTTCTGTTCCGTTCTTCTCTTTTCTTTTCAACGACTTTCTTCTCTGGGCCTTCGCATAATCACGATTATGCAGTAGTGAGCTGAGGGCAAGAGAACGCTATCCATAAAGCATGGCGAACGGCGAATATTGCTAGCGCCTCTACAGCTCCCCTGTTAAATAAAGTAATGGACCTTGGCAAGTCATGTAATGCAGAGTGGGCGAAGCTTCCGCAACTCTCCACTACGGCGTACTGCATAATCGTATCGCGGATTTGGGACGTAGGACTCCCAAGGTCAATCATTGAAAAGTACAGATAAACGATGGTCACTCAGGGCGACGCAGTGGGTACCGAGAGAGGCAAAGCTTGACTGCGAAGGACAGCGATGACTTGTGACGAAAGAAAAAAAGAGTAATGTAGGTGTAAAAGACAATGAGCTAGCGCAGGACAGGGTTTCAGATCGTTGGGAGGCGCCCTCGTCTTGCGATGGACATAACATAGCCTGACGACGACGATTACTCGGCGAGTTAGCACTGAATCATAAACGCAAGCAATACACCGAAGGGTCGCTGATCGGGTGAGTTCTTAGTGTCACGCTAACAACAACAACAACAACAACAACAACAACAACAACAACAACAACAACAACAACAACAACAACAACAACAACAACGACAACGACAACGACAACGACAACAACAACAACAAAAAGACACTGCAGTTACTAACAATATTCCAAGGCCTTAGGCAATGTTAGCATGATGGTATCCTAACAGCAATTTGTCGCTTTGAGTTGCTTACCGCTTACATCCGTAGCACTAAGCGAATTCATTCCTTTTTTTCGTAAACCAGGTACGCACACATAGCCCATAAAATGTAGTCGTAAGAGAAAGCAACGGCTGGGAGTGAGCTCGTCCCTTTGGAAACACGTTCAAAAAAGAATACAGAAAAAGAAAACCACTTTTAAGGTACTTGCTGGACATGTTCTAATGGCATTTATTTAATTCAGGAGGAAATAAGCAGCGATTAAACTAGTCTATCAAGAAAGTATTTTATGTCAGTTATATCGCAAGGATCAGTGGGTGGAAATTGATAAGAAAAGGGTAATGTTTTTGAATTGTCACCCCTACGTAAAAAAACATTTATCGCATTTCTGGGAAGGATGCATTTTACGTCATTTGCAATTCACCTGGACGGTTAAGTTCGAAGTAGTACTCTGGTTGCCTTTTTCTACATAAAGTGTGTACTTCTTTAGAATTGAGTTACTAGATACGCCTGTAATTGCTAAAACAGCGGTAGAGCAGATAATGAGAGGAGTCACTAGCATCCAATGTGCGCGCGTCAATTTCAAGTGGTAACTCGCTAACATTCAATTCAACCGCCGAGAGGGACCTAGATGAATTCAGAGCGATCTCAGTGAAACTGAGGCACGCCACTTTGAAATTTAAATTAGGCGAGCGCGCTTACCGGGCTTGCCGCGATGTATAATGCAAACGCCCACCTTTTATGTAAAAGTCGGAATTCCAGATTACGAATAAACGACTGCGATTAAGAGAGACTTTGGCAGCAGTGGGTGCCGCCCTGTCGCTTTCTCCTTCATTCCTCTCACGCGGCCCGAAAATTAGAGCAACAAATAAAAGAGAAATCACGAGCGTATATCTTATCGGCCGGCAGTTTGTCTTCCCCGCACGACCGGCTGCCTCGGCCGCGTCGAGTGAAAAATTGTCGCCCGCCCGAAAGTTAACCCAAGACGATAGTCGTCAGGCTGCTTGCGAGTTTCTCCATGGGGCTAGCCAAGGGAAGAAAGGATAGTAAGAAGGGAGAGGAGGTCGTTGCGTCACGGATACAGACGTCCCGTCTCCTGTACCCGCTCCCTCCCTCACACACGCACACACTTTCTCTCCCTGTGCCTCTAAGCAGTAGGGGCAGGGTTTGGCGAAACTGAGGCAATTCTTCCTTCTCCTCTTAAGCCTTCGAGGAACCGTTCTACGCTACCATTGATTCTTTCCGCCCGACCGCGCATTTCGTCGGCATCGATTTACGGCGGTCCGCCTACGCGTTCCCCGCGGCCACTTCGTTTATTTCTCTTCCTCGTAAGTCGGGACGTTATTTTCCTCGATTTCACTCTTTCTCTCTCTATTTTTTAAAGAGTTACAGTCTATAGGTTCGGCTGCGCAGGGCCCGTATCTAACGCCGTTTTTCTGGTTCCTTCTTTTTTCTTTTTTTTTGTTTATCCTGCTCATCGATGTGCACACGGATCGGGCGGCATTACCAGCAGCATCGGTAGTAGGCAGTGCCCACGCCGGCCGCAAGCCACGGTTCTTCGAAGAGCGCTTGAAGTCTGCAGGAGCGAGAGAGAGAGAGAGAGAGAGAGGAGAGAGAGAGAGAGATTTGAAAAGGCCCAAAATGGTATGGATATGACTGCAGAACGAGAGACAAAGCGGTGCCATGGCAAGTCATGGCGCGGACTTCAACACCAAAGTGGACGGCAGTTGGCATCGGCCATGCGAGGAAACCGTTTCGGCCTTAGATATATACTGCTAACACTTCTTTCTGCTTCGCTGGGGCGTTCATATCGTTTCCTTTGCACCTTGCTTTCCTGTTTTCTGTCGCGGACGGACGACTTCTTTCTTTCCTCTGTTAGCAAGCTGTGTGCGGAGTTCTTGGGAGGCCGCGTGAGCTGGTGCTTACGTCGCCGAAAGGCGCTGACATTTTGAAGTTTTCCGCTGCCGTTGCATCGAGAAGTTACCGCAGGTCTTCCTGCGGCAATGGGCTCTGCAAGTTTGTCGGGTCTTTTTTGTTGTCCGGCTGATAACGGTGACGTCGGGCGTGTCTGCGCTTTCGAGCTGTCATCTACGTCCGTCGAGATTGCAGACCTGGCACTTTGTGACATGAATTACGGGATTATCCGTGGTAGATATACCGAGATAACATACTTGACTTATATTATGAAATACGTCACTCGGTAGATATACTTGGTACGGCCTACTTTAGATCATAACGATTTTGAAAAGTAGAAGACGCTTTAGACTGCACACGCATTGGAATGCGAAAGCGCTTGTTGGAAGCCACATGACCCCTGCGCGTCGCAGGTTATCTCGCACTGAGCACACGTTTGGTCAACCACACACCTGAGAAGAGTGCATGAATGGTTACGCGCTTGTTTAGACTTCTGGGCCTGGATTTTTGTTCCTGCCCAAAGTACGATTTTTTAGCACAATTCATTCGGTTTGTGCGCAAGAACCTAGTAGTCCGAAGAATTTAACATCAAACGCCATGCTTTCATTTTATTTTACGTAAGGACGTCAGCAATTGTGCCAGAACGACGTCACGCAATGACGTCACCTTACGTTGTGACGGAATCATGGCCTCTCAATGTCATCACGGGATGACGACGCCACTTGGTCTTTCTGCACGCTTCCTATATGGTCGCGTGGTATTTCTTCAACAATTACACTCCAGCACTACGTGTATTCCTCGAGTTACCGACGTGACCGCACCTTTTCCTCTGCAGTGAATACTCTATACCATATGGTGTGGCAGTCCTTGAATGTATAGATGACGGAAAAGCAGATAGAGACCACAAACCGAGTAGAGTTAAGAAGACCCTACTCTGTTTGCGGCGTCTACCCGGTTCGCGGTCATCTCTACATTCACGGACCCTCGCATCGACCAAAGAAGGTTGCATCGCGCCAAGACGTCGACGTTGTTTTTACGGCAAGAAACAAACTGGGATCCATCTGCCCGGCTCTGCGGAATCGTTCAAGTACGAAGGGGCAGGACAAAGTGGCGAAATGTGTATTAATCACGCTAAAGATAGGTTCGTTTCTTGCACGAGCAACGTGGTTATAGCATTCCTTTTTCACGTGGGCGCAAATACATCGGCCAGACGCACAGATGGATATGAACACCAGGCTCAGAGAACACCTTAGTTGTATGAAAAGTTCCTCCTACACACATTTTGCCTTGAATTGCCGACAATGCGGGTGTGAGCCTGAATTAGGAAAAACTAGTGTTGTCTATCGGAGCCATGACAAGACAGCCCGAGAAATTGTTGAGGGGTTTTATATTCAACTTAACGGTTCATCGTGTGTAGGCCATCCATCCTTAAGTCTTCATCCTTGTGAGGTAGAATTTCTAAAAGCAATTTAATGCCGTTCGCGTTTGCATGTTAAAGACTTGATTGTGGTCGGGCGTGTTTTTTTTTGTTGTGTTTTGTAGTTATCCAGGTTGTGCTTTTAGCTGTTCTTTAACTGTTTGCTTCCATCTTCTCTGTTTCTCTATGGTTTTGTCCAAAGTTTTAGCACGGACAATATAGAGGCACCTGTTCTTGTGTGATGATGTGTTTTCTTTTTAATTTGCGATGATTGATATAAGTGCGGTGCTTGTTCAATGAAATTCAGCTTGAAGTTAGCGCTCGTGTTGTCTAGTTCTTGTGTCCTCGTTTTCCTTTGCGCTTCTTTCCAGTGTGAACTAGTACAAACTCGCCATAATTTCAGTTCTTCTCTGCCGTTCTCAATATCAATCTCGCTATCATGGTTTCTACACCAAGAAAGTATATATGTGCGAGCATGAGTTATAGCTTATTTGAAATAGTTTGCCTGACGCAATCAGACTCCCTGCATGCTTCTCTAGGGACAGTTTCCACGAGACCCGATCTTTTTCTGCAAATTACACATTGTCCAGCCTGCATTCTATGAAGGCCTTTATTTCACCTCGCTTGATTCCCTGACGTATTGCAAGTGGAAGAACATACGCGGGCCAACCTTTCCTATGTTTAATATAAATCTTTCTTTTTTGAACTATAGGAAAGCAACAAAGGAAGAAAAGAAAAGAAAGTAGCGGTTTTCGACATCGTCCCCGTGACAGGTTGCGCACAGCACAATTTCGCAATTCAGGTTCTAAATAATGCTGTGGTGTTCCTATGTAGTATGGTCCTTTCAAAGATTTTCATTGTTTATTGGCACCGCGCAAGTGTTGCCGGTTACTTTATCTCCCAGTCGTTGTCTACTAATATACGACGAGACAACAAGCCGTATAACCTTACCAGGCTTATGATGACGCGGAATAATTACTACAAACAAGAGACGCATTGCGCGGGATTTGGGAAGAACCCCATTGAATTCATCATGCTCAGCCACGCCACAGACATGTGTTCAGCGACACTTATAATAGGCTGTACTGACTGCTTCTAGCCTCTTTCGTAATGAATTTCCACCAACTAGCCCAAGTATATCTTCTAGAAGAGGCAACGGAGAGTTTTCTCGCAAATCTTTATGAACTTGTTTTGACGTGCACTTGGTATAACTGAGGTGATTTTCTGAACGGGTCCACCGAAACTTGTCCACAGAAAGCCATTTCAAGCCGATTTTCTTAGCGTAGTAAGAGCAGAGCGTCAGCGTTGGCTTCTCCGCTATAAGACTAACTGTGAGGAGAAGCCCGCTTTACCACCTTCTTCATAGCTTGGACAGCCTCTACAAGGAAGTGCTGGCGGAGTGTCGCTGCTGTAATCAATACGATCACTGCGGTTGTCGCGGTGTGACCACCGCAGCGGGTATGGTGTATGGTGCTTGCCTGATTATCTGAAAGACGTGGGTTCGATCCCGGTCGCGGCGGTCACGTTTCCGGTGGAGGCAAGCGTGCTAGAGGCCCGTGAACTGTACGTCATGAGTTCACGTTAAAGGAACCCAGGCAATCAGTATTTCCGGAGCTGTTCACTACGACGCGTCTTATAGTCACATGGTGGTTTTGACACCTGAAACCCCAGAAAATCAAGGAGATACAGCCCATAGTACTTGTTCGATGTTAAGCTCCATGTTTACCCGGTTACAATCAACCGGTCGCGTTACCGATGGCTGGCGCACTACCATAATAATACCCGTTTTCAAATCGGGTGATCACGTTTCTCCACTTAATTATCGTCCCATCTCCTTAACCAGCACTATATTTAAATTACTCGAGCGCATCACAGATATTGTAGCCATCACCTGTCTTAAAGAACATAACATAATTTTAGAGCAACAGCATGGTCTTCGAAAGGGCTATGTACTCAAGCGACACCCAACTTGCTGGATTTATTAAAGAACAACATTCGCGCGCTGATAGATGCCCGTTTTCGAGCTGACGCTACATTATTAAAATTTTTCAGAAGGCCATGCCGCACACCATAGGTTGTCACTTGAAGCTGTCACATCTAGCATAAACCCTAGAATAACCACATGAATCACCAATTTCATCTCATATAAAATCTAGTTTACATCATTTAAGCATTCCCATTCATGCTGGGCAGATGTAACATCTAGAGCATACTTGGACTTTCACTTTGTTTTTTAAATAATATACAATATTTTCCCAGTCACGTGCCGTTAAATATACATAATTTGCAAACTGTTGTGTGCTTTACCAATAGTAACATCTAACACTGACAGTCATTTGTTACAAACTGATCTAAAATCAATAAGTACATGGTCTGCAGACTGGCTAATGCTATTAAACAATTCCAAAACTAACGTCGTCTATGTACGAATAAGTAGCGCATACGGGCCAGCTGCTACTCCCTTAATTGATAACAGCGCTGCAGAACTCGCCACCGCTTACAAATACGTTGGCGCAATACCCAGTTTAACTTAAAATGAAATGATCACATTATTATTACCTTCGCCTCTCCTGACCGCAGTCACAGACTTCTCAAACAAAATCTTAATGAAGCCCCAGTGCATGTAAAAAAAAAGCAGCGTATAGAACGTTACTTGTCCCAAAATTAAAATGCGCGTCTGCTATTTGGGATCTCGAACAAATATAGCTCATGACCAACACTGAATGTTTACCGAACCGTGCTGCGCAATTCGTCTTCTCTAATTAGAAGGCTTTATTTATTTATTTACTTTTAGTATGTTGGTCAAAGAATGCACGATCAGTTAAAAACAGGGCCAAACATGATAGTGACCGACCAAAACCGGTTCAAACGGATGCAGCATATTAAGAATCGTTAACATAGACCAGAGTATTATGATAAAATAAAAGACACGCATTGAGGCTAATTAATCGCACATTGAGACTAAATCAAGTGAAAATAATTAAAAAACGCCGACAATAAACACAACAGAAACACAAGGGAAACAGAGACGAATCACTGGTCCACACTTCGTGCGTTCGTGTAGCTTTCCCATGTGGTGGAATTGGTTTGGATTTTTTTTTTTCGGTGAACACCCCACTGGCGTCGTAGCAGATGTAGGCGCTACACTGTCAACGAAAGACTTGGTGGAACTAACGAAGCAGAAAAACAGAATATAGCTACTTTCCGTTGTTTCTTCCGATGCTTAAAGGATGAAATTCTACCGCCATGATTATAATGCTTCATTAATTGTAACAAACGGAAACCTCACTATGGGGGACACGTTCGTAAAGTAATTTTTCGTAAGATGGTTGAAAAGTGTATTTTTTATTTGCTGACGCAAATGGCAGGCACAAACGCAGGGTGGAAGCCGATCGAGAGTTCCTCATGTAAACGAATGCGGCTATAATACTGATGTGGTATTAAAAACGATAGTCATTCTTGGGATACTTGGACGCAGAAATTTTGGTCTGTCTGTCTGCTGTCACACGATTCAGCCACCCGGCCAAATTTTAAGCACTTGCCTAATGCCCAGCCATCTTGAACTGGTAGCAGCTTTCGTACATGTGAACATTGTCGATCAAAAAGCAAATATTACGCATATCTGAGGTCCAACATCAGTACGTAAGTATTAGGTGGTGTGTTCCTTTAGTAGAAAATACATAGATACGTAATTCTAAAGAAGCCAGTGTTTGTTAGGCTGCGCTGAAAATGCGACGTTAAAAAGGCCTCTGCCGACGATTTGGTGCTGCAACCTGGCAGTTTCCCAGGGATTCTGCACAAGCTCATGTTTCCCGACGGCGATGCCAGATGGCGTCCACATCTCACGCAGCGTAGTACGGCCGGCAGAAGACAATTGTCTTTAGACGACATTTGCAGCGAAGCACGCAGATACATGGCCAATTTTTATGTTCTGTACCTTTTTGGCAAAATCCCTGAGCAAGTTTTTCTTAAAATTTATTTTGCAGCTTCCTGAAGCCGGAGAGAACTCGGCGAACCCAGCCCCTGCCTTTTCCATAAGGTACGTGTACATTCCTTGCAAGTGCCGATTATGGCGATAATGCAGTGCAAGAAAAAGCACGTACGTCGATTGCCAAGTCGGGTATAACATAGAGGATCTAAGCGTTGGATCTGCTTGTACTTCATAGTACGTCACACAGCCCAAAAGCAAGGACGAGTTTGCTTTTCTCTCTCTCCTCTTCATTTTTGTTTGAACTTAGCTGCTTACGTAGACGGGACACCAGCGCTCTTGGTGGCATCCGTACCATTGGTGACACTGGTACCGTTTGCACCGGTATTAACGGGTCTCGCTGTGTGGTAGGCGGTGCAGATGCAGCTGAGGGTAAGGAGAGCGTTCTGGCACTAGGGTGTTTTGCGCAGCGGCGGTTTACGGTACTTTCCTCACGGTAGTACTGTGCTACCTTGGTCAGCACGTACCTATTTCAGGCCGAAACACATTGTCAGTAAGAAGTACAGTAGCTCCATGCGTTACGCAATGAAAGGGTGAAAGGCCCTTTCACCACGTCTTTCAGACAGGAAGAGCCTGTGCCGGCAGTGATGGAACGGTAATAGCGTGCTTACAGTTTGGTAATTCTCGGGTGCCTCCTTGGGGGAACTAAGGTTTCGTGACGCCTTCGGGGGGAGCTGCGCCTCCATAGTGGAGCACGCAGACGCTACCGTTTCGAGACGCCTACGAGGGTCTCGAAATAAGTACGTTGATCACACAGTCATTACATACCCCCTTCAAGTTGCTTTCTCCCTTGCTTTCTATCTTCTCCTATCTCCTCAGCCTACTGTTATTTTCTATTCATCTGCCCTATGGGACTGACAGTATTTTATTTATGAGGCTGCTAGATATAACGCCGCTTTTCCAGCAACAAGAACACATAGAAGGTAAATGAAGAAACTGAAGCAGCCTTAGAAGGCTTCTTTCTTTCCTTCGATCCAGTTGTAGGTGACGCTTTATTAAGCGGCTCTGCTTCGTGAATTGTGTATAGAACAACCTTCAGTACCATATATGAGCAAGATCGTGCTTAAGATTCGCATTTGATACGCATTCCATCACACGTACATTCACTGTCACAAAAATATTTTCTTTCGAAAAAATAAAAAGACATGAGCTTTAATCCCTGAGCAACATCGGGCATTTAGCAGTGACTTATGAAGAAAAAGAAACATAAAGATCACGCTTGGAAGGAAACACGGCTTTGTTAAGCCCAGTAGATAGACCAATACCTAGACGTTCAATACCTGCCGCGGTTTTTCATGTACTCTGGCCACAGGCTGGCAGTGTCTTAGATCACATCGGCAGCAGGCCGTCGAGGCTGTATTACGACTGATCTGTTGTACGAAAAATGAGCGTGTGCTGCTCTTTGTTTTTAAATGCGAAGCATTTCTTAGCGAACTTCGGCGAGTTTGAGCGTATCTATCTATCTATCTATCTATCTATCTATCTATCTATCTATCTATCTATCTATCTATCTATCTATCTATCTATCTATCTATCTATCTATCTATCTATCTATCTAGCCGCCTGGCCGTTTCGCTAATGGGATGTTTACGAAAATTGGTATGCCACAACATGACTGCATGACGAACATAAATGACAGGTCATGACATAAAAATCATGACATGCATGTCATGAGCGGCATGATTTACATGCCACGGTCTTAGTGCTCTCCTGGCCGTTTCGTTAATGGGTTGTATACGAAAATTGGTATGCCACAACATGACTGCATGACGAACATAAGTGACAGGTCATAACATGAAAATCATGACATGCATGTCATGAGCGACATGATTTACATGCCACGGTCTCGGTGCTCTCCTGGTCGTTTCGTTAATGGGATGTTTACGAAAATTGGTATGCCACAACACGACTGCATAATTATCATAAATGACAGGTCATAACATGAATATCATGATATGCATGTCATGAGCGACGTGATTCGCATGTCACGGTCTTGGTGCTCTCCTGGCCGTTTCATTAATGGGATGTATAAGAAAACCAGTGTGGCACAACAAGACTGCATGACGATCATAAATGACAGGTCATAACGTGAAAATCGTGACATGCATATCATGAGCGGCATGATTTACATGCCACACTTTTCGTTAATGGACTGTATACCAAAATTGCTATGGCACAACACGACTGCACGACGAACGTAAATGGCAGGCCATAACATCATAACATAACAGGCTTCATTGTATGTTTGCTCATTAAGTTGTTTCTAACAAATAAAGAACGAGTCCTTGACCCCTTTCGTTAGGCCATAACATCGGAATCATGACATGCGTGTTTGAGCGGCATAGTTTACATTCCACATTCGTGATGCTCTTGCGGCCGTTCCGTTAACTTCATATGTACTAAACTCGGTATAGCGACACAACAATGCAAATACATTTTATGTCCCTGATGCGTGCTTCGCATTTCCTTGATTCCCACTGCACGTGGGATCTGTCAATTTTTTAGGGGCGACGCTCCTTATGCCGTGGGTCTGTCCATCCTCCGTTTGAAGTAGCCATCTCTAGTTCGTGAAGTGCTCACTAGATGGCGTGATGGCGCTGCGGTGCTCGCTTCATTCAGATGCATGGGAACTCATAGTATGGGAGTCCGTCCGTCCGTCCGTCCGTCCGTCCGTCTGTCTGTCTGTCTGTCTGTCTGTCTGTCTGTCTGTCTGTCCGAGCGCTGCGGTGCTGCTTAGCTAGTACGTGAATTGATCAATAGATGACGCGGAGGCGCTCACTGCGTGCTCTAGTGTGATAGGAGAGCGCTAGATGGGGACACACAGTGTTTGTCACGTCTTTGATGATGTACTGGGCAAGATTCACGGAAGATTCACGGTTTTTACCGATGAACCTCCGGAGCTTCACCCACTCATCATCATTCACTCCGTGGATATGCGTGGATTTTTTTTTTCTCGAAAATGCTATTGCCCGCTGATTGCACAAGCTCTATCATTTCACCTGCAATCCGCGGTAAAAGGTGTGCCTCAGCTATTGCTTCTGCACAGCAGTGGACATCAATGGAATAAAAACGTTATGAGTCAACAACAAAAAAAATCAAGAAAAGAAATAAGGGCTAGCGAGGCCTAAGAAAATACCAGTAAACATTGTATCGCGCTGAAGACAGCCTCTCGTCTGGCTATACTTTTGCTCTGAAAAACTGTGCGAGATCTGCATTCTTGTTCGGGCGACTTCGGCCTGGCGCATGCTCACTATGGCGCAAGCTCGTCTAGTTGGGTCTCAGGTTCTTTTTTTCTTTAACTTATGTGACGCAAAGCCAGTCGAACACTAAAAAAACTGGAGGGAACGTATGCACGCCCGCACAAGATCACCTGTTCTTTCAACAAAAGAAAAAAGAGTTACTGTGTATACGCTTGAAGTCCATTTCTATACGCATAAGCCGCGTTTCGCAGAAGTCAAAACACGCTCTGCGCTTCGAGCTCGACAAGAGAAAGCTTCCTTTCGGCGAAAAACCCGCTGCGCCGGTTGCGTGTCTGCTTCGAAGAGATAAGATGGCGAACTTCTTCACGCGCGCCTCCCAGCGGAGAGAGCGAGCAACTGACGCGGAAACACGGCGGTGGCTGACGTCAGAGACGCAGTGTAGGAGGTCCGCCAGCACCGTTTCGAGCCCATTTTGTTTGACTCGAAGCCCTCGAAAAAGCGAACAATACAGAAAGTGCACTCGTAGACGAAAAGACAGCAAGCCGGCAGTGACAGAACGCACAGGGGTGTGAGAGAGAAACGGCGCGTCGCTCGTACTTGACGGGTCCTCGCCAAACTAAGTAGGGCGTTTTACGTCTACCGCGGCGCCTGAGTAGATTTTCGCTGCCTCACTGGCTTTCGGATGTCTTTCAGATGACGCGAAGCTTATCTTGGTCGTAAAAAAAGAAGAAAGTAATTTGAAAGATAGAGTCGTCGTAATTGGGCGACGTTCTTATTGGTTATTTAGTACCGGTATATTTCGTTCGTCAAAAGACGTGCTCAGTGCTCGGGAAGCTTATCGCGATAAATTTGTGAGGAGCTCAACCGGAAACTCTGCAGTCAAAGATCAAACCAGGCCTAATAAGCATTCGTTTTGCTTCTTTATTAAGGAAAAAAAAAATCAGGCCTTCTCAGATATCGCAGCACTGCTATAGAGGCACTTTGATTAATCTTGTTTATTTGGTTTGATGAATGCCATCACGAGTAAACACGTTGAAGCACGTTAGGTGCTAGTTATAATTAGGTTGCGCGTAGTGCGAAGAGCGGCGTGGTGGCCTGGCGGGTGTTTTTTCTGGCTTTCGCGGAATGTCCTCGTTATCGCTCACGCTTGGACAAACCATTCATTGACGCACGCCGCAATACAGGGCACGTGAACCCTCATCGCCTTTTACAGTAGAGTTTGTTCTCGGTGAGCCGCGGATTTATTGCTAGCGTTCGTGCAGGTCATTTATTCCTTGTATACTTCGTTGTTATTTCTTTTTCGCTCATCCGGGAAGCCTGTTCCTAAAGTTACAACCCCCGAGGGAGAACATTCTTGCGATGGTAGCTTGTTCTTGTGGCGATGAAAATTTATTGCCAGGTCCAGTCGGCCTAGAGCCGGAGCCTACAGGAGCAAAACGATGTGCAGGGAAGACCGGTGAAGCGGATGTTCGACGAAGCAGGTGCGCTATTTTTAGGCCGAACGCACCGTGCTTGTGTTTTCGGCCACCATCGAAAAGATACCAAAGCGACCACTGGCTCGTTGCACCCCACCGCTCTCGCTCTACCGGCAAAGTAGACGCAAGGTTGAGTGAAAGAACTAAGAGAAATACGATGATGTCCGGGGACAGCGAGCAGTGATTAGACCAGCAGTCTTGTCACTGTGTTAACTTGCGTGCCATTTATGTTTCTATGTCGAGGTGAAAGCCTTGACTGACTCATAAGAAGCCGACTGCGACCGTGCGGCGCTGGGCATACCGAAACTCGGTAGTACCAAAATCGCTAACTCGCGTCTCGTATACCTACCTGGTATATACGAAGACTGGCGTGGAAGAGTGCCAGCGTAATACTAACGCAACTTATAAGTCATTAACATTATTAACTTGACATGATCGTCGGATAACAATGCCACAATGACGTGTGGCTGAAGCCCGCTTTCGTCAGCAGGTATACGTGGGCATTAGCCAAGCGTGATTGAATGCTAACCGTTGCATCCTGTGTCAATACCAATAAAAAAAGGAAAACCCATCAAAACTGGCGATGTAGTTGTCGCAAATAGATTATCGAAAGAAATGAATAACCGATACCCGTAAACGAACCACAAAGGAGAACATCGAAGAATCTTTATGAGACCGTGGAATGGCTTTAGCCGTCAAGTCGTCTGGGCATGCAATAAAGTACCGGCGAACTTCACGGTTTCTTCCGGTCGCCGTTCCTTAGGTGTCTAGCACATAAGTGCAATAAAGCGCACATTACTGTCACGCCTCCCCATAATCGATATAGCGCTTCGCCTTATGCTCAGAGAAGGAGAGCGCTGCAAGGAAAACACAAGTACAACCTGGTTCAGTGTGCAAAATCACACTGATGTACAGCGCTCAGGGAATAAACACGGCGTAAAAG